>VZTD01002184.1:558077-1158077 GCA_013397725.1 Rhagologus leucostigma | reverse complement strand
TCTTTGAGCTTTCTGTTTCTTTTATTTACAGTTCCCCCTAATTATTAAGGCAATTCATTGGCTTCTTTCTAGCTCATGCAACCCTTATCTAGGCAAGGTAGAAAATGGGTTAAATACCTCAAATTTTGTCTAATTATTATTATAAATGCTTATTTACTATCACTGCAGTACCTGAAAGGTAACCAGTACATAAAATGAACATACCTTGATGACATACCTTGGTAGCAATCCAATGTCCACAACGCACAAGCATATGAACAATTTTTACATATATATGTATATTTGCTACATGATCCATGAAGAGTCTACATGAATATATATATAAAATCACCAGATTGCTCTTTTGGCTTACAGTTGATGAGTCTGAATGAATAATCATGAGAGCTTTCGATGGGCACATGGTTATGTCTTTTCCACATGCAAGTGCACCTAAGTCATGTTAAAACCTGACTCTGAATTGTCTGCATTTGGAATTTTTTTTTTTACCAGCGTGCTGCTGAGATGCAATACAAAATAATAATTTTGAGAAGAGGCTTTGATATATGCCTATGGAAAAGTAAAACCTATCATGAATGAAAGGCTCAAACACAATGAAAATGGATTAAAATTATTGATTTTTCCTAAATGATGTGAGTCAGGTGTGCTGTGTTTGAAATTATGTACATTATGCCTGCCTTTCTCTTTCAGACACAGAGATGCTGTAAACTAACTGCTAGGTAAGGTGTGCTTGAATCATTTGATTGCCGTTGTTTCTGCAGCATCTGTTCCATAGCATGTTTAATTATTTTTGTGTGTTAAATTCGTGTAGGTTACTTGAGAATTGCTTAACGAAGTCTTAAAACTGCAGCTATTGCAGAATTAATTATCTTGATTATCATTAGAGATGGGCAGAGGAGATTCCTCTTCATACTTTATTCTGAAAGCTTAAAGTGCGGCTCAAAGGTACACTACCAAACTTACAAGCACCTTCTGTTCCTTCGCCAAGCCCCTCTTTGTAGCTGACTTCAGCTTGAAAGACTGCAGATCTTTCTCTGAGTCCAGGTAAAGATCTCTGAATTCACCTGAGCAGGCATCAGCCTGGGAGAACCGTGGTTAATTTTCTCTGCTGGTGTCAGAGTATCTCAGATGTGTCCAGTGAACCAAACAGTACAGAAAAATCCCAAAAAAAGTCCACATTTATCTGCAGAGTGATAAGGTGGGCTGGCACCTGCCTATAATGTGTGTATTAACTTGATGCTAGATGTAGTCCTATATTTTAAGATGATATTTAAAAAGCAGAAAATACCAGGCAAGATTCCTCTGCTTAAAGAAAAAACCAAAACAACATCAAACAATTTCACTTAAGAGCAGTAAACTAGTAGGGCTACTAATTTACTCAGCTTTGTACTCAGACTGCTGATCTACCCTTTGCTAAGCTGCAGAAGAGTCAAACTTTTATTAGCCTGTGGCTTTAGGCAAGCGAACTGTACTAGCCAGTTCTATCCTTGTACATCAGGAACTTAATTTGAATGGGGCTTCCCTATTTTATTTCAGGTTTTTGATGACTTTGAAGCTGCTCTTGGGAGCTCTTTTCAGGCTTTTTACCACTGTATGAGATAGAAATACCCTTTTAGTTAGAATCAGAGCTTTTAACATTAAAAAATCACCTGATTCCAGCAAGTGCGAGCTCTTGGTACAGCATAAAAGTGCAGAGCTCACAGTAAGAACTGGAAGTGCTGCTAACGGTCCTTATCACTGGCCTTTGATGCCGTGAGCATGGGATAGAGCTGGCAGTGCATCTTGGAATTTATGCAAGCAGCTCACGCCTTCATAGCACTTACTTGTCCTTAATGGGATTGTGTTATAAGATAATGGATATCTTATTTCCTAAGGATATATTTAAAACAGTATCTGCATTTAGAAAACCCTTCAAAACTGGAACTGAAGGAAAATGCGTGCAATAGAAATGCTCCTTATCCTGCAAATGCATTATCATGTGCAGATTTTAGGATATGGACTTAAGTTAAAAGCTTAGCTGAGTTTTTAAGAGAGAAATTTCTCAACTCTGCTTGGGATTTGAATTGCTATTCTACTGTCAAAATCAATGAACAAGATGGCTAGAACTCTGCTCAGTTCTTGCAAAATGCACTAAGTAATTGCTAAGTGATTCTCAGTCATCTTGAAATACAATTACATTAGAAAGTCAGGTTCAAAAAATAATATGAGATTTCCAATAGACTGGTTGACTCACTTTAATTAACAGTTCTTTAATTATAGACATTCATTAATATCATAAAGTTCTTCTAGTTGGCATCAATTGGTATCAGGCATGTAACTAAAGTCTCATTTCCCTGCGGGTGTACATGGCTAGTTTAATTTGCCTGAGGGCTTTTGACTGTAAAATCTCAACCAACATTAAGCAAGTAAAGCTAAGGAACATTGGTGAAATCCCAAATCAGGACAGATGTTTCTTCACAATGATGTGCAAGCCCCGATATTCCCATGGAAACAGTTCTGAATTGAATATTTTCGTGTAGTGATTTCAACGACATAACCAAAATTATACAATGTGTGCATGTTCACATGCACATGTGGCTGTGGGTGTATGCTAACAGGCTCAGGCAGTTATTCTCATAGTAAGGTTGCCTATGTTTTTATGTGCACGTATGTCTGTTTATACACATATGTACATACCTATTTAATACTGTAAGTATGTGATGAAGTATTGATATTTCTCTTCTGTTGTTCCATCTGTTTTATCCCTCGAGAGAGTGGAAAAGACAAACCCCTATTTCAGTGAAAAATTCTCAAAATAATGTTGACGTCTTTGAAGACAGTCCTTGGATTTTTCCAGGTATGAAAACGAAAGTCAGAAGCAAAGAGCTGAACCAGTGCTGGTGGAAAGCTGGTGCGTTTGTGTTCAGCACTGTGCACACACATAATGTCTGGTAAGCTCCTCACTCCTGTGAAAGACCTCTGCTCTGTTATACTCCAGTTTCCTTCTTTTTTCACAGTCCCTCTGTTTTACAGGCGAAAGTAATTTCCATTTCCCATGTACATATTATCTTTCATATTCCATGCCAAACATGATTCCAGTAATTTATGTCAGCATTTTTAATTTGTACAGGATGATTTTTAATATTTCTCTCTCCTTAATGATGCTTGCTTCTCAGTCATAATCTAGTCTCCAGATTTCATTTGTAGAGAGAGAAACCTTGCAGTGAAAATGAGAGACAGTAATTGGACCTTAGAAGGTGGCAATCCAGACTAACCAAGGCTTTTTGAGAATGGAAGGGAGCTGCTGATGAAATGCTTTTAACAGCCAGAACTAAAAAAAGATACATCTTGTGAGAATGTTTCTCTAAATATGACTGTAAGAATTATTTCTTTTTATTGATTTCCTTACAGCTAGATGTCAGTAATCTAAGAAAAACCCTTTTATACTTGAAATCAGAATCTACCTGTTGTGCTCCTCTTAAACCAAAAGCAATACCAAATCAAAGGGCCTTTGAAGAATCATATGTCCTGCATGAGGTAAAGTCAGCTGGCATCAGATTCCGGAAGGCGGGAGAGACAGTACCCACATTTCATCTGGTCCTAGAGTTGCAGGATACTGGGCTTTGGCAGGCCACTCAGCTGATCTCTCTGTGCATGCGGGTTATACCAGGTGATGCACAGAGACAATCTTTAGCCAAAAATGTGTTGACATTTATTAGATTAGGGGAGGAAGACACTGGAGATTGAGTTCAATAGACATCTTTATCTTTTCCACAAGGCTGGAAATAACGAAGATTTAGTATTTAATTATTTTGAGACTGTTGAGCATGTCGCTCCAAATCCTGCCACCTCTCTAGACTTAGATGTGACTTTGATACCCCAGCCAGAGCAATGTTACCACATGGGTGTAGGACTTCATTCAAAACTCGTCACTTGATGATTTATCATACAAGGCACCCATTCATGATTTTCGCAGAATAAAGAAGAATGTCAAGGCTCTGTAGTGGAAGAAGTGATCTTGCTTTGATTGCATTTTACCCTTTTGCCTTCAGCACAAAAGTACCTGCTATATCTGCTTTGCCAGTACTGGAAAAAAAAAAGAAAAACTGAAGTTAATAATATGGTTCAAAATCAGCCCACAGGAGCTGTGAAAATAAAAGTTGTCAGTATGTGAAAAATAGGTGGTTTTCTGTAGAAATGTGCACATAGAGTATCAGGAACCGCAAGCACCCACTCCTGTTTGCAGGTATCATTAGACATGCTTGCACAATTTGGGAAACTACCTTTAGTGGGCAGTCAGGAAGGAAGTTCAAGTTTGTCTTGGGCTCTAGGTACGAGCAAATAAATTAGACTGCCTTGGGGCATTAAATATTTCTCTATTTTGTCTCTCCACTTGGCACTTAGCTTAGACATTTCTGTGCATACCTGGAAGATTGGGTGCAGGCATTTGAGGCATTCTCTGGACATTTTAGGCATCTCTGTCTTTATTAAAGTACATGATGTTCAATTTATTTCACTTTAAGTAAGAGCTCTATTTTATTCTATAGTTCGTTTATTAATTCTCCTCAGCAGTATTTATTTACCTGTCTAAAATTTTCCATTAGTTCCCCCAGCTTACTTATAAAAATATTGAACCACATCATCACCCACCATCTTTGGGGTGCCACTGCAAGCCCTCTAGGTTGGATAGAAAAGCCTGTTAATGGCGTTTTTCTGAATGCTATCATATGATCAGTTTTGAATCCATTTTATATTTGAAATATTGATGTTGTATGATGCTAATTTTGAATCATGATATTCTTGGGGTTCTAAGGTGAAGCGATTCAGTCGAAATATATTAAGTCATTGCAGGCACTTTTAGCAATGTATATAGTATTTTCATAAAAAATACGATTAAATGAATTTGACAAGATGTATTTTCCATGAAACCATATTGATTGACATAATTATTTATTATCATCATTTAAACCTGTATTGATTGAACCCCTCATTTGCTGGTCCATTAGTTTGCCTGAGTTTTGATGTCACTATAACCAGATTATTGCACTATTGCTCTAAGATGAGGTTTGCAGGAGTCCTCAACAATCTTTCCAGCATTGCATACAAAAAATGACAGCAAATACCTTGATTTTCTTGGCCAGAAAACTGAAAACACATACTGCTATGTTATCTGGATGTTGAGATTTAAGAAAGTTTTTTTAAATGGTCTTTCATGTATTTCCACCTATTTTTTTCAGTACTATAAATTTTTCAGCATTATACATTGCCTTTGATTTTCAACCTAAAATGGGGACTTTTTCACCCAAAAGCCAGGTGAACTCAGTCAGAAGTTAGGAAAATGATCCCTACCTGGCCATCAGTGAGATGTCTGAAGTGTAACAAGAAGCTCCAGGCAGCCAACAGTCTTCCATCTCACATCTTCAAACATATGTCTTCCATTCTTCTAAACACTCAGATGAAAATTTGATTTTGGTTTCCATATTTTTCAAGGATCTTTCCTTGTTCTTTCATTTCAAGAGACAAACATTATCCTCTGAAAACAATGGGACATGACAAGGCACGTATTACTGGGCCGTTAATGCACTTTGCACTTTGGCCGTGTGCCTCACAGTGCCCCAGAGACTTGCATTAATGGCCCAGTAATACCACACACCCTATCATATCTTACTGCTTAATTGGACTCCAGACAAATTCAGTTAAACCACATATGCTGTCTTTTATGACTACTGCTGTACAGCTTTTATTTCCTCAGTTCTTAGGTGCTTTTGGAGGTCTTTGTGTTATTTCAAATGTATCTCTTGAAATCACAGATTGCAGAGGCAGAGGTTTAGCTCTACCCCTGGCCCTTTTCCATCCATGTGACAGATGAGGATGTGCTCTGACAGGCAAAACACAAACCCTGAGATGCACACCTGGGAAACCCATAGCAGAAAAGTGGAAGGAGGCATCACAGTTCTGTCTCATCTGCTGGCCACGAAACTCGTCTTCAACAGCGTGTCAGCTGTGAGTGTTATGTGGCTGTATTCATGTGGCATCCACGGTACCCTCATATTGGAAAAAGCCCCACTAGATCATCTGTAGTGTTTGAGAGGTTTCTCCCATGTAGTTCTCTTTTAGCCAGGAGGGCTGCATGCTATAGCTGGAGCAATAATTAAATATCCTTATAGGCCTTCCCACTGCACTCTTTGTGCTGCAGATCAATATTCATGTGAGGAATGCTTACAGCCATTGGGATGATTGCAAATAATAAACCTCAGTCAGGTCATGATACCCCCCAGCATTTCACATCACATTCCCTGAACTTGGGAAACCAAGGCCAAAAGGACACCTACCTCTGATAAGGGCAAAACAGGAGGCACAGAGCGATACCAAACAGCTTCCACCAACTTTTGGCTAGCTGGTCCTGGTCAAGGGAGAGTACAAAACAGAAGGATGTGACTTTTTTTTAGATGTGTATAGGACCTATAATGCACAGTAAAGTTAATGTTCGTCTGATCAGAGTAAATTTCTGGTGTACTTAGTTACTTTTTGGATAGGACTGAAGTTGATGACTGCAAAGTTTCACAGCACCTTCATGGGATCCTAGACTATGAATCATCTTCGAATGTTGTGGGACCTCAGGTAATTTCCCTTACCATTGCTCCTGCCTGGTGTTAGATTAAACTGTGGATTAATTTCAGTTTTGAGATATCATGAGTGTCACATGCTCTATATACCATGGATGGCAAAGTGCTCATGCACGCTGCTCAAGTATTTAAAGTAGAAATCTTGAAATTAGTGAATTAATCAAAACTCTTAAAGCCTTAATTTCAGAATAAAATTCTCAAGTGATTATGATTTGTATAAATTGCTTTTAGACCATGGACACAGCTTGAGTGGTTATGCTAATAAAAGAGCATCATCGTGCTCTTTAGAAAAGAATATCATGACCAAATATGCTTTCGTAAATTATCAACGGTCTATAAGGAAACCAGTGGAAATGCAGAGGGTTTAACATCAGCCTAAATGAATCCTGATAACAACAAAACCTAGGCAAAAGCAGCAATGCACCCTATCATTGCTCAGTATGACTCCAGCATTTAATACATCGATTAATTTAAAGAATCAACTGGATCCACTTCTGACTAATAGCTTGTCATTCCTGCTGTCTTTGTGAACTGGCAGCACTGCAACCATCTTAGGAGTGTAGCAAGGCCTAAAAGAGTCTTGCCAGATGGTGGACCATAGTGCCAGTTAATAACAACTACTATTTTTATTGGTCATATTATACGTCCCTTATTGTATGGCTGTAAAAGGGGCTGCCTGTTGTCATTTATGCTTGAAATGTGGATTTTTGTCTGTCCCAGACACAATGAGCTTTTGGGCAGTGTGATTTACATTGAATTAATGTTTGTATTTTCTGCTATATCGAAGACCATCCCTTTGAGTGCTTCTAAAGCACTGCAGTTACTTTGGTGTTTTATTTTTGAAAGAAATTATGTGTAGTAACAAATTGGGATGAGGGGAAACAATCATTAAAAAAACCAAGCAAAAATATAAAGTTAAAGATTTTAGAAAATCAAATATATGTTTATACAGAATTTAGAAATTATTGCCTATCTTAAATTACAATCCAAGATAGTTAAAAGCAAGAGACATTTGGACAGTTTCAGTGATCCAGATGGATTGTTATTCATAATTCCTCTCTCTCTCTCAGATTGGTGCTTTAGCATGGTGGGTCAGCGTGAGGCTGTTCCCCAGCTGATGCTGATTGCGAGCAGCAAGGGCTGGCTCACAGCAGCAAACTTTGCTCTTCCACCAAGACTTGTATGCTGGTTCATGGAAAGGAGAAAAGCAAGCAACACAGCACTGGCAGCCCAAAAGTGAGTCCCAAGGAGGTAACATCATATTCAACAGGACTGCTCTACTCATGTGTGAAGCAGTGTTTTAATTTAAAAAAATTAGATAAATTCTTAAATGAGGATTATTTGCATGAAAATATTTTCTGCATTTCTCCTAAATTGTATTTCTGTATTTCTCCTAAACCAGCAACATTGTAAAAATATAATGTAAAACTGTATGTCAAATTTTGTTCACTGTGCAATTTTAGGAAACCTCAGAATGACTCAGAGCCTCCTTCAGCATGTGGTTTTGATACAGGAGCATGTTTATTCTGTCATGTATGTAATGCCACTCTCCGTTTAAAGTTCAGCTACAAGGAGAGTAAGTAAGACATTATTATGAGCAGTCACAACCTGAAGCAAAGAAAACCAACTAAACCGGTGAACACAGTCCCAGAAGTACAGTATTCCTTCAGAGAGAGGCTTTCCATTTCTAGTCTAGACCTTTATCTGTGAAACATTTTAGGTGCTTTACCACATTAAGGTCTTCAGACCAAATGTCCCATTAGACCTTGAGGGGTGTCTGCACAGATAGCACCCCATGGTGTCCTTACTTGAGCCTTTAGTCTGACCACCTCTCCGAAAGGTGCAGAGAGCCTGGGACTTGATATATGCCTACACCTTCATGGGGGCCTTGTGGAAATAAAGTGCAGTGTGTTACCCTCACAGGCTTATGCACAAGCTCCTTCTACTGCTTATGAAGAGAGCATTTTGTTGAAGGATTAAATTTTAACCCTTCCTCAGAGAAGGTATTTTAAAGCGTGCAAGACCAGGTTGGACAGGGCTTTGAGCAACCCGGTCTACTGGAGGGTGTCCCTGCTCATGGCAAGGGGGTTGGAATCTACATGACCTCTAAGGTCTACCTACCAACCCAAACCATCCTATTATTCTGTGGTGCTGAGAGTGGCACATAAGACACAGCCGCCTACTTGGTATGCATTTTTCTTCATTTCTGGAGATTTGTTCTATCATATGTGCTGGATGGTCACTGTGCCCTGAGCTAGGATATCCCCCTTCACACACTGCCACGCCAGGCTGTCTGACAGTCTCATTTCATGCTTTAGTGGGAGGCAGCATGCTGTGGTGCTCAGAGCACATGCTGGGGAGCAGAGCACATGGGATCTCTTCCCAGTGCTTCTCATAGCCACAGGCTCATCCCTAAATTATACCAAGCTTCACAGCTACAGCAGAAGGACAGCGATATTTATTTACACAACTCCTAAGCATGTGCAGGAGGCCTGGCAAGACAGTGCAAATTAATTCCTGCTAATGAAAGTTTGGGTTTTTTAATATTTCCCTTATGCTGTGACTGTGTCCTTTCTGTCATCACTTTTTATGCACATGCATTTGCCATTATGCCAGCAGCAACTCTGGGTCTTTGCTGCTGCTGGCTGGTTATTTGCACTGTGGTAATGACCAGAGGAATTAAGGCTCCACTGTGTCATACTCTCAGAATGGGAATTATCTCTACGATATGTAATCACTGCCCAAATGGAAAGATGTTTTAGAGAAGAATTTACAACATAGGGCTTTTATCCTGCAAAGTGCACCGGACTAGTTTGATAGATGAGAGCAGCTTCACTGACTTAAGAATATGAAGGCTAAACAACTGAGTATTTCTTTTCAGAATCTGATTGCAGAGGACAAGAACACGGTTCGAAAGATGGAGACCTAGCAATCAAATACATAGAGTTTTTCAGCTCCAAAGTTCATTAATTTAAGCTGCGGTCCAGTGAAACCAAATCTTTCTGTAGAGAGTCATATTAACATATGTGTTATGATTTTTGAGGGCTGCACTCAAGAGCCAGAATCTTCTGCTTTGCCTGCCAAGAGGCACATGCAGCTTGGGACACACAGCCCTACAAGACAGCATGGTTAAAGAAAGGTGATGTATTTTACTGTGGTGGCAAATCATATTGTTTAATAACTCTTGTTCACTTAAGAAGCACCAGATGAATTAGCAGTAACAAAGATGAGAGGTTTAACTAGCCAGGCAGGAACCGTGGAGAACCACAGCGCATGGTACAGAGGTTACCTGATCAGACTGGATGGATAACCAGTTAAATAGCTAATCACTGAGGATGGTAGAAAAACTGTTGATGACATGTTTTTTCATGAGAAAATGTTTCTTTTTTGCTGAATCAAGAGTGTTTTGCAGACTCAGAAGAAACACAGAGTGGGTTCTGGCATTTCCATGCATCCTGGGAGCGCATCCTGGCAATCCTGGCTTGTCCCCAAGATCTTTATTTCCCTCCTCAAAAACCCCAAAAGTTTGACAGCTCACATTTTCATTCTGATGTGACCAAAATCACATTCTGAAACTCAAAAGTTTTTCACAAAATGGATTTGTTTACCAGACAGCCCTATAAATAATATTTCTCAAAGCTGTGTTTGACAAGCATGATATTGCTAATATGGCTCCCGCTGGTGTGTCATCCATGGCCAGGTTTTCAGAGGAATGTCTGCAAAGCAGAGCTATCGGAAAGCTCTGCATATGAGCTGCAGATACCATTTCTTTTGGAAAACTATCTGCTTGCAGGGCACTAAAGAATAGTGCCAAGTCGATGTTAAATCATCATATGGGAAATGGTTAACAAGACAGCTTTCCTTTCTACCTCCTATCTAATCTCTGCCAAATCAATCTACCACCCAAGACTGGAAGTTGAAAATATAATAAACAGGTCCACGGTGAAGGATGAACTATACCTGCGCCTGGAGCAGTTCCCTCTTCATCTCTCTTCACCAGCAGCATGCCCTCCTACTACCCAAGGGAAAAAATTAAATATTCAGATTGTTATTATTTATTTAGAGGACACAAAAAAAATCAAATCAAGTCAATATTTATCCATCTGAAAAAAAGCCCAGTCTATGACAGACGCTTTATTCGGGGTAAATTAGTAGACATATGTCTCAGAGAAATGCTGTTGTTGTTGATTTATTCCTTTGTCCTTCTTTCAGTTAAGCTTTCCTCAGGTGTTTTTCAAACCACAGAGCTTCTAAAGCTTCTGTAAAAAGTCTATTTTTTACTAAATTGCATTAGCTCTTTAAAATATACAGGAAAGATGAACTCATCTAATAACAGCCTCAGAAAATAACTGCAGCTGAATATAAATAAAATTAAATTTTCACAGAAGAAAAAGCCATTTCAAACTATTTTTTCCATATAATCCATACCACAGATACTCAATAATTCAGTGAGCTTTCAGGCAATATAAGTCAATGTTGACTCATTAAATACATTAGCTATAAAATGCGTCTCTAGTAGGAAGGATGAGAAATGATTTGCGTTCTTCCCTTTTCATCATTATTCCTTCGTGGCTTTAGTTTTAGGTTTTGTTTTATTCTTTTGGTTTCTTTCACATTTCACACTTTATAAAGAATGCTTTATAGAAACTTCAGGAGCTCTAGAACATCATTAAAGATAAACACATTTTGTTCCTTACCAGAAACCTGACCAAGAGCTAAATTGTCTTGGTTTTACTCAATAGAAATGTTGAGAGACATTAAATTAATGCTTAATTAATCCTTCAGAGATGGCCAGCCAGATGAAAAAGTGGAAAACTAAACTGGTAGGGCCAGGAGTGAGGAACTCTCCCAGCCTGGCAGGGCGCAGTTGTGCTGGACTTTTACAGGCATGTGAGACAAAGAACAAAAAATCTGAATAAATAAAAAGTATCAGTTACATTAATTTGAAAATGCCCCTCATCTGTGAAAGGGCTGTGATTTGCAAAAATCCTGTGGCATCAGAGTGCCAAGTTTTCAGTCTGTTAACTGGATTTCTGGCACTGACCAACTATATCTGGTTGGGATGCTTGAAATTAATGGATTCTAGCTTCTGCATGTGGAAAACTGACCATCAACCCCTAATGTGACAGTTGTGATCCTTATGTGTAGTTTCAGGTGGGATGATACAAGAGAATATGGACATCAAAAGTTAGATGATGTAGGAAATTATGTATGTTGGAACTATTCAATAAGTAAATAATTAAATAAATAAAAGCAAAACAACCCTAAGGCAATACATTTGACTCTTGGCATATAACTCAGCAAAAGAAAACTGGATAAGACCAGCCCCAGATGAACTGATATTTTTGGTTATCCACATGTTTCTCTTCAGTGTCACATATGGAACAAATAAATAATGTAATTTTGTCTTGTTAAGTTAGGTGAGTTGGCTAAGCTAAGAATCTGGAATTCTGTTACAAGTGCATTAGGTTGGTTAGCCACTCAAAAAGGATTTAAAAAATCAGCCTCCTAATGCGCCTTTGTTTGCTCCCCAGCTCCAAGAAGCCATTTATTTCTTCCTTTAATGCCTAAAGAATTATTTTCACATTCTCATCGATTAGTACTTCAGTGTGAAACCATTGTCTGCAATATGAGTTCAGCTGTTATCTACTCCCTAAAAAAAAATTATTTCCACGTTTGCTATGTAACAGCCTGACAAACAAATAACACCTGCAGAGGATCATG
This sequence comes from Rhagologus leucostigma, assembly GCA_013397725.1. Classification (NCBI taxonomy): domain Eukaryota; kingdom Metazoa; phylum Chordata; class Aves; order Passeriformes; genus Rhagologus; species Rhagologus leucostigma. Next base: position 1,145,751 of record VZTD01002184.1, on the reverse strand, counting down.
CTCAATAAAGAAAGGGAAGAAAAATAGGTGGAAAGCATGAGAATTCCACTAATGCTCAATGATTGATCTTGTTAGTACGCATAGCCTGTCAGAGCACATTGCCCCAGCGCAAGCACACAGCACCGAAGAACCAGCAGCACGGGAAAGAAATGCATTTCTATATAGATCACAGTCAGACACCCTCCCCCAGCTTTCTGAGTGGAGCTTGATTGTCAGCATTATACACATGCTCAGACAATGCTTTCAATAGACGCCTTTTTGGAAGACAATTGCAGAAAGCATGATAACGGGATTTGTCACCCTGATGTGGCTGCTGTTTCAGCAGGCATTATAATAATGAAAGGAAGTTTTACTAATTGAAAATGTGAATGAAATTCAGCTGTCTTTTTATTTTAATTCTTTTGGATGAAAGCCAATTAAGATCATCTGTCTAATGCATCTATTCACCCCTACTTCAACAATGTGTCAATTATAATGGATGTCTAATAAACTCAGACTTCCCAGGACAGAGAGCTGAGCATACAAAACAACTAGTGAGAAATATTAACACACACCTGTAAAATATTTTGTAAGGGTTGGCCAAACCCTTCAAATGGCTGAGCTTATTTTCCACAGCATGCCTAAGAGGAGTTAACCTGCACATCCTCAGCAGGGAGCGGTTTGGGCATAACTGTGTCCTTCCACAGCTGTGCTGCGCTAGTGGTCCTAGGCACATCATGGAACCTCAATATTCAAGGCTATTAGATATCTATTAATTTAAACAGTACACAGTGTTTTCAGCGCAAATAAGTCTGAGTGTGACATCGCCCGTGTGTTTCATCTAATTTCATCTCTTTACTCATGTGTTTCTGCCTCCCAGAGACATCTGACTCTCTCTTGGGCTCTTCCCACTCACTAACAGGTGTAGCTCAGAGGAGGAGGGCTTGTGGAGAGAAATTGATGACACTCAACCTGTGTCCATTGTATACATCTTTCAGGTGTTGTGCTCTAGGATTAGTCTGGTTGTGTGGACTGAAAGCCTATTAGTGGCATTAAATGCTCTTCTAGAGCTCATCTTACAGCTTGGTTTAATGTATAAATAAGCCAATTTACATCATGCAAGACAGTGCTGCAATGCGAAGAAAATGCAGTAAATGAAGGCACCTTGCAACAAAAGGACACGCACTATGTGGATTGAAGTGTAACAGTAGAAGCAAAGATGCTCAGAAGAGAACCAGCATGCAGAGAGAGAAGTTAAAAGAATTCTAGTGAAATAAGTGTAAAAATACATTTTATCACTGATTAAATATAGAATTAGCAATAAGTACAGTACACAAATATATAAGTTCAATATTTAAACCTCTGATATTATTAGGCCCTTTACAGAAATGGATATTGGATAAACATTGCAAATGTTTATGTAAAAACACTGTCTCTATAACATTCATTTTTTCACTATGCAAAAAGCCACTTTAAAATTAAGGTCTGTGTTAAACATTAAAGATTGTCTGTTGCTGTCACCAGTGCTTTTTCTGTGTGCATCTCTGCCACTGCTTTTGATGCTTCTGCTGTAGCAGGGTAACGCTGGTCACAGTACCAGGAACGTGATTAAACCATCTTTTAAGAGTGTAGAGTAAAAAATGCAGTAATTTTTTGAAATGTTTTAAAAAAAAACTTCACTGCAACTCTTCTGTATTTAGTTTTCTGCATATACTCTTGACTGTGATTTTAATGGAAGAAACTCTTGCCTAAAAATTACATACACATTGAGTAAAGACTATATCTTGCACATGGACTTCTAATTCATCCATGGCAAGAGTTTGAGTAAAGTGGGCTAAACAAAGCCTACTCAAAGGTTAAACTTGTCTAGTCAGGCAACAGAAACCCTTCCCACAGCTCCCTGCTCAACTAGAACACACCAGATACGAAAGAATGAAAATCTCGCTCTTGAGTACCGGGAAATCAGCTCCAAGCCAAGCATTAATTTAAAATTACTATCCCACAAACCCCTACACATAGCAAGAACATTCAAGAGCCTTTTAGATCCTTTATAGACAGTATGGAAACAGAAATGGGACATAGTGAATTGAATTTACTATAGTGAAATTATACGACCAGCTGTGGGTCCACCACGAAGCCCTTTTGGCTGCAAACACCACCTATGAGAGCAAAGGTGCCTTAGGAATGATAAGCTCAGGGAGATGGGCAAAAAGGCCAATATCAGTCACAGTACCTCCAGATCTAATGCCTTACTTGTTAGGGAGGTTTTTACCTCAGCCCTTCATGTTATTATTAGCCTTACAACAGTAATGTGGGATTAAATATTTCTCCTTTCTATACCTATGCATATACTCCCATTGACCTCTCTGTTCTGAACTCCAATTTAAATTAATTCTTTATTAAAACCACTATAAAAGTGAAATATATGGCTTCACAGATGAACTTCATATTTGCTGATGTGGTGGAAAACTTAGTTTGGAAGTCACCATCTATTTCCAACATCACCTGAATTGTTAGGCATCTGTATTTTTATGCCTTTTCCAGACTTAAAGCATCAGACACTTCCCAAATTGTTAAGCCGTATGGTAACCCAGAGAGGCATTTCTTTAGCTTTTTCTGTTAAAACTCTTTTACCTGCATGACCCTGCCAAATATTCATTTGGTCCTAGATGAACAAAGTTTAAATTCTTACAGAAGAAAAGTTTGTTTACCTAGATTATCTTAGGTGAAGCGCGAATTTGGCCCTGCGTCTTCTGTATCTTAAGTTCATTGACTGTGCTTTTTGGTTCAAGGAAAATAAAATACCACCAGCTTCTATTTTGGTTTATCTTTTTGGTGGTCACAGCACTTCAGGCTTTGCAGGTCCAACAGGTGGGAGCATCCCAGTGGACTCTGGTATAAAGCACACCCCAAGCTGCTCAGCTCTGCTGTGAAAATACATAGTCTGTATATACCCTGTGGGGGAGACTTTCCTAGACACCTGTGGAATAGCTTTATGAGGCATACTCAACATTCCGGGCAATCCTGGATCTTCTAGGGTTAAGAAAAAATTTTTAAGGATCCACATTTTGCATTTAAGTCCTTAAAACAGCAATGAAGGTCTTTAACTCATGAATTTAGACCCAGGACCTTCTTATCATAAGGATTTTTTTGGTAGAAGCATTACAGGACAAGATTTTGAAGGAGAACAATGTGCATATGTAGTATGTAACAGAGAGATAGCCCTCACCATTCTCTGCATCCCAAAACATCACTATCTCTGACATCATAAAAGTTTTGGATCGTCCTGTTTGATACCCTAGTAAGTGTACAGTGCAGAATAGCATTACTTGTGGTCAGAAGGGGAGGTGCAGAGAATGAGGTGATGTTTTCAGGGCGGTGGGGTGGGAAGATAATCTTGCAGAAGCATTTTGGCTTAATATAGTATTATATTTCTCAAGTCCAGTGAAAATATCAAAAGCTTTATCGTGATTTGGGCAACAGCTTTAGAAATTTGTTAGGATCCTTCTGTCTGAAGGATGTTCTACAGGGACACTCTGTAGACCTTAAATATAGCCCAGATGTTGGTGTCTGGAAGAAAGCTGAGTCAAACACTGGATTATGCATGTAGATGACTGATGCGATAGAGACAGAAGGCTGTGAGGAGGACTTGGGACAGGGGAAATGAAAACCTGTCTTTTGCCTTCACTGATCATGACTCCTCACAAGGATACATCACAGAAACAGTCAGACCTATAATTTGCACAGATGGTAGGAGCTCTGAATAGAAAGGCAAAGGAAGAGAAGTGAGTTTAGAGGAAAAAGAGAAGGAAAGGTGGCCTCAGTGTTACTCATCAATTGCCTCTACTGCTCTGAAACCTGGAAGGAAAATAACACAGAGCTTCTAAAGAATATGTTGTATGAACAGAACTGAGGAAGTTAAAAAAGAAAATATTTCACGATCTTTAAGGCCACCACGTATAAATCTTCACTATCTTTTCTGGCAGGCTTTACCAGCTCAAGCCCCACTGCACTAAAGAAGGACACATGGTTTCAGGAAATTTCTGAGTGTGGACACACTATTCTGGAAAAGGTTTCATTCACAAAAGTGGGACAAAGAGGGTGAGAACGGTTTGGAAAACATTGTTGAAGATTTTCACTGGGAACATTTCACCAAGACCAGATGGTATAAGCCAGTGAAGAGAAATGACTTTGACAATGGAGGAGAGGTTCTCTGGAGAGCAGTAGCATTAAATAAATTTAGAGATAGATAAATGGAGGTGAAGGAGGCAATTGTGGGTGGTTTTAGTAAAAGAGAGAAAAATATTATCGTATAACCATGCAAGAAGGAACAGACCAAAGAGGCACCAGATGGAAAGTTTAAGTTCTCACAAAAAAATGAGGGATATGATGGACAACATATGTAATGGAGAGCAGGTGAGGGGATGCAGTTACTGCATCAAGTGGAAGGTTTGAAGGAGAACTGAAGGAGAACTTTGAACTATCGTCAAAGGAAAAGAAGAAGAAGGAAGTAGAGGGAAGGTATTACTTGTAAGATTTCCCCCATTAAAAACTGATGCAGTACAGTGTAGCGGGAGTGTGTGCAGTACAGTGTCTAGCTGCAGGGAAGTGTTGGGGTGGCTTTAGGCACAGGAGTCAAGTGAATGGGATGGAGCTGAGAAGGTAGGAGAGCTGAAGAAGTAGAGCGATGAATTTGTAAATATTGGTAAAAATAAACAGATATGGGGCTTAAACCAACAAATTAACATCCATGTTATCAATGAAAATGCTCATACTTATGGTCCCTTAACAAAGATTTTAAGCCATGTAACTGAGTGCTAAGTGCAGCTTTCTCAGGCTTAAAATGTGCCTGGCTAAGGCAATAATTGCTCAGAAGGCAGTTTCTCTCTTGCTCAGCAAACAAAATTCTATCAAATGAAAGGCACTTTAGTCAATTTCTGGTCTTCCTAAAATAACAAGTTTGTCCACACAAATCTGTGAATATTATCTGAGATTTATTCAGTATTTATCATTGCGTATGTGAAGTGGAGCCATATGTAGTGATAATGCCCAGTGCAAACAGATAGTACTAAGCATAACGCTTCAGGAAAGGTGAGGTACTACATGCTATCATGCAAATAAGTGAAAAGTTTTAAGGTTTATATTAAGGTTGTATTTGTGAAGATTTTGCTGAATAATCCACAGTATGGAATTGTACTTATTGAGAACAGAATTTATCACATTATATTGTATTACTAGTACAGAGCAGAGAAGTCTTTATTTTGCCTTCAATTTTCCCATCTTATAAGAATATTGTGAAGAGAAAAAGAAAAGTGAGGTACATTGTTGGGTCTTACAACAGCTTGTCCAGCTGTGGGGCATTCATTTGTCTTGTCTGCAAATGCTGTTCCAAATTATCCCAAGGATTTGTCTCTGCTATTCTCCTCCTCAGACTGGCTCTGACTTCACCGTCTGTTGCCCACAGAAATGCCCTCTGACTGCATCTGTAAATGCTGTGCAGTAAATGTGCTAACATTTTAATCTGCGCTGCCATGCCAGTGAATTTCCAGTCTCTTTTTCAGCAAGATAATGTGTATGGCAAACACATAATACATACATAATGTGTATGTGTATGGCAAACATTCCTGCATCTGTCCAAAAATGGGAAAGGATTGTGCCATCTTCCTCTTGTATTTGGAAAAGGCAGTTCTGAAATGCAAACCACCTGCGAATCCTGGCAATACAGTCTGGCCTGCGACTTTTGTGGCTAAAATCCAGACCAGACAACCCAGACCTTTAAGGCCAATTAACCTATTGTGGATCACAGAGCACAGAGTCCAACTCAGTACACGCCTGTGGCATGCTGGCTCATTTCTGCTGGGACACCAAGCACTGCAGCAGCTTGTTCTCATTCTACAGAGGCACCAGTGCTTTCAAACCACAGGAACCACAGATGGGGCAAATCTGAAATAGTGACATTTCCACGCCTTTGGAAGAAGGAGGCCAGGTTTCTAAGGAGCTGTTTGTGCATTTTCTGTATCATTCAAATGTCTACAACACTAAAGAGAAATAAATGTTCCTAGATCCATCAGTGATCACAGCACAGGTTGACAAATGAGCCCTACAACCTTAGATTACAAAAGTGCACCTTGGAGAAATCTCACCTTATGTCAGGGGAACAGGCCATGAAGCAGACCTCTTCTGTCTCTGATTAAGAGAGCAGAACCTGGGCTCTAAAAGTAATATTGGGCATAGAGCATGATAGGGGATACACATGATAGAGTCACCCCAAGACACCTCTACATCACACTCAGGCTGGACATCACCAAAGGCTAAAGTCATTTGCTGTTCCCAGGCACTGCTTCCTGCTGCCGGGGATCAGTCTGAAGACACTGGTTCTGCATCATCTTCTGCTTCTACAGTAGGTGGACAAGTGCAGGAGCTCTTTCAGAAATTCAGAGGCTGCATTTCCTCTCTATTTTCATTTGTATCTTTTACAACAGTGACTTGTAAGATACCCAGCTGCATTTGGACATAACACATACAAATCATACCGGTCCTCCATAAAACAAATCGCTCTCTGAGTAGCAGGACCAAAGGAGATGGTTGCCTAGATATTTGCACCCCCTAAATCCTCTACCTAAACCACTCTAGTGTCCTGCATTCCCCTCTTTCATCTCATTTGTTTGCCCCTTACATGTTGGGTTGGGCAAATCACGTGTGTCTTGCAAACCCTGAGCTGAAGGCACACCTCAGCTGCCTCCTGCCTCCTGAATAAAGTTAGGGTGAAGTTTCTTCTTCAAAAGTCTTATAGAAATTTAATTTTTTTAAACCTCAGCGTCTCTGCCAAATGCAGCTGAATGTGGCAAATAGGTTTAGAAATTGCTAGCAAAGAAAGGGAGAAAAAGACATGCAGAGACAGACAGACAGACATGTGGCAGCTGCAAAAACTTCACATCTGCAAGAAACCAGATGGAAAATTACTTGGCCTGTGCTAAGGGGGGGTTTGTCTTCTCCACTGTATAGCTTGGTTCCTGGGATGCAAAGGAGCAAGAGAGGGAAAAGGCACATCTTCCAAATGGATGAGACAAGGCCACACTGTAAATCTGGTAGGGAGGGGAGACGCCCCAGAGCTGTAAGCAGTATGGCTGCTTAGTGGCCCGGCTGGGTTGGGGACAGAGGTTTGTGTCCTCTGTGCTCCGGCTGGGCTGACTCAGAAGAATAAGAGGAATGACAGAGTAAGGTAAGTCTGTACGAGTCCTTCTCTTCCCAGGCTACATTTCTGCATGACCACGGGAGCTGAACAGGGGTGGAAGCTCTGATTTCTAGTTTTAGCTCTTCCTCTCCCCTTCATACCTTCTTCTTTGACATGCTAGGTCATGTAAGCTGGAGTTTCTGCAGTACCTAAAACAGACATACCCTCCTTTTATCCAGCACCTCTAGATGACACTGTAATACAGTTGAAAAATAGAAATTAAATCCTAACACATGTCCCCTTCATATTTTTTAATAATTAATATCAGATTTGCTTTTTATTATTTTAGTGGCTTTGTGAAAATAGAAATAATTGTTGCTGATTATTATTTATTTAAGTGATGACAACATGATTAATAAAACTTCAGCATGGGAAGGACTCACACTGAACAACCTAGAATGGGGAGATATTATCTCTGTTGGTGGCAAAGCTCATAATACACACGCATTGGAAAAATGATAACCCACCTGTAGAGGAAGAATGATTAAAGATAAAGATGGATATGGCAACACACAGATAAAGGAGATCAATATTTAGGATATAAAACAATTTAAGAAGCTGGGCCATGAATTCATTCTAACATGCACAGTCCTTGCTGAAGTGAGGCCGACATACCTGTTATCTACCTGCCCATCATGGTGGTTTCAAGATCTTCCTGTGGAGACAGATAGACCTAACCACACCTGGAAAAATTCTTCCCTGGTAGACCCCTACTGTCATACACAGCTTTACAAAAGTTAAATTCAGACAGTGATTTCTGTATTTGAAGAGTTACTGAATTACTGAATACTTTTAGCAAAGCTTAGGCCTGTTGCCCCCAGACATTTTTTCCATTATAGCAAGCATCTTCCAGCAGCCTGCTTTCTGGTGACAGCAGCTGGTGCTAAAAGCCCAATATTTGTACTCGGTCCTACTGCCTGATGCTACCCTTCTTCCTGCAACACATCTCCATCTTGTTATAGGAACAGAAAATTATAGAGCTGGTTATAATGTTTCCCCATGAAAAGTTGTTGGTTTTTTTTTCCCAAAGAAATTGAATTTCCTAAGGTTTTGATGATGAGATTTTTACTGTGATGCCTTGTACATCCAGCTCATTGACTGCCTCGTCCTTGCACTCTTACAGCACTTCTCATAGCACCTAATATCTCACTTTCTTTTCAGGAGAGGACATGGTGGATGCAGGTTCAGCTGTGAACCTGGCTCATTGAAGAGCAGATGCATAAAGGGGAGGGACATGTATCTACTTTCCCCCAAAACACTTTTTTTCCTCTTGTGAGAATCAGAAATTTCAATTAATTGACTTCTTTGTTTGCCAAAAGGTAAACAATTTACCAGTCTGGTTTTACATGTCTGCAAGGAACACTTTAAATGAGATATTTTCTACATTTTCTATCAAACTGCTGTCATGCAGCCTGGGATCTTTGGGAGTGCCTTTGGATAACTTGGTGAAATACCTCTCCTGCAGCCATTTCTACTTCTCTTCTCCCTTTACCATTGACTGCCAAATGGTTCTGCCACCATCCTGGGGCTAAAGCTGATGTTAAACAAGCTGCTGGGTTGCTGTCTAGTGAGTATTTGGTTCAGTACATGCTCAGCTGTTAGGAACAAAATGCCCATGAAGATCCCAAGAGAGAAATTTCTACACAGAAATTTCTACACTGACTTTCTTTCTCTGTTTCTTTTCATTTAATTATATGAGAAGAGCTATTGAGTTCAGATTGTGTTTTCTTTTTGGTTATGAATGCATGGGTTAGAGTTACAGTTTACAACTGTGGTCATGCTAAAGGATATTTCCCTGCCTTCTCTTTGTGTTTCTTCTGCACAAGGTTTCTGTACGTTTCTTCCAGAGATTTTTCACGGTAATTAGGCCTAATTTTTTAATTGCCTCCCCCTCCATCCCTAAAATGCTGCTGCTTCGCAGTGATTCTGGATATAACATATGTTGCCAGATATAAACAGGGGGGCCTATCAACACAGTAATAAATTTGCATGCTCTATAAATTCTTGCATCATTCATAACCTAAAATAAAATATGAGAAAAAACCACTTTGATTTGTTGCGTTTGGACTGACCTCCAACATGTAGATTTATATGGCAGAAAACAGTGTTTTAAACCTCTCCATTTCCTTAGGCTGGGGGGAAAAAAAGGCTTTTTATAACTTTTTTTAATGGAGTACAGTTGGTCCATCAAGTTTCAGTTTCATTTTGAAATGTGCCCTGGGAGAATTTGCCATAAATGCCAACATATTCAGCATCATGAACTCAAGATGATATCAGCTTGTTATAGCGTTCTGTTGCCAGTGACTCCTACCAGTTCTGTTTTTCAAAAAAGGAAAAATAGAAGGAATGCTTTAGAATTTTGTTTATCACCCCTTCACTTAGAGGAGCACAATGCAAACTATTATCTTCCTTCCTCATCTTTGGTGCTGCCTTTATTGAAAATTCTCAGTCAGGGATCGTACTGGTGCCTTTACTGTTGACCTCAGACAGCAGTAACATGATTTCCTTGCTGACTAAAGAAAATACAGTGCTGCAAAGGACATGTATTTTGACTGACAAGCAAAAGGTACATCTGTCTTCAGACTTCTAGATTCTTAAAGATACTGCTGAATAAACCTTGCAGCTGCCATCTTGCAATAAACATAACTCATTCCTCCCAGAAACACATTCAATTTTAAAAGGAGTTTTGTGCAAAATGACAGAACTAATAAAATGATGAAACATATATTATGGGACAGAGTCGTAGGCAATGTAAATCAGTACAGATCAGCTGAAAACAATGGCTACATTTCTGTCTAGTAAAATATGTCCCTTTTATCTTAGTTATATTAGGCTATTTGTTAGAATATGTGATAAAATGTGTCTAAATATTACAGGTTGGATATGAACATGATAGCTATTTGAGAAAGCAGTCCATGAGAGAAAGTGCATTTTTCACCACATCAGAGGTTAGTTCCCTTGATGAAGATAACAGATAGGTTTGCTCTATGTAATCCTGTACATAATTATCTTCGCTACCTAATTTCTCTCTGTTGCTATGCATCATTATCTTAAATATTTTTGTAACCATTTCATTACCATTTCCATCCCATTGCTCATTCCTTTATCTCAGTTGTTTTGTCTGACATCATAAAACTGAATATTTCTCTTCTCCTCTCTAAAGCCTTTAATAACTAGCATGGTGTCAGAAACCACAACTTTAATAAATAAACCCAACCTGATGTATTATTAAGCATTGAGAAGGCACCCTGGTGTCTCTGGCTTGTGCAGAGAAGTAGAGGATCCTGCACTGCTCTGAAGAAGCACCTCGAAGAACCAGCTACAATGTTTACTTGCTGACATTTAAAAATAATGGAGTTGTTTACTCAGTGTCATTTTTTTTTTCCTCCAAGCAAATAAGCATAAAAGATCCTGTTAAAGTTTTGTTCCTAAAACGACATTCTGGGACTTTTTGCCCTGCCTTTTTTTCTTTTTTTTTTTTTCTTTTTTCTTCCCCAATTGTAAAAATTTATTATTTTTATTGATTGCCCAATTAGAAATACTGGTGGCAACTAACCTGTTAGAATGGAAAGACTTGATTACAGAGCCTTGGGAGCAGGCCCTGGCTGAGTCATGAGGAGCCATGAAAGGGTACAGTGGCAGTTAAGTCTCCTGGCACATGAGGGAGTGTAAACCATTGATCACAATACGAAATGCTGAAAACTGAAAAGGAATCCAATTTATTCTAAATAAAACTACTCTGTTCTCCAGTGACAGATTCCAGAGTCAGACACCAGAGAGGAACTGACAGCAGATGTTTTAGAGCCAAGACACAGAGAGGCTGAGTAATAGTATAGAAAAGAAATTGCTTTGAACTTCACCCCTGCTTTAAATACTTCAAATCAATAGGGTCACAGAGCTCTTTAATAGAGTGATGAGGTCTTGCCCCAGCAGATCTTCACAGTGACAAGTTGATGTGCTTCCTAGCAGCAGGGTCATAAAAATTTCAGGCTTCCCTCTGAAAGGGGGCTTTGTATTAGAGAGGTCCATTTGGAGTAACTCCCTTGTATGGCCGCTCTCAAAAGCTGAGCCCTAATAGTCTGTATCTAAATGGGACTGACCTCATGAATTACCTCAAGAAACTTAATCTATAAACTGGCTTCTTCTTATGCAGACTGATGAATTCTTGTTTATTCCTAAATGGCTGTCACAAAACCTATTCATCAAACTCTTAACGGGGAAGAGAGTCTCACATAATCCTGCTTCAAGTGCGGCACCATTAAATAATCATTAGACTTCATTGCTGGTCTTGAGACCCACTCCAAATCCACAAAGCAAGCTTTTTACCATTCATCAGAACTGCATTTAGATGAGATTTTGACCTGATAAAAAAGGGTGTTTTTTGTCACTATCAGTTTCATGGCTGTGCTCTTTCTCCTTTCAGAGGCTGTGGCAGGGTTTATTTTTTTTTCCCTTTCCTTAACAAAAGTAAAAGAAAATAAAGGCAGATGGCCAACTCTTTCCAATATCCGTTTGCTTTATTTGAGCAGTTTAATGTAGTGAAACAGAGTGAAATGTTGCTACTTGCTAAATGGTAAACAACACCATTACCCAGAATTCAGCAGCAGACTGATACAAAACAGGGTGCTGGTGATTAATTAAACTGTTGTTGTAATTGTAATGCATGATACATAATAGATAGTGTGCTGTGTATTTTAAAAGCTTCAAATTAGCAAAGAATAACTTCCTTACATAGCACATCTCCATTCCATGCTGTTAATGCCCAAATAATCAAAAATAAAAGGTCATTACTGCTAACTAATAAAAAGAATGTCTTTTGATTTTCTTTACCCTGTAACTGTGTGCTGGAGGAGTTGCATATTGTGGGGCAGCAATCACACATCCCTGCAGAAAAAAATTAGAGCCTTTTTCTCCTGTCTCTCTTGGATAAAAAGGCACAATATTCATTATTAGTCAATAACAATTAGAATGATCAGCCTGAGCTGCAAAATATCAGAATCTGCTTCTGAGCTCTTATAATTCCAGTTATCATCACCTCCCTCAAAAGAGCAAAGTTCATGTTATGCAAATAACTACCATGAACACTCTCATTCATGTGGCAAACTCAAGCGTGGCTCCCACAGAGAGGTAGTTGAGGTTACTTTCCCTATTCTCTGGGATACTGAAGCATGCACCTTAATTCAAGAGTGATAGTGTGCCTTGTGACAGGACAATACATGTCTTTAAGTTCAAACATGTCCTGAATGCCTGGCCAAACTCAGCCTAAATCCCTCTTGTGTATCAGGTTTGAGCCGATAATAAAGCTACCTTAGCCTGCTAATTTTTTTTACTCTGTTTACTCAGTATCTGTTAACCAGGGCAGGATGCTCTGACTTTGATGGTTTTCTCACTCACCACCAAAGATTTGAGACCTGATCCCTCAGATTGTGCATCTCTGCTGGGGTCTCTGAGCTGGGCTGCCGCAGACTTTTCTCCATGGACTGCATTTATGGCACCTGTCTTCCCTATGCAATATAAACACCAGTGCAGATGTCAGAGGTACGACCCACAGCAATCGCAAAACACAGCTTTCTTTTCCAACTCTGAGTGCTCCTCTCCCTGAGCAGCTCTGGTTCATCTGTGGGGCTGCAGAGGTTGCTCTGGACCGTGCTGTACCTGGCACTGAGAATCATCCAAGAGCAGAAATGTCCCACATTGGTGATACACGGTTAACAGGTCGGCTGTGAAGGGTGAATAATCAAACTGAACACTTCACCATTTCATTTTGATGTCACTGATAAAATAATTATTTTTGAAAATTCTTAAAAGTAGAAAACACTCAACCCAAATAAGGCCTCTTATCCTGCTTTCAGTCTTCTGCATTAATTTTTAATACTCAGATACCTTTACATAACTGGCAAGTATTCAATGCACTATATTTACTCTCTGATCAAGATTTTCTCCTTTCCCTAACACATATATTCAGGTGCCCTATCCACATACTTATGTGGGTGCTTAGTTCCTACTCAGTTCTCAGTTAGTGACTAAGAAGGAGATAGTTGAAGGGAGATTGTGAAGGATAGAGGAGAGAAATTAAGTACAACTGCTGCCTGTGTTTACAGAATGAGGTTCACAGGATTATGTGTCTCAGAGAAATTTAATAAGATTCTGTGAGTACGTGATGTACTCTACTGTCTTGTGTGCATAAGAGATGCACACAGGTCTTGACATTCATATTTATTCATAACGGATTCTGAAATGACATGATTTTAAATATAGCCTAAAATCCAAGGATAGTAATAAGGATGGAGGATGATAGTGGAGCCTGATGCCTTAATTAATGCAAAGGCTAACCCTGATTTTTGAGAAATGGCAAGTTCTTCTGCCTACACCCTTGCTGCTGCCATCCTCTGCTGTGCAGAGAGGTGTGAATCCTTGGCCAGAATGCAAATAGTGCAGCCTTAGTCTGGCTGCACACTGCTCTTAGAGGGTAGAATAAACATCCATCTGCTACTTTTTTATATCCTTCCTGCCATTCCCATGATCTAAGGATGTGTTGTTTATCTGTGCTGCTTAGTCTCCTTCTCCTTCAACTATTTCTTTGATTCCCTCTGTGAGGGATGTGGGAACGCCCGTAATAACTTTCATGAATATTATATATTCCATCTGCTTTTTGGAGTGCTGTTGGAGTGCTTACAATATTGCAAGGGGTTAATTCCAGTGAGGCCTCTCAGCTCCGAGGACAGGAAACGACATGTTGGGATAGTAGACCTGATGATCAGTTTGCTGAACAGGCAAGACAGGCAATGCCTCCATGTTTTAGCTCACTTTGCTTTGGGTCTGGAGTATTGAGGAGGATAACATGGTGAGAAACAAAGCTATGGAACAGGAGAAAGAGAAGTTCCCTGAGTAGGAAAGCAGAAAGAAGCCAAATTTCAGTTTGAGAACTCATGGATGACAACTAACATGATCCATGTCCACCTCTGCCTCCTTCAGCACCAGGAGCCACCCAAAATACAGCCCATCATTATTTGTGGGTCTTTAAATTTCAGTTAAAATAAAAACATCTCCTCATCATCCCATACTACTTCTCTCTGTTTTGGTTACTTGGCACCCTCCTGTCTCTCTTCTTAACATAGGAAGTTTTTCATGTTTCCAGCACTTTCTACATTTTCATCTGGCTTCATACTGCTCCTCAAAACCAACAACTTTCAGAAATATTACTTGAATATTTGTTCAGTTTCTTGCCTTATCTCCCTCTTTTTGTATGAGTCTTTACCTTTAAGTTACATGGTACTTCAAGGTGGAGTTGCATTAGCCCTGAACTTACTTTATCATAACCTTACATTAGTCAGTGTTTCTTCAACATTTTGTTTTCTCAGCTATGGTTTTGACTGACCATAAATTCTCAGTTTAGTTTTTACATTCTTCCCACATGGATACATGGATATATCCATGCCTATAGATTGCAAGTTTGCTGCTTGGTTTACAATGTAAGACAAGCTATAAGAGCCTGATTTTGCTCAACTAGTGCTGAAGAATAAGTAGTACACAGTTACAATACTGTTATTTCTTGGTGGCTAAAACACTATTGACAGCCTCTTTCAAATGCCTTTTATGCAGCACATCTGAAAGACATGCAAAGTGTGTCTTGAGACACCTTTCAAAGTGCATCATGCTTCCTATGATTAAGTGATTTAGGGAGTGGATAATAAGACACATCATTTTACCATTGATTTGCTCAGGCATTTGTGACAGATGCAGGAGAGCAGTTTGAGTATGCAAATGAAAATGATGCTGACCCCACAAGGAATTATCTGTGCAGGAATGCACAGACTCTACTTCGCAGGAGGGCACGAGAGTAAGGATGTTTTTCCTGGTCCATGAAAAGTATTTGTGAAAATACCTGGTCAAGCTAATATTTACTGTGCAGGAAATTATAGAAAATGAACATTGAGTTTTGATTTTCACTCTCAAAAAAGTTTCTGAGAACTGCTTATGCTTTTTTTGACCTCTGTTAATGTACTTTCATGAAGGTACCTTTGTTAAGGTATTTTCAAGTCAATATAAGCCTCTCTAGCACAACAGCCTTGTAACTCCTGATGGATTCCTCACTCACCCTTATAGTGGCATCTCCAGTTTCTCTAACTCCGTCTTCTCTCCCTCTCTCTGGTCTACTCTTTTAATTAAGAATTGTACTGCTCTTTGATTTTTTTCCCATTTAATAGGCTATTCCCAGTAGCATTAATGCTTGCTTTCCCTGATTTCTTTGACTTTTTTTCTTTCATAACTGTATTAAGTACAGTCAAGTTTCAGGAAGATATTATTGCCTATCCATGGAACAATCTTGAATCCCACACCTAGAGTGATAGATTTGTTGTGGGGATTCTGAGCATCACTTTTCCAAGCTAAAATTCTTCTTGCATGGGGATGCCAGTTCCACTCTGTGTGAAGGTCTGAAGTATTTTTAATGGACATCTCAATCTCACATCACCTCAGAGGGATGGGCAGGGAAAAGTGTCTAAAGCTAAGTATTTATATTAAATATAAGGAATTTTTGGTATTCGGTAAAATACCTATTAAATTATTTGGTATTAGACATTTTATTATGTAAACAATGTTTGCATGTGTTTATGATGACTTTCTCTAATGTCGCATATTACTATCTATTACTAAAGATAGAGAACAGCTGGACTTTTTTTCTATAACAATGAAAAAAGTTTTATTCACCTTGTTTAGCACTTGATGGTCATGTTCAGATCAGTGCCATTCATTTAGTTTATATAAGGCCATGAAAAAAGTTTATTAAAGTATGCAAGAAATAATTAGGTGAAAAAAAGTATTTTCAATTCCTATCCAATCTGAAGCAACTAAATACCCAGATGATACCAGGCTTACTCAATGTGTCATGAGAAACAGCTGTTTGACCATGCTGATTTCATACTGAGAATTCCTGAGATTGCTGTAGTATTAGAGATTTTCACATGGTGTGGTAGCGTGATAAGCATAGCACTTTAATAACCATCTTAGTAGTTTTCTGATGTCATTGTTGTGCTGCAATAAATGTAATTCCTTAGTTACCTGGTACCTTGCTGTCTATATAAGATCCAAAAAAAGCATAAGTGCCCCAAAATGCTGCTACTCTCAGAAATCTGAAGGAGGGTGGGTGGTCATCGATTTCTCTGTGGAGAACCTGGTAGATAATTATGGAGATCTTTTCTCTCTCACAGTGGACACAAGGGCTTTTATATGTCTTTTGCTCTGATTTTGTTCAGCTGCCATGCTGCTTTATAGATGAGTCACAAATGATGTCACAGGAGGAAGAAACTAAAATTCCTGGTGTGAATATCTTATGCTCGTGGCAAAGCATGACCACCTAAGGAACAACAAAGTTGTGAAGTCTTAGTTTAAGGATGTGCGGGGAAAATCGAGGAGGGGTGGTGGGAAATGACCTATTAGCATATGGGCACAGTAAAATGCATCACAAATTTTTTCGATACAAATAGATTAGATCATAAGATCTGGCTCCAGCACAACTGAAACTGAGTTTTCCTTGCTGTGAATACTCTGCTGCACCATTCAAATGGCTTCATCATTGGCATTTGGACACCATGTGTACCTCTTCAGGGAGAGGGCAGCAACATCTTGATGTGAAGTCTGGATTTTCACTCTTTCCGGATGGCTTCATATCACAGCTTTTGTGTTGGTGCTGGGAGCTGCCACTGTTCCTGGAGGCACAGAGACAAACAGACTCACGGAAGGTATGGTGAGGCCTCTGCCCACATTGTTGAATGTTGATAGTTGCAATCTAAATAGCTGCTGTCAATAGATATCTTTTCTGGGGCAGAAGGTAGAGATTATTGGGGAGTCACGTGTCTGGACAGGGATCAAAAACTGCATCTGTATTGTCAGTCAGGGAGCTCTGCATAACATCGAGTGAAAACATGAGTAAAACATGTCCAACATGATTTTACTGGAAATGTCAGACTTAGCTGACCTAAAAGTATTTTTGACAAGCCAGTGGTTCTTTGTTGTACTAGCTGGAACTTGCTTTGAAGTGACTTTGCTGCTTTTTTATACTGCAAAAGCTCAAAGGTCAGTAGATTTATCCATTCGAAGGTCTCTGTGGAGAGGTCAGCTCAAAGCTTCCCTCTTTTCACTCATTCAAATGAACACGGGGAGACTGCAGAGGTTAGTTAGGAGATAGGATTACAGTGTCTGCAGTGTGGAGAAGGTGTGCCTCTCAATGTCCCTATTATAGCTACTTCTATGTGAACAAACGACCCAATTCATAAACCAATCTTCTGTGAGATCACCATGGTCTACACAGAATCTCTAGAAATTTATCTGCATTAATAATCAGTAGTATAAAGGTATTATCTACCACTGGATTTAAAGGACTTGAGGGGTCTGCAGTCATCAAGGTAAGACCTGTAGTATATGAGAAACTGGATTTCTGAGAAAGAGTTTGTGCGTAAAATTGTGGTTTTGCCTCTGTGCCTTTTCATGCGTGCATAACCTTTTGTTTCAGGCACACATCCTCTTCTGCTTATCCATGTTACCCTGAGATCAGACAACTGCAATGCATTCTACTTGCAGCTGTTTCTGGAGGGAATTTAACAGTGCGAGCTATCCCACTTATCAAAGGCAGGGAACATTTAACAATGTGCCACAAACCACAGCAATTCCCAGTGGTCTCTTGGGTAGGATTCAAGGTGATGGCACTGACCTTTATAAACCAAAATGGTCTGGCCCAGCTTATTAGAGCCTTCCCTCCACGCAACACTCCACAGCAGTAACTGAGAAAGGTTCAAGCTGGAAGTGTTTAGGGATATTTCTTTGATTGTATAAAAGCTGGAGCTTTTCTTCTGCAAATTCTCCCAAGTATATCAGGTTTTGGGGGAGATTATGAAAAGAACTGTAGAAGAAGTTGATAGATTGTTCATCAGAATGGAATAGCACATTGTGAAAACATATATCTTCATGACTTTGCCTGTTGCTGGCAAGAAATTTCATTTGACTTTGATTGAGTTGAAATCACTAGCCCACCGGCTCAGCAATTCATTCAGGAGAGCATCATTTTATCTGCAACACTGGAAGAGCAACTATGTGAGCACTATCCTGCTGTCCTAAAACTCAGCTGTAAGGGCAGCCAGCCTCCAAACCTCTGTTTAGTTCCTAACACAGGAACTATTTCCCAGACTTTCTGGTGGTTCTGGGGCAATGAGTAGTGAAGGTACTGCTGAGATGCACTGATCTTCCCCAGGAATCCTGTTTTTTAAAGAACCTTGCCAACTCTGAGCCTTGGTGGGGAGAGGATGCATAAATGCAGGGCAACAATGAGGAAAAAAAGACGACTGTATTCCTGTTGTAGAAGCAAGTAATTAAATTGCTTCAAAACAGGCAGTTAAAAAAATATAATTAATTTTTCCATTTCATAAATTAATTTTTCCATTTCATAATTGTTATAAATTAGAAATCTTGAATTTTAAACAAAAATTATCTAGACTTGCCCACGGAAAACTTTGTATTATCTTCTGTTATTCTCACAGATCACTTCCTTTTGAAGTTGGGTGCTCATGCCATCTGATGCTTCATTCACAGCATGGAAAAAGGCTTAGGACACAGCCTGAGTGTGCCTGTAATAGGAGAGAGTAGCAGTTCCCAACCATTATAGAGTTAAGGTAGGGTGGTTTCTTACCACATGTAAGTTGTTTTAAGAGAGAGTAGTGTAACACAAAGGCACAGCTATGCCTCGTGTCAGTGCCAGAAAAGGACTGCTACTGGCTTTTGCATCCTTCACATGAGGACTCTCTGTGAGCTTGGGAGTGGCAAAACATGGAAATGGGTAAGCTTAGGAGGGATTTATCTGAGACCTGGCAGCCTGGTTAAGGAGTTTCACTGTGTATGAGCAGGGTCTGGCAGACTCTGTGCCATGTCCATTATGTCTGTGACAGTGCTTTGCAAAGCACACTACTATGAATCAGAAAAGGGAGAGAAAAGGCAAAGATATTATCTGAATACAACTGCTAATCTCACAGGATTCCTGTTTTGCTGCTGAATATTAGAGGTCTTTGGCCCACATAATAGAAGAGCCCATATGCTTAGAGAAAAGAAAAAATGCACAGAACTATCAAGTTACTCAAGATTTTCTGAGTAGCAACAGCTCCTGAAGGAATGACAGAAATGTTTTATCCTTCCTCACTTCCCTGTTTATAGCTCTGACCTGCACTTCTTCAGCACTTCAAACAAAGGCAGAAACTGTATTTGCTCTGCCTGGATTTTGTTATTCCAGGTTCCTTGTGTGACAGCAGGGTCTTCTCAGATTGCTCTTATCTGTGTTGGCTTGTGGGGATGTTGAACCTCAGAGCCCTAAGATCCCACGCACCATCAGAGCAACTATCACAGCACATGCTGGCCTCCCAAGATATAAACAAATCTTCCAGTATCAAAAGGCAATAAAACACAGAAAACTTTAATCTTTTGATAGTTTTATAGTGAATTGCTTCTCTGTGAAGTGTCCTTGATACACTAGATCCTAGTGTTTCTCTGATAGGCATGAGATTGAGGGAGTAGGATAATATGACAATCCCTACATTTGCTTTTACCATCATTCTAACAGTGCACATAATTTCTAGGGCAACCTCTCTTGTGTATTAAAATAGACATACCTGTAAATATGTCCTAATATATTAAGCACAGAACTGTTTTACAGCATCAGTAGATATACAAAGAGTGAAGGATTTAAGTCAGGGGACAGAGTTAAAAGAAAAAATGTACTGTGGACATGATATCTTTCTGTCTTTTCTGAGCATCCCAGGCCCCTGTTACCCAGATGAGCTCACAGCTCAGATCATGTAAAGCTCTATCTCCTCTGCTATGATTCTCCTTCTCACCTAGTAAACTGTCATCACTGTTCAGGTAGAAGCCTGGATTCAATCTGTCATTAAGCACCTAACATGAGGATCATACTTCTCTGTAGTTTCTCTGTAGTCAGAGAAAGGTCATTTCAGTCCACTCAAACATTGAATCACCCTTGTGAGCTGCCTGGCCCTCCTAAAACCGGAGGGGAACGCTGGGAAGCCTATTCACACATACCCAGCCTCTTGGATGCACTTTTGCCTCCTGTGCATCCAGGGACTGCATCTCCACCAGACGCAAGCCTTTCTTGACCCACCCCTCCATCCTCCAGCCTTCCTCTTTTTGCAATTGCCACAAAACATAGTCCATGAGATGTACAGTTAAAAAGCATGTGGACATCATGCTAGGAAAGGCTACGTGCCTAATGCTGTGTAGACAATGGAGTGGAGAACATGGGAAGGGCATGGGTCTGGGATGTGCTTCCCCACAGGGGGTGGATGGTCCCCATCATGTGTGATACCCACTCACATACAGATGAGTCGTCTTTGCCATCCCGGCCCTGCTGTGCTGGCTGCTGGAAAGGAAAGGAGCAAAACCAGAATGGCCAATGGTTATTTCGCTCTTTGAGGAAGAGGCATGAAGATTGCACTGACCTTTAACAGAAGCCAATGTTCCCTGCAGGACACAGACTTACCCTTAAGTTGCTCCAAATATTCATTTCAGTAATTTGGCCAGCAAAGCAGGCAACCACTAGCCAGAGGGTTGGAGACTATCCTTATTCTGGGCTCTGGTGGTCCTGACTCACTGCCCCAGCTGAGGTCTTTCTGCCTGGGCAGCTGAGGTGTGAAAGATGCTGCCTGGTTACACAGATCAGCAAGTTCTCAGGCTTTTTGGGGTATATCACCAAGCCTATCTCTGCTGCTGTAATAGTAGTTATAGAAAAGCATCCCCATTAAGTATATGGTGCCTATAGTTTTAGATAAAATCACTCACCCAAGTACAGTCCTTGCTCCAATACTTTAAAACAAGGAGGAAAACCCACCAAACGAGTACATTATGTTCTTGGGAGAGGGAAACAATAGTCCTTATGGCCAGTAGGCTTCTTGACATGTGACATACAAGTGAACTCGTAATTCCCTGTATAGGGACAGACACAGAAGTGTTTTATATACAAAGGAAAGGAGATTGTCTCACCTTCTCCTTCTCTGAATGATCTTTGTTCAGGTTTGTTTCAGATCCATGGTTACCTGAAACCCAGTCTGCTTCAGCTAGTACGTAATTCTCAGTTGATCCAAGGCTGGAGAGAGGCTTTAATGCACTGCTCCACTGGCAAGGTGGCAGCCCTTCATGCTGTGATGAGTGGCCCATCACTCAGTCCCACTAGCCCCCAGCCCAGCTCTCAGGATTGGGGCCCATGCAGAAGCTCCCACTAGGCAGCACATCCCTGACACCAGAGGAGATTGCTTTGCCACGGCCATCTTCTCACAGAGTATTGGTTCCTGAGACTCTCCCTGTTGCTGCTTGTGAGGGTCTCTGTCCTGCAGGAAAGCTTAGGGAAAAGGGTTGATACTTTTTAAGAGTGATCCTTGGATTTAATTATGAGTGCTCCCATCTCCTTTCCTTCCTTCTCCTCTGCTCTGAGAGTTACCCACAAAATAGATTTCTGTAGAATCTGGGTAAAGCTCTGATCTCTTTTTCACTGGTGGAGCTATATGAGGAACAGAATCAGGCCCACCAGCCATTTTTTTAGAAGAAAGAAATATATATTTCTCTTGCTTCATGAAATTTCCTTGAGGAGATTTTGTTATGTTATGATCCAAGTCCTGCTATTTGGCACAGCAAGTAATTATTGTACAGTTACTGATTTTCTGACTCACTCCTTTGCAGATCCGTTCTGCTTCTTCGGATTCATTACAAGCCTCAAGGAGCTGAGCAGAAAAACAGCATGTCCCACCTTCACATGTCAGATAGTAAAGCTTAGTCATGCAGCTTAAAATAAAGTAAGCAAGGGGCAGATGGCAAAAAGGACAAAATGTGGCTTATTTAATCTGCCTCTGTTTGCAAGGAAGTAATTGTCTTTTAGGCTCCAGAAAACAGAGTGCTACCAGAAGACAAACAATGAAGTCTCTCTTTCCAGGGCACATATGACACTATTTGTATAGCTTCAACAGGAGCCTGCAGTTAATTCAGGGCTTTCAATAAAATTTACATTCACCATATGTAGAGGATAAAACACCTTCCTTGAATTTGGAAGCTGAATTGACCTGCTTCCCCTCCCTCATGTGATCAGTTCACCCAGAGAAACTGTAATCCTCTTTTGAGCCCATACAGTGAAAATGTCTTTAACAAAACAGACCTTCCAGCATAAAACTGTTACGTGAGGAAACAAGGCACTAAGTGGTACAATAACTTGAAACACATAATACTGTCAAAAACAATGACTGTAGGCTTGACAGTTTCCATCAAACTGGTACCAATTTAAAGCTTTTAGTAAGTGCAATCATTAACGTATGCAGAGCTGTTAAGTAGTGAGTCAGGGTAACTTACATTTCGTTTCGTACTGACAAACCACAAAAGAACAGCTCAAGTACTGGAAGTACAGTTGCTCATTAGGTATTCAGTTTTGCAAATACCTTTGCAGTTTTATTCAGTTATTTGCAATGAATGTGTACATTGCGGTTCTGCACAGGCTGAAAGGGTCTCTTTCTTGCCGCAGGCAAATAGGACACATTTTAAACCTACCGTGTTACCGGTGAGAAGATGAGCCCTGAGCGAAAAACAAGAAGAGGGAAAGCCCAAGTCAAACTGTGTGTATGAAAAACTCATACTGTCTAAATGTTCTGAAAAGTTTTATCTTTTAGATGTTTTTGAGTAGGGAGCGCCTCCTGAAGATTCCAAAGGCAACCATATGTAACATCCTTTGGAGAGCCAGGGAGGCCCTGGCTAACTCTAGAGGGTGCTGTATGAGTTTGTACCCGGTTGACAAATAACGGCTGGGAGGCGTGCACAACTGGAGAAAACAGGGCACAGAAATCTGATGATGCCTACAAATTTATTTTACGTTCCTAGATTTCCAGACTTGAGGTCCAGTAATTTCTAGGGATCTTTATAAAACAGAGAAGGGGGGGCAGGGGAACAGGTGCAACCACTAGGGAGAGGAATCATCAGCCACTGCAAGGAGACACTCAAGCTGAAACTCTTGTAGAGGAAAAGATTGGTGAGAGGAGAAGGTGTTCCATGGATATAAAATCACGGAGATGATAGATAACATTAATGCAGCTCTTTCATCCACCAGTAGTGCAAGCACTCAGTAACTAGTACAAGATTGCTTTAAAACAGACAGAGGGAAACTCTGGACAAGCTTGTACAGACAGATGGTTTCAGCTGGTTCAAAGAAAAGATGGACAAATCCACAGACCAACAGTGTAGTAATAGAGTGAATAAATGAATGTACCCTTCATCATCTCTAATTTTGGGACTACAGTGAACAGATTAGAGGGGAGGGCCATGTGTTTCATGCTGCTGCTGTTGAGGCAGAACACTTGGCCAAATCGCCCACTGCTTGGGGCCAGCTGGGCATTTTTTTTCCCTATTCTTGTTTCCTGGACTCTAGAGGTAGACAAGGTGGTGTGTTCCTCAGTGCTAGGTATAAATATTGGCATTTGTATACTCAGAATTTTAGTAATGGTTGTCAGTTGCCATTTAAGCCTTTACTGGCTTCTGATTTTGAGGTTGCAGTTAATCTGGTGTTTAAAGATCTACTCCCGGGCTTGTCTAGAGGCACAAAAATCTTGAAAGTGAAGAAGAGCTTAGCACCACCTTCATCATTACCCTCAGGAAGCAGGTTTTTTCTACCTTTTTCATCAAGTAGAGAAGCTAGGTTTACTCATCCACTTAACTGTTTTCTTGAAGAAAGACAGATATAAAAGAAAGAGCAGAGATGCTTACCTATGAGATAACTTTAGAGCTGGTCACCGTGTTGAGGCCAAGCATCAGAACAGAGACCTAAGGCACAGTTCCTTCCTCTTCACATTTAAAAGACCCTTTTACTTTTGCATTAACAGTAGTAGAAGTTTCGGGAGTTGGTTGGAAGCTGTGGTGGTGAGGTAGCATGAGAGCTGTGTAGCTGCTGCATCTGTGTCCTGTCCTGGGAATCAGCCATCTTCTCTGCAGTGCAGTTTTAATTTGTATAAGAGTTTCTCTTACAAGGGACATGACTGGCTACACATTTACCTGCAGGTTACCTACTCAATTTCCTCATCACCTAGAGATCTTCCTGGAAAACCAGTAAGACCAGAAACTACTACTTTAGTGTGTGGCTATAGCAATGAAGTAAATGCAAAGGAGCACGCTAAGAGAAGAAAAATGCCACTAATGTTCCCAAACCATCATTAAAATAAGATTAAAATAAATTTGGGGCTACGTCAGACACTCAGGTCAGTTCTGACTTTGTCAAAACTGATTATTTCTTCCTTAAAAGCAACACAGCAGAAGTGCAAGTGTGGCATGTTATGTCCTGTTGCAGCTCTCTGTACCTTACACTGAGCACAAATTTTATTTCAAAGATGATGGTGTTTGTCAAGGTGTCACAAATAGTTGTTACCCTGCAAGCCAGCAAATTCCTAAAGCACCACCAATGCAGCAAATTCCTATTATCTAACTTTTAAGTTACCTTGACTCAATTTGTCTCCTCTATGGCTTTCCCAGGATTGAAAATAATAACGATAGAAGAATGGTTCAAAAAGCAGAAACAAAACCAGAGAAGCATTTGGTCTTATCTTTTTTAATAGAGGCCTGAGGAAAAGACAAGTTAACTCTTCTGATAAAGAAAAGCAGTTAATCTTACCTCAGACAGATTTCCAGTATCTGCCATCCAACTCCTCCTCTCTAAATTCAGGCACCTCTGTTAGTAATGTGGTGTCTGATTAGCAAAAGTATTTAGTAAGCTAATGTTCACTGTCCACAGCAGGAGGCTCACACAGCTTGGCTGATGAGAAATGAACTGCCTGAAGCTAGCTTTTAATGGCAACTAATTTCCCATATTTGATACTCAGCTCAGCCAACTAATATCTAGCTCAACCGTGACAAGACAATCACAGTTCCTTTTGAAAATCCTTTAATCTGGGATGCAAACCAGTGTGCTCAAGGCTATAATGAACTTCTGAGATTATGTACTGGCTATTTTATAGGAGGTATATTTTCTCTTTTCTTTTTCCTTTTCTGCCTCAGAAAGGCTTAAGAATACATATTTTCATAGTTTCCTGCTTTTACACTATTTGCTTAGTGCACAGAGATAATCTCCTCCTGAAAGTCAGTGGAAAAAAAAGTTTTAAAAGGACAAGTAAACAGCTTTCCTGTCAGATAACCCATAGGATGTGGCAATTCACAACGGCACAACATCATAAGTGGCTTTTAAATCAACTGATCTTGTTATTCTGAAAGTGTTTTAAATATCTAACATGTTTTATACTGCACTGGCTTGGGCTTTGACAAATCCCATTACTCTCTGTTACTCTATCTCATTACACAGTGAATTATTAAATAGAACACTTAACCTAATTAGATATTATTGCCATGATACATACAGACATCCTGAAACGAGTCATTCCTTTTTGTTGTTCTGACTAGTCCTTCAGTTGTTTTTTATCTCTTCTGTGTCGGTGATCGGGTTTTTTTTCTTCCTTAAGAAGCATCAAATCTCTGTTAGAAGAAAAGTTTTTTGCTGTTTCTTTTCAAAATGGTTCCTGGATGTAACAATACACAATATATAGAAGCATGTTTGTAAGAGCATATTTGTAAGAGCACAGATACACAAAAATAAAAATTATTTTGGGCTGCAAACACAGTTTTTCTCCTCTAGCAGTGTTCACTCTTTCACTTCTGTGGAACTACTAAGATATGCTTAGCATTATTTTGGTTTTAGACTAGACTAAAAAGTTTCATTCCAAAGATTCATTCCAGGAAAGAGAAAAGCCTTCAGCTCTTCTACAAATCGGCTGACTACCCCAGACTGTACCAGTCCAGTGCAGGGCCATAGAGTCTTTTCTCAAGCCCTCACTGATGGCCAACACATGCATCTGTAAAGATGTATGGGAAAATTTCTGGCTATTAATTTCAGAGAACTATCAGATCAGCAAAGCTAGGCTAGTACATTTTCTCAGTCTTTTAAAAATACAGTGCAGTCACGGCTGGCTAATTGGAAAAGATGCTCCCTATCATATAGTATACTTTTAAATTAGCAGACTGTCACTTGCGGATCTGTTTCGGATCATTTCTTTATTTTTTCAGCAAACTTTCAAAATAAAATATTTATTTTCCCCACTCATACTGTGCAAATCAGGTCAAAAATATTGCTTGACATAGGCATAACTTGTAAGAGTTGCTTTGGCTATTTACCAAGCTGTCATGTTTATCTTTTCAGTGGCATCTCCCATATTTGGAAACATGACAAATGCTGTAGACAGTGTTATTGTTGTGGGAGGCAGTTATCCCATGTTTAATGATGCTAACTATAGAATATTCATTTTTCAGAAATGGTCCGTGTGTATGTTCCATTCAAGTAGAACCCTACCAAATGTATTAACTCACGGCTAATTCATGCTGTCTGAATACATGTCTGTGCTCAGGATGTCCCAGGAGTGATGCAGTTTCTTGGAGAATGTCCCCATTGCCACTCATTTTGTATAACACCACTGGCTCCTCTGTGTGTCCCCCTTTTTCTTGCTGCCCACCGTAGATGAAATAGCCCAGTGTGTCAAGGCTTTCTTGCATTTGTTTGGTGTTCTTTTGTGCTAAACATTAGAAAATTTTATCTTTCTTGTTCTTTTACTCCCATACACCTCCTCCTTCTACATATATTTCTTTATTTTTAAGTCAAAATGATGCAATTCCAGCTCTGCAGTCAAGATTGACCTTCGTTTTTCCAAGCCAACATTTGAGTTAAATACTTTTGCTACTCATAACATGTGCCTTAGCAATCACAATTCTGTGTGTTGTGAATATTCACAACATTTCACTGTATTTTATGGTGAAGGGGAGAGAGACACTGAAACATGCATCGAATGAGAGGAGAAAATATAAAATAGTGGCTCCTGTCTGAGTTAATGAGCTGCTCGTGTTCTTATCTGTTTGTATAAAAGTGAGATTACTGGATTACTTTAGCTATTTTATGAGTTAAATTAGAAACTGATGTGCCTGACATTAAGACTCTTACTAGACACTGTTACTTGGTGCTGCTTGACAAGTATCATCTCTATGTGGATGAGCTGGTTTCGAAAAGACCAGACATAAGTATTGCCACTTCCACAATCTGAAAAGCCTGCACATCTTGAAAATGTTTGGCTCAGTCAATACCAGAAAACAACCTTCAGAAAAGGTGGTATGGATGAGACTGATTTTTTTGATATACCACTGAATATCTGTGATGCAGCAGCATGCCCACGCAGAGCTTGCTGAGACAAGTCGTTTTACAATCCCGTCAATATCCACAGAAAATCAAGCCCAAAATTTGCTAGGAATTCAAGATAAATATCAATGGTATTGCAAAAAATGTGTCCTCTATCAGTGTCTATTTTAAATGGCGTATTTCTGAAATGAAATAAAAGTGCTTGTTGTGATGGTACATATGCAATTGTGTTGTATTGGGAGAAACATCGTGTTTAGACAACTTTATGAATTTGAACCAAAGAGTTCCAAAATTAGAAGAAAGGAGATAAGGAGATGGGGTTTAGGAGAGAGGGATTAGAAAGAATGGG
Source organism: Rhagologus leucostigma (assembly GCA_013397725.1). Classification (NCBI taxonomy): domain Eukaryota; kingdom Metazoa; phylum Chordata; class Aves; order Passeriformes; genus Rhagologus; species Rhagologus leucostigma. Next base: position 1,117,944 of record VZTD01002184.1, on the reverse strand, counting down.
TGTTCATCTATGAAATCTTAGTTATTGAGTCCTTGTGAAAGAGCATAGTCTGTACTTACATGATCCCAGCTGCTTTCCAAATGACTCTTGGCTCATTCAGTTCATGGAAGGGAGGATGTGTTATACCTGTGTGGGGAAAAGTTTATTACCTGCAGGGTCTTGGCTTGCTTTGTGACTGCTGTTAGGTTACACTCAGTGCTTCAGGCAGGATGTCATGAAAAGAGAAGAGCAATGTCACAGAACCCCTGGAAAACTAGATTCTCTCCCTCATTCCACCACAAAATTCTGGTGTGATGCTGGACAGTCATTTGGATTGCCCAATAATTACATGTTCCTCTATTTGAAAGTGCTTTAGGTGAGAGTTTCTACATAAAAAGTGCCAAGCACTTCTGACTGCAGTGAAATCCTTGAGTGTATATGACTACATTATGCTAAGTACTCTAAAAGATTAATTCCTAGACATCCTAAAGTGGGCACCTAAAATTAATGGACTTTTTTCTTTTTACTATTTTCATTTTAATCTCTTTAAGTTCCTCACTAGTCAAATGAGATAATTATACCTCTCTCCATCATCAGGTTGTTATGTAGATAAAGTCATAAAAGATTTTGAACCATTTAGGTGTTGCAGTGATGAGTGCTTTGAAGAAGACTTGAAGTAAGATGCCAGTTCTGTATTCAGCACCAGGACTGGGTGTGGTGTATGGGAAAGAGCCTTCCCCTGACAGGACTAGAACCCAAAGTGATCCAGCATATGGTGAGAATTATCCTGTCTAATTACCCAGTGAAACCAGAAGTGTGCCTCAGCACCAGAATCAGTGAAATCAGACTGCTTCACGTCTTCTGTGTCTAAGCCAGGGCCAGGTCTCACTGGAAATTTCTTCTGTCTTAGTTCTCTGACAGGTAATAATAATGAGTTCTGAAGATTTTCTTCTAAAGGAGTGAGTAAAAATTACCCAGATGCCCACGCTCACAAAAAAGCCCCCAAACTCACACAAAGTACAGACTGTGAGGTCTCACTCTGAGAAATTTTGGTTGAAACTAGTTGGTGCATTTAAAGCATTGTGGTCATCAAAGTCTTGATATCAAGGGAAAGGTAAAAATAATTTGTGGTGGTAGAAGGTACCCGAGCATTTGTATTCAGTGTGACAGCTGAACCATGTTTCTCATGTTTCACAGTGTTTTAAAGCTTCATACTGTTAAAATAGGCTGCTTTACATGCAACCCTGTTTTAGAAAGGGAACTGAAATATCAGCTATGTTAAATAGCCTTACAGACCCACTGCATGGAGAAACGGTAAGGCTGAGATCCTCATATGAGCATCACAGATCTTCTCAGGCTTGAGCCAGCCTTCAGTGAAGACAACTGGTTGTTACCCTTTTTGTGAGTCCTCTCCCGAAAGAGGAGGATGTTGGGTTGTGGGATAAAAGGCTCATGACATGAAGGATCCCAGAAGCACAAGGGCAGATGGAGGAGCTCCAATACCCTGGTCAGGGACACGAACCACTGCCCCTGTTTACAAATTAAACTCTGTTTTGAGCTATTTTCCTAAGTAAGGGACATTTTGCATGTGTATGGGTCCAACAACTGGAGTTGTACCAGGGGACATAGGGCCCCAGGTGCCTGAGGTGCCAGCAAGTGGAGAGGTCAGAGCCCACGTGCACTGGCTGGGCGCCTGTGTACCAGAGTGCGGATTGCTGCCAAACATCAAACTGGACTTGGCGGCTGGGAAGCCAGGCAGGGACCAGAGGGTCTGCCAGTCCTCCACCAGCAACTGAAGGGGCTGCCTTTGGAACTCATGTGTCCGGGTGTCAATAGCTGGGGAGATGGGAGATCCAGACAGTTTTGGGGCAGAAAAAGTGTTTAGAGACAGCTAGTAGAAGGACCCATATGTTGTGTATATAGGTATACATTTTTTCCCATTAGCAGCTGTCATCCTGATCAGCTAGAGAGGGGAACAGGATGTGACCACGGTGCTGTTTGTGCTTGCAAGTGCTGTGTTTTCCATCTGCGTGGATGCACGTGGCTGGTCACAGGTACACATGTACGTGTACACATATGGTGTGCGTGTGAGCCTATGGGGAACGCACGCTCAGCCTCACTGCTGGCTGATCCGGAGGCTACGGAGCTGCAGCAGCCTCCCCTCTGTCGGGCTGCTGGGCATGACAAGCCCTAACAGATGGGCCCTACTGTGCCAGAAGGTTTCAAACCCGTCTCCTAAACAACTAAGGAATGCTGCTCAGGAATACTAGATTTGCTTCCAGGATGTAAGGAATTATGGTCTAATGGCTACAGATCCGCTTGTATCTCTTCCTCTGAACCTGTCCCCGTCATAGCCTCACCTGCTGGATAATCACTTCTCTCTTGGGAACGGCAGACAGCACTCAGCAGTTCTGTTTCAATAACCCATACACTACACAAAAGAGAAAACACTGTTGCTTGGCTTCTTCCCTTTGTGATAATACTGATAATACTTCCCTGCTCCACACTGTTCCTCCTCCCTTACATTTTTTCTCCCTGAAAGCTTTCCTGGGAGGACAGTTAGCTGGAAAGAGAGGTTGTTGCTGGGTTATCTTTCCTAGGCTAGCTAGCAAGAGTGTCAAATGACTTCCATGTTCCTGAGCAATAAGACTTCTCCAGACACAGATTATTTCTTCTGTTTTGTAAACAGTAACATAGTCAGCTGGAAGGAGGATGTTATTATAGCAGAGCAATTTGGGGGTGGGTGAGAGGAGTGAACTGAATGTATAGGCCCATGAATTTTAAGACAGAAACAGCATAAGCAAGGAGTGTTCCACCAGCTTGATAGTAACTCGTCAGCTGGGGCTGATGAGGTGCACATTTCCTGCAAAGCCCTAGACTGGCACTTCACTGCCTGTTGCCTGCAGTTTGCTGGCTCTCCCCTGATCTCATATTCCTTCCAAGCACACCGAGGATATCTATTTACACATTTTCACTCACTGAATTACAATCTCATTTATCCCTGCTTACCTCATGATTCAAGAAATGAATGATGTGTTAGGGCAGATGTATCGAAAGTGATGTCTCTAACTCTTAGGTCCTGTCATGGCTGGTCCTTGGAGCTTATTTGGAGGATTGGACTCTCCTCTGCATTACATTTCTTACACAGGAGGCTTAAAAACTGATAATCAAACTTTTTACTATGTAGAAACTATTTAATAGGAGGGAAAAAAACCCAGGCTTTTCATTGTAATGCAATTTTTGGAGAAAATAATCCAACTTAGAATTAGATGATACTTAGTTGATAAAAATCTCCTTACAGGCATTTTGCCATGCTTTGTTGTTAATTTTTCCTCACAAATTACTTGTTCCCAGCATTGTAAAACTCTGTGGTTTACTGTAAACATATTACTGCTAAGAAATGAATACAGAGGTCTTTTTTATATTCTATTTTTTTAAGTAGAAGCAGTGCAGCTGTTGACCCATTTTGTGACATGAACGATGGTGATGTCATGACCTGGCAGGAACAAACACTGACCACAGGAGATGGAAGAGGAGTGGATCCAGACAGGGAAATTACCCATTGGTAATACAGCGTTTAGAAAAAAAGCACAGGGGCAAAAGGTGCAATTAAAGGAATCGGGGACATAGGAGGAGGACCTGACTCTGGATTTTGAAATCCCGTACTCGAGAATTGAAACCTCATACACCTCAAATTTCTACTGTCTTTTTCTGTCTTATATGGAACTGTTGAATTTGCTCTTTGGTTCAGCAGTTTTTTTTGCTGAATAAAATAATTTGTCTCAGACTAGATAGCAGGGGGCAGAATTTATCTGGTGTAAATGGCTCTCACTTCATACTCGCTGAGAAGCTGCTCCAACACTCTTTGTTCTCTGTATATGAAGCAGAACTGCTGAAACATGTCAACAGTTCAGTGCTTATCGCAGTGCTCTTGGTTAGGCTCTCTTCATCTTCTGCTTTTGCATCATTTTGCTTTGTACCTTTCTCTTGCAGTTTTGTCAGAGAGGTAACTACATTTCATTCATGGTGTATGTGCAACTTGTAGTCTCTGGGAAAAATAATAAAGAAGCAAACTGACACTTATACTGTAAATGCCTGGAATTAATTCTGGGAAAGAATAATCTTTCAAAGCAGAAACACTACATGAATGTCAAATTGTCAGACACTCAAAATTTATTTCTATACTGACTTGGCATCTGTGCTGATAGTGTTTTTCTTTGCCCTTTCCTTAGGTGCATTAATGCCACCACATATAACTACAAATTCACTATTGCTGGATGCAGCGAAAATGTATCTGCATCCCTGCAGGTGGATGTTGAAATACTGTGTTAGGCTGGTAAAAAGCAATTTTGCTACACAGTAAATACCTAGTTTCACTTATGTTTTTTATTTTCTTCTCTGCTCTGAAAAACTGTCTGTCTCTCAGACCTCAGAAAACAGTGCTGGATTCTCTAACACCGAGTTGCATTGTTGTAGCTACATTGGTTTCAAAGTGGATACTCCTGATATACTGTCCTTCAGTGAGAGTAGAGTTGAGGCCACAGTTCTGAGTGTACTTCATGTTAAGTGTCACTGGTATAATATCACAAAGGCAGTTTTCTAATGTCTGTATCTTCTAAATAATTAATCCAGAAGTCTGTATGCCCTGGCTCTAGTAATACCACTCTACTTGTGTTGGTCATTATTTATGATTTAATGTTAACTTCGTTTTTTCAGTCAAATAAAAATCCATATTTTGTGTGCACCCAAGTCAGATGTTTCTGGGAGAATAGGGCCTTTGATAACAGTGAGGGAAAAATTTAATTGTACCCCCTCCCCCACATCATTTACATAACTCAGATTGATGAGATAGGAAGGAAAGTGTTTACAATGCAAGAAGATAGGAATTTGGGGATTTAAATAGGAAGCAAATCGAAATGAGCTGTCTGAGGTAATTATGGAACACATACTTCATATGTTTTCATTAGATATTGCTATTATACTACACAAGGCAAAGGAGTTTGATTAAACTACAGCTCAGTATATAAATTTATGCATAAATTACCAAGAAATCAGTTAGTTCATTATCTTTCAGGAACTCAGCAGGTGACTGAGCAAAAGTTAAGTCCACTGGGATAAATAATTTGAACAAGAATAAAACCTGTGTTAGGTAGGAAGAAAAAATACAGTCAAGGTCCATGAGATGGAGCATGACAAGGGGTTAAATTAACTCCTGTGCAAAGCCCTAGGCAGGAAGAACAGCAGGGCTGAGCTCCTTCTCTACTGCCAGGGAGCCCAGGGCTGAGGTAGTGTTTGCCCACAGCTCCCATGAGACCACACTAATGCCTGGAGAAGGGAGACTTCACACTAATGCCTAAAGAAGAGACAGTTCTCTCCTGCAGGCACCCCTTCAGTGCAGGTGACGGCTTTATACTTTCTGTTTGGAAAAGGTACCTCAGTCTGGTTTCACCACTGATTTGCTCATGGAAGGAGGCTCAAGAAACATCAGGCGGCTAAATTACTTTCTGATTTAACCTCCAGCCTCTAGCATGGTGTTTTTCTTTTTATGTGAAGGAAATATTTTCTCAGATGTTCTTAGCCCTTGTTTTGACAATATACTAATTTTTAAAAGCATTTGTACAGGAATTCAGGAAGGATCACAGCTGAAATCCATCACCAGGTTACTCTCAGCCTTGAGCCAGCTTTTGACCACTGCATGTTGCTGGGAAGGAACCACGGGATGAAAGTGATGATGCCAGGAAATCTGTGACAAGCAGTCAAGGTATGATCTCCACAGACCCTTTGAGCAATAAAATCTGTGATTAAATATTACCTAGTGTATTTTCAATTGGTTTTATTCTTCAGGCCAGACTCTGTCATTTAAGGAAACGAGTATTCACAAGAACATAATATCAGCCATTTGGTGAGAGAAGCTATCACAAAACCCTCTGCATTAACCTTTCATATAATTGTAGTGGGTCTGTGAATTCACTCCAGGTCTGTACATCAGTATTTGACTGATAGAAACTGTGGCTCTCACAAATACACATACGCTCTTTTTTTGCATTTGTTGAAGCAGACTGGACTAAATATCTCCAGCTTCTGCTTACATAAAGTAATGCCGTAACACTTTTATTGCTAATGAGGATAGTGCCTGTTTAGTACTGGTGTTCAGGACTTATGGTAAGATCTCATTCAAATGCCTTTCAAGGATCTTTCTCTCAAGCCTATTTGTAATTTTCTACATTATTTTTAATAGATGCAACAAATACTGTCAAACAGCTTAGGTTTTAACTTGTAGCTCTCTTTTAGACTTTCCCCCCTTCTATTCCCGCTGAGGATGCTTGTTCCCTTTTAGTCCTTCATCTCTTTAAATTTCTTTACAATCAATTACATGACACTGATCTGTCTATCTCAGTCTCTGTCTGTAGTATATCAGCACCAGCTTCAACTGTAATCCACTCTGCCTTGTTATTGACTGCCTCTCTCCAAGCCTGGTATCATCAAATACCACTGCCTGACTAAACAACGTTTTAATAAATAAACACAACAAACCTTGGCCTAATAATAAAGCTTCTGACTCTCCGATAATCCCCTTTCCCATTAAATCACTCTGAAGTTCAATATTCTTTCTATATTCCCTACCAGTATAATTCATGACACCAAGCATTTTTTGGAGAACTGTGTTACAGAAACAGTTCCTTTGCCACCAGGATCTCCTGTCATGTGCAGATGCCACGTGGTAAGCTTGTTAACTCTTTCAGAATTCTGACTGGTATTTCAAAGATTTATACATTTTCACACCTGAAGGGACATCTCGCTTAACACTCATATAACCTGAACTACAGTTTTATCCAGCCATTCTCAGGTTAAGTAGATGACTTCTTGTGTTGCAGAGTATCTCTTAGGAAGACTTCCAGTCTTGCATTCAAGTAGTAAGAGTAGTCTACAGCCACTGGTCATTTATTCTTTGTGGTTAATTACTATCGCCATGAAAAATGTACACTTTTGAGTTTGCTTTTTGAATCCAGTTTGAATTTGACTGATGTCAGCCTCCAGCCACTGCATCCTATTATGTTTCTGTGTTCAAGATTAACAACTTAATGCCCTCAGTAATTTTCCCTTGTAGGGTATGGAAAGTTCCTTTCAGATTCCAAGTAGTCTGCTCCCTCCCTCCCTCCCTTACTTGTCTCTCTCCAGTGAATGTTCTCCACTTCTCACAGCATCCTTATGCCAGTAGTCTAAGCTCTCTCCAGTCTTCTCCTGTCCCCTATAAGTGTAGGTGAAGTAAGCAGAAACAACATATCACAATAATACTCTTGCTCCTACTAACTACAAAGGTAAATTAATATCCATAACCCTACTTTCTATTTTCCTGTTCACCCGTGAATGGTTCTTTTTAGGTCTTTTGGCCATGATGTCCCTCTGGGAGGTTTGCAGCCTCCTGCCTTTACCGAGTCTATGATGCTTGCTGTAACTGAAATAAGAACTGTCACTATAGCTTTCTCTTGCAAGTTTTCCCCAATATTTTCTCCGACAGCACTTTCATCCAATATTATCTTCACCTGATTACTCTTCCCACTGCTGTTTTGAATAAAAGGAATGGTTTCTTGCTGTCACATCAAATCCCTTCTTGGAAGTTCAGCCATTAAATATGATATCTTCTATTTCATTGATTTTTTTCTTCATATTTTAAAGAGCTTTTTAATGCAGCACATTTGCTAATATATCTGAATTTATCTTTATGCCCTTTGTTTCTGAATAGGGCATGCATCTTTGATATTGGCAATTAATTTAAGCCTTCAGATGTCTTTCTTTCATTGACTTCATCTTGGACATAGCTTTTATTTATCATGGTATATTTTCTTATGGAAAATGAGTATCTGATTATTTCTCTATGACAGATTGTGAACATAGGAATAAATAATTTTTTTTTTTTTACTGTTTCAGCCCCTTCAACAATTTATTACCCCTCCTATCTCTCGTTTCACCTCTTCTGCCATCTCCTGTTCCTTTATGTATATGGAATGTGTCTTCCCATTTATCTTACACCTTATTCACATCTCTTTCCATTCTTCATCTTGACTTTACTCATAACTTTACTACAGTATCACAAACATTTCTATAATCTTCCTGCTCCTCCCCTGTATTGATGTTTTATGTCTGGTGCTAACCTTTATCTCATTCCTTGTTACTTTTCGTACTTTTGTTCATTGCACAGTGTACGAATGGTTACACGCTTTGAGGGTGCCTGCTCCAACGGTGCTTAATGCTGTGGATATATTGATGAACTCGCCTATAAGGAATCTCTGCTATGGACAGCTTGGGCAGAGAAAGTCAGCCTGCTGAGATTAAAAAAATTATTAATGGCAGGGAAATAGGTTTGGGAAGAAAAATGGCAGAGAGTCAAAGTCATGCCTTACCCTACTCTTGTTTTATTCCTGGGCTGAAAGGGTTGTTTTGGACAAGGGGACATATTTGGCCGGAAACTGGGAGTGAAAAAAGGGCAGAGTACTGTTGTCTGGCGAACTGTATATCAGGACAAACTTCCCCCTTCTACTGGTAGGGGAACTACAAGATCTCCCTGTCATCCCCTTCCCCATCAAGAGCAAGATCTTTTTGCATATGAGGGGGATGGCAGCAATGCAGTTCTGGTGCTGGAGGCGTCTGAGGAGGAGAGAAACATTCTTGGGCACCAAAGACACCTTGGAGACACTGCTAAACCCATCACCATCACCAGTGTCTCTGACTGAGTCTTCATTCTCCTTCCTTCTAAGAGTTCATACCTTTCCTAAACATCCAAAAAGTCAGGAACTGAGACTAGAAATCTGCTGGAAATAATGAAAAAACCCTTCCATTCTGTTGGATGAGACCAAAGTTTCTTCCCAAGTAACTAAGTTTATCAAGCTCTTCAACAGCAACCCAGCCCTCCCTGTGGGATGCAAGGCAGCTGCTAATGTAGAAACAATGCATCTACAGCACGCAGTGGAGGTTGTTGTAGGAGCTTCAAACCACTGCCTATACCAGCTCTAAGAAGGACGTGCATCGTCATGTGACTGAATTTCCAATATTAATTCTGCCCCTACTTAGCATCAGAATGGGTCTGAGACTTACTTTTTTTCAGTATGAAAATGCAACAGCAATGTTATGCTTAGACTTTTATGACATTGGGTCCCAGCTAGACAATTTACTGGGTAGTTTGCCTCACCCCAGCTATTTGTCCTTCTTACACCAGTCTCTACCCATGCACACAGTTGCTGCTGTACTGTGCATTGCACAAACACCATTTACTATGGTGACTGATGGTGGGATTTAGATTGTTAAAAAAACAATAGGAAGTTCCTTCCATACATGAGGTTTTTTTTTTCTGTGCTGCTTGTTAATAACAATTTGCAAGTCCATTTGTAGTTTCTGATTATAATCTGACCTGCCCTGTTCAGATTTTGTAGATTAATTCATTTTTTTCTTTAATTTACTTTTCCCTTAAACTCTGTAGGCATGTATATTCATGAAAAGAACAGAGGAGAAAAAAATCCTAGAAATTACCACAAGAAAAACCCCTGCTAAAAGCAATAAGTCTGCTGACAGATGGTAGAATCAGTTGAAAATCGAGTACCATATTTACTAAGTCTAACCCATTTAGTAAGCCAGAAAAGTGTTATCTAATTCTATCCCCTGTGTGTTTGTGTTTTGGAATAAACAGATGCCTAATGAGGAATGTGTCTACTATGGTTTTTGAAGAACCTGGATGGATCCTGGTTCTGATTCAATACTTGATTTTGACAAAGCTGATAACTTTCACTGCCGAACCTATTGCTTTTGCTTTCAAACCTACAGCTATTCCAACACTAGCTGACTGACAAAAATGTAGTTCCAAAGGTGCCAGAACAGGGCAGAAATCAGAAAAAAACCAGAACTGTTGAATGACTTAACCTGCATTTTACATTTCCTGTTTATTTATATAACACCCAAAAATGCAGCGAATGAAAGGGCAAACATGCTTGAAGCACTTGCAGGCATGACAGCTACCACAATCAATTCCTGTGTGTTTTTCACTGAGTTTTATAAAATAATAGAGATTGGCTTAGAAAGACATATGCTTGTGTACTTTGTGACAGATCTGGGTGAGAAGCAAAAACTGAATAAACAGAGAAGGGTGATCTGAGCAATGAAGGCTTTAGGGAAAATGAGCCTCTCATGGGCCGTGCTTGGACAGCAATCTATTGCACGTGCAGTGCCTGCACAGGTTCCTCAAAGGCACTGTTCTAACAATGCCTGGACAGCTTCTAAATTCTCACCCTTAGTAGGAGCCATTGGGAAGTTTACCAAGAAGAATCAGTTATCCATAAAGTCCATAGGAAAAGTTACAGAATGAGATTTCTCCCATGCTACAGAAGACTTTTAAAATATGCTTTTTCTAAGTATGTGTGAAACAGATAAAGAATAGGATCTGGTCTTTTGTAAAAATAAATAAAATGATGTTCACACAGAGCAGAATATTTCAAAGGATTGTTTAATAGAAGCAAGGTCTGTTATTTTCCATAGTATTTAAAAATACACAGTTCAGTGATAGATTTCAATAAACTGATATTCACACATTCCTACTTGTTGAAGTTGGTCAAGAGTTACTAAAGGCATTTTGCTGAATTTATATCCTATTTTCAATTACATGAAACTGATCAGCAGCGAGAGATTTTAATCCTGGAATTATAAAATATGTTTCTTGAAATACTAACAAGAGTCAGTTGCTGAAGCAGTGATCTGAGTATCAGGATGCACAGCCCTACGTCCAGCATTTGCTGTCTATCTGTTCTGTGAGTGAAAGTGAGCAATTTCTGTTCTCTTTCTATATTCCCCTGTCCCCTGAGGTGCACATGGAAATAAGAATTTACACTCACATATGCATTATTCTAATGTGATCAATTTTCTAATTTCGTTGAACGAATATCTAAGATACAGGTCAAGTCAGCATACCATCTTATTGTTACAGGAAATAGCAATTTGCCCATCAAAGGAAAGTGGACACTGGTGGTGGTAATAAGAGTGTTTTAACATGTGGAGATACATGTGATTCTTAAGTATTAATAGCAAGAATTGCATTTCACCTTTTATCTAGGCGGTATCCGAAGATGGTTTTCTGTTCACATTTTAGTGAAAGCAAGTTTTGATGGGGGACTTGAGAAAAAAGAATAAGTGCCAGCGCTATGGTTTTCTTCTAAAGGCTTTTCTGTCCCTCAAACCTAGAACAGACAAAATGATTGTGGGAAAGATTTTACTCTGTCCTTGTTTTAAAAATACAATATAAGTACAAATTTGGTTTGTTTCTTGCCGGCGATTGAAATTCAGACTGAGTCTGAGTCTGGTTCTGGTTCCCGGATCTCTCATCCGAATCCTTTATTCAAAGGAACAAGCTGGTTTTATACACTTTCCCAAGACACAGCACCTCCCTTCGTGGTAACTCTCACCACACAACCCATCCCGTGCTGCCACATCAGCAATGCATCTTTTTAATGTCCTTCTATGGGGTGACATGCGCTGTTCACCTGTCTGTCAGCTTCCGGCAGGCTCCTCTGCGTAGGGATCTGCCGCGGGACACCTCCTTCCCCCAGGGTCTGTGCTGCCATGTGCTCCTTTGTGCTGCCTTGTACTTACCTTTCCCCATAGTTTCTAGTTTTATGTGAGTGAAGGAGGGAAATGGGAGAAGACTGTGGGTCCTGATTTTTAAGTTTCAGGTTTTACTTTGCCCTTTCTTGGCTCTACTTTGTCGCATTTCCAAGGCATTAAAACAGAGACTCAGGGGTCTCGCTAGACATAATGGTATAAAGTTTCCAGTGCAGTAAGCTGTAACACTCTGTATGCTCTGGAAAGTTTGCATTCAGCCTTTTAATAAGTGAAAACGCAACATAATGCTCCTGATAATTTTCAGCACGGACAGATGGTATATGAACAGCCTGGTGGGAGGAGAACCAGCCCAGCTTAGGGTAACAATGTTCGACTAGCTATCAGGGAGGAAACAGACTTCCTCTGCCATTGCCCAGTGCCAAGGAGCTTGTTTTATCTCCTGCTCACCACACTGATCATGCTTTGCTTTCTTCTGTTTTATAGGCATTGGCTTTATGCAGAAAGCCTTGCAGTTCCTTTCTACTGCCAAAATGAAACAGTATTTTAGATTATAACTATGCTAGAAGTCATTTACAATTAATTCTGCTCCAAAACTCCTGTAGCTGGAAATGCAGATTACACCAATTTGCTGTGAGCTGTTGTAAGATGAAGAAGCCATTCACTGCTGCTATTCCACAGTGAATTTTCTGAACCACTTGCTAAAGTTGGAGGAGGCTGGGGCAGCAACCCTAGCACCAAAGCAGGTCACGTTAGCAGAAACAGGGTTCAGCACCACTTCGGGGAGCTCCCCTGGTGGGTTACATCCAAAACAGGTTTTGTAGATGCTGTGTATGTAGGTCTGTCAGTGCTGTTCCCTCTGCAAGAGAATTCAGCAGCAATGGCAGCAGGAAGAGTCGTGCTGGAGACAGACAGCATGCCATGATGGCTAAGCATATTATTTTTGTAAACATACTTCTGAAAATGCTACTTGCCATCATTCAGTTAGCCCATTCTGCCAAGCAGTAAGCACTTTCTAATTTTAAAAAGAAAGGGCTAGGAATAAATTTTGTCATTGCTCTTTATTCTCTACACAAATGTGTTAATTGCATAGGGCAAAGCATTTCTCCAGCCTTGGCGTGCCATACACAGCCAGAAAAATCCTGCCATGTTCTACCTCTGGACAGATGCTTCAGCTGAGCCTAACAGTGAGATGGTTAATAGGTCAAGGAGATCGCTAGTGATGGGAGGATGGATTGAACATGTGCATTTACTCCTAATTCTGGGTCTTGGAGGCTAGCAGAGACAAGTGTCTTCCATGAACAATAAGTTCATTTTAAAAAGGAAATTACGGAAAAAATGGCATTGCTTTTTCTCTATACTGTGGCTCTCTTGCGAGTAGGTGACAAAAAGAGATGAAGAAAGAAAAAATATATCTCCCTCACTGCAACTGTCTTTAAAATGTTTGACCTTTTTTTTTGGTTTAATTTAATTTTCTTGTCTCTGCTCTTTTTTGTGGGGGATTTTTTTTATTTATTGCCCCTGAATTCAGGTCTACCAAAAATAGCACTAAGCAGTTACTGTAAATCTCTGCTTTTTTCATCGCAGAGTGGACAGGAGTTTTTCATTTCATACATTATTGACCACGTGATAGAATGGTGATTCCACAAAGTGAGCAGAAGCTTTAAATAGTTAATGAGGAGGGACATCATAGGGTTGTTGTTGTTCTTGTTGTTGTTACTTTTTAATGTTCTGTAGCATTTAGGACTGGGCAGCTGGGCACGCTGGATGCCGAGTGCCACTGCCGTGGTTTCTGTTGCACTGCACTGCTGGCAGAAGATGTTATCCCTTGTGGGCTCTGCCCGCCCGCCGTGACACCTGCACCCCGCACACACCTCGCTGCACCTCACCAGCAAGCAGGGAACACCCACACTTGCACACACAGAGCACGGGGAATTGATGCATAACATCTGAATATAGATACTAATCTCAGCAAGAAGAAAATGTAGTGTATTTTTGATTTCCTAAGGTGGTGAAGCATCTACCTTCCCTAAAGACATTCGGTGAATAAGCTTAGTATGTCCTCTGGCTAACATCTGTAGCAAGCTTACCTCAAAGACACAAATACTGTGAGGGTTCTTGCAGTGGTACCTTTGGATATATTATTTTACATGGAGCTACCATCTGTTTCATACTGTAGCACGTATCTGAGCGCTCCAACAGCAGTTGCAAACACCTCTGTCAGGACACTTGGAAGCATATGGGGCCAGGCAGTATGGTGCTGGCCAATATCATGGGGCTGAGGACATGCTGACATATTCTGGGCTGGATCCTCTCTTACACTGGTGCTATTTTTATATAGCTCCACAGACTTCAGCTGAACAAGCCCATATTTATACAAACATGAGGTCAGGACCTCATCCAAAGATTATTTAAGTCTTAAACGGTTTAATCTACTATGAAAATCATGGAGAAATTCATTCTCATGAGACCATCTAGTCTTTGTGAAACATTTGGCTCTTTAGCTCTTTAAATGAGAAATACTGAAAGCATAACCTTTTTGTATGGCAATTTGATGCTCTGGAATTTTAGCTGCAATATTTTTCTATTAAGAAATTCAGACCACAAAAGGACTTGCGCTTCTCCCATGTAACGAAAAACTCAAACACCTCCCAGTTTTATAGCTTTAGGGAGTAGAAACTGTCATGGCTTCATTGACTTGAAATAGACTTGAAGATTTTTCTCACTAGTCATAAACAAGGCCTGCTTGACTTAAATTGCTGTAAGAAAGATGCTGGTTAAATATGAGTACATACCTGACTTCAACAGTAAGACTGAAATAGTGGGATGGGCTGCCTAGAGAAAATATGGCATCTCTGTCACCAGAATTCCTCAAGAGTAGGTCAGTCAAATGTCTGTTACGAAGGACACAGGCAGTACTGAGGGGTCATAACATGGAGGTGGGATTAGGGGGGTCCCTCAACAACCCCATAGTGTAAACCCTCTTGGATATCCTGGCGGAAGCAGTTCTGTGGCTGAGAACAGGAGCCAGGTCTCCCAGTCCCTAGAGGGAGTTTGGCTGTTCGCTTATTCCCTGCATGGAAAGTGTTTTGGGTTTGCATGGCAAGGTTTTGGTAGCAAGGGGGATACAGGAGTGGCTTCCATGAGAAGCTGCTAAAAGCTTTTCCTGTATCTGACAGAGCGAATCCAGTTGGCTCCAGGACAAACCTGACACTGGCCAAGGCTAAGCGCATCAGTGATGACAGTAGCACCTCTGAGATAATGTATTTAAGAAGGAAAAAAAAGATTGTGTAACACCAGCAGCATCCAGAAGAGAGGAATGAGAATATGTGAGAACAACAACTCTGCAGATATGAAGGCTGGTACAGAAGGTGGGAGAGGAGATGCTCTAGGAACCAGAGCTGAGATTTCCCTGCAGCGGAGATCACTATGGAGAGGCAGTCCATGGCGGATCAGATATCCACCTGCAGACCATGGAGAATCCCAAGCTGGAGCAGATGGGTGCCCAAAGGAGGATGTAACCCCATGGGAAGCCCACACTGGAGCAGACTCCCAGAAGGACTTGTTCACCTGAGAAGGACAATGGTACAGCAGCTTTGGTGGGCACAAGGCGTCCAGCCGGGGTCAACTCAGCCAAAAAGGGTTGAACATTTTTATTTTTATCTCTTGCCTTTTCTAGAACTTTTTGCTGGGCCAAACCCTAAGAATGCCTGGATGCTGCTGATGCAGGAGACGGAAGTAAGGCTGGATCAGAGGAAAACATTGATGAAAAAAGGAGATTAGTGTGCCATATAATATGGATGGAGTAACTCCCTTCCCATGGTGTGCCCTGTGTCTTGTTGACTTGGAGGGCAAATTTTGCAAGCAATGATTGTCTTTTACTGCAAATATGTGGAGCATCTTGGACAATGAGGTTCACTTGCCATTAAACACTCCTCAGATAACTACTAAAACCCTTTCCTCTCCACATGCATGCACCTAGATTTCTTATGCTCAACAAGGAGTTATATCTGAACAGCCATTGTGTTGTCTTTACCAGTCTTCATTTAAAACCCTCTGCCAACTACTAACATGGAGTTTGGGACATGAAGAACAGCGCCCTGTTTCTGAAGGCAGTATCAGTGCAAAATGTTAGTAGCTAGAACTCAGGGTTTGTGCTACTTAGTAGGTCACACCTTCAAAACTACAGGCACAAAGACACAGAAGCACATACACAAACATACATATATATATGCATATTACTCTTACATGTATGTCAGGAGTCCAGTATGATTTCGTAAGTTCACTCTGATTTTCTAAGCTCATATCTGCTGGTCATATCTCATTATCAGTGATATAGATGTAGATATTGATTATTTTTTAAAATGTTTGTATCTCACCTGTCTTTTCAAAGTAGTTGTTTCTATGTGTTGTTTCATAGTTGTTCTATGTTACTATTTTAATTGAATCTTACAAATTATTGCTGCTTAGAAGAGTTTCCTCCCCAACCCTTCCAAATGAGTCCCCAAATTGTGGGAGGGTATCAAAGGAATGATGTTCACTGCTGTTTGACTTTGAATCACTGGCAAATGTTTTATGTAACTCATTTTCTTCCACACAATTAGATTCTAAGGACACAGGGACTAGACTCCTTTTTTTTTTAATTCAAAGGTCTCAGTAAGCAAAGCATAATGTATTCTGCCCAAACTGTGAGAACAGAGCAATACAGAATAATTTACTTCACTAATGCCAAATTAAAATTCATAACACAATACTTTAATTACCATCTGAATCCAATTCTCAAAGAAGTTTGCCCTAATTGCATTGTTGATATGCATAGATGCAAATAAGATGTTGACTGTTTCCCTTGTAGCAAATGACTCTGTTTCTAATATGCAGACATCTAACAACATGGGGCCAAATTCATCCCTGGTAAAAAGCCATTAGAATCAGCAGAATTATACCAGGGATGAATCAAGCACTCTTCTCAGGAAAGCTGGTCTAGTTATCAGCCTCTAAGAATTGCCCCTCCAGGGCCTACGGACAAAAAAAGTGCTGTCCCTGCTATCCCTGAGCAAGACAGGGAAAAGTCCCCAGAACCAACCAACCCCCCACATGCTGGGAACACAAAAGCGTGAAATGGGCATGTGTGGAACAATGTTTGCCAGAATGTAGTGGGGACATAGAAGCCCAGATGTTCTTCTTTGCTTTTGTGACAGCTCTGAATATGGATCCTATTCTTAGCCCAAAAGCACAGGTGTTTCAGAGGAAGACAAGAGAGAACATAATATTGGAGATGCAGGAAATTAAATAATATTCATCAAATAAGGGAGAGAATAGCATGGCGTTGTTGGGGCATTTTTGTAACTGCTGTGTGCTTCTCTCAGGTGAACTACTTAAGTGGGGGGACTTTGAAACATTCTAGATATAAAGTAGGCTAAAAAGTCATTTTCTGATAAATATATGGGCAAAAAGAAGTTGTCAGCTTTTTTTGTTGTTGTTGTTGACCAGAACCAACCAAACCTCTTGCTTTCTGAAGGCCGTGGTTATGTGCAACTTTATTTCTACCCCATTTGAATGCATTTCTACTTGTTATATGCTAAATAAATTATTTTCTCAAGTAAAAGCCAACCATTCTCCTCATAACCAGACAGTAAGCAATAAATAGCAGTATAGGTGCCTAGTGTAGCCCTAGGGACATGTACAGAATGCAGCTGTGCGGCCTCAGTTGGGGCAGGAGATGGAAGAATACCAAGAGATCAGCTTGCTGAATGTGTTTTTATTCCATTTTCGTCAGCTACACAGGATGAGCTGAAGCCCTCCCACTCACTAAGAGAAATAATATTCATGGTATGTGTGTTCAGTTGGCTGAATAAGCCGTGTTTTCTTAAAGGAGATCTGCAAAAGGTGAGGGAATGGGCTTGTTGCCCTTCTTTCTTCTTTTATGATGTTTAAAAAAAAATCTGAAATGTTTGCTTTTTTTTTTTATTACACTAGAAATTCAGTCTTACTCTACTCTGCTGTTCCTGGAAAAGTCTGTGTTCAGTTAGACAATGAATTGTTCGAGATGTTAGAAACACCAGTATAAATAAAACGCCACCAAAAGGGGAGCTGCTGTTGTGGAGATGTCTGGGTCTTGTTAATATCTGTGTATCTCAAAGGGCTTTATGGAGTCATTAAAACTCCCCTAAGTGCACCACAGATTCTCTGCAATTGTGTCACCTACATGGGCTGAAGGAAGGCTACTGCTTCTTGTGGTGGCGAAAGCCCAGCTTCTGGCACAGAACTCTGCATGGCTTGGGAAGCTCTGGCTTCGGTTCAGCTGCACAGCCAGGGTGGGAGGAAGGTGAGGTTGCAGTGGCCGGCACAATTGTGGATCCCCTGGGAATCCCGTCCTGGTGGTGGTAGCCCTCAATGGAAAGATGTGAGGTCGTGCAGAAAGGTGCTGGTCACAGGAGGAGAGCTCATCTGAGTGACAGAAAGGCAGAGAAAGCCAAGAACGAGCTGGTGAATGTGTGGGTAGCACATTGCTGGAGATCTTGGCTCTTGGTAGTATTGCCTGGCTGCCTCTCATTAAAATTGAACTCAACTGCAGGAATTAGAGATTGAAAATCCCCCAAACCACCAACATTTAATAAGTAGAAAGGATACTATAGATAGAAGTCTTGAAGTCTACAAATTCAATAAAGAGACCCAAAGACAGGAAAAAAATCTGTTTAGAAAGGCCAAGAACACTGGAGGAATAATTTTTAAGTGGCTGGTGTAATGCTGAAATGTTAAAAACACAGAGCACCTGAACGTAAAGACTGATAGAAGATTTAAATCAGTAATATTACAGGACTGGGATCACTAGGCCCCACCACTGTGTACTTATGGCCATCAGGTCTCTGCTCAGAACCACTTTTCATCACTGCAGCTCTCATGATTTGAGGCTGTGAGTTTAATTGACAATACACAGAAATTTTACAGAGATTTTGTCTTAATATTGAGTAGTGTTGTAATTGAAAAATGAGACCTTGAGAGAGCAATTACAAGGGTCTCAGCGGTCTTGAGAAGTCATATACAGAGAAGCTGTCATGTTATGAGCCATTTTGAGTCATCCTGTGTTCAGAGCATTCATAAATAATCTGGATGTAAGTACAAAATGAATATAAACATATATAAAATTGCTTCTACTCTGTAAGTATATTTATTTGAAGTTCAATGCTCATTTTATACTCACGAAATTACTACTGGCAACTTTTCCAGATAATGGAAAAGTAGACAGAAAAAGAAACACTTGTAAGGGTGAGAAAGTCAGACAGAGTGACACACGAGGCTTGGCAAACTGATCAAGACAAAGAAACTGCATTTCAATACAGACAAATGTGGAGAGATGATCAGGGATAAGAATGGTGGCAGACTTTCACAGCAGTCGATCTGGCAAGTGGTGCCTCCAAAAGTAGTGGTCTTAGGCATAAACAGTTCAAAGTGAGCTCCAAATCTCAAGCTGTTGCAGAATAGTTAATGTAACCATTGAATCACAAAGCAGGAAGTAGCTACAGCACTGGCTTTATGATGGACACATTTCAAAAAAGATGCCTGAAGATTCAAATGGAAATTAAATACATTTGTATGCATGTGTATACAGAGATATACATACATGTTTCCCAAGCTAGACAGCAGAAGCTTTGCATTTGCAAGCTTCAACAGATCTAAATTATTCTGTTGAGAAGAGACTGAAAGATTACACGAATGCTCTAGATGGACCTTCAGGCTGACAACACATAGGGTGCTAACGGACTCTTCAGGAAGTATTCTGACATCTCCAAGTTTCAAGAAGAAAAAAGTAAGGGATAAAAAATTATCACTGGAATAAACTGAAAACTGTGAATTTTCTGTCTTGACATATTTTTGGTCATTACCGCTGTTCAGGAAAGCATCTGAGCAAAGCGATTCCCTGCTGTGATTCCAGGTAGATTATTGAAGTCAGAGTAGGAGTAGCTGGAGGTTGGGCAGGGGAAGTAAAGGAAGGCTCTCAGCAGAGTCTATAGCAGATGAGTTAAGTGCAACAGTGGTTACTTCTTCCTTTGGGGTAAGGTATGGGACTGAACAGGAAGGACAAAAAGAGGGAACAAGTAGGCTGTTCCCACCATTAACGTGGATAAATATAATGTGTGCAGCTGCGACTGCAGAGCCTCCAGTTTTGTGCCACAGGATCTGGCTCCACTAACCCAGCTGAGAATGCAAACAGTGTTCATAAAGAGGAGGACAGGAGGGTGTTCCTGACATTGATACAGAAACAACTGGATTAAAATGGGGAGGCTTGGTCTCTTAGCCCCTAAATGAATGTGGGGGAAGAGGAACTACCTTCTACTTTGGTCCTCCCCAGCTGTGAGAAAACAGTTCATTTGAACAGATCTTGGCTGTGGAAAATCATGCTGCCTGTAAGGGCAGGGAATCTTACAGTCAGAGAGGAGGCAAGAGGAGACTCACAGAGGACTAGTACCAAAATCAAATTTCAGACAGTGAGCATGAGTTTTGTTCAGAGCAGGGTCTGTAATGCACTCCCACAGGACCTGCCCAGATGTGTTAGGGTGGGGGCATCACTCAATCCAAAGAGAACAGCCAGCATTCAGCAAACACTGTGTCATGTTTCCTTTATTTTAAGTTTAAATTGGTTTGTCTCACTTCTTTTGATGTGTGATTGTGACTGCCAAAAGGAATCCCAGTGGTAAAGCTCACCTTGTGCTCCTACATGTTGTGCGTCTCTGAAACCATCTCAAAGCTGAGTTCAGGAGAGAGATGAAAGATGTCCCTGCTTGAACTGAAGCAGGAGTGCTGTATTAGAACTCTTGTGAGTTGGATTCTGTAAAGTTTACCAGTCACCTTCAGCAGGTGTTATCAACGTAAAATTTTTGGGTTAGAGGTAGTTTTGTCCCTAAGATCTCTAGCATAGTCTCCTCTTAGTTTTTATTCCTAGAATATCAAAATATATTTCTTATGTGTTGGGGTATAACCATGCTGGCAACTAAGCAGCACACAGCTGCTCGCTTGCTCAGTCTCCCCAGGGAGATGGGGTAGAGATTCAGAAGAGTAAAAGTAGGAAAACTTGTGGGTTGAGATAAAGATAGTTTAATAGGTCAAGTAAAAGCCCCATGCACAAGCAAGGCTAAAGAAGGAATTCATTCATCACTTCCCATGGGCAGGCAGGTGTTCAGCCCTGTCCAGGACAGCAGAGCTCCATCAGGCCGGGTAACTCGGGAAGACAAACACCGTCATTTCAAATATCCTTCCCTTCCTACTTCTCCCAGCCTTATATAGTGAGCATGATTCCATAGGTTATGGACTACCCTTTTGGTCACTTGGGGTCACATGTCTGAGCTATGTCCCCTCCCCTGTGCACCCTCAGCCTACTTGCTGCTGGGGTGGGATGAACAGCAGAAAAGGCCTTGACTCTGTGTAAGCCCTGCTCAGAAATAGCTAAAGCATCCCTGTGATTATCAACACTGTTTCCAGCACAAATCCAAACCACAGTCCTACATTAGCTGCTAGGAAGAAAAGTAACCCTACTCCAGCCAAAACCAGCACACAGGAAAAGTAAATGGTGTTATATAAATAACTTAGACTTGGGGGAAAAATACTATCAAAGGTTTTGTTTCAGCGTAGTGTGAAAACACGTCACAAGCATTCCCATCAACACTTGTCACACAGGAATGGGAAGAAGTTATGAGGTCTGAGACAGACAATACAAATTGGTACATATACCAGCAAATTCCCTGACTTTCTTTTAAACCATTTCTGGCTGTTAAATTATCTAAAAGCTGCTGATAAATCAAAGACTACGGGATGCCAAGAGCAGGGCACCTTGACATTTGTTTAAACTTGCACTGGGAATGTTACACATAATCCTCCAAGAAATATCATTTAATGTTTTTAAATTCATCTTCTGTTAATTTAAGTGGAAGAACACTCACTAAAATTCTAGCATAACACTATCTCGTGTGTTAGCTCATAAGCTTTAAAACCATAAAGTCTTCAAAATGAAAGAATTTAAAACTGTCAGATATTTACTCTCACCTATGGAATTAACTAATTTTTGTATTCTCTTGTTTATTCTGTGAAATTCAGACAGTGAATTTCACTTTGATTTGGAATTATTTTCACATTTCGATTTTAGCAAAGCTAGAAATATGTTTTCCTTACTGAGCTTTTCTTAAGCTGTGAAACCCTAAGCACGCAATAGCTAGAAGGTAATCTTTGCATTAACATCACTTACTTAATATTGTCTCTGATACCTCTTTTTAGATCTGGAACCCTATATGCCTTTACTTGTTTATATATAGTCTTTTCTTGAATAAGAAACCATCACATGAGATGTTTTGACAGAATTGGGCACCTGGTTCCTCAAATTATAATTTAGCTCTTCAGTCTGTCAGTAGAAGAGAAAGAGGTGTCTTCTGCCACTCCAGAGGCTGTGTCACATAAATAGCCCATTACAGCTACTAGTAAAATAATAGCTCAGTGAAAAGAGATCTGAGTTATGGAGCTAACCTCAGCTGACAGAGCATATAGGAGCTGCCATTTGGGTGGAGAGTGAAGGGGAAAGGGAAATGTTCCATTTCTCCCTTTTAAAGGAAATAAGAAATTTCAGCCAAAGAAACCTACCCATATTCCCACTGCCAGCAAAAATAAATAAACTCACCTTTTGGCCAGTTCTGTGGGTCTGTTATTGTGGTGGGACCTTGTAATTACAATATACATTATGCCACTTTCCCTAAACTGTGGTTATGTTTTGGCTTGAGGTCCACAACTCCAGATTTAGCTGCAGACTATAATATAAGGTTGCTGTGGGGTTTTTATGCAGGCATGTGTGTTTTTGTTTTCCCTCAAGCAAGAGATTTCCTCTCTTTTAACGGATACTGTTGTGCTCTTATAAAAGGTCTGCATGAAAGTGCTGTGATCTGGCTCCCAGTGTATACCCCAACAATGAATCAGGGCATTGATATTTAGGATCACAAAGGCAAGTGGGAGGTATGCTGCTACACAGTAGATGGCACAGAAACTGGTGTAGGGCATTAAAACCAAAGGGAAAAGTGTTGTTTTAAACCTTCCTAAGGGGAGCTCTTTGACCCTGCTAATTGATAATAATAAAGTGTGAGAGAAAGCAGACATCAGTAGTTGTAAAACATGCCTCTGTAAAGAAAGCTGAAAAAAGAAAGAGGTTAAGTTTCAAAGCAACTGTTTACATCTATATTTGCAATGGGTTTGGAGTGCAGCGAAACCAACTAATACATCACAGCATTTGTGATTTATCACAGCATCATGAGGCAAGCATGAGTTGACAAAAGACAAATGCTGCAGACTACATCAATCAGAGAGTTCTTTGGACACAAAAGAATTTTTTTTCAGAGAAGCTCCTCAAGTCACCGGGAGCTATTGGCATTCACGAGTGTTGCTGCAAATTTTGCAGTGGCCCTGCAGTAGGAACTGCTTTTGCAGAGGTCCATGAGACCACTCTGCTCAGAGCCAAGGCAGTGCAAGAAATGTATCACAGGACATTCTGAGTCAACAGTTCTGCAGAGACAAAAATGACATTCCTCTGCTTAGGCAGTGGTTGCTGCTTGTGAGAGCAGCCAGTCTCAGTAGTGGATTGTGTTTTGAAGTGCTGGTAGATCAATACATTTGATATCCAGCCATTAATGCCTGGTATGCTGGTGCAAGAGAGCAATGTGCTCTTAAGTTTCATTGCGTGTGTATCACATCTGTTTAGCAGGTTCTAATGGACTTCATGTTTACCAGCCAAAGAGCTTTTTCAGGAGGTCATACATGTGGTGAGTGACCTGAGCTTCTCTGTTCTGAGGCAGATTGCTACTCTGATTTGTTTTAGCATCATTTTGAAGCATCCAAAACTGCTGAACAAGGCTTTGGGATATACATTTGACAGAGGACAGTTTGCCATGAACACGTTAAATATGGTCAGAGTCTTTCTACATACTTTTAAATTCTAAAAGTTTTTTTAAAGGATTGATACCTGGCACAGTACAAGGGCATAAAGTGTGTGCTAAGAAATAACTAAAAAAATACTTCAGCTGTAACTGTAAATGAAAATCATTGAATCATGTCACGTGTGTTACTAATTGGAGATATGGGAAGGGCATCCTTCTTCATTTGCACTGGGAGATAGACAAGGGAGCACCAACAAGTCAGGAAAATTCACTCCACTCTGAATTACTGATAAATTAACCCACTGGCAGTATATCTTTAAGCTAATGCTATTGAATATTGACTTTGAGCCCTCCTGCTGTGACTCAGTCCGGGGGAGGCTTGCACAGAAGTGTGAGCTGACATCATCAGATATGTTACAGATTTCATGTTTCAGGCTGGTTCCTGTTGCTCTGAGCAAAGGTCATAATAAACTTCTTTCTTGAAGGCAAAATAAATGTGACTGAAAAGACTGAAATACTGGGCAGGATAGAGGGAGCTGCAGGAACCCAAAATGCCTTTCGTGGGTGTTACTCTGTCATCTACGAGGTTCTCATCTAGTCAGGCAGCACCATGGTCCCACCACCTAGCCAGATGATACCATGCTGGGGGTGGAGACACTGGAAAATCACAGAGGAAGCCAAGATCTGCCTAGCAGATCAGCAGTTGCAGGTTTCATGGCTTCGACATACGCCTTGCCAGATGAAGAAAGCACTTGTTTGCCAATGGAATGATGTAAGGCAATTTCACAGCCTAATTTCTCACCCTCCCTGTGGAAGGTGGAGACCAATCCTCCTGTGGTTAATCGAGGGGCCATGATTTGCCAAGACTGCCTTTGTAGCAAGTCCAGGCAAAGGGCTGAGGGTGCCCTCTCCTTCACCTTGCAAGCTGCTGGGAGTAGCTTGGAGGAAATCTCTCCCAGGAGCCTCCACAGCCACTCTGTTCCTCCTTGCTGCTTTTTGACACAAGTTGCTTTTAACAAGGTAAACACTGTTTTGTTCCCAGCAACAGATGTCCTCAGGGAGCTAGAAAGCATCGGGGGTTCCTGAGCAAAACCACAGTAAAATCCATGTCTGAATAGGGCCTATCTCAAGCCCTCAGCCACATTCACTTTCTTTCTGAAGAGCACCTTCAAACACTTTAATTGAGGTTTCTACCTCTTTGCTGTAGCGAGCAACAATGATTCGCTGTGCAGAGATAAAGAGGAATAGAGGCAAGATACAGTGACCTGATGCCCAGCACCACCGGGAGATGCCTCTTCAGTCAAGCAGCTCTTTCACAGATCTCATCCTTCTCTTCTGTAACTAGACTTCACTAGCTGTCAGTCCCCTACCATGATTCCTGGTCCCACAGTCACAGAACACATTTGTAATGCCTTAGTTTTTTGTAAAGTAGGTAATTTCTCTTGGAAAGGATGTGATGAGTAATAGAATCCTTGACCATGGGAAAAGGAGTCAGCCTTGGGCACTGGGGATGCAGCAAGTGCAGTGAGGTGGAGATTCTTTGGCAGTGGTGTGTGTTGATTTGGGACACTCAACTGCACTGAAGCTATACTGGAATAGATGACTTTGAGCAGCAGGAAAAAGTGGAGAAGGAAGGAGAATCTGGATGTTTTTCGGGCTGCTCATCTGCTAAGTTTTTTAAAGAATGGCCACTTCCCAGTCCTGAGTGGCAATACAATCAAAATCAAGACAAGAGGGATGGTGGAGAGGATAAGTCTTGAAAAGGTGCTCAGGAAATTCAGTCAGGAATCCAGCTTTAGGACAATACCATTCGTTTGCACAAGTGACAGAAAATTTGGGTGAGATTCTGCCTTTTTTTAGTTAAAGAAAAGAGGTAAATCCTGAAAAAAAAAAAGTAAAAGCTCAAAAATCTTTGGACTTTAAAGTACACACTTATTTTGCTATCTGAAAGCTCTTAGAGGCTTTGCATTTGTGTTTGGATGCACATATTTCCATAAGTGCTGGGTACTTCTGGGGTGCCTCCTAGTCCCAGCACTAAGGAGCCCTTCCACACACCGGTCCTCCTCTCACTGTGACCCTGAGATCTTCTCCAAGCTGCATTATCTATCCCTGTTTTCCCCCACAGCAAACTCAGTCTTCTTGCAGGTTCAAGTGGAGGCAGAGTGACCTCCAAGGGCTGCAAGGAGGTGAATTTTTGGCAGGTAGGATGCATAGTGTCCTTGCAGGATCTTAGGTGCAAACCATAATACAGCCCAGGGCTGTGTTATGTTTCTCATGTAGTCTCCCACTTCAGGGATTACGCTGGCTGCCGTAGCTGGGGGGTGCCCCCAGAGTGTGTTTTGGCAAAGCTGTGCTGCCAAGAAGTGTGAGGGCACTCCTAAGAGCTGGCTGCTGGGCACAGAGCCAGGCTGGAGACCTGGCTCCCTGCATATCCTCCCAGAGTGAGAAAAGGAAAGACTTTTTAACAAGTTGAGTACTTTTCTGATCAAAATTAAAAAAAGTTCATGCCTTCAAATTTTGTTTTATAAAGCCATGTTTCTGATTTTAGGCCAGAGTCCTTCATGATCCAAAGAATTTCATTTTGCACTTGTAATTCCTTTATTCAGACAGGCTTATTTTGCTAGAAATTAATATTGGAAAATTATTTTGAACAAAGGGAAGCAGAGAGAGAGAGAATGAAACAATTTCAAACCTTTAGAGACAGAAACAATTTTTTTTTCTGCCAGGAACTCTGCTTGGACTCCACCAGATGTGGGGGCTGATCCCCAGTGGAGAACAAGCCTTGCCCTTTGATGGGATCCACTGAGGCCTCGAGGAGGGACTGCGGGACTTTCTGCCTTTGAGCCCCAGCTGTCACTTCTTCTGCCACTGGGATGAGCTGGGCCAATGGCAGCTTTGCTTTTGCTGTGGATTTTGTGTAGGGGGTGTTCCAAAAACATGCTGATGGTAGCACGTTTAAAATCCCTGGACCGACGGATGGAAATGACTGCTGGAGCAAACTGAGCACATTACCCATATCTTCCCTTTTTCACAGGAGGAAGCCCCTCACACTACAATAGTTCTCACTGTTGCCCTGATTATTTACTCAATTTCATTCTATGTTGTGCCTTGTTTATGTTTCATAGTTCAGTACAGGGCGTTTCCTTTCCTCTCTAAAATTCAAATCTTAGCATTCACATGCTTATTCTGTGACATGGAAAGCGATATCTCCTTTTTGCACAGGAATGTGCACCTTTGAAAGTCCTGCTTGGAACCCCTTCCCTGGATTCAGTGGTATTTATTAATAGCAGAGAGGGAAATCAAATCTCTAGCACTTCTCCACTGTGGGAAAGGTAACAGCCCTTTGCATTACAGTGCCTCTCCTCTAATTCTAAACACATGTGGGATGTCTTCTGTGAAGTGAGTGAGGAGGCTTTTTATTTTTTTTTTAAATTTACTGAGATAAGCAATTTGCGGTGGCACAGACAATCTGCTCTGTTAAGAATCTGGCACCATTTACAGTGGCTGGAGCAAGAGACTCAGCAGTAGATTAGTGCTAATTTCTCTTCACACAAATAATGGCACTGATGACTCTTGACCATGTGACAGGTTTGTGAGTGATGAGCCTTGAGACTCCAGTAGTGACACTTTTCTTTCTCCACACTGGTAAATTATTCATTATTGGTGCAGCCCTGGGAAAACATAAAAAAGAAAGAGCAGGAGAGAGGAGGGATTATGTTGCTAATGATAGAAACTGCTGACAAGTCCACTGAGGTTGGGGCTGGGGTTGGAAGGAAAGATTGCAGTATGGGGGCAGGTTGAGGCGTTGTGTTATACCCATTTCAGAATACAATATCCAAGGTTCATTTCAATAATATTCCTCAGAAAGGAAAGCAAGGATAAGTGCTAACCAGGCAATTTGGGGTCTCTATGTGAGTGTGTGTGTGTGCGCGCACGCATGTAATAAAAATGCAGGTGCTGCTGGTTTGCACCTTGATCTAATGCTGTTCATTGTAACGTTTTTCACTCTATTTATATGAAAATCCCGCTGTGCTTTCAGTACACTCCTTATTTGTAGTGCTTCTGAATGAACACTGTTAAACATTTTCTTCATTCCAGCCCAGGACTGGATATAAGCGAAGCAGGACAAAGAATTTCCCTGATAGAGAATTTGTGAGAGACTGAGTTAGGGTTTGCTGAAACTTACCTGAATGATAGAGCATTGTTCATGTGGAATCCCATGGCTGGTCCTGCTGGTATGTGATGTGCTGCTTGTGAATCACCACAGGTTTGAAGTGTGTGTCATCCCTTCACAGCTTAGCTGCTGAAGCACTGATTAAGCAATACCAGACCTGTCCAAGCAAGATAATGTGGCATTTTACTTGTCTTTAATTCCTAGCTGCTAATTTGCCACATTCTTCTTTTTGTTTTGGAAAAGTACAACACTGGGTGCCATTCTTCTTACCAGCTGTGTGCAGAAGTCATGGCTTTTAACAAGCCCCTATCTGAAGCATCTCTACTCCACCTAAGATTACTCTGCTTGTTCTTTGCTCCCATGGGCACATAAAAAAAAACCACCAGGAGGACAAAAGCAGTGGCAGCCCAAAACCTGGAGCTGCAAATTTTCGTATGTGGGAAAAGAAAGGCCCACACTGCAAACAGAAAGGGATAATTGAATGGAAAAAAAATTTCTAATCCATTTGTGCAGAGTACTACTCCGGTGCTCAATCCTTCAATGCTGTTATTAAGTCAACCCTGAACATCCATTTCAATAACTGATTTGTGCATAATTCAGGGAAGGCATGTGATGTGCTCCTGCATTTCAAGGAATGTTGAAGTGGCCCCTTCACAGTGGGCAGGTAGCAGTACCTGGGATTCCCTGAAGCAGCAATGAAGACCACCCAAATCTGTATGTGGAAAAAAGGATATCAAATTTCCAACTGCTTCAGCTGCTCCATGAGAGTAGAGGAGTTGGCTAAGCAGCTTCAGGTGCTCCCAGCCTGGAGAAGACATCTCTTTTCAGGATGTGCTAAGATATTTTCTGAAGGAGACAGAGTTTCTTCCATGTTACCCACCCCCTCACGTTGAGCCACGGCAGTTTTTACCCACATCTCTGTGAAGTGTCCATCTCCAGTGCAGCTCTCTGAATGTCAGGAGCTATTTCAGTTCTCTCTAGGAAGAATTCCTACATCTCCCATCTGTGTCTGCACCTGATGGCTGTCTGTCATGTTGAAGTCTAACCAAGAGAGTGCTTGGAGCACAGAGAGCAGCCTCGCCAACCCTCCACACTGCATATAAATGCACAGCTTCACTCTCCTGACTATAGGACTGTTCTCTGGGCACAAGAGCTCCTTTCAGATTAATTTATTCTGCTCATGTTCTGCATCCCATCCCCAGAAGGTGATTCAGTGCCAGATTTCACTGCAGGTGAAATGGTCCCCCTCCTCCTTTGAGTTTCCTCATGGCAAGATCAGAGGAGAAAAGGCAGTTGTCTTCAGTACCTCCAGACCCTAATCTATATCAAAGCACCCCGGGGGATATTGCAGTCTCTCAGTATCCCACAGGGTCATCACTGGCTCTGCCCAGCTATGCAGTGATGCTTAAGGCTAGCACAGCTGCTCTCAGACCTGGAAGGGCTCAAAAGCAGGAGCAAAGCAGGCAGTGGGCTAATGAAGGGAAAACCTCTGTGAAAACAAATTAGAACAGGAAGCCAGACAGTAACAAACAAAATCATCAATGGGATGCCTTCCCTCCATGTATTCCCATCCTTTATCTCCTTGGTAGTTCCTCGATTCTTGCTGTGCTTGCAGGGAAAAGAGGAAATCAGATCTCAAAATTAATTCCTTGTTGACTGGAGAGCAGAAAATACTTCCATACTTGAACATATTCTGATGCTAAATACAGCCCTGGTGGTTTTTTTTCTGCTCTCCTTTTTTTTTTATTCCCCTTGCAATGAATTTTTGCAAAGAATTGCAAAATTTGGTCCTGTTTATTTGTTTAAATCCTTGTTTTAAGATAAACACTTCAGAAAAATAACCAATCCCAAATTCTAAACTTTGCTTTTTAAATATAATAGATCATTCATGACTAAAAATGAATCCTTCACCGTTACTCTATCTTTAGTAAAAGAGATGAAAAGACAAGAGAACATAGGTTGGCTCCATGTCCAAGGGAGTGGGACAGGCACACAGGAGCCTCCTTTCTGCTGCAGGCTTCCTTTGTTGGCAACAGCAGCATTAAATAAACCCACCAAACAGACAACAAACAGCATGATGGGGGCAGCTGAGGAAGAATCTTGTCCATCTACTCCAACTGAATTATCTGCTTCTACCTATTGCTTTGGGAAAAGGGGACCTGGTGCTGCCATACCCTACATTCCCATCTGCTTCCAGGAGCAGCATGAAGGAATGGACCCTCTATCTCTTCTCAGGGTTCTAGCTATCAGCTTGCACAGCTCAAAGCAATAGTTTTTAATATACTTGAAAGACAAGGACTTGAAAAAAGGAGGCAGACGAAACAAGTGCTTAGAGCTCCTTGCTACTGTGTCATCATAACTATGCAAATCTGCAAAAGAATTGATTGCTAAGCAGAGTAAAGGACAAGTTATAAGCATGTTGTTCTGTTTAATCGTGCAGGTGCTTTCGTATACAAATATTTGCCAGCCAAATCCTGGGAAATGTTTATTCCTTAAGTCTATAAACTAGAATCAGAAGAAAAAGAAAGCGATGACACAGTTCTTAGATAGTGGAAGCCAGAAGGAACTCCATTTTTCATTTTTATTACAACAGTAGAGGGTTTTTTTCTTTTTCTCTCATTTTTTTTTTAAAGAAGTTCTTCAAGGTGATTCATAGTGTTGGTACTTAAAGAGATATATGAGCCCAAGGCTACACATTTAAAAAGCCTGAGAAACTAACTTCAAGGAGAGATCGCTGAACAATCCATTTACCCAGATATGCTGCTGCATCTGGGTGGGTTTGCTTATTTATTTATTTTATGGT
The DNA here is from genome assembly GCA_013397725.1 of Rhagologus leucostigma. NCBI lineage: Eukaryota > Metazoa > Chordata > Aves > Passeriformes > Rhagologus > Rhagologus leucostigma. The sequence continues at coordinate 1,087,484 of VZTD01002184.1, read as the reverse complement.
CAAAGTGATATGAAAATGCTGCAGGATTGGCTGAGTGCTGCTTAAAGTTTGAGCTGATGTCAGAAAGTGCCAGGCAAAATGACAGGGGAAAGTGCATCCCTTATTCATCTCATGCAATGATGGCTGTTTTGTTTGGAACCACTGAAATGATGCAAATAGAGCCATTTTTTTTAATGTTTCACAGCAGTCTCTTCCCACGCTCTGCTGCTCAAAAGGGCACCCCACAGACAAAATTTGATTTATGCTGTTTTTGATTTATATATGTGTTTTTGTTTACTTAGCTTATGAAGCATTTTTTTAATATCTTTGCAATTCCCTTACCCATGCAGTATCTTTGTGCCATTAGTATGTATATCAGACAAATATTTATCTACTGTATGAGCAGCCATTCTGTTCAATTCCTGAAGCATTTAAAATATATCAAACTGGTTTAACACCAAAAGCATTTTAGAAAACAGCATCAGCAGAACATCAGGTTGGTTTGGCCAATAATTCAGTAGTAGCTGTTTTTCTGCTTTGGATTTGTTTTGGGTTTGTTTTGTGTGTGTGTGTGTGTAAGTAGGATGAGGTGCTTTAGTCAAGAAGTAGTGGGGACAAAGCAGGGCTGAGGTTCTTTATCCCCATCTATCCCTGGCCCAGAATTTACAGCACGTATCTGAGACATCGGAGGGCAATTCCTGTATGAGGCACTGGATGCTGGATTTTTCCCCAGGCAAAGGGCTGCTGCAAAGTGTGGGATTGCTTAATCTGTTCTGCTGGCGCTTTGCTACTGGGGATAATGGACAAAATATTCACTATAGTGGGCATTGAAACTCAGATTATATCATCTCTCTGCTGTTTCTGAAACACCCTCTCTGTGGGGTGGGTTAGCAGAGGTAATATTTGGTGTAGCAGCTGCATATAGCATCAACAGGAAGGGTGAAGCAAAATTCTGCCTAGTAGGACTTGGTAGACTGTTGGTGCTGGTCATTCCCTGGAAAAATGTGCTCAGGTACATCCCAGGAAAGAAGGGGACAGGTCCTGAATCCGCCAGCTCTCACGTGCTTGGATCTCAGAGATGTACCAAAGGCAGAACAGGGGAGGAACTAGAATTTCTGTGGTTCCTTGGTTTTATTTCCTTAGAAACAAAACAAAATGTGCATTTTTTTATGTACTTAGAAGTAAATCTTACACCCAATTCAATGTGATTTGGTGAGACTTGTATTCAGAAGGACATACGAACCAAGGATAGGTCAAAAATTGGCCCCATCATATAACCTCAGGTCACCAGAGAGAAAACAGTGAGGGAAAAAACAAATCCAAAAAGTGTTCAAATTGCTGAGCCGACCAGCAGTGCTTTGTCTGTAATCTGCCTTCTGTGGGTAACAGATACTTAAGGATGCAATTACAGCAAGGGAGCAAGTTGGACCAGACTGGCCTCCAGGCAGACCCCAAGAAACAAAAAAGCAGAACATGCTCCAAAAAACTTCACCTTTAAAATTACATTTTCATGGACTGTGAAGCAAAAGATATAATTTGTTCCTATTCAACACTCTTCATGCCATCGTCTGTCCAGATTAATTATTCTATGGCCACAACATATAGGAAACTTGGGGTGATCGATGAAGTTTTTCAGTTATTGCTCTTTATATGCTCCTGTTATTTCTCTTTCTTGCCATTTTGAGGTAATATCTTGATCCCCGTCAGTTTGTTTGATGTCAGGACCAGCACAGTGCTGGCTTGACATGTGCACTAAACATGCTGACAGCAGCTAGGAAGTTCATTGATGCTGGTATGGCAAGAAATGAATGGACTCCAAAAGCAGCAAAATGCACTCTTAGTACATCACAGTGGAGGCTTCACTTTCCCGTGAGATACTGGGCTATTACTTGTCTGTGAGACACACTTCAACACATCGTGTCAAACAGCAGAATCATGAGAAAACTTGAGAAGTATTCCCATTAAGGCTAATTGATTTTTAAATACTCTATTATCCAAAGTTGGCATCTAATTATTTCTTTCAAGATCCTGACACGTTCCTAGTAGTCGCAAGAAGCAATGATTGTTCAGGATGTAGCACTGTGGTGGGCAGCAGAGCATCCATCTGAAAGGGAAAGACGAAGCTTTTTATTTTTTTTTTACTGACTTGTCTGAGGCTGCTGCAAGAGGAATTGTGGTGCAGTAAAAGCTGTGTGAGATGAATGGATGGGAAGCTTGGGGATGTAGTCAGGCTCCAGCTGGACTAAGATTTCTAAACACAGATCAAACTGTTCTGTCAGATAATTTATTACCTTTCTCAAACAAATCAGGTTGGCCTTAGGGTCATTAATGTTTATAGCAAAGTTCTAATTAAGCAAATATAAACCTTATGCTCAGCAGAGATCACACTAAAAAAGAAAATAACCACAGACCCTTTCTTGTACTATACTCTCCCTCTAATTCTGTGATGACAGTATTAATTGACTAACAGCAACAGAAATTAGATCAAATGTTGGACATACATCAGGGCCAACAAGGGTAGTCTCCAGCAAGCACAGATTAAGTGGAGATGCCTAGCCTGACTCTCCTCTGGCTTGTATTTTGAGCAGTTGTTTCTGTCTGTGCAAGAATGGTGTGAAATGCCATTAAATGAAGAACCTACATTTCATGTGTTGTGCAAATGACTTCCCAAGGTGTCCGTGCTGTGGGATCGGTGACTGGGAGCTGCTCCTCTCTGCTCCTCCTGGTGCTCGTGTCCCGAGCAGCTTGCCACTGAGAGCTCCTTTTGTTATTAAGGAAGTGATAAAGGAAGAACAATAGCAAGTAATCTGTGTGATGATTTTCCCCCCTATGATCACACATGAGAACACAGCTCTGAAAACAGATAGTGCATGTGTCCTCTGTAGAGAGAAGTGACACGTGTCAGCTTTGTAGCAGATGGAAAACTTCTCCCCATTAAAACACACAGAAAAATCAAAATATTCTATCTACCTAGACCATTGCTGTAAAATATGGTTATGTAGCTCACATTTAATAATAGAAAAAGACAAACAAGCTAAAATTTCTCAGACTTTAACAATTTGTTCTTTAAGATAGTACAGTTTCTTCTCAATATCCTGACTTGTTGCTTCATACTTAATGTTCACTCATGCAGGCCAGCCAAAAATAAAGTATTTCCACAGATTAAAACTGCCTCGAACACATATGGGTTTGGTTTAAAAGAAATAGATGGAGTTTGAAACTATAACTGTTTCAGGAAATGAAATACAGTTTTGCGTTTTTGTAAGGTCATTAAATATTTTATGAAGTACCAATGTTTGCTTGTATTTTTTTTTTTAAAAACACCCTCTTATGTATTTTATTATGTAGTTTAGTTGGAAAGACACCAAAAGGAGGGGGAGAAAGGATCTTACACCTATATACAGAACTCAGTTACCAACCTGTATGATTATAAGAGGAATATAAGGACACAACAGCAAATACTGTTAATTTATTGTCTTTATTTGTTACACACATTTCTTTGATTAAAAATATACAAATAGTTGGTAAGGGAACATTGCCCTGAATAAAATGACGTAACTGTGTTGTCTAGGTATATAATAAATTTTCTGGAACAGTGTCCTTTAATCTAATTGCCTAATTACCTTTGCTCTTTATCTGGAGACACTCAAAAGAAGGTCTTCAGGGACAAGTGACAATGTTTGGCTCCGTAGGAGTCTTCTGCATCACATGAAGGTAGGTAAACAGGTAAGCCCAAACCAGTTTTGGCATCCACACGCAGAAGCACACACTGTAACTACAAAACAGCATGTTCTGAGTCTGTGTTTTCTCTGGGTAGTAGTAGCAAGAACACTGTGTTCATTTAAATTAAACCAGTTCCTTGGATAATAACAAAGTAATTAAAGAAGCCACCGAGGAAAAAGAGCCAATTTATTTGAATCATGTTCATAAAAACTACAACATGAGCCTGAAGGTAGAATATAATGTAGTTAAGATGGCAGATTGATGATTTTTAAAAATGCATCTTAATATTAATTTAAATTATTGTCTCTAGTCCGAGAATAATAATGGATGTGCATATTTAATTTTATGATAGGAATGATTCCTTTAGTTAAGTCAAATTCAGATAAAAAGCTGTCATGTTTGTTGTAAGTCCACTTGGTCTCCAAAACAGTATATTAAAATCCGGTCATTTTAATGTATTCCTATTTCTATAACTCTCACTGTGACTGCAAGAAATGCAGGCACTTCACTAGATGAGTTCAAATCAATGTTGTTTGATCCTGTGACAAGTCAAATGGAGCACAAGAAAAATTGCACTTGAAATCATGGAGAACCTTCTATTCTGTAAAATGTCCCCTATGCTGAACTTGAGGTTCTATCGTCAGTCATAACTAGAGGCCTACACAAGGGAGAAAGGAAAGGTTTAACATTTTACAGCTCTCCAAAGTTTCACTGATGCTCATCTGGTTTATTTTTATTATTCACTCATTGAATCATGGATGATTAAACACTTTTGCTAGCCATTTCTTAACAGTTTGCCTAAAGAATGGGCCATCCACAATAGCCTAACATCAAAACGCAAATCAGGCTGACTTATTTGATTTTCTGTAACCAGGACATGATGGTCACATGTCTGTTCCTTCTACCTATGCTATCCAACCTCTTAACATGGGAGTGATGTATGTTCGTTCATGGAAAGATCTTACTTTGGGAATAGTAGGCTTCATCTCCACCAGAGATTTATAGACTTTGGTAATATATTTCTTTTTTATTATTGTTAACGGTGACAAAATGAGTTTTGAGAGAGCACTAAGGTGCAAAAGAACCACAGTGACAACCATTACAAGTGGTAACCCGTGAGTAACCCTGCAACCATCTCCTGTGTGCTTCTTTGGGGCTCACTCTGCACTGCAACACATAACAAGCTTCTGTCGATTTTTTAAAATTTTGCTAACACGTGCTACAGAGGTCTCCTGTGCCCATGTGCCTGTGCAGTAGCACTCTATGGAGATTTCCCTCGCTATCCCCAAGCTTGGTGGTCCCAGTGCAACTGAGGGGATACCTGAGATCTAGCAAATTATACAGCTTGCTAATTTGTACTAACATTACACCCATATGACAAGGAGTCGAGGATCTGAGGATTCATATTAATACTATATCACTGCTTTATCATTTAGGCAGAAATATCTAATGCTTAATTCAGGGAGGGAATCTCAGTATTTCTATCAGTACCTAAACTGAGGGTTTTTTCTCCTCAATAATCTGTCCTGAATACATCATTTCAGTTCATCTGCCACCTACCATCAAACCTGGTATTCCAAAGGCAAGCTCATACAGAATCCACTTACAAGTTTATTCATGTTAATCCGGGGTCAGAGGTGGGACAGACACAGGCCAGGGCAGGATGCTGAATCTGTCTCACTGGCACTGATGGATGACTGGCACAGAAAGGCTGTTGCTGTCAATGGATACAAGGGAGAAATCCATTCTTATTCTCTTTAATATCTTTGCAGTATTTGGCACTGTTGACCTTATGTCAAGTCTGACAGGTGGCATGAATCCAAAGTAAGTCTTCAAGCAGACAAAGACCCATTCTTTCTCTAGTCCCTTTCAATGTCTACATGAATCTAGCTACAAAGTGAACTGGATTTAAAAGCCAGTGATATACAGATGGCACAGAACTGTACTTCACCTTCCTTACATATAAATTCTTTGTTATCACTGAGGTTTCTGAGTGCTTGGATATGGTCCAGTGCCTTGATAGAATAATGACAATCTCTGCAGCAGGAATAACTTATTGCAATGCAGGATACAAAGCTCATCCATGCAGCAGAAAGCCAGGCACAAATAGTATTTTAGCTGTGGAAAATTCTTTTAGGGTTCTGGTTATGAAACCAAAAATTCGTGTAAAATACTACAAAGCAGTTATTGGAAGGATACATACAGTAATTTTTGAGGCTAAAATAAGACATAGCTTTACTGTCTTGAATATTTAGGGCATGAATGGATGCTTCACTACTGTGTTTAGGTTTCCTTATGGACAGTAGACAGAAATGTCACACATGCTTAAACAGAGGCCACAGCACCAAGCATGTAAGAGTTCAAGAAGGTTTTGGACAATGCTCTCAGGTACATGGTGTGATTCTTGGGGTGTCCTACGCAGGGCCAGGAGTTGGATTTCAATGATCTTGATGGGTCTCTTCCAACTCAGCATATTCTGTGATTCTATGGTAAATACTTCCACCCTATTGCAAATCACACTCTTATGAACTGCTTTATTTCACTCCACCAATAAGCATTGCATACTGATTGATGACAGATAAAAGCTGGCCCCAAAAATTCATCTGGCTGCCCACAGCAAAGTCAGTGAACATTTCATAATAAAGTTCTGCCCTGCATGATACAGGTTTTCATCCAAAATAGCAAGCAAAGGGGAATATGAAACCAAAGAAGTGCTCTGGGTCACTGCTACTCTTAACCTGGCATATTAAACCATAGGTGTCCCACACTGAGAAAAACACAGCGTCAGATTTTCTGTCTAAGCTTGGCTTGGCTCTGTTCAAGGCCGGGATTTGTTTTACAGTCGAACTGAAGTTACACAGGTGAAGTTCTTTGTCCTTAACTCTGGCACTCGCTAGGTATGAACCAGTGTCTACAGAGCTTCTAGAACAGGGCATGAGTCATACTTCTGAAAAGTTTTGCTCTTTGGCACATAATTCATTCTGGGCTAGTTTTGACCTGTAAGGCCCACCCCACTTTGAATCCTATATATGTTAATAAGATCATTGCATTTCAACTTGACAGATAAAGTATTTAAAGAGACAAGACTTGATGTGTACATCTGGCTGGGGGTAAATGCACATGGGATGGGCTTGCAACTGAGCAACTGCCAGCTCACCATCTGGTATGATCTGTAAGAGAGGGTGATGTCAAAGTGCACCCTCTTTGCCCGGTCCTCTGGAAATTTGCACCTGCGTCTCAGGACAGGACAACTTCAAGAAAAACAGTTTCGTTATTTAGAACGACTTTCTTACCCTCTGCTTAACAGACCCCAGGTCTGGTTTTTCTCAAGACCTGTTTTAAGACTCATTTTCTTTCTCATGTGTTATTTTTCCTTTTTTTCAGAGGAGGTTTTTGTGACAGACAAAGGCTTTCTTGCATTGATGAAGCAGGTTTGGCTGCACTGGCTAACACGGGATTAGCATCTGTCTAGCAACAGGGATGCTCTGTGACATGTCTCAAGGGCAGCTGTAGAAAGAGTACCTTGTACAGGGATTTTATACGTCTCTGGTGAAGAGTACAACCTTCTGTATTTGCAGTCTGTATATACACAGGGTGAATAGTGTCCCTTTGTAAAGTATTTCTGTAACTTTCTTTCTATCACCTCTGCTGCCTAATGGTTCTGCTGTTTTTCAGGCTCTCTAGATCCATCCAAGTGAGACAGGATTTCCTGTAAAACTAACACATCTGGAGCTGCCTTTTTTTTCAATTTCAGTGGGGCAATTTATTTACTTATTTTAAAATATTCCCTTCATGACGCTCATACACAGAGTCTACCATTAAAGCTCCTGCTACCTTTGGCAGGAGGTGGATTTTATAAGTATGAAGAGTGCCATGAAAAGACAGTTTCTTTTCCAATAATTGCATCTAATTAAGGATTTCAAATTTTCTGAAAGCCTTGCTGTTCCCTCACATTCTATGAGCCTTTCCTTCTCTGCCAGTATAATTTATAAACTTTTAAGAGAATAAGGGTAACTATGCTAGTAAAGGTACCTGGGCCCTGGGGGTGCACCCACAGCCCTTTCTGGCCTTGCCTTTCCCAGGGTCCTTCCCTGCACCTGACCATGGCCCAGGACCTCATTTCAGCTCAGCCCAGGGCTACCAGACCCTGTCCTGTGCCATGTGGCAGGGTCACATTTGCCCAAATCTGCCTCTCCTTGTTTTGCCTTACAGCTGATTTTTGCAAGATACTCCTTGGAAATCAATTCAGTTTTAACCTTGCTGATATGATGTCAAATGTTCTCATTATTCATAAATATTTCCAGTTCTTTTCTAGAAAGATAAAAATGATGCTACTATATATTTGTTTTGTTTTTATTCTGGTTATGTGATTTGTAGACTAACTGTACTTTGTGATAGGTAAAACCAGGTGAAACACAATGAAGACTTCAATTTCATGTGCAGTTACTATAATGTCCAAAACAAGAGGGAGAATTTTATGGATAATATACTGCAGTACACATCAATGTTTCCTTCAGAATGCTCCTTCCCTACATATGAACTTTCCTTCCCTATATGGGGTGCAATAAGCCTAGCACAGACATAGGAAACACAGACAATATAGACACTACAGCTAGCTCAACCTCCAGTGTTAATAGCTGTCTTGTTGTTTCATTACTCTGCACTTCTGAAACATTGTATGATCTCAGGCATTGGTTTTAAGGTGTCAGATAAGGGTTTTGCAGAATAGAGTTTTGCATTCACCTTTTGCAGATATTGTTTCACCTTCATTGCCACATCTGGGAGACTGAACAACACCATCGCACACTTGATTTTGTACTTCTTGACACTCACTGAAATCTCATTTCCAGAAATACATGTGTACTGCTTTTTGGTCTTTGGTAACAGGAGAACGTGGTTTTCAGGACAGAAGAAATAAACAGCCAGCATACCAGGGGATCACAAGGAATACTAGCTTAACCTTTGATTTTCAAGCCTTTACTAGTAGTGTTTTTTCCACTTAACTACTATTCACTGATTTGCAAACCTTTATTAGTAGTGTTATTTAATCTTGTATTAATTTAAGAATGTTTGGATGGCTTGGTTATAATAATTTATCATTTTAACCCCATAGGTCTTCTTGTTTCTATTATTGCCTATGCTTTTGTCATCTTCCCAGCCATGATTCAGACTCTCCAGATTACAAAACAGCCAGCAGTAGCAGACAAAATAATGAATATAGCCTGTAATCATTGCAACATGCAGTAAATAAATAATAGCTGATAACAACTAATAAAAAACCCCAATAAATGATTAGCCCAGAGTTTATGTGGAGCAAACTCACATTTTGAGTCCAAAAACCTTGAGTTTCTCTCTGATAGTTCAGCGACTTTAATTGCCAGTGATCACAATGAAAAATCAGGAGTGTACTGGGCTGCAACTCGGTTGTGTCCACGCTGTGAACCTCAGGCAGCGTCGTGCAATATTGAACTGGTCACCCCTTTCTGGGACAAAGTAAAGGAGCAAAATATCAAGAAACCTCATCAATAGGGGAGTGCCATGGGATTAAATGCTACCAAACTGTTTCACACTCCCAGCTATTACCAATTCCATCTTAAAATACAAAATGTACAATGCTTTCCCCTCTGCAGAGTGTCTCAAAAGACTGATAATAGTATTTGGTCAAGTTTGAAACACAGGTTAAGTGAGAATGGATGCCTTTCTGTGTCCTTCAGGAATAAGTGCTTGGGACCCAGATTGATTGCTAACATTGCCCATGTATATGACTGAGAGACATACAGGTTATTTATAGATGCCAGAAAGCAGAATTTTAAGCTTGGAGGTAATTCTTACACTTCAAAGCATGTTTCAGAACTAAATATTTAAATTCCCTTTTCCCTAGAGAAAAGGAAAACAAACTCAATGAACTTTCCCTGTGGAAATTTGATTTTGCAGAAACTGCTTTTCTGTCACAAAAGATTGTATTGGAAAAGCTCTTGAACTGCTCTGGGTGCTCACATTAAAGTAAGGAAGAGAATATGTATCTGCTTAAGTATTTCACATGAATGGACAGCCTTAGATTATTTTTCAAGAACTGAACAATTCGCTTTCAAGGGCATTTATATCTTTGCATCAAATTTGAAAATAAACTAATCCTCTTTTTTTTTCACAGTACTAATTTTTTTCAACTTTAATATTAAAGTTTCTTTTAAAAAGAAAACAGTCTAATCATTTAAATAAATGCTCAGAATTGTTCTGTGTAGTATTGTGTGAATGAGGAACAGGACATAGCTCACAAAGTTTGCTGTTGAAAAAGTTTGCTGTTTGCAGTAGGGAAAACATATCAGGTTTCCCTTCACATAGGGTTAAGACCATATGAGCGAATTTCTAGGATAAAGTCTAGCTGATTTCATTTATTGCAACATGTTTTAACTTTTGTCATTTGTTGCCTTTTCCATCCGCCATGTGCAGTAAGTTTTTTCAGCTGTTTCACCTTCTTCTCTAGAACATGTTTTTTAAAGGACTGAAAATAGTGGCTTTTCCCTGTGACTGTAAAATCCTCATTTATTAACCTACAGCAGCTAAATCACTCTTTCAAAGACTGTGGCCAGAATTTAGTAACATGAAGAATCCCTGCCAAGGAAAATTCAATAGAAGTATAATGAGTCTATTGGATGGTAACAAATACAGACACTCTCACAGTACCAGTTTATCTGTTTGGAGAGACTATATGAGGCAACTGTCTGCCCAGAATTTACCACTGAGCCAAGGAATAACCTTGAATAAGGTGTCTTGAGCTCTCTCCACAATGATTTCTCCTACCATTCTTTGTCTGCTTGGCTTGTTAAAATAATTCCCATTTTGTCTTACGCATTTGTGTGGAATCTTTTGCATAGTCAAGTTCTGCTCACAGTCGGAGCAAACTGGTGAAATCAGTCTATACTTAATGAGGGTAAGAGCTGTTCTGCAGAAATACCAAAAATTTAGAACCTTAAAAATGGCAATTGCCATTATTAAAACATTAGTCTTCTTCTCGCGTGGGAAATTGTGCACAGGAGAAACTAATCTGAGGGAATTGCTCTGAAGTCTACAGACATTATACCTTGTTGGTATGCTACATGCTATGGATTTTGCCCTACTGTGATCACAAAATCTAACTTTGCCTCCTAATTCACCTACCATGCACATACGTGACATCCTGAAGTTCAAAGTTGGCAGTCCTTTGCAGAAGGAGAGTGTGAGGAGATGCGTTGTGCTATGATTTCTTTGAATGGGATAGTGAGTCATAGCTGACCGGATGCTTATGAAGTTCACTGCAATGTCCTCTTGGCTACTTTTCCAGTTTCTACGGAGCAGTCTAGGGAAGACAAATGGGTGCCTCCTACCTCTCAGGAGTCAAGGCAAGGCAGAGCACACAGGCAGCAGGCTTCTTTCTGTCTTCAGTGAGGTGAAGGCTGCTCACTGCCGCCTCCCACTTGAGATCAGCACTGGCTGTGAAGCGCATTTCTTCCTCTCCGCCTGAATCTGCTGTCAAAGAGGTTACTTTAGTGCCCTGGAAGAATGGACCAGTGACAAAGGAGCTCATCTTGATCAGCTCTGCCTGATCAAAGAGGCAATCACTGCCTCTCACTTTTACTACATTTTGCCTGCGTGAACCATTCTTCATTTAAGATAAACTGATTGACTGATAGCATCAATTTTGGTGGAGGCCTGGTGATTGCTTAGAGCATGATTCTTTTCAGAGGTGACCAGCAGAGCATGGAGATCCTGGGTTTGACTGAGGAGTGGCCATTTTGAGTGGTTCCTGCTCTGGTGAGATGCATGTTTGAAAACTTGCAATATTAAATTTTTACAGATTGGAGAACTGCAGTGCAGCATATGTAGAGATCATGAACTCCTCCTGCTGTGGCCACAGACTTGCAGAGCATGGCTTAAGTTTTGCCAGTCTCATGTTCACAGACTCAAATAAAAGACTTGAGCCTTCTGTCAGTCCTGCTTCCTGACACCACACACAGAATAAATTACCTCCATGCTCTGTGGCTTGTTCCTGATCTCATTCTTTCTCCCATCTGAAAGGCATTTTTAGAACCCCTTTACACAGCACATGACGTTATAATGGAATAAATTTTTTTGTTCAATTTAGTTTTTTAATTGGACATGCTGGGAAGTAGATTTGTATTTGGTTTTGAATTATGGCTTTCTCAAGCCTAAATATATGAGAAATTCAAACATTGCTCATCAAAAAAGGAATAATTTCAATGCAATGTAAATACTCTGAGTTCATCTGCAACAAATCTGTGCAGCCATGAAACTTGGGTATCACTCTTTCAGGCCTGTAACCCAGGCTTCAGGCACAAGTAGCTAGAAATGATAGAATGATAGAAATAATCAGCTGTTCAGTGAGGCATGTCCTCTGCACTGTTTCCATGCGCCTGCTAGAACATATGAAAATTAACTGGACCAAATCAGATGGGTTAGAACAAGACTTACTAGGTGTTTAGTTAGTCAGTGTACCTCTTGAGAATGCTCTCCATGAGGCACCCACGGCAGAAAGTGCATTTACAATTGCGCAGTTGCCCTGGAGTGATAGCAGGATATACACGATAACTCAGTTTGCCAACTTGTTAGTGGGCAAAGCTTCAAGCTGCTCTCGATTCTGGCCTTCCCTTCAGTTTTGGTTACTCTGACATCTATGGGAAGTGTCACAGATGACATCTGGAAGTGCTGAGTGAACAAACCAGTCTGCAGCAGCCGCAAAATGGGAGTAATGAGAGGACTCTGTGTCCTGAAACAGCCTTCTAAGAGCTTCCTTTGACCTGATCAGGTGTACAGCCTGCAGGGGCAATAGATTGTCTCACTGGATCTCCCAGTTCAAATGGTCTATTAACCCAGTTCTGCTCTATTACCCAGTAACCCTTATACTAAGGATTGGAGGGTTGACTACCATTTACGAAAGGGCGGCAAAGCAAACATCTTCCAGGCATCCAGTCTTGGCTAAGTTTCCAAGAGACAGAGGCTCTACCTCGATGGTTTGATCATTCACAGTGTTAAATGTTTATTTATATTGTTGACACACATGACTTCAGACATTATTTTCTGTTAGACTAAATGGGGACTTAATGGGTTCTTCGGGATTCACCGTCCAATCATCACTCTAGTCTCCACGCCATTTGTCAGTCTATGTCTTATTAAAGAATCTGAATGAGTCACAGGATTTTCTAGCATATCTTCTCCAGGCTTCACATGAAGCTTAAGACTTCTTTCAAACCTTAAATTTCCAATTTAAAACTGTGTGCAGAGGACCTGAACACATTTCCCATCATTAATCTTTTCTGTGTTCTGGGACGTCACCTCTTTGGCTCACCAAGTTACAAAGCTGAAACTAGATTCCTCCTGGCATTGTACTGAGAAGCCTTGATTAATTTCTCTTCATATTCTACCCTTGAATCTTCTTCTGAATCCCTAGCTTCCAAGGTGTCATCTCTCATCCTGCAGATGTGGCTTTCCTGCTTCTTAAATGTAACTAAAACAGTGGATCCAAAAAAGTAAGTAGTCCAGATAATTTTGAGTGTCTTATTCTCATCATCAAATGAACTATGTAAAAAATATCTTCTTTGGAGTACTAGAGAAGAGAAAAATCTTCATTGCATAAGTGCACTTGGGATCAAAAAACTGAAACAAAAATATTTGTAGATATTCATAGATTCTCATCTGGCATCTTATCCCTGGATTTCCAAGGAGGTGTGAAGGTGATTCATAAGTATGTGGAACATTGCAAAGCCCAAATAATTAGAAATTTAAAGGACGGTCTGACTAAAACCATAACCTCTTGTATTTAATGCAAAGTTTCTTGGTAAAAAATAGGTATGGTTTTGCTGATTTTCAAGCTATACATTTTCTTTCCCCTTTTCTCCCTCCCCAATTTGATAAAATTTACTGAAGTGACACATGAACGTTTCCACATTGTGACAACCATGGTTAAAACATGCAAATTCAAGGAGTGGTTTCAGAGAAAGAGAAATGGAACATTACTTTAAAAAAAATCCTAGACATCCCAGAAAGCAGTCAAATATTTATGCAAAATGAGTGTAGCTTTATACACTGGCATTGAACAACACAATGCTCTGTCTCACACAATACTGTCATTCATGTGCATGCATACTGCCACAGGCAAAAGTCCCACACAATGTATTTTTATACAATTGCTAGCATATTTCATTACAAGTTGTTTTTTTAATTCCCTTATGCAGGGGATTCTCATGACAGAGACATTCTGTCTCCCCAGAATTTCTTAAAAGGAAGAAGGGTTATAGTAGCAGCAGTATAGAAACTAGAGAAAATTATGGAATAAAACATTAAATTTCAGTTTTAAATAGCATTAGCAAAGAATAATGTTATAGCAATAACAAAGGAGATGGAAAGAAACTTCTCCTTCCCTTAAGAAAACACACTGAGTTCTATTGTGTGTTCTCAGAGCTATCATGTAAGCAATTAAAAATACAATGCAAAATAGAAGAATTGTGAGTATTAAATTCATAATACACAGCACATTAGGACCTTGAAATCCATTAGTGTAAATAAGAACTGGAGCACACCTCTGCAACTGAAACATAGAGCAGAATGACCTTTCCACCCCAACAAGCAAATATCTGGTATCATTCTACCCACCCAAGTAACAAGCGATATGATGACAGGAAATGGCCTCAAGTAGTGCCAGGGGAGGTTTAGATTGAATATTAGGAAAGATTTCTTGACTGAAAGTGTTGTCAAACACTGTAACCATCTACCCAGGGAAGTGGTAAAGTCACCATCAGAGGAGATATTTAAAAGATGTGTAGATGTCATGCTTAGGGACATGGTTTAGTGGTGGACGTGGCAGTGTTAAGTTAATGGACTAAGTTAAGGACTTGATGACCTTGTAAGTTTTTTACAACCTAAATTATTCTACAATTCTACTTTGAAAGAATATCAAAAGGCAAATTTCCAAAGACTTAAAATTTGGGCAAGGCTAAAGAAAAGCATATGAAATGCTTCACTTTAGTTATCATGAAAGTAGTTGTGATGCAGAAGCCACGTCTGAACACATGGCAATCATATGCACGAGTTGAATCCTGGACTGTGGGCTTTCTATTAAATTGAAGCCCTGTGCACATCATGGGCAGTCTTTACAGGTCATTGGTAGTACCTGGCCTCTATGTTCCTTGTTCCAGCACTTGGAATGTCTGTGAGTGAGGAAGGAATTATATATACCAGAAGATTATGTGGCTTTCCCTGTTCTACCCTCCCAAACTGGACTGCCCCTCTTCACTCAGCGTGGGTTAGAAATCAGAAATATGGGAGCATTGTCTGGTTCTTTCCTGTACAAATAGACTGATAATTTCCTGGGGAAAAAAAAAATAAGATAAATCCTCTGTGGAAGCATCTAGTGAGGAACCAGCTGTTTGTTCTTCTCTGAGATACTAGAGACAATGAAATCATGAAATCTGCACACAAGACAAAGTCTGCTTCATAAATGAATAAAACATTGTTTTTAATTCCTCTGTGGGGGCTTTTCTGTGAAATCCAGGTGTCCTTTCCATTGAAACTCTCAGAAGAGGGAAAAATTACACTATTCATTACTCCAGGCACAGCATTTGCATAGAACACTTTTCATACTGTGGCTCTTGTCAAAATATCCGTCGCTCTGCCACATCAGCTCTCTGCAACTATGTACCGCTTGTGACACCCTGAGATGTGTTTCCTATGCCCAGTACACTCCAGCATGCTTAACATCCTACACCATGCATTCACTTCCCCTTGCAAGGTGGTTAAGATTTTTCTTCCTTCCTCTTCCTGGCAGCCATCTTATCCTGCACAAAATCCATAAATCTATATAAAAACTTCAGGTCTTTATTAGAAGGGACACACTGAATGATTTGAAAGTGGACTCCCTTTATGGTGGTTTTTTGTCAAAACATTTTTCTGACACTTCTCCCAGTGGATACTTATTTTGGGAGGAATAAGCTTGTTTTGTTAAATTACAGGGCCTTCACATAGATTTCAGTGTTATTACGGAGCATAGAATAGGTACGGTTTAAACAAGCCAGTTCCTGTAAGTTCATGCCTTTTAAATGCACTACTGCTCTTTTATATCCTCTTAAATCATTTACGTACACATCATCATTGAACATACCATACTTTACATTCCTCATGTAGGGACACAGGACACTTACAACAATGGGAGCTAATTAAAGCTACAGGGTAAAACTCTGACCCTGTTGAAGTCAAAGGGAATTTTGCATCTTACTTCAATAGAGCAAGTATTTCACCCTGAGGCCCCTTCTGTCCCCGTCAGTCTTTCTGGCTGTTTGTGCAAAAAGTCCTGGAGAATATCAGGTCTCAGAGAGCAAATTAGCCAGAGACAGCTGTATAACAAAGCTTCCTCAAGTCATTGTGGAGTGGGCAGTCCTCTGCTTTCAGGAATCAGGCCCAGGCTGGAAGAGGTCCGAGCTGGGATGGAACTGTGGCTCCAAGTGGCAGCCCCCATGGGCAGAAGGTAAAGATGGAGGAGCTGCTCTGCTGATGCAAGGACACAACTGGGCACAAAGCTACGTGAAAGTCATTGAAGGTGAGGGGAAAGTGCCTGAGGCTGTGTTGCCAGGGCAAGTGATCTGAGCACTTGAAAGGCAATGTTTTCTCTAATTGCTATTTAAAAGGAATACTCCTGACCAGGGGTCCCTAACCTTCCCCACTGGGTGGGACACACAGCTCGCTCCAGTTGCCACTGAGGAGCAGTACATGATGGCATATCCCCTGGGAAGGACCAGACGTCCTACACATGCAGAGGACATGGGATCTTTTGCTTTTATTTTCTACTTTCCCAGGGGCTCCTCAACACAGGAGACAGAGTAGGTTGCTGGCTGGAGAAATTACTCCTGGAGTAGCAGTCCATTCCCAGTTGTTCTGCGTCCCACGGGGTCCTTCAGCCTCTCCCAGCTCATTTAACAGATGTGCACTTTCCACATAACAGGAAACAGGGTGACAGGCAGGGCTAGAGCCTGTGGTTGACACATCTCCATCTCTGTATGACAGAAATGAGATGCCACATGAGATCTCTAATCACCAACACCACTGGCTCATGGTTTGTAAAGCTTTAAAATGTGACCTATAAAGGTAAGTGCTCACATGTACAAACTCTCCAAGCTGATTGCTCCTGGGAGGGTTGTGGAGCGGTCTGAGTAGCCCAGTGGGGTTAGTTGCTCCAAGTGTAAAGCTAGGTTTTGAAGAATGTAAGTGTATTCTGATCTGAAATATTGAATTAAAACTATATTTCTCCTTGACATATTTTGTTTCAACGGAAAAGATTTTGGCATGATCTGGCCTTAATATTGGACATTACATTGCAGATCATGCAGTGGCAGGATGGTACAATAATTACAAGCTGTTGAAAGCTTGGGTGGATATACTGGTACTCATAGAACAGTGCACTTGGACTAGCGTTCTTGGACCATGGTTACACTTACTGTGAAACTGAACCTAGAGACAAAAAAGAGTCCTTGAATGTGGTATTAGATCAAGGCTTTTTGGAGGTTTTTGAGATTCTTAAGCCTTATGAAAACCTGAATCAGATATTGTTCACCTTCCAAACGACTATGCCATTGCCTGAAGGCCTCCTTGGTGCTTGAAGTTCCTTGGTATTCTCACTTTACTTTTCTCTGTGGGAATTGAATGTGAACAAACAGTGTTCATTTTGGGACTCTTGTGTTGCAAAAGGTCAGGTCCAATTCTATAATTCTATGTATTCATCTTTACAAAGAAGCGTTGTGTTCAATCTGGACACAGAAAGATAATGAAAGCTCTTTAAACTGGTCAAAGGAAGACATGGACTCATTTATCCAGTTAATTTTGTTGTTTTAAGAATAGTGAAGTACTGCTTTTGGAAAATCTTTGCTGAATTGCCTTGAGGAACCTTAGTGAAATCAAAGTCAACATACTTGTAAATACTTAAAAAGCTGCCCAAACCATGATGGCATGAAGTTTTTTTGTCTCCATACTGCAATCATTGGAGAGGATGACATAGAAGAGAAGCTCCACTGTATTCTTATAAAATATTTGGATTTTTTTTCTCTGAAATACTTTATCAACATAGGGGCATGTTAGTCAGAAAGAAGCTTAGATTCAGAAAAATAAACTTATGAAAATGAATGACCATAAGTTTATCTATCCCTGACGGTGTTATTGATGAAATACTGGAGCATTCAGAATTGTTGGATAAACTGGAAAGAAATAGCTCTACTTTAGGCCACATCAACTGTGGAACAATTGTTTAATAACATCTTTACAAATACAGGCTAAATCACGAGATTACATAAACAGGCCTTCCATTAGTTTTCTTTCTAGTGCTATTGCTAGTTAAACCAATAATACTCTTTTTTTTTAATGATGATATGTTTTGGGATGCAGTAAGAATTAGGTTTTGTTCCTAGGCAAGCACAACTGGGACACTATCAGAAGACCACGATAGATGGTCAGAGGTCTCTTATAGGTAGTACAACAACGGCCTTTATTCCTGGTTGTACAAGGAATAGGACTTTTAAAAAGGGATTTCAAGTGCATCCTAGTGAAAAGATTTTTAGCCAACATGGAAGAATTGGTCACCATTTTTCCTGTCAAAGTCACTCTTGATTATTTCTCAGGCATTTGAGGTGCAGAGCTCAGTGAACTTGCAATCAGCAGCAGCAGCAATGGGGTTAACTGAGTGCAACTCTTTGCAGAAACTGTTAGGCCAAATTCAGTCATCTTCCACAAAATATCACCACCATGCAATGTACCTCATGGAATGGTCTTTTATTGTAACAAAGTATGATGCACTGAACCGTATGATTTCTTGCCAATCTTAATTTCTTTCACATGGCTGCTCTGCTTTATGGGTGATAGAACGAGCTATCCAGAGATACCAATCCCCACAAGTCCAGGGACCTGCTAGGCACAAGCTTTGTCAAATTGAGTATATTCTGAATTGCTGAGACCACCGCAGTCAATAAGCCCATGGCATTCAGTGTAAATGTAGAACTTATTTTACAGCAACTGCAGCTAAAAGAGAAATTTTCATGGATTCAGCAAGGCACTAAAAAGAGGCATTTTGGAAGAAGAGGACCTTTGACTGAAATGCTCATGCCAGGAGTATGACTTTCCTAAAGTCCTTTCCTCTGGAAATGAACAGGTTTTTATTCACCACACTTTGAACCGATGAAAGAAAA
Organism: Rhagologus leucostigma; assembly: GCA_013397725.1. NCBI lineage: Eukaryota > Metazoa > Chordata > Aves > Passeriformes > Rhagologus > Rhagologus leucostigma. The sequence continues at coordinate 1,068,564 of VZTD01002184.1, read as the reverse complement.
ATTGCTTTCATCCCATGCTGTAAGCAGTACTGCTTCCACTGTCAGTGGAATGGCTGGCGTTTTCAATCTGACCTGTTCTGTGATCCTCTGTGAAGGAGATGTCTTGCATGCTAGCCAGGCAGTGGGGAGCTTGAGGACAGTGGCACGGACTGTGATAAATGGGGACCCACCAGTGTCCGCTGTACATTTGTGAGTTCCCAGAGCAGAACAGATGGATGTGCTGACGTGCTGTATTATAGGGACTGATAAGGAAAATGCAGTGCATTGGTCAAAACCCAAGTCCTTTTATGAAGTTGTTTGAAGTCAGTGGCTCAGTCAACTGGAAGCCCATGGTCAACGTAAACATTCTCTGTTCATAGCCTATGACTGCTCTGGCGTCACTTTCCACATGGAATCTCCTTGCTGTCAGTTGTGTGCTACCCTTACAAAAGTTGCCTTCAAAATAAAAGTATTATGCCATATTGCTTGTTGAATTGACTGCTGTATTTATCTATTCCTTGACTGCTGTGAAGTATTGATCTCTTAAGATTAGATATGATCCCACTTCCTCCTCTATTCTGACACAAGCACGGAAACAACTCTTGTTTCAAGGTTGTAAAGCCTTCAAACATGTGATTATATTTTGTTCTTGTAAGATGACAGTTATACCAATATGAGTTTCTTGATTAAGCAATGCGAGCAGCATCTTATTTTGCACACCTTGTTTGTGGCTTTTTTAATGAAAGGCTGAGATATAAATAGAGTCATGTACTTGGAAATGAAAAATCGTATTTCCTTTCTCATATATGTCATACTTTTCTGATGAACACCACCCAAACCCTGGTCTCCTTGACTGTTGAAAAGATTGATTTGCATCATTGGATAAGGATGGTTCTGCTGCCCAGACAGCCATCTCCAAAATGCTTGTTCTTTCCACTCTTTCTACGTATTATAATGAAGTGCTCTGGAGTAATCCAAATTATGTAAATAGTCTTTCCTATCAACTATGCTTCTCATATATTCCCTTAGAGCAAGATTAAAACAGTGAAGGAAGTGTGCTTGATATTCCCTCTTAAATTCTATGCACTTAAAATTTACTTTTTTGTGGCTTTTCTACTCGAATGAATTAGGCAAAGCAGAATTAACCTTGTCAGTCACCAAGTCAGTTTCTATGACACAGAGTGCTGTAACTAAGAATACAGAAATAACAAGAGAGCACCTCAGTGGATTCACCCTCCACTGATTCCTGCATAGAGTATGTAAAGTGCTTTGGGGTGCTCTGAGGAGATAGACCCAATATAAATGTAAAGCAATAGTTAGCAAAGAAAAGCCTTTTTGCCTGGAAGCGAAGGGCAAGGGAAAGTATTCTCAGGAAAAAAAAAATGCTTCATGTCCAAGCCCATGGATGGTGAGGGAAACTCAGCACAAACCTCAGACGCAGAAGCGAAGCACTGAGCTGCTGACTGGAGTGTGTGGACTGAGCAGGAGATTGAGTAAAGGAAACAGGCTGCTTTAGCACAAAGCAGAGGAAAAGGGAGCGACCAGAAAGGTGAAGAGACTTAGAAGGGAGAGAGCATGTACAAAGAGATGTGAAAACAGTCCATGTGGTGGTAAACCAGCCTGAACCCCAGAGAACAATTGCCAGATCTTCCTGTTCTGGTTAATTTAGTCTGGTAAAAGCAGATGATAAATGGAAGCAGGGCAAGCATGTGCTTCTGAAAGTATGGTATCTGCCTTCCTGCTGATATAAGACCATAGGAACACCCTCTTCATTAGAAAAGGCAACAATTCTAATTTTATATGCACCTTATGTCTTTCTCTCTTGGCTGTCTTAAAGTTCTGAGCATATACCAGCCCTTCAAGCCTCAACTGTTATTCCAGTCACGTGTTCCCAAACAAAGGGTAGGATGGATGCAGAACACAGCACTTCGGATGCTTCTGATGATGCTCTTGAAGTGGAGAATGACTAATTTCTTCTCAGACTGGGGCAATCAGAAAAAAGGGGAAGAATGAGGTGAAACACCAGTTGTGAACTGTTGAACGATATTGTTAGATATCAGTATGTGAGAGAGTGCAAGGGGTTCTGTGTCAGAGACACCCTCCCAGCCTGGTCCTTGCTGCTACTGAGCACAGATAGCAGTTGAGATAACAAATCAGAGATCCTATCGTTGGCTCCAGCACACTGACATAGTCCCAGGACTACTATTGCGTCTGGCACTAATTCGGGAACCTCTGCATCACACCTTGTTGCGTGGTAAAGACAGGACCATGGCTCATTGGTTACCAGGAGCTCTACCAGGAGCTCCACCAGTACAGTTCAGTGATACATTTGCTCTAGAAACTCACTTGAGTTCCTCATTAGTCAGGCTGTTCCTGGAGTAACTTGCTGAAAACTATTTCTGCAGCACACTTGAGAGAGAAGACAGATTCTCTGAAGCAACAGCTGAGGTTTTTGAATTTTTTTAAACCAAGCAAACAACAATTTCCAAAACTGTAGGGGTTTTAACATTATCAAACCTTCTTCTCCACGCTTGACTTTGTGTTTTGAACTGACTGTGTTCCTACTTGGTAACTCTGAAAAAATGATGCCCTTTAGGCTTTGCAAAATTCATAGACTCATGTCACCTACTACAGAGCTCTGTTGTGACAGGTTGTTCCCCAAATTGAAGATAAAGTGCGACGCAATAACCGTTATGTTATCATTAGTAACTAGCCATTTCAGTTTTGTGGTGTTGTTTTCTTGCCACATCTGGTTAATGGAGAAAGGAAGTCCTGAACACTCTGAATGGGAGCTAGGGGTGTAATATCCCTCTTTTTTAGGAGCATTTTCTTGCAAAAAAATTCAGTGTAACTCAAACAAACATCTAATTTTTAAAGCAGAGCTGACTGGCGTAAACAAAAGTGCCTATAGTCAGATGGAGAGTCCAGCAAGGCTCCATGTATGATTGTTTCCAAAGCAAAAACAGATGACCAGAAGATCTGTCCTATAAAATTTATAAATTAAGTAAATATAACTTTTGTATCAGAGACCAAGTACTCTTCATTAACACTGGAGCACATGACAAATCCAAATGTTTCTGGCAAGCCTTTCTTAATTCTGTCTTTCTCATAATGACTAAAGTGATGAAAGAATCCTTTGGTGGAAGAAAAGGAGATAAACTTGAGCAAAGCAGGAGCTTCAAGGTGAACGCGTTATTTCAAAAGGGCTTGCTTTCCTGAGCTTTAACAGAATAGCCTAGTTTTCATTATAAAATGTTGCCAAATCAGAAGAAAAATATATCTCAAAATACTCTTTGTTCTGTGAATGCATGTTTGTGTTACAGCGGCAGCATAGTTATTCTGTGTCATCCCGTGTTGACGAGCCTATTTGAGTTCCAATAATGGAAAACTATCATGTTGATTTGCTTCAGATTAACCTCATCTTCTTGTCATACTACAGGTATTTCCCATTACAAGAAACAAATATATGGTGATAGGTAAATGATTTTGATAAAGTCTGACAAATACTTTAAAACAGCTGCATAGCTGCTTATTTTATTTTCGAAAAAAACAATAGCATCACAAAATGGCATCTGTCAGGTGTCTTTGGTAATTTTATCATTAAGTGTTGTCATGACTTTCTACATCAGGCTATAAGCTACGAATGCTTTTTTTCTGGGTTATAAATATTATTTTGAATAGCTTATAATTCTAAACGAATCAGTAAGAAGAGCTGAAAATAGTGAAATCACCAGCAAAACTGACATTAAGGACTGTAAATAATTGCTCTAACCATTTATAATATGTTAGCTTCAGACTACAATAATTTTGTATCACAGGAACAGAGCTGCTGATTGCTTCTTTTGTGTTTTCCCCTTCAGATGTAGGACCAGGGAAAAGTGAGTTATTCTGATCCTAGAAGGACAGTACTAATGTCACAATGCACACAGTATTAAAGCATAGAGAGGTACACACTTGTATGGTGTTTACTTTATATTTAGCAGTTACCAGAAGAGACCCAAAGTCAGCACTATTTTTTGCTATAACAAGACTTAGCTCTTCAGTCCTTTCAACACAACAATAACTTGTGCAATTGAAACTTTGGAATCCTGTTTCAGAAGGTAAGCTCTGCACTACTTAAAATGTGTAGATGTCGCAAGCCTCTATTTATCCACACCCATACAGGTACTGTGGTGGGCACAGTAACTGCCTATTAGGCAAATAAGGTACAAACCCACTTGTGCTAAAAGCTACCAGCACAGGGCTGAAACAGAGAAGGCAGTCTCTGTTCTTTTTTACAAATTTGCCCTTTTAACACCTTTTGTTTATCAAGGGATGGAGAACACTTGACTGGTAACAAACTCTTGTGGTTTAACTCCTCTGGACTGCAGTGTGCAGCAGAATGTTGCATTGTGTTTGTCTGGGTTGGAGTCAAGTGACCAGGGAGAGACCTTGAACAAATATGGGACTATGTGAAAAGCCTTGAGATGTCCTCTACTGTGGGAGCCAGTAAATATCCCTGTCAGGGAATGAGAGAGTCAGTGAAAGGGACAGACCCTGAGAGAGCTCCCCAGGTTAAGGTGACTAAAAAGGCCTCCTCCAGAATGCCCTGTTCTGTCATGGAAATGTATCCCAGTTCTGCTTCCCCAGTTGGCCTCCCCACCCCCTTATACCTTATCTGCTCCTTCATTAGAAAATTCTCCCTTCCCCACTCTCCCAGTGGACCTTGTTCCCTGCCACTCCCTCAGATTTTTCCCATTGGCTCCCATCCCCTAATCCCGCCCATGCACCACCCCTGCGCCGATGCTCTCCCTGCCCCCGTATATAAACTGGAACTCGCCATCTCACGACATCTTTGGTCCCTGGTGCCCTTCATGCGTGGGGCTCAACTAAACCTGTGCCGTGGAATTCCACACAAAGACCCTTCCTGCCTCTTTACTGTTGGCTTGTCGAGAAACTATCTGGTGCCTGTGTGTGTGTGTCTGTGTGAATGCAGTGGCTGCCATGCGACTTTCTCTTAAAGTGGGTTCGGGAGGTTGTAGCACTCCACCAGAACACCCCCTGGATCCGATGCTCTACATTCCATAATAATACTGACTTCAGAGATGATTTTGAAACTACCAGGAAAACTTGTCAGGGAACCTGCAGGTCTTGGTCTGGTATGAAAAAAATACCCAAACAAACAAAACCCATGTGCCTGCATGACAAACCTTATCTCCACTACAAACATAGAAGGAGCTGGTGGTTAATGCAGAGCCTTTTAAAACTGACCCCTGTTGCTGTCTGATGCATAGTTGGTCCATGTGATAACATTTTCTGGTCTCTTTCCAACTATGATAAGAGAAACATCCAAAAAACTCCATCTAAAAACTGCAGTACCATAATTAGCAGTTAATGGGCTCAGAAAACAGAAAGGCTGAACAGCCAGCAAGGCAGAGCTGAGTCCTCTGACGTGATACCTCTGAAATAGGATCTCCCTCGCTTGATGGAGAACAGGAAGGAAATTTACCTTGTCTCCGTCCTCTCCATAGGTGTATCACCATCGTGGAGTACCAGCTGACCAGTTTATGGCATGTGAGACTGACAGACCACTGCAGACCACAGTAGCTGAGAATGGGACTCTTCCTCTTGTTCCCACCATGTCTGCAATCCCTGAGCACTGAAACAAGCTTGCTCCTTCAGTTTATGAGTGTCCTCTCACACATCCATGATTCCACTCTAGCATCCATTTCCTTTGTCCTATTTGTGTGAGGGAAGCAGTTGGAACCAAATGAGGGTTTCTATTATTTCCACCTTGGGAGATTTAGTGCATTTTAGTGGCATTATCTGTCAGTCCAGGCACGAAAGTAAGGTCAGATCTATTCCTAGGGCCCTGTTGGCATCTATAACTGCCTGATTTGTGCTCTAACCATATGTGACACCCACCGAGTGAATTTATTGTAGCAATCACTTCAAGCATATCTCAAGGATTTCATCATGATATTTCCTTTCTTGCAATGCCAGAGAGAGAACAACAGCATGGAATGAAATGCACAGAACTTATTCTCTTATGAAAGAGAAATGAAGGAACAGAAAACAGGCTGAATTTCTCCAGGGTAATTTTATGTAAAAGAAAGACCAGCAACATCCTTTAAGGCCTGAAATGTCAAGCTTGTAAAAATAGTATTCTTGGGAGTTGTATTTGATCATTTGTTAAATACTGTGATATAAAATGTAGAAATCCATGTGTAATGCTTCAAATCCCTAATCTGGTTTAAAAGGTCAGTTGAAGCCTAAAAGGACTTGACATTTTCCCTTTAAAAATCTGACTTTTTGACTCAGAGCTAACAACATTTGAGCCTGAATGACCTGAAGGATAAATACAAAAGCTGATTTCAATTGAACTATTTAGAAAGCAGGGGATCTTCTAATTTGTAAGATAGTATTCAGGGAGGTTTTTCCATTAAGAACTCAATCGACTGAAAAATTATTTCCTTGGGTATTCCACAATCTTTCAATGCTTGTGTAAATTTTACACAGGAGGGGGCAGCGAATGAGGCTGCAGATATACATAACACGACACCAGGAGAGCAGAAAGCCTCTTATGAAACAGAGGTAACTGGTATTTGCCCCAAAAAGATGTACCCTTTTCACCTCCTCCTTCACTGCCTTGGCAGACCGGGTCTGCTTCAAAATCTTTCGTGTCCAGTGCAGATAAAGCTTGCGAGTACTGATGTCTTGATAAGCATGAGTATAGTCTTTTCCAGCAACACCCCTTCCGACAGACTTCATTTGGCCTGCAGTGAGTACTCCATGGGGGTTTGATGGCTGCTTTCATGGAGGTGTGCACTAACCACCTCCCTGGCTGTGCGGGTGTGGTTCCATGCAGAGCCTCTGGCTCTTGTGCCTGGCTCCAGCTACACCAGAAGTTCACTGGTGGCAACTGAAAGCACAGTCCCTTTCTCTTTGCCAAGCCTCCACTGTTCTCTGATCGCCTCCCACCCTCATGCCCTGCAGTGTCAGACCTCCTCCTGCCTGCCTTGCACCTTCCCAGCTGATTTTACCAATGCAATGATGGAGAAACTAGGGATGTCTGGTGATGGGTCATCCCCACCCCTCGGGCCGCTCACACTCATGGGTGTTGGCCCTGCTGTGCACAGTTCTCCAAGCGCGCCATGAGGCAGAGGGTGATGGAGGGGTGACATGCTGTAACACCTCACAAGTGCCCCATGGAGGCTCTGCTCTGACTGGGCAGGGTGTGAGAGTGCCTGCTTTCGCTGGGCAATCACCACGTGGCTCCCTGAGGTGTGGGACTGGGACCACTGTGCCACATTGACACCCATTAGACAGAGCACACCCATCAGTCACCCTCTGAATAGAAATACCATTGATTTAACAGAGTGTTGTCCCAGGATGAATGTCTCCCAGCTTCTCCCGGTGTTTGTTTTTGATAAATGCCTCAGTTTCAGCTCACATCCACCCAGCAGCTGGGGACTATTATGCTGTGACAACTTTCTATTCCATTGTGACAGTGTCAGATGCCTGAAAAGGATAATAGGTAGATATTTCTGCTCTTTGGATGTTAAGAAGTAAGTGGCATTCCTATTCCTTATTTAGTTACTTCTTAATTTTAATTAATGGCTTTAGTGATAATTACCAGATTCCTATATTGATAAAAACTGGCACATTCTGCATGTTAATAATAGCACAAATTTGATATTTATGAACTGCTGTTCTTTTGCAAATACAGACATTTGGTAATCATCATTATGATGATAAAATTCATTAGAATTTGAGAAACAACCTATTATCCCTTCTGCCCATCATCTTTTAATTAAGTAACACAAAAAGATTTTATAAGTCCTTTCTACCGTCACTGCAGAGTATTGTTTCTGTACGGGCGTCTTTGTGTATCAAAATACTTCCATTTCAGTTTTGATAGACTTATTGAAAAGACCAAAAGAAGACTGACAGTTGATTTATTCAAAAATGTTTTTCAGGCATTTAAAAAATTTTAGCCGTGCTTAGTTCAGCACACACTTCAATCTTGTTTGGATGTAGACTGGGGTTTGTGTGTAAACAGGAGCCTATAACAATGTTAGAGTCTACAGTACGATATAGTAGTTTGCAATAAGGGAAAACTTTTATGATGAATTATTCTTCAGAAATTTCTAGCAGTATGAATGCTGGAAAAACTGTGAGGTCAGTCACTCACATTAAAAGCTCAGTTGTATCTAAAATGATAAGTAAGTCTCTCTTTCAACGTGAATTTGGCCAAAAATCAAAAAAGTATTGGGACAGATTAGATTCAGACACATTCAAACAGTGCAGGCATTTGATGAGGTTCAGTCAGAGCTTCCAGTCCTCATCTACTTCTGATCTACATCATACTTAAAAGTTGTAATCTGCATTTTGAATGACAAAAATATAAACAGCATTAACTCAAGGGGTTTTTTTTTAATATCTTATATCTTAATATCTGGACAGAAGAGATTTCTTAAGTAATAGGAGTGTTTTGTTATTATGACCATGACATTTAGGACTACATCCACAATAGACACAGTTTGTATTATTTAATAATATCCTAAATTCGAGTCTCATCTTGTCAAAACACAGCTGAAGTCACATTTTTAATGCATTTATTTACCTGGCTTAACCAAAGACTTACACTAATTTCCTTTGATGCTACCTTCTACTGTAATCAGTAGAACTGTCAAAAATACTGCTGAGAACTTATTTTAAGAGTTCTTTTGTATTTCCCCTTTATTCCTGATCATTTTGGCACTGAAAAATACTCATGTGCATAGCACAGCCCAGGAAAATGTTTCAGGGAAAGATGCAGGCTGTGCCTACCCTATCTTTGCCTTTCATTCTTAACCAGGGCCTAATATACTAACACATCCCGGCACATTCTCATGCATACTGTGGTATATCATCACCGTGTTCAGCCAAGAGTGAAGGAAGCAATTTTGTGAGGTCACAAGATGGTCAATGCTCTTCTATTTGAGTTTTTCTCGGGTTCATCCAGGCAATTTTAATCTCAAAAGGTTGTTCCCCTTTACATAGTTAATGCCTTCCTCTAAAAATCTGACATAACTCATTTGAAGAAAGCTACATATGAGTTTCTTCTTCCGGACACAACCTGGTGTCATACAGAGACTATGATGACACAATAACAGGCAAACTAATGAAAAAAAACTCATGAAACAGAGGAACAAAATATTTCCTTTTGCTTTGTCCAGACTTCACTCTCATGTTTGTTTGGAAATTACTGAGGCTAGCTGGGGAAGTAAAATTCCCACTAGAAAAAACAAACAAACACACAAACAAATACCACCTACCCAACCAACTAAAACAACAAAAAAATGAAACAAAAAAACCCCAAAACAAACTCTCCCCACTATTTTAATAAGAAAACAAGTAAAAGCTCGAGAACTGAAATACTTTGTCCAAAATGCAAAGATTTAAGATTGAATGAGATTCTGCACCTAGGATTTGCTTCACTTGTGTTCCCACCATTTTCTGAGGGTTGACTTTCTCTGGCAAACTGGAGCATTCAGTGATGCATGAGAACCACTTCTACTTTTGAGGAGTAATGGTATTTAATGGAAAATACCACCTTGTCCATCCAAACACCAGAATGAGGCAACTGGACTGCAACATTCAGGATGTGCTACAGTTGTACCACAGAAGTGGGGTGGGAAAACAAAGTGCAACAGTTTGATCCCCAAATTGAGACCTCTTCTGAAACATTTGCTTTAAAGTAAACAAATCAAAGCACAGTTAGTTTTCTCAGCCTTTCTCTAAAAATCATATAGAATCACAAATTTTAGATTAATTCTGTGATAATCTGCAAATCAAGAAAAACCTGCTGGGTGAAAACTTTCCCATCCCTAAGTTTCAGAGTCTGAAGTTACCTGGAATAATGCTGAATTTCTGTGCAAACATTTTACACAATTCTTGGTAAATACACAATTTTGTTGCTTTGAAATGCCAGATAAAACAAGCTATTTTAGCACAGACAGTCTGTTTAAGTACCATCTTTCACTAATAATAATGAGTGATGGAAATATGATTTATATCTCCAAAAATTTCCAAGGCACTGCCAAATGTTGTCTTCAAGCACCCTGCTCACAGGCAGCCACTATAGTGAAAACATTCCCAACATCTCTCCAATGCAGCAAGCAGGAATAATGTAATACTCTTCCTCCAGATGCATTACATTGTTAAGCACTTAATCTCAAGGACCTTTTTGAAGTTCAGATAGTCCTACTTTATTCATCATCTAGTGTTTAGTTTAAAGTAACAAATGATTGAGCTGAAAGTCTTTCAGAAACAAAATTCCTTTTTTCCCCATACATAAACAGAGTTGCAGCCTTTGCATTTTTCGCCATCTGGCCCGCAGTGTGAAATGACATTAGTAGCATGTCAGGTTTATTCCCTTTTCAAAGAGAGAAATAAAGAAAGCAAAAGAAAGAAAAAGCATAATCCTAATCTATAGTATGAAGAGTATTAAAATGAAACATCTGCCTTGCTGAAATGAGTGGATGAACTCTGAAGTCTACAAGCTGCTGGAGTTTGTCAAGTACATGTTTACATTGCTGACTGTTGTAAATTTGCAGGATGATGACAAGAAGTCCACAAACTAAAATATCTTATTCAAATGTTTTTAAACATCTGTTTCAAACAGAAAAGGCCAGAACAATGAAGTGGCAGAGTGATCACAGGCAGACCGGGATGCAATAATGTAACTTGGGTTACATAATAAAAGACGATGGCAACAGAGGCTTGTAACTGCAGTCACCAGCTTGTGCTCTAAAGTCGATTGACTGGAATGCTGAGAGGGTTGTGCCTGTCTTCAAACTGTGTGACTCTATCCAGAGTAAGGACAAAATACGGTCAAATGCTCCTTAAAAAGTCTGCTTTTGCTAAAGCACCTGCTGATTACAAAGCCAAATAAATTCTGTGCTCAGGAGAACAGCTCTGAACACCTTCAGGAATGAAAGATGTCAGATTTCTCAAGAGCTTTGAACAACCAAGAAGCACTTGACCAATGAGATTATATTGTTTAGCAAACAGACTTTATCCTTGCTATTGAAGGGCTTTTGCTTTGCAGGACTTTAGAATAAAGTCCTAGGATACAGATCTTTTTTTATCACCAACATGAACTTGAGATGTTGTCATGTGCTGAATAGTAATCTTTATTCTCAACCTAAAAAATACAGAGAGGGTTAAAAAAAAGGTTAGATTTTTTGCTTCTCACTCTTTTGAGAGGCAACCAAGAATGGAGGTAAAAACCCCAGTATCTTCCTGGTCAGTAATCTTTTAAAACCCAATTTATTAAAAAAAATTTATTACTTCTTAGTTGTCTTTGTGATATGATACAACATTCTTCTGAAAATCACCAAAGTCCTTTGGAAAGTGCTGAGACCCATAAGCACTTCTGATATGAAGCAGGGATTGATATAAATCTTGAATTTTGATATAAATCTGGGATTTATATAAGTCCTTAGCTCTAGCAAAATTAAAATATTGCACTGTCTTCAAAATAACTTTGAACTGATGGAGCACAGTGCCAGGAAGCTGGGCAGGGTGACCATGGCAAAATACAGCCATGGCATAATTATGGCCAGGGCTGTCTGTAGTATTTATTGTTAGCACATTCTCCCATCCAGTTTTGGTACATGCCAGTCAGCAACACATGTCAGTGTGCAGGAGTGCTGAGGGAGACTGAAAGGAACTAGGGTTGCTCCCAGAGGGATTATGTTGGACAAAACTGTTTCTGTTTTATTTTTGGGAAATAGAAGGCAAAGTGAATTATATTTCATTATATGGCTATGAGATGTGCCACTTACTTTGAAAGTTAGCAAATAGTCCTTGGCCACTTCTATTTCCTCGTATCTATATGATAATTTATTTCAACTAGCATTATCACAAGCAAGAGAATTTTACTGTGTATTTGATTAATCTGAATGATACAACAGCATATTTGCCCCTCTGCTTCCCCACATTATCTTGGGAGGATTAATTCCCAGCAATTTCATGTTTATGCACCTGGGGTAAGGGCACTTGCTCGTATTTGTAAAGGAACGACAATATTACCGACCTCATCAGTACAGAGCAGGGTGAACTGTCTACCTGCAAAGGAAGGGTGTGTTCCAGGAGTCCTGTCCAGGCTGATCCTCCAGGACGTCCAACCTAGGTCCTAAAGCATAGATATAGATGGAGTTTCTTGGGGCAGTCACATAGCAGCACGACCTAAATTAATGTTGGATCTTCAAGGAGAGGAAGTAAGATGAAAGCATGAAAGGGAAGAGGGGTGATTTATAAGCTAATGATAAAGGAATGAATAAGGCTCCCTCATCCATCGCCCACTACAGGGCAGTACAGGTCTTTGTTCTGGAGACATAACTCAAGATACAATTTATACCGAAGAATGCAGTTAAGCGTCATAGTTGAGCTCATATTCATCTTTAACATAGTTATCTGATTGGTTTCAGACAGCTTTTATTATTATCTTTTTCATATTAGTGCCTGATTTACTGTATCTCCACATTATCCCAGCCTTGCTAAACTTACAGTTAGCACTACTGATTACAGGTTTTACTCTTTATTTTCAGGGTTGTTGCCCTAGAATTCCTTTCAAGGGGAGGATCCCAGTAGCAAGTCTTCCTTAGACTATCTATGTGAAATTAATTATTTTCTCAGGGACCTGGTATGACTAAAACTTTAAGATTGTGGCTATCCCTTTAAAGTACATCTTCAGATTCTTTGTGCTTGTTCACAGTCAGATCCAAGGCTAAGGATTTGGCTTCTGTAGCATTTCACTTCATCTTTCAGGGTCCCTACAAACCTGGGCTATATCACGTAGAGACAGCATAAAAAAATAACAGCCCATATAGGAAATAACACAAGTCTTATGAGTGGTTTAGACAAGGTATATCTAAAGTAACTTAAATGAAGAAATTACTGAAACAACTAATAATAATTATTTCTGCAAAGAACTTTTTTATCTAGGAGGTTCTTAATAGACTTAGGAGGATTCTTCATAGACTTAATACCATTCTTCATATATTTAATACCATTACTTGTTCCCGTAAACACTTTTTTAAGCTGAGGTTGGGCCGAGAGGTGGTGGTCATGCACTTGGAGAAGGAATTTTGGTGGAAAGCAAGCTAGAGTTTTACAGATATACAGGAATGGATTGTTTGTAAACATAGTATAGTCCAGCAGTCAGTTAGGAAACTTGCTTAAAAGAATCTTCAGCAGCAGGAAGAATCACTGGTTTGTACTTACTGAAGCAAAGGACTGCAGTTTTCAACACTTCTGGTTAGCTGCCCTGGGCTCGGCTCTGTTTCTGATGAAATCATTGCTCTTGAGCACATGATCCCAACTTAATATGGAAAAAAAATTTCTCCATGAAGGTGAAATTTGCTCCATCTCTTTTTTATTAATGTTTTTTATTTCAGTTGAATGTAGTACCCTCTTCTATCTAATTGTTCATTTATTAGGAAAAAGATTGTTATCACGAACTTACATAATGGATTTTCCAACTCCTTGGTTGTCAGTGAGTAGTGTTCCTAATTTAGCCTTGAGTCCAGCTCAGCTAAAAACACCGGAGTGAAATCTTTCAGTCTGAAAATTTAAGAGCTTAACAATATGTGGAGTCCCCATTTACTTGGTAAATCTATGGCTCAAAAAACCACAAAGCTTACACAATTACCAACGTGCAGGGATGACTGATGATAGAAGCATGTTTCTTAAACCTAGAAACAAATAATCACACTGTAGTTAATGATTTAAATACTGTTTAGATGGGAAAGAGAAGCTAAATACCCAAAAAGAATTTTCATTTTCTAGCTGGTTCTCACAGCTAATATAGTCATATAAAAATAAAGCAGCCTTTACACACAGAGCACAACTTTCTTTAATATGTCTTCTGGGTTCTCAGCTCATAAGATTGAAGTTCAAACAGAAGGCCAGAATAACTCAGAAAGTGTAGAAAATGTACAATCCCAGAATCTTCTTCTGTGGCCATAATTCCAACCAGTGGTGAAGTACTGCCTCATTCTGTACAGGGGTATAAGGACATAGTAGGTATATGTAAATACATCTCGTGGAGATATGTGCACATATTGTGTGCAGAATAGGCTTAAGAAAAGGTCATTTGTTGGACTGTATTTATACTGAGGGGAAAATTCACAGGGAAAGAACAAACAAGCGACCTCACTAAAAACGTGCTTCCAGCACACTGCCTGGGAGAGAGTGTGACAAGCCCCCATGGCACTGGGAGGCTAAACTGCATTTCAGGAAGGGCTTTCTGCAAAGCTGCAGCAATGCTAACAAAGATTTGTCATTCTGAGCACTCAGAAGCTGTGTCAGCTCCACACAAATGCAAGTACAGCACAAAGCCCCCTGGATCCTCTGTTGAAGTCGGTGAACTTACACAAATAAATAATTTATTAAAATCTTTATCTAGACACAAGGTTTCTGTTGAAGTGAGGCTGCCAGAAACACTGTTAGCTTCTGCACTTCGCTCTCTGACAAAGTAAAAGGACTGATCAAGTATATCACATGCATGGGTTCACCTGCTATACTCCATGGTTACAAAAAACAACAAAAAAAAATTCATGAGAAGATAATGTTGTTGGAGAGTTGCTCTTCATCTGTGAACAGAAAATTATTCCTCATCAGTGCTGAAATAATTAAACTGATATTTAATGTTAGTACCATATTTTGAGTATGTGTTCAATAATATTTGAATACAATTTGAATCAGTAGCAGCATATATTAATGTTTTTTGCTGTGAATTATACAGAAAAAATTTTTACATGAACAAATAGTGGAAGAAATTGTGGACATCAAGATAAATTAAGTGAAGAAATCTTTCTTTCCTACTCACCGTTTTGGCTGGGAACAGGGAAGGCTGAGGAAGGTGTCTTTGAAACCCAAACTCCACACCACAATTTAAAATCCACAGACTTTTAATCTACAGAATTTTTACCAAAAGAAAGCAAGCTGGCAATAGGGTAGCCTTTCAAAAGCATAAGTATTTGCAAAGAAGTGAAAAGTGCAGGGTTACTAAGACTCCTGTAGATTACAGTTTTCTGAATGAAAAAGAATTTCATACAATGGAAAAAAAATATAACAGAATATTAAAGTATAGTCAAAAATGAAAATCGAGTTATGACTAAATATTTTGGGAAATACTTCATTCTATATAAAAATATTACAAAAGTTGAATAATATAATGTACATCACTACTGGCAGTGCTCTTGTTAAGGAAAATATCCAATTTGCCAAGTGTCTTTTACTGAACATAGAATCCTTCAGCTTGACTTTAACTCGATAAAACTCTGAGTTTTCCTACAGAGTGCTTAATAATTCCCTGGTGGACTCCTGGGCCCTTCCCAAATACAAAATATTTCATGAAGGGACAAGCTTTTCTAATCAAGGTGCTTCTGCTTTCCAGTTTATCTAAAAAGTGCAGTATTGAAAACCTTTTTCTTTCACAGGAATTTTGTCTATTGTTTATATAGGTATCACAGAGAGATATGTTTGATACAAATTGTTTCAGTCGGAAAGAGCTCTGCCAAAGAAAACAGACAGGCAGCTGTTTGCATTGCATATAAAAATTTTGTTAAATATGGCTGCACCTGTGTAAACACAAATTTATTTCCAAGAAGTACCCCTGCAGCTGCAAAAGCTTTCAGATGTTGCCAGACAAGTTATTTTTATTAAACCATGTAACATACTAAATAGCTCTTTCAATGGTTGTCATGCTGTAAGAACATGTAACATAAAAAATCTTGTCCAGTTTTAGGGAAGATTTATTTTGTTTTTATTTTTCAAAATCCAACAGAGCAATGGATCCACTCTATAAATTAGCATTATGCCACATTAGTATGAAAATTTAAAGCAATGCATGGATGTATATACTTTATTAACACTATGTGTGTGTGTGCACACATATGTAGAATTTAATACTTTGTTAGTGCCTCAGTATCTGTCTGATCCAGAGTCTATCAGAGATGACAGAGAGATTTTTACTGCCTGCAGCCGACTATGAATCAGAGTTAACTTGAAATGCCTGTATCTGGCATGGTATTGTATTTTCTGTGCTTCACCTCCAAAAAGCCTAAACACGACATTCATTTAAGACCAGGAGATGCTCAGATGTCCCATGGTGGGCAGAGATGGAATCTGGGGAAGGCCAGGGTCCCAGCTTTCTGGCATCCACCAACACGCTCCTGCTTCAGCGAGACGGGACAGAGAGGCAGCAAACCTCCTAGGTGCACTGGAAACCTGCCTGGATTGTGAGGAACCCATAACCAAATTAAATGGCTAAAGAAAGCAGCGTGTCCATGCAGGACAAAAACAAGACAGTGCTTTCCAGCCATAAGGCAGAATTTCCTCCCCAGCTCTGGTCACCCTCGAAGACACAAAACCACCCCGCCAAAGTGGGTACAAACAAGTCTCCAGGGACCATCTCAGTGACCAGAGGCCACACTCCATATTTACGAGTATGCATTCTCCAGCCTTTAGTAGCCTCTGGGGTAGGATTAACAGACACGGTGTGCCTTGGCTCTGGGTTTCCCTATGCAGATGCATTTTATGTAATTTGTCTGGGGTATATGCACTCACTCTGAGGTCCATTCTGGTCCTGTGCCAAACTTGGACTGAAAATACATGTATCATTACTTAAATCTATACATATACACATTCAGTCTATGTGCAACACATCAAGAGGTCTACCTGCGCTTAATAAGTTCACAGATCTCCCACTGACATTTATTTTAGTTATTTATACTAAATCATTTTCAGGGAGAATAGAAGCTCTTTTATACACTCTAGGCTGTATGAATGGCTTCTCCAGAAAGCCAAAATCAATAGTGTTTAGTGATTCAATCAGTGTTAGGTGCAGCACCAATTCAGGGGTTAGGGAACTTCACTGGATGGGGTAATATGGTGCCAGTGAACCCATCTGAGCTTAGCTCTCCTTTCTGTCTCTCCAGGAGGATGCAGGGGACAGGATGCTAGAGGCACTGCTTCGATTATAAGGTGAAGTAAAGGCCAGTGTTTTAATTTGTAAAGTGATCTAGCCATACATAATTATTTTTAAAGCATATTTCTGGTAATTAATGTGTAAATGCAAACACACAGAGACACACATATATAAGTATATTTTGAAAGACGTGTGCCAGTCATATCTCACTCTACAGGTGTCTCTCTGCTACCAATTCAAGCACTAGGGAATGGATCTTCAGTAAATGCTACAATACTTCTCAGCAGTCCCAATCTCGCTACCCATTAAGATGTCGAAGGAAAACTAGTTGGTAGGTAAGATATCATGGAGCTGCCACAGCAGCATTCAGTGAGAAATGTAAGCATCAGAGCAGGTTCTTATGCATTTTAACACAAATGCAACCTGAATCAGTGGCTCTCTTAATTCGTCTTTGCAGGAGGAACAAGCCTGAAGTACTGAGGGAAGCAGACTAGATAGAGCTGACATGTACCTGCTTGACATAAAGCAGCCATATTTCACATGCTGCTCCACTTCTGATCAGCAACTCTAAAATTGCAGGGATGATAGTGAACCCAGTTTGGAGGGGGAAAGAAATGAAGCCTGCAGATGTAGGGAAGAGAGAAAAAGCAAAGCAAGTGTGATAAAAGGTGATCACCAATGCTTGCTTCAACTCCGAAGGGATGCTTTTTCTGTTCTTCACAAGAAAGTTGCCTTTGGCTCCCACAAGCCTTTGGAGAATGATTCCTTTGAACATGTCTGCAGTGACAAACACTTGGCTCTGCCATGCTAGGTCAGACAACCGCTCGCATGTAGCTTGCACCAGATACATGAGAAAAATGTATATGGAACCTACAAGAGGCAAAGTTAGAAATAATTTGACTTTCAGAAGATCTCAGGTAAGTCAAAAAGTAGGGATTCCTGTAATTTTGAAGACTGAACTTTCAGATGTCTGTAAGAATGAAGTATTGAAATACTGTGATTCTGGAGAATCTTGTTATTAAAGTGAGTTGCATGTATGCAGAAAAACAAGTAAAATTTATTGTTCGCTACTGAGGAATTTCTTATTACTGTTGCAAAATTTCAACAGTTTGTCAAATAAAAGAAACTATGAAGCAAGTAATAAGAAGAAATTTCAAACAAATAAATGTTGAAGTACGGTTATGAATTCAGCCACAATTGAGAAATGCATATATAAAAATGATGAATCACACATTCACCAAAAAAAAGAGAAAAATCAGAACACAAAACCAGTAGGGGACAGGGGAAGCCAGGAAAAATCCCTGATCCAAAGAAACACCCTCCCACATTCATGTTTCTGCTGGTAGGGGGAAAATATGAACCTCAGATTGTATGTGCAGCTCTCCTACCTTGTAACAGATGAGTTCATGCAGTAAGTGTCCGTCCCAGAATCAGATTGTAAATAAAGGAGCACAAGATTGAATTAAATTGTGTCCAGATCCTGGGACCACAATGAGCAAAGAGTAACTGCTTTCTTTGCCATTAGTGTATGAGTGAAACTTTGGACCATGGTCTGGAAGTGGGTTACTCTATATCTGTGCTGATGGCTGTAATTTGAGCTGTGTGAACTTGACTTTCGTGTACAGCAAATTCTTTATTACTTTGTATGAGGCTGACTAGTTGGAAAACAGCACAAAGCACACAGGAAAAAGACAATGCTCCAGCATTCTTGGTAAGTAAGACTAGAGAAAGAAGCTTGTCTCCACTCACTGGGCAAACATTCTCCTTCAGCAACAAGAACATAGTGCTGTCTCAGGAGGCAGAAGTAAGGTACCATGCAGGATGTGGAGTTTCCTCAGTGGGAGGCATGATGGCATCTGCGATGGAAAAAACATGGCCATCAGTTTTCCTGCTGAATGCATAAGGAAACTGATGACAGCCACCAATTTGGGGGTTTGGCTATCCAAAAAATGGATATGACATTTTTCTAACTGTCTGCTGTGTCCAGAATGTACAGGAGTCATTTTGGGTTCCTTATTCCTGACAGAAAGTGCAGCATGATTGCACAGCCAGCACTGTGCAAAGCAATCATGAAGTGCATTGTCCATGAGGTAATTCATATTTTATTGAAGAAAGCCCTAAAATATAAAGTGTTGGTTGATTATGGGTAACCAAATCATGCTAGATGTCCATAAGCAATTATAATAAAATATTAAAATAGTTTTATAGTCTAGCAAAAAAAGATAAAAATATAAAGCCACATACTTTAGATTTAGTTGCTTCAATTTCCTTTTTCGTACATTAAAAATGTATACAGGAGCTGCCATTTCAGTTGCATAGGATATCAAGCCACTTTATTTTTTCAGAAACACCAACCTAAATACAGTTGATTTGCCAAGTCACAAAAATTTGCCCCCACTACGCTGCACATAACCGAGTTATGCTCATGATCCATCCTTAAATAACAAATTTAGAATCCTTATTAGAAAAAGTGTTGCTGTCTAGCAGTTGGAGATAAACTATGCTGCAGAAGTCTCTCGAAAAAGATAGAAATAAGTTGCTTAATAAAGTCTAAATCATTCCTTAGGTTAGCTAATAGAAGCACCCGTGGTTATAAAATTAATCAGTCTCTGCTATTACAGCAAATTGGTGAAGATTGTATTGACACATCTTCATCTGCATGTCTCATCAGAGGTGTCCGTGCCATTTAGCTACAAAACCCTGGAGGCTTTACTCTGCACAGAATCTTATAATACTTCAATTAAGGGACACCAAGCTGCCAGCCAGACAGCAGAGCATTTATTTCTTGATGACTCCTTAAGTTGTGCCACAGGCCTATCATTAAGAGAATATTTTTCACAGCATGTTGCAAAGATCCTCATGCCATTAAAAGGAATTGAAAAAGCATCAATTTGTTGTTTCCACCTAACACAGATATTTTTCATTGCTGGAACAGCCATTAAAAACAATCTGTTTTATTGCATTCTGAAAAGATCACAGGAAGTACACATTGTGATTTATTTTAAGTATGACATTAGTATTAAAGGTATAGAAAATCTGAAGTATTTGCAATAAATTATTAAAAATGCAAAGTATTAAATATGCTTTCTTAAAAATTTTGCTAAAAAAATCCTTTACCACAATTTCATATGAGACCTTTAGAGATTCTTAAATGACCTTGAGGGGACCTTTTTTTTTTGAGAGAGGATAAGACTGTTTTGGCCATGTGACATTCAGAACTAACGAACAACCCCATATAATGGATACAAAACTTAAAAGTGAATTTTTGGTCTCATATACCTCCTATGGCAGTGACCTTTCCTCAAGGTGAGGTAATACAACCTCTAGACCAGGGAACAAGGAAGCTTTGCATGGAATATAATATATATACACATGTATACACATACACATATATATGTATAAAGATAAATTACACTTTCTCTAACAACTTAGAACTCATCTGCAAAGGACTCAAGCATTGCTCAGCCACTTGAAGTGCTTAACATCAATAGCAGGAAAAACGGAGGTCCTCAAAAGCAACTAAATCCCCACTTCCTTAGACACCAAGGTATCACCAATACACCTGCCAGTGTGAGAATGAAATTTAACTTTATTGACCAGCTGTGTGCCTAACATGGATAAACTGGAGATCAGCAAGCCCACACTGATCTCTCATGCAAACCCTAATCTCATTCCTAGACCTGCCTCCTCACTGGACTCAAGATGTTAGGGTCTAGCTGAGTAATATGTTCTGCACTGAGCACTGGGGCTCATAACGTGAGAAGGACTTGGACATGCTGGAGCAAGTCCAGAGGAGGATTGCGAAGACGCTCAGAGGGCTGGAGCACCTCTCCTATGAGGACAGCCCGAGACAGCTGGGGTTGTTCAGCCTGGAGAACAGAAGGCTCCAGAGAAACCTTACAGACACCTTCCAGTACCTAGAGGGGAACCTACAAGAAGGCTGGAGAGGGGCTTTTGACAAGGGCATGTAGTGGTAGGACATGGGGGAATGGCTTTAAACTGAAAGGGGGTAGGTTTAGATTACATATTAGAAAGCAATTCTTTACTGTGAGGATGGTGAGGCACTGGAAGAGGTTGTTCAGAGAAGATGTGGATGCTCCATCTCTGGAAGTGTTCAAGGCTTTGAGCAACCTGGTCTAGTGGAAGGTGTCGCTGCACATGGTGGAGGGGGTTAGAACAAGATAACCTTTAAGGTCCCTTCCAACCCAAGCCATTCTATAATTCCATGATTCTATATACTCGGTTTTACGAAACCAGTGGGTGAATGGGGCTCTCCTCTTTTTTCTCATCATCATTCTGCCTGCTGTAAAGCAAGAATGTAAGCACAATCATCTCACACATCTGCAAGGGAGTCACGCATTTGTCAGGGTGTGCTCCCCTCTGGAGTAGGTCTCTAGCATCCCTGTTGGAGGTGTTGCACTGCACTGTAAAGGCAAATAAGAAAAGGAAGTGGCTGTCTTCCTAAGCCCATGTGCTGGCACCTCATGTAAGATTCCAAAACAAAGGGGTCAATGCTCCAGATCAGGCAGTATGGGGATCTGAAGGATTTTGCATCCCCAATGACTCAGTCATTGTGCTGTTGTCATGGGTTGACCCAGGTTCAGTGACAGGTGACCATCAAACCTGCTCCATCACTCTGCCTCTCAGCAGGACAGGGGAGAGAAAATATAATGAAAGGCTGATGGATTGAGCTAAGGGCAGAGAAAGATCACTCACCAGTTACTCTCATGGGCAAAACAGAGAAGTTAACTGAACTTATAACCAATTAAATTGGAGTAGGATAATGAGTAATAAAACTGTATCTTGTAAACCTTCCCCACACCTCCCTTCTTCCTGGGCATAACTTCACCCCCAGTTTTCTCTGTCTCCTTCCCCTTGGCAGTGCAAAGGGACTGGGAATGGAGGTTAGTCAGTTCATCACAGGTTGTGTCTCACACTCCTTCCTCATCAGAGAAACAACTCCTCACACTCTGCTTCTGCTCCAGCATGGAATTCCTCCCATGGTAGACAGTCCTCCACAAACTTCTACAATGTGAATTTGTCCCACGGGTTACAGTTCTTCACAAACTGCTTCAGAGTGGATCCCTTCCATGGGGGACCGTCCTTCAGGAGCAGGCTGCTCCAGTGTTGGTCCCCTGCAGGGTCACAAGTCCTGCCAGCAAACCTGCTCCACATGGGCTCCTCTCTCCTTGGGGCCACGGGTCCTGCCAGGGGCCTGCTCCAACGCGGGCTTTCCATGTGGTCACAGTTTTCAGCCAGATTGGTCCTTGACGTGATCAGTGTATGGCTCCACAACTGCGTGGGTACACATAGGGCAAGGTGGGCTGAGAAGGCAGTAACAAACAACATGGAGCGGAGCAGAGCAGAACAGAGAACCCTTTCACCGGAAATACTGCCAAATTTTATTACTCTCTCATGGAATGGTACTGCTGGTATGTTGTTTAATTAGAGCTGATTAACTAAAAAATAACATATCCCAAACCTTACAAAAACTTTTTTCCTGAGCATCTCACAGAAATGAAAAGTAGAACTGAAAGTGTTTGTTACCCAAATTTGATTCCTCAAATTGCTGTTTCAGTGTAAAATGTTTTCTTAATAGGGACCAAAGAGGAATCAATTATATTAGCCACTTGTTTATCTGTCCTTGATATTGATCCTAGAATCTTAACTCATGAGCAATCCCACTGAATGGAATAAGATTCTTAACGTAATTAAAACTTACTTGCTGAAGTGAAAATTTCTGGGATTAAGCTCTTTATTTGTAGAAAGTTGTTTTGGGATGAGCCATTAGCAAGAGACATCTTCATTTTAAATCAGCACTAAACTATTATGTTAATATACGAGAGAGAGATTAAATTATTTGGCCTCCTACCCTTATTCATATATGTAAATTTCTGAAAATATATTGAAAGAAGTAGCATTTGCAATTTCATCTCCTCTGCAATTAATTTATTTAAGACTAACATGTATGGCGAGTGACAATTTCGTGGAGAAAAAAATACATCATATAATGAAGGCTAGACTCTATAGCTCTAATTCACGTGAATAGCCTTGCTGGTGTGAATAGTCCCATTGGTTTCAATGGACTATTCACACCAGTTCAATGGGATTATTCATATACATAATACACTATGGTATTTGGGATGAAAGGCGCTATATAAATATAAACTGTTATAAAAATATTAATAATATGCATTTTTACTTACAGCAAAATATGTGTTTATCCTGGTAGCCATTATAGCTGATAAGGTAAATCACGTTTTAGCTAAGAAACTCCTACTGCACATCCAAAACACTTATTTAACTGTGCTACTAATAAGTAGGTTTTTTGTAAAAATACAAATACACATTTATATGAATGAAAATACAACATGTATTTATGGAAAAGCTTTTGAGAGCTTTTGGGTAAATACTATGCATGTTTTCTTATTCCATAAAGGCAATATATTTTCTTTTTTCTTTTTCAGAATAAACAAAATACAAAGGTCCAAATTCATCTCTGCAGTAGTTCTATTGACTGCAGTCGAGTTTACCAAAACCAGGAAGGCAATTTCACACAAAGGGTATCACAAAAAACCTCTACTGCCAGCCATTCAAAGGACCAATTTGCAATGTGGTGTGTGCAAGCAGTTCTTCCAAACCAGCATGCAACCCCTCAGCAACTTCAGAGGAGCTGAATTGCACATTAGGGAACATTCACGTTTCTCATGCCAAAACCTAGAAATCCATAGTTATCATAAATCCACAGAAATTCATAGATATCATTCACAGACTGCAGTAATAATAATAATAATTAGAGAGAAACTGATAGACAAGTTACATCTGAAGAACCTTTCCCCAGTAAACTGGTGTATTAAAAAAACTCTTAGGGGCACATCCACAGCCACTGTGACTCTGTAGTTTTCAAAGTCAGCCAACTCCTAAAGAATAACAAAGGGGAGAGAGAAAGCATGTGAGTGATGTACAGCCTTGTGCCTCCCAAACTAATAGCTCTGCAGTGAATTAATATCATATAGTCTAGGAAATCAGTCACTGTCGTGGAAAGAGTCTGCTAATTTATTAGTTTGTTATTAATCTATTTTCTTATTTATTTATTTCTTGCCAATTCTTCAGGATGCCCAGTAATGCAGGGAGTATAATGAAAATCCCAGCAGTATCCCTTTGGCCTGAGAGGCAGATCTTTTTAGGTAACCAGCATGGCAACCTAGCACAGCCCAGAGAAGAGAAAGCAGATCTAATACAGTGATCTGAATCTCACACAGTTTCAGTCCAGAGCTTAGTGACTGGAGGAAGGCAGCTGGATGCCTGAGCTCCATCAAGCCACAGGAAGATGTGAGAGGTTGAAAAGGAAATGTGTTTTGTCCTGTCAGATCCAGCTCAAAGTCTGGGCAGGCTTCAGTCTCAGAAAGATCAGGCAGACACATTCCAGTGGTTTCAAAAGGGCCCTTGAAAGCCTGGTATTTTTGTCAGCATCCTAGAAAGACCAGTATGTTCATCATCTTTAGTGACTCTTTTTGCACAGGACTTCTACCTGGAATCAGAGTAATAAGTAGGTGACAAGAAAAAAAAATTAAACCCACCATTGTTTACTGAGCTAACCTGAAGGTTCCTTTGGGTCAGTCATGTTTAATAGGTATGAATGAACCAATCTTACATAAAAGTCTAATCTCTTTTGAAAAAAAAAAACAACAAAAAACCCAAACAACAATGCACCACTTTTTAGTATTCACAGTCTTGTAGCAATGAGTTCCATAACTTAGCTATATGTTTCGTTTTAATTCCACTGCTTGATCTCCCCTAAGCCCCCCTAAGACAGTGACCTGAGAGTCACTCTTACTCTCTGCTTTTGGTTAATCTCATCTTCCTCTTTCAACTGACTATAAACCCAAATGTTTTTCCCTTTTTAAAAAAGACTGCTCCTCAACTGTCACTGTATTTCTTGCTTGTCTCTTCCATTTCAAAAATCTTGAGTTTTTCCTGTTCAAAATTTTTTTCTGCATTCTCTTCAATCTGACTTCCACACCACTAAGGCTGGAAAATTGCACTTGAATTTCCCGTGAGGCTATTCTGACCACTGAGGCACTGCATAAAAAAGAAGCAGTGGCATTAATTCCTCTTCCAGATGTGCTTTCTCTGGGAACAGCAAATTTTCACAAAGCTGCACCTTATTATTCTCTGCACAGCCAGACTAGAATTCTTTTTTTTGTGTGTGTGTGAAACCTACAGCAAACAATGCTAAGACTGCAGCTCGTTTTCATGTTCCATTTCACTTCCTT
Source organism: Rhagologus leucostigma (assembly GCA_013397725.1). NCBI lineage: Eukaryota > Metazoa > Chordata > Aves > Passeriformes > Rhagologus > Rhagologus leucostigma. The sequence continues at coordinate 1,043,346 of VZTD01002184.1, read as the reverse complement.
ACATCCATCTGCCATATATTTTTTTATCCTCTGAAACTTACTGAAACATGTATTTTTTTGTCCTGTGCTTGTGCCTCTCCTTGTACACAGAACTCTGCTGTGCAGCTGAGACTCCCAGATGCTACCAAGCTGCAAGCAGTACTAATAACTTCACATCCTGCAATCAGTTTTTTGAATGTGTAATATGTACAAATTTCCTCTTCATATGCAATGTGAATCAAATTTTGTCACAGGTAGAATGGCACACTTACAAAAAGCCAGGTGCCTACTGGGAGGATGTTAAGTACAAATGCCATCATTTTTAACCAAGGGTTGGGGCCGCACCTGGGCTGGGGCAACCCCCGGTATCAACTCAGGCTGGGGATGTTGGAAGCAGCCCTGCCCAGAAGGACTTGGGGGTGCTGGTGACTGAGAGACTGGACATGACCCAGCAACGTGCACTTGCAGCCCAGAAAGGCAAACGTTCTGGGCTGCATCCAAAGCTGCGCTGGTAGCAGGGCGAGGGAGGGGATTCTGCCCCTCTGCTCTGCTCTGCTGAGACCCCACCCGCAGTGCTGCATCCAGCTCTGGGGTCCCCAGCACAGGAGGGACACGATCTGTTGGAGTGAGTCCATGGGAGGCCACCAAGATGATTGGAGGAATGGAGCACCTCTCCTACGAGGAAAGACTGAGAGAATTGGGATTGTTCAGCCTGGAAAAGACAAGGCTTTGGGGTGACCTAATTGCAGCCTTTCAGCACCTGAAGGGAGCCTACAAGAAAGATGGACAGGGACATTTTACAAGAGCATGACAGGACAACGGGGAACGGGCTTCAAAGGAAAGAGGAACAGAGTAGGGTTTAGATTAGATATTAGGAAAAGCTTCCTTACTATGAGGGTGTTGAGGCACTGGAACATGTTGCCCAGAGAAGCTCTGGATGCCCCATCCTTGGAAGTGTTTAAGGCCAGGTTGGATGGGGCTCTGAACAACTTGACCTAGTGGAAGGTGTCTCTGCCCATGGCAGAGGGGTTGGAACTGGATGATCTTTAAGGTCCCTTCCAGCCCAAACCATTCTATGACTCTATGACTTTCTCCCATTCTATCACTCATTTTTACAATATTTTAGCCCTCTTTTAATGAAAGGGATGAAGCTGAGATACTTTTCCTCCTCTAAAAATAGTTCTGGTGAGTACTAAACCACTTTTCTTTCTCGCTGGAAGTTAAGGTCATTGTGACTGCTTGACTGGGGTTACCACCAAAGTAGAGACTGAATTAGGGCATGCTGAGATGCTCATCATTCAGCTACTTATTTACATACACACAGTGAAATACACGTATTAATCCCAGAAGCTCAAATTCTACCTAAACACAGAATGAGATTAGTAAAATTATACAATAAATAAACCGGGGAAAGAAAGATTTAATACAGGTGAGTGTGTAGGAATTTTTGACACTGAAAGGAGAAAACACTATCAAGACAGACCCAGATCCTGCAGACATTGGTTTGAATAACTCAAGCCCTCTGTGCAAAAATTTATTTCAGCATCCGAGGTTCTGAAACCAGAAATGCGTGAATTTTCAGCTGATTCTTTCTCTGTAAGAAGCCACCATAACTGAGTCATGAAAAATTTAAATCTCTGCAAAAATATGCTTGTAAGTAGAATAATACCATAAACATAGATGAATGCTCATTCATGCTGTACTTTTTGCAATGGACTTGCAAGTCACTGTCAGATGATTTTTTTCCATAAGATGTCTCATTTTTCTTACATAATTTAGGCAGCTCAAGGCCCGTGCATTATCTAGATCTAAAAGAAAAAACCCTCCATATATGGAGTTTTGTCTTATTCTGGCAAAACTCCCCCATGAAAGAACTGATGTGCTTCAAACACCCTACTAATGGTACAGTAAATTACATTTTCACATTTGGAACATTGTAATAGATTTCTCTACAGAGTGATTTATCACACAACAATTAGGAACCCTCGGGAATTAGATGACCATTTTAAATTTTATCAGCTTGTTTCAATAAACTGTTAATGTGACCCTAATGTTTGGGAAGCACTTTAATATAATCAGATTTCAGTTGTTCAATCTACTGACATTAATGGCTACCTCATTAATCATAGGATTCTCACTGAGACCTCAGAGGCTGTACTAAGTTCAGTGGACCAGTTCTTATAAAAACAACAGGCAATTTTCAACAGGGAAAAACTCTAACTGCAAAACATTGTGTTTTGTTATCCTCCAGGAGTTGACAAGGTCATTTAATAATCCCCAAAAGCTTGGAAAAATATCATTTTTGTGTAGTTAATTTTTATTTGTAAAGTGGTCAATTAAAAATATTAAGAACTGCAATCTCATGCTATAAACAAAGAGTGCAGCCTAAGAGGTAAAACATGGGAGGAAGACTATGTAACAACCTGTGTACAAATGGTTCAGAATGTCTACCACATGTACCCAGGGACAGTGATGTTTCCTCCCTGAAAGCACTTGTATCCTGCTGTGGTGGCTCTCCTAATAAAGCTTACCAAGCTGTAAGATATTACCAGAATATTGTAGTGGCTTCCCTACCACCACCATCGAAATATCTTGTTGTCCTGAGTTGTTTAATGGAAGACCACATCAAAGGCTTTGTATCAGATGGGGTGTTAGAATTTGTGATGCAAGGTCTAGGGAAATTTTTATGACTGTTCTTATAAAGGTCTTGACTGCAGGTGTCCTTATGGAATATGTTAGGAAACACATGAGATATTTCAGTGCAAACCCTGAGGAAAGGTGTGGGAAAAGGACGTGAGAAGATATTAAAATAATTTCTGAGAAATTAGGACATCAGCAAAAATTACTAGTGTCATAAAGAACTGTGAACTCGATTCAGGAGGACTTTTTCCCATTCTAGTTGCTCAAGCAGGTTTAGCAGCTAATGACCTGTTTGTCAACATTTGATGGCAAGCAGAATGATGGAAACTTCCATTGCCTCTGAAAGAAAACAGTTTTCCTAATGAAGTGTCTTCTGAAAATGCAGGAGCCAGTAATTGCTCTTAACACACAGTCTGAGAGTATCAAACAGTAGTAAGCACTGAAACAGTTAATTGTAGAAGCTGATTTTAATAGGTCCTGGTTTCTTTATTGATAATGTAATCTATTTTTTGTGTATATACTTGATAAGTTATTCACTTGACAGTCAATACGGTTAATGTGTACTTGCCTTATTTGCTGAGTTAATCTGTCCAAAACAGGTACATGGTTGCAAGCCAAAGAGGGTATGTACAGTATTGACATATTTATCTAACAGTTTGTTGAGGCTTCAATAAAATTTGTTTTACCAAGTTAGAGTGTCAGTTCTTTACGACATTAGCAAGAATCACGCATTTTGATTCCTTCTTTGCTCAACAATGAAGTTAACAAGGACCACTAAATTAAGTCTATTTTTCAAATACACTTGAAATACAAAAATATTACTTTGATCTTATCAGGTAGATGTGTTCAGAGGAGGAAATGTTAGCAGCACTTTGAATAAACTGGAAGGCAGCAACATAAAGCCATACAGCAGAAGTAATTTTTTATACAGCACCCAAGAAAGGGATGTAGCAATTCACAGGTATGTTTTCAAGGTCAGTGAAAATAAGCAAGGAACAGTAAAAATCCCTGGATCACTATCCAAGCACCTATGCTATCCAAGCACTACACCAGGCCCTTTCCTTAATGCCTGTCTTAAAAAGGGTCAGATTTTTTGCTATAAATGCTTCCATTGAAAGGTACTCCAGTCCTTCTGTTCTCAAATGTTTAGAAATCTTCTTAGTAATATAATAAAAGTCATCCATGGTGAGTTGTATCACTGTATTACTCTTTCATAAAAGTATGACCATATTCCTTTTGCTATTTGACTAGCTTTATCATCTAGCTTAAGTGTTTTCTTACCAGGCATTACAATTCCCTGGGCATATATCCCACCAAACTCCAAGTCTTCTATTCCACTGCCATACAAAATATATCTTATTTACATGGGCATCCAAAGCTTTTCCTTGTCTGTTCCATATTCACCTAATTCTTCTGGAACATGGCTGATGAATCTTGCAGAAGGGTCTCATCAGAAGAGAACCCAATATTGGTGTGCAGAGGGCTATGACAAACACATAATGGTGGATTTGTAATCAGTATAGAAAAGAGGGCTTTGATTAGAGAATGCGAGCTGCTGTTCTGAACTAGCCAGATGCACATATGTGTGGCTATAGGAGAAACTGTACGAGGACAACAATTAGAGAAAGTAAATTCACGAGGTAAGCTATTAGGGACAATGTGTGAGAGTTGGGATTAGTGAGGACAGAAGTAATGCTGTAACAGCCAGCATTAGAAGTTTGAAAGGTTCTTTAATACAGGACCTTTCTATAATATGCAATTGCAGGGACAAAATGGAGGGAAGAACTTCATAGAGGTGACTGGGGAGAGGAAAAAGAACCAGCAGAGAATATACCACGATGATGAAGCAGACCAGAATAAAAATACAGGAAAATGAATGGCACTACAAGATTTGGAGAGATTAAGTCATTTTAATTTTGACTAAAACCCTTAAAAAAAATTCAAGCCATAATCTGTTAGCGATTATGTATGTGGCCTTGGCTGATGGTCCAGTGCAGGAGTTACCTGATATATGGCTTTAGCGTGAAATGTGACATTTTTAGTACATGTTATCGGCAGTGATCCATCACAGCATAATATGTAAGATTGCCCACTGGAACCTGGTCGTTTTGCTTCAAGTGATTTTATTCATAGTTTGTGCAGATGCAGATGAAGCAGTGAATCTAGGCTAGCACTGGAAGACTTGAACAAATGAAGCACCTTCCTTCTGGATTGTGCTTTGATAGATAGAGGGGGCACTGTCAGTTGAACGTCTCACATTAAACAGCTATTGTAGGCATTAAAGCGACACTTACCTCCAGGACACAGATCTGGCTGTTTGCTCTGTGTTTTGAGAGGGAGGGAGTATAGTAAGTGTTGGTGTTTCAAGGTAGGATGGTATTGCTTGTATTTAATTTATTTCGCTCTTTCTCACTGCTGTTTGGGAAGGAATAGCTTTGAACTCTTAATTGTATATTTTGTTTTTATCCGAGCACAGACCCATCCTGTCCTTTCTCACTCTCCCTCCCTTTCTCCTGTAGTCCTCACTTTACTGCTTTCTTCCTTCTCTCTTGCCTTTCATCTTCCACCCTGACAATAAACAGTCTGGAGTTGAATCCAGAGAGCAGAAATAGCTCTGATTCCCTCCCCATCCAATAAAACTTTAAAACGGCGTCCAGATCTTGGCTGTGTGGAATAGGGTCTGTCTCTAGTACAAAAGAAAACACACACCACAGTTAGTCAAGGAGGGGGATTTTCCTCGAGCAATCTTCCTCACTAAAGAAGGTGCTTACTCCCACATTGGCAGGAATGTTTTTGTGAGAGGAAATGAGCACTAGGAATGGAAGCAGCAGCAGCTTGGGAAGAGGTGGAGCCTGTGCAGAAAGGATGATGAAGATGCTAAGGATTAAGAGCCTGGATGCCTCTTGATGCACCAGGTATTTATGTCAGTAATTCTCATTTGATTTAATGTGAATAACAGTCACAAATCCCCCGAGGACTGAGAGAAGAACAGGCTCCTTAATGTTTCCATGAGGAATACTTTGAAACCTTCATAAAACATTCATATTTGATGGAAAGGAAAACCTACTTTAATAAAACATGTTTACCACTATTATACAATCAGCAATTGGTATTTTATCTACTTGAGTATAATGTATAACATACTTGCATTGTTATTATATATTATTAGGTTAAGATTGCTTTACTTCATATTACTGGTTTGTTTATCTAACATTAACAGTTCATTTTACTGTAACCTCAAAACTGAGCATTTTAACTAAGACAGCCAGAATGAGCCCAAGTTTACAGAACAGTTTTTTCTTCTTTCTCTGAGACTCTGTTTCTGAATGTAGCTTCAAGGGCAGACATACGTGCCACAGAACTGATGAGTTCAAAGCAATTGATGTTTAAGGTTTATTTTACTTCCTTAATGAAAGTCGGAGTCCGGTTGGGGTCCCTTGCTCTGGGCACTGAATAAATGCAGGAGATTTTCAGAAGGCTAGTTTGTTGACTACAAAGGTGTGTCACAAAACACCTGACGTGCTCTAAGGTACTTCACTTGGCTGCTTCCGAAGGCAAAATATCCTGCAGGCTCTGTGCCTTATATTGCCCATCCTGGGGGGGGAGGAGATGTCTTAATACACCACAGCACCTGAAATAGCATTAGATGCCTAAATTCAGGCACCTTAATCCCATCTTTAAAACATTTGATACTTCCAGAATACATCCAGGGACATTTTGCTTGTGACTGCACACCGTCAGTGTCCTTTGGCTACAGAGTAGCACAAGACATTCATAAAACAATGCACACAGCTACTTAAAATACTCCGGGTTGCATGTACACTGGTACTGAAAGAGATACAAATAATTCCAAGGAGAGCAAGAAAAGCAAGCTCTGCCCTGTAAAAACCTTTCTCTGTGCCAATGTAATCATGCTTCCACAGTATTCCAAGTCAAACTCATGAGTACCTTTTGTTGATGAAATTTACTTATCATAGGTTATTTTTAATTCATGTCTGTACATTTTAGAAATTGAGGATAAAATGCATTCAAGTTCCTGTGCAGCTGGGTAAGTACAGGTGTGTGCTCCCAGTGTTTTATATACCCTCTAATGGTTGCTGGCATTGCAACCATTGTGAAAGTAAGAGTAGTACACACTTAAAGCTCACATATCATGAGTAAAATCTGCAACACTTCTTGAGGAAATGTTAAAATGTTCAACATCCATGTTCTCAACAAGTAAATAACACATTATAGGGCTACATTATGACCAGATTATATCTATTAGTTACTGCTGTGCACCATGTAAATCTCCAGATTCCCCTGGGAAATGAGAAAAATCATTTCAGACTTCAATAACTAACAATCAGTTATTGCTCTGGGCAATAATAAAGCTGAATGCAATTACCTAAAGTGAAGTTAGCAGTGTAACAAATGAAATACAGATTTCTTCCTCTCCTAAAATAAATGTAGCATCTCCTCATCACACACTACTGCATGGTATAATAGGGTCTTCTAAGCAGTGTTTTGTCTGAACAACCTACTTGAGATTTGAAATATATGTGATTAAAACTTATATAAAAAGTTACTTTTTATGACATCACTTGCATGATTAGTGCTAGAAAAAGACTAACGGCTATGAAACTGAAAAAGTAAAGCAGTCATTCTATAAAAACAGATTTCAAAAAAAGATTCTCTGCTCCCAGTAGTACTCTTCTTTGCACAGTAAAGACAATTTACCCCAAAAGGGAAATAGAAAATTTCAGTTCATAAAATGCCTTTGATCAGATTTTTCTCAAAACACATTAGAGCTGCAAATGCAGCATTTCAGTCTTCATACTTATCCTACCTCCTGTCACATTAATTTATTATTTATTCTGCTAACATGAAAATGTTCAGTCTGTTAAGAAGGAAAAAATGTTTTTATTTTAAGCTGATTTTTAGAAGAATAATTTGAGAACTGAAGTCCCTAGAAGCTAGAACTTTTCTTAACTTAGCACTAGATCATATAATATAAAGCATATACATAAATGTTTGCAGGATGAGAATTTTTGCATATAACTCTGGAATTAATAATATTTCAATAAGAATGAAGATATTAAGTACTGAATGAAGGAATAATATGTACAGAAATATTCACAACTAAGAATAACAGTGTTTTCAGCTATACTACCTTTTGCCTTATTATGTAGAGTAAGTAATAATTCTCCATGCTGAATTATTGCTAATTAATTATTTGCATGTACTTTCTCTTTGTCACTACAGAATTCAATTATCCTGGAAAAGATTTCCCAGTAGAAAGTTAATCCTAATTCCCGATCTTTTGAGAAACCAGTTTTTTATTTATAAATACAGATTGGGCTTGAACTATGAATGTTTCAGTTATTTTGAGCTACTCAAGACTTTTTTTTCACCTGATGTTGAAGAAATAGCTTCTTATTATGTAATGGGGCATTTTTTCATATTTTATCCTCAACTGATGTTGACATCATTAAACAGCTCCTTGGAAGCTAATGACCCCCTCTGAAACTGTGTCCACTTTTTAGTTGCTGGAAGCTAGCTCATAGTGTTACATGAAGCTCATTTTCAGATATTTTCAGGCAAAGAATATCTTTCTTGTTGTATATGTATATGTATGTATATGATGCATAGTTCAACATATCATTACTATCAGTATTAGTAACGATATATTTACAAAATGTGTTGAAGCAATTCCAGTCAGATCTGGCTGCCGTTCATTTCGGTATATGTTTTATTCGAATACAAATATTGAATAGATGGCTCACTTCGGCTATACTAATCTTGAATATCCTTTTTGAGGTAATTTTAGCTTATATTTAGATCATTCTGATACAAATCTCATTTTAAAAAAAAATTAAAATCCATGCAGCCATTAAAGCAAGACAGCATCAAGAAGAGTCTCAATATACAGCAGATAGGTTAAAACATTACAGTGCAAAGCTGCATCATTTTGGTTCAGTATTGTCTCAGTCAACTGGAACAGTGCTTGGCAATTATTTGCAAGGTTTGAGAAGTTCCAGCTTCTTACTGCTCTAATCTTATTCTACCACTGCAAAACAAGGAGAAGAACAGGGATGCTCTCCATGAATGCTGTCTACCACTATGCTCAGCGTCCAAACTCTGTGTTTGACAACATTTAGACACAGGAGAAAATGAAACCCAAAAAACCATATCTCAGTAAAGGGGAATTCAGGACCTAATTACCTTACGCCTTTGGACTCATGGCCAGCCAGGAAACATGGGTTATGTCTGTACTTACTTTAGTGGTTTGAAGTGCTGACAGAAAAAGCATCCACATTATTCTTGAATTCAGGCTGTGTAAAAATCCCATCTGTCTTCCCTCACAGGTGATGCCAGGATCTTTCTAGGAAGGATCCTTCTGTCTTGTGTCAATCATTACCAGAGGGAAAAGGTGTTGGGATGGGCAGGCAGCCTTGCCAGGAACAGCATGCCAGACACACAGCAAGTGAGCTGGTGCCCGCGTGGCTGCAGAGCACTTGCCACCACTTCTGCTGTCATCCCTCCCAACGGCGGAAAAGGACCAGCAGCAAACATCATCAAGGGGACAGTCTGGAAGTTGCTCTCACACTTCAGTGGCGTGTAGTCACAGCACATCCCATCAAGTAGGTAGAGGATGTCAAGCTAAAAGACTTGCTTTTTAATTGCTAATTTGTTATTAAACTTATTAGAGAATTTTGGCAGTCCACTTGTGTTTGTGGGAAGAAATGGTGAAGGGTGACCTTCCTAGTAACAAATCAATAGAGCACACATTAAAGATATTAGGAAATAGAAAGCGAACACAAAAAATAGCTATTATTGAAGATATACTTCTAATAAGGTTTTTCTGGGAATGACAGTGAGCCACAGAAGCTTTAAAGTTTTTGCCAAAGCTCCAGTTAGGAATATAAACTCATTTTTGATAAAAAAAAGAGAACAAAAAGGTTGGCCAATAGCAAATAACATTGAGGACGGAATTAAAAGTGATAAGAATCCATTGCTGCTCTGGAACCATTAAATCATTTTAAATGAAGCCAAACAAAGAACTACAAATGATACTTAGAAAGGTGGAAAGCTTTATTCTGAAAACTAATGTTTTGAAACTATTATGGTCACTGCTTCCAAATGATTCAAAGCAGTTTGCCAAAGCAAAGGTTTGACAAAGTACATGCTTAGTTGCTGGATACAAAATCATGTAATAAAGTAACTTCCAGAGTTAATGACATACTTTAATTCTGAATTTGTCACTGGTGGGATCATTTTTGGAATAAATCATGCACTTCTATCATCTGTATTTTGAAAAGCATTTTGATAAATTAGGCAGACCGCAAAAGACAGCTGTAAAAATTATGTGAGAGCTGAGGAAATGTCTAGTAAGAAATCTTAGCAAAACTTCCCAAATCTCAGTTTATTAAAAGTAGGGTTAGACTGTGGTCTGATTACAGTATATAAGCATCTTCCCAGTGAAAAGATGCTGAAAACTTCTCTGATAGATAAAGACAGAAGAGCCAATGGCTGAAAGAGGGGATGAAACATTCAGATGAGATATTAGGAACAGCTTTTTTTGGCTATTATTTGTTGGTTTTTTTGATCTGAATTACAAATGAGATTAACTGTAGGAACAAACTGCAGCAGAAAAACATGTAATTCTCCATCTCTGGATTTCCACAGCTCCTTTGGAGAGTGTACAACACATTTTGTTCTGACTTGTGTCCCTGTGCTCAGCAAAACACAGCACAACAGTGAGTCTACAAGTTTTCATAGCACAGCATATACAGATCTGATCAAATGATCTCACATTCACTTCTGGCTGTAAACTATGAATCTGAGGAATGTAGACACCATTGTACTGCTGTTTGTGACAAACTAAACTTTCTCTGAAATACATGTCATGAGGAGTGAGATAAACCTCTGTAGGAGCCATACTTACTTTGGTCTGTATCATGTAATCATTTAATTGAATCATTTTGTCAACTGTCCATACAATTTATTAATGATATAAAAGTTTAACACTGTCTACATTAAACAAACATTAAGTGAGAAGAATTATTTCCAAGTAGCCTTAACCACTGACTATAATATAAATGCTACTCGGGTGGCAGTACCTTTAACAGAAAATCTTCTGTAAAAAAGATTTGTAAAAAGAATGTCACATTTATCCACTCAAGATGCATATCTATACATATACAGAGTTTTACCATACACTGAGGTATGGAATTTCTGGCTAAATTAAGAATTTACTGTCAGAAAAGAACAAAAGCAGGGCTCATCTACAAGGCAGACTGGCCAGGAGCTGGAGGGAGATGCAGGGCAGGAATTGCCCTCACCAGCAGGACCCAAACCCAGGGCATCATCATGACGGGCAGAGCGTGGGAGATAACTGGGTCCATTGATCACCACAGAGAAAGCAAAGCAAGAAAGCAGGTCCACAGTCCAGCAAAGATCTCTATTTTTAACCTGCTGCCTGGGTTTGGATTTTTTCACTTGCCATCCTCCTCTTTTTTAGATTTGGGAAGCAGCAAAGAATTGCTCCTTATTTACACACTCTGCAAGCAATTACTTTCTCAAGTTATCTTTTTTCCCAGGATGAAGAGTGTTCATCTGTTTAATCTCTTTTTCAGCAGCCAAATCTGATCATTCTTGTTACCCACCTCTGTAATGCTTTTAGGTTTTAGGTGTCTTTCCTGAGACAGGATGACAAGATATAGTGATACATACTGTGGTATAATAAGGACTTCCATTTCATTCTGTCCACAGTTCCATTCTAAGCAATTATGATTATTCTATTTCGATTTTTTAATCTGTGCCAGGCTCTGAGCTAAACTTTTCAGAGATACAGTGACTTCAGGATTTCTTTCTTGACTGGTAACACAGAGACAGAAGTACAATGAACTCTGCCAAAGGCTGATCCTGGGCACTTGCATTTGATCACCTGTGCTACTAAGTAGCCACAAAGTCACCAGCAAAGTGTTGGTTTGGCCAGCTCTCTGCCAAATTATTCCCAAACACGGTTCAAGCTTCCTGAAGCATGAAACATCACCCACTAGGAACGATTACTGACAGGTTGCTGGCATGCGGACACACTGTTCTAGATGGTTAGAGGGCATGTGCCATGACCTCAGGGTCAAAGCACAATGTCTTGGGGTGACTCTATCATGTGTATCCCCTATCATGCTCTATGCCCAAAAAGTAATATTGTGCCTTTTCTGTGCCTTTAAACTGAGCTTGAAAAAAAAAAAACCCAGATGAACTTTCCAAAGCAGATTCTCAAGGACACAGAGATTACACTCCTCAGTGTTTNAGAGAGACCACACCTACAGAAGGACTCTGAAATCTTCCCAGGTTTCTCTCTATAGCAGGGGTTTTAATTCATTATTTAGCATCATTATCCTTTTCCTGTGTGTTTGTTAAAATAAATAGTTTTTACCTCTTTCACTTTCCTTCAAGGAAAAATTTCCTTTTTTCCCCAAACCCTGTGGGGGGAAAGGTGGTTGTAACCCGGTTTTCTCTCAGGGGCTATATTACTAGATTTTGGCCAAACTGGCACACACATCCTGAACAAAACATGCAAGTATGTTTAGGTGACAAAAGGAAGACAGGGAAAATGTGAGCTCATTGCTCATTGAGATAAGGGTCCTGGTTACACAGGACATGGTTGAGGTACTGAAGGGATACCTTTGCCTCAGTCTTCACTAGCAAAATGGGCCTTCAGATTCACAGGTCCCAGAAACCGGGGTAAAGAAAAATGAAAGGTTGGAGCACTTCCCCACTTTCTACTCCATTAGAAATAAAGACGAGATTTCAGGACCCACCCTTGCTAGGAGAGGGTCCTAAGGATTCTGCTTTTGGATAACTGGTGTAGGACAAAAAGCTCTCTGTTTATCCTACTGATGTGTTCCATTCCCTATGAGCTACTGGGACAGTAGTGTAGAAAGGGGGATGGTGCATACTTCACTTAAGGCACACATCTGGGATGGGAGAAAATTAAGTTGAAGTCCAGACGTAACAGAATACTTTACTATTCATACAAATTGGAGGAGATTTCTGTGGGAAACTGAGGAGAACTGTATCAGCCTAGTAATTTAGGGCACTATCATGCAATGCAGAAAATATGGATCCCAAATTATATCACAAATAATTTATAAAATTGTAAATAGGTTTTTGTTTCCTGTATGACCACACTAATATTTGGAGGCAGAGCATTCCTTAGGTTTATTTTGTCATTGCAAAACCCACATTCATTCTTGGAAGCTGAGCTTTTTGTCTGATCCTGTAATAGGTAACTATTATGCTTATACTTAGCAGGTTAGCTTTTTTAAATAAAATCAACCAAACTAGTGTCACAGTAATTTTCAAAATATGCTATTTTCCCCAATATGAAATACATCATTGTAATTACCCAATTAAATCAGTAAATAAGAAAATCTTCTCCCACAACAGAGACAACAATTGTTCAGGTATAACAACTGTATGTGTTACACAGATTAGTATTTGCAAGCAGAAGTTGTAGCAGAAAAAGATTTTATTTTAATGCTATCAATATTCAGTTGGAATCATGACATGCACATATAGATATGTGTGGATGTGTGTCTATATATAATTATCATTTAAGAGAGTGGGGATGTTAAGTGTCCAAATACGCTTCATAAGAATGGAAAAATCTCTATCATATAGGAAATCTGTTAATATTGTAGAATATAAATATGGAGTTTTTCCTTTTTTATTCTTCAAGGTCCCCAAACAAATCACAGCTTACTTCTACCTTGTAATAAGGCCTGTTCCAAAGACCTTTGACGCTTCCAATTGACTCAACAGGCTTTGGATCTGGCCCTAAAGTAGTAAAACCTTTGTGGAATGTTTATAGATAACCACTTAGTCTGTGCCAACTTAAGGAAAGCAAAAGGAAATAAATTAAATGCATCTTCCAGCAACATAAGTCTCATGAAGAATTAACTAGGATAAGCACTTACTCTAGTTAGTGCACTGTCGATCTGAACAATGCAGACAAAAATAATAATTAAAACATAGCTTCATGCTGAGATGAAACTTTCAAGAGTGTCTACTGTGGTAAGCTTATGATTTTTTCTGGTTTTGTATTCGCAAGCATAATTACGTCCCAGAGGCAACAGGAGCTAGAGCTTGTCAGTCCCCATTTCTCCCTCCGATAGGAGATTAATTTCTTTACATGGAAATCCACAAGTTGATGCCAGAGCAATAATAATAATGTAAACAAATCTTTTATTCTTTTAATCTGGAATGCATAATTTAATGGAATAGTTGTATAAATAATGAAAATATCACATCTACTTTAGACAATTAAAGGTAAACTGAAGGTAACATTTAATGTAGTATTGATTGACTGCATCCACAAAACAACGGCAGACATCTGTATGGATGAGGGCAGTTAGGAAAATGCTACCAAGTATATCAATACAGATTAAGTAGGGGTGGGATGGAGCAGACTTGATGGCTCAGAGTCCTGGTAATGGAATATGAAGCCTTTCACCTCCAGCACGCTGACTTGAGTCAGCCTAGGTCAGTTTGTCACTGAAAGTCATTACCATCAGACGGTTCAGTGAAATGAGTTTGTCCTAATGGCAGGCTGTCTGTGTCACAAAATGCACCATCTATCATGACTGACATCATGTTGAGATTTTCAGCTGGAAGGCTGGAAGGAGAGAGGATGGGCTCCACAACCCTTCTATCCCCGCAGGAAGCATAGGTAAGGACAGTTGTCTGGGGCTATGCTGCAGGGATTTTAGGAATGCCTGATTTTAGGGATAGTGGTGTCAACCACTAACCTAACATACAGCAAGAGGAAGGTATCTGTGCTGAAGAAATTGGAACTGAAATGTAAGACTAGACATGAACTAACAGGCAGAAATACTAAGTAAGGGAGAAGTGTGATAGGAGTAGGCACAGCACACCAGCAGCATGAAGTTACAGTAGCTATCCTGCTGTACCTCTATTTTGGGTGGATTTGAGAGAAACAGTGACACGTGGGGAAAGCAAAACAGGGTTTGTAAAAAAAAAAAAAGTAGTGGAACCAGGACTCTTTATTAGGCAGAGGTGAGAAATGACATACAAAAGCCAAGTGAAAACAAGACAGGATAGGAATAAAAGATTTGGAAATGAAGGCAAAGTGTGTACAGAGCCAGCATAGAGATTGGAGACATTGGAGAGATGCAAAGTGAGGAATTACATGGATAAAGGGATAAGCTAAGGCGATTATTTCTTTCAGTAGCAGTTCTGGTTGGATATGAGAAGAGCAAGACTGTATCTGTCAAAGCCACCAGAAATTACATTGTTAGGAAGTGACAAGAGCATGAAGAGAGTTTTAGCTTTGTGGTTAGATGGGGAATATTGTACCTTTTAGAAGTTCTGAAGTAAGGTATTACCTCAAATCAATGTTAGCCTGCATAGTAGCCCAAATCAAATAGCTGTTTTATCTGCAACATTGAGGCTACAGTTCAGGATAAGAGCTGGGACAGAACACTTACTTGGTGATAGAAAAATTAGTAGAAAAAAAAAATAAGAACATTGTTTCACATCTTTGAGCTTAACTTGGTGGTTAGACATACATGAGGAGACATCAGGTTAGACAGTAGACAAGTTGCTGCACTTTGGGGAGATAGTTTTCTGTATGTTAATTTAATCTGTGTTGTCAACTTGGAACAAAGATGCTGAGCATCATTTCCCAACCTTTTGCCTAAACTAACTAAACTCTAAAAGCTCAGGAAGTTATTCTCAGATCTGTGCAATAGATAAATAAAAAAAGAAACCTATTTTCAATGGGCTTAACTACACCTCTGTTAAAAAAAGTTTCACAAATCATAAACTTAAAAATCATTGCATATGATGAGAACAAAAAGGAACAGATTCTTGTTAAATTGCTAGACAAAGCTGAATATCTCGTGGAAGAATGAAAATAGGACGAAAACTAGGAAAAGACAGTCACTGAAAACAATGGCTGATACATTTCCTTCAAAA
Organism: Rhagologus leucostigma; assembly: GCA_013397725.1. NCBI lineage: Eukaryota > Metazoa > Chordata > Aves > Passeriformes > Rhagologus > Rhagologus leucostigma. The sequence continues at coordinate 1,027,740 of VZTD01002184.1, read as the reverse complement.
AATTGTGAGATAAAACTATGTAATTTAAAAATACATTTAGAGTTTTACACTAATCTGATCCAGGGATATGACAGCAAATTGATGGGTGTGGCAAGATCAACAAAAATCCCTCTCTGATTGACATACATTTCAGTTACAGTCACGTAATAGTAATGGTACCCCCTCCTCTCTTTATACCTGTAAGAAACACATGACAAATATCCTAGGACACATATACTCCATCCAGGCTGCTTCTTATCCCACAAAACACAGCAGGCTTGTCAGCAGCACCTCATCATCCAAATGTCAACTGCGTTTCTGACCATTCCATTCTGACCAGTGTGAATCCCTTCTTGCACAAAAAAAATGGCAGTAGGAAACAAACAATTTTCCCATAAAATGAGGACTAAGAATGAAAGCATGAAACAGTGAAACTAAAATGGTGAAAACATCTCAAATGGTGAAAAGAGCTCATAGAGCTCTTTTTCACAAAGTTGTAATTCCTTATGGCTTCTTTACAGATTAAGTATCGAGGCTGCTGCGCATACACTGGTTATCACTTAGAAGAACAACTCAGTAGTGAAATGAATATTGTGATCAGGTCAAATTAGGTGAAACTGAACTAGAACCAAATGTGTTTTGGTACTAGGACTCACATGGACAAACTCCTTAGCAGTGGTTCAGATAATACAAAATAATGTAGCCAAGAACACTGATTCTGATATTTCTTCATGGGATTTTTTTGGTTGTGATTCCACAGTCAAAAATCACGTGTAATGTCTATTTGAATGTGATTGCTGGTTTTTACACAATACAATATTTAAATATCCACGAGCGTAATCACGACTTGGGTTTAACCGAATCATATTAAAACAATCAAAGAATCAAAATATTTTACATGTATATGATTCCTGCCCTACTGTTAGGAATCCGAACGAAATAAAATTATTGTTGAAAATTCTGAATGCAGAAGTTAGAAAAGTCAGAGGAGGTGCCCATAGTGGTTGTGGTAACTCCAGTCCCAGAGGGGTACAGAATTTCTTGGGAAGAAAATGTAAGGTTGTGTCCAGTGACCTGCCATGTTCAAAGCAGCTAAATACCCTTAGTGTGAGATTTCTTGGCAAAATAAAAGGGTACAAAAAAATATTTTGTCTCATCACTCAAAATCAGGACAGGCTATCCTTCCATATAATTTGAAGCATCTATTAAGCTTGCTATAGAAATGACTGGAGAAAACTCTGGTTTGGTATGCATGCAAGACACCAACTCTGATTAACCAACTTTTCCGCAAGTTCATTCTCCATTCTATATGCGTGTCATCTAGAAAGATGGGAAAGTTCAGCTGGGTATGGCTTTCACTTCCAAAGCTGCAGAGGTAAACAAATGCAAATATTTCTTCTTCTGTGTATCTTTCTTTACAGGGGAGTGTTACGCTTGGTTATCAAGTGCCATTTTGCAGGAATCAAGGCATGCACTTGCAATACTAATCAGTAAGCTGTTCTGAGAGTCAGTGGCTTGCTTCTTGCACAGCTTTTCCAGAATGCCCAGCACCATCTCAAGGTAGCCAAAAAATTACCTGTTTGTAATTTGCCACGTGTTTTGTTTTCAGGACTTTAAGTTCCTACTGGAGTGGCCTTGGGATGAGTGAAGATGATGAGGTGCTGGAACTAGACGATATATACGGTCCCTTCCAACCCAAACCATCCTGTGATTCTACGATGTGAAGGTGGCTGATTGCTTTTAACTCTGCAAGTTTGGAGCAACATTTCTGAAACAGGCAGGAAATACAGTGACAAAAAGTGAGCAGAGAGCGTGAGTGAGGTATGTTGAAACACTCTGTGGCTTTCAGCCTCCCCCAAAGCATCTTCCCTGGAAAACCCTGCAACACACTCGAGGGCCATAAACGGGCGGGAGACACCTCGCCACCTCAAGTACCGCGGGGCTGGGGCAGAGCGGGCGGGACCGGGAGGCGGGAACGCTGGGGCAGGAGGTGGCGAGAGCCCCGCTACCACAGGANCCGGCCCGCCCTGCCATTGGCCGGCGGGAAGCACGCGTCCCCGTGATTGGTCGGAGTGCGCTGTCAATCCGGGCGGCCCCGCCCCCGCCGCGGCCAGGGGCTGGGGGTGGGCGGGGGTCGCCTCTGCTGCCGCCATTTTGGGCGTGGGCGGGAAAAGGTGGCGCTGTGCGTTGTCCTGGGGTCGCGGCTTGTGTTCTGTTTCACCGCACCGAGACCCCTCGGTTGCCAGGGCTGCTTTTCCGTGCTCGGAGAAGTACGACCCTCACCAGGCAGCCAAACTGGAGGGAAACGTACCCCTCACCACGGTGTTCTCTGTGGGGCCATGTTCGAGGCCTGGCCCCGGCACATCAGCGGGGCCGAGTTGGCCGAAGCCTGCGATGCCTCCATGCGATGATAGTTCACAGTTTTCTTTCGTGAGCACGACTGCTGATACGCTGCCGGCCCGTGCGGTGTGGTTTGGTGTGTGTGTGTGAAACCCCGTCTTGTGTGGGGTGTTAGGGTGTCTGGAGCTGGACAATCCGCTGCTCTGTGTGTTCTGACCCGCCATGTGCAGTGAGACCGGGCCGTGTAGTGCTGCCGGATGTGTTCGGCCGGCTGTGGGTGTGCAGTAAATCTGATCCAATCCGAAGTTGTTGAGCTGGCTATGTTTGCCTTCCAGGCGTGATGTGTTCCGGGTACATTGGACTCCTTTGTGTTCTCTGCAGAGTGCTCTGGTCATGCCTGTGCTCAGAAAATCCTGGACAGAAATATGTGAGAATATGTGAGCTGCAAAACTTCTAAATTGAAGTGTTGACTGCCACTCTGTTCATATGGCTCTCAAGCTGCTCCACCTTCCATCAGCCCACACAGTTACAAGGACAGTTCATAATAGTACCAGAAACCCCCCCTTAACGAGCTTATGGTGTAATTGGGCTGTATATGCAGCACACACCTTCACACTCAGTAATTCAATTACATGTCTTAGGTTTTGAGTTTCCTGTTGGGGCCAGGCTCGTTCCTAAAGAGCTAATCAGAATGGAAGGGTACCTGCTATTAAAAATATATTGAGTTCTAATTCAGTCTTTGCTACTGATAGGTGACATACCCAAAGGAAAACTATGTAAAGTGATATTTAAGAGATACACAAAATACCACAAATATGGGGAAAAGAATCATTTCTTAAATACTGCTGTTTGGCCTGTCATCTTTGGCTGAATCACTTTTTGGGACAAAATGGGCTGGGGACAAACTTCATTGTTAAGAAAATAGCTTGTCTGCTCACTTAGAGAAAAATTTGGCCAATTTTTTTGTTGACATGGTTATCTTTCATCATGAATTAATACAATTTACCTGCTAGGACTTCTTTTCTGCCTTCATGAAAGTTGGGAAGATGTAAGTCTACTTCACATATAATTTATGTATAGTCTTCTAGCTAAACCTGGTTGAGCAAGAGTAGACGAGCACAAGTAGACAACCTCAAGAGGTCCATCAACAATCCTGGGAATTCTGTGCATTTGATTTATGTAGCCAAGAAGAGATTATTGTAGTGTTCTATAACTGACTTCTTATTGTGCTTAAAATAGTATTTTGTATTTGCAAAAATAATATAGAAGATACTTTTTCAGTGCAAATGTGGGAGTTCTTCAGACATCTAGGTTTTGAAAGATTACTTCAAATCAGATTTCTAAAGCAGAGATGCGTGTTAACAATGGTAAAATTCCTTATGTAATCAGGTTTAAGTCTTGTATTGGATTTCATACAAAGACATATGTGGTTTTTTTTAAGTCATATGAACAGGACTATGCCTTCCATTTCAGATACAAGCAACTGAGTTCCAGAGTTTGTTACTGCATCACATTGAATGGCCAGGATTTTTCCATACGTCTTTCCTTAGGAACATGCTTTAGTGAAAGGTAATGTGCAAGGAGATACATACTTTCTTCATAAAATCAGGAGTAAAGGCAGCACCTTTATTGCTGCTCTTTGGTTGACTGTGGTTTTTTTTCCATGAATTTGAGCTATGCAGAGTAAGTTTATATGCATTGAAGGATGTCACACTCACTTCTGCCAGTTCTGTGATTTTGTAGCTCATGCTGTTAGACTCTACAGCCTCTTCGGATAAGGAAGCCAGTTTGTGTGTCAGTTTGGAAATCTTCTACCTAACTATTGGTCAAAAATACAGAATGAAGTTTAGTCATGTAAGCTAATATATTAACCTGTGGTACTGCCCAGGGTGTCTTTAGGATTTACTTAATTCAAATATTTCAGCCAAATTCTTGCAGCCCAGTCTAAAGGCCAACTGAAGCTCAGTGTACTTTATGGCAGGAGCTCCAGGAAACGTCCAGCTTTAGTGGATGCCACGTAGAAAACAAGACAAGGGTTGTTTTCTTTGGGTTATTTTTTTGCAGCACAGTGAAGATATTGTCCTTGCATTTTTCTGTGAAATTCATTTCTCTAGACCATGAATTAGTTTTGGTTAGATAATTTTAAATACCTTTCAAAATAAGTTGATAACTAATAAGTTAATAACTGTCAAGGTTAGTTATTGTTAATCACAGTTAGACTTTTAGAGTTTCTGTGAGATTTTTATCATGCCTAGGAAGTTGTTGGGGTTTTTTCTTTGGGATATTTCCATATTAATTTAAATTTTGCATTAAGCAAGGCAAGCTGTGAATTATAGGAGAGGATAGGAGTGGCCTAATGTTACAAAATTGGGTTGCCTGTTAAAAAACCTAGACCAGTTTAATATCATTGTGGGGAGCCGAGTCACTCTATTAAGTACTTGTGAAGAATAAGTGAATTATTATGTTTACATGTTGTGACATACATAAAGAGAATGCAACATAGATGGTTGTAAGGTGTAGACAAAGAAGCCAGTGATTTCCATTTGCAGTAGAAGCCTCCCTCAATCCTCCGACTCTCATACAATACTACTCTTGTAAAGCAGTTACTCCTGGGAGTAACACAAGTGTGAAAGTCAGTGTTTTCTGACACAAACTCTGCCTTAAATTTTTCTGCCCTTGTGGATTTTTTCATTTGCTTGCAGGTTTATTAGCTTGAGGAAAAAATGTGAAGAGATTTACAGAATAAATACTAGCTGATCATTTTTCAAAATAAAAAATGAAGTGCTTTTCTGTGAATGGCTATCCTCATTCCAAGTGAAGTCTGCAATGATTAAATATTAAAATGATCCATGGTTTAAATTAATACAAAAATTTTTCAGGCGATTATTACAAAGATTAACATTTTTAATGTTTTAATACTCCTATAGTTTATCAATCACAGGCACAGTGAAACTGCTTTTAGTTAACAAACCTGATGATCAAATATATCATTGAGTATTATGTACCACATAAACGTCGTGGCATGGTTGGTAGAGGAGATGAAGAAACGCAGTGTATTTTATAGCTCTTTAATAATCATGTTTATTCTTGAAGTATTTTTTTGGCACACAAAATAAAACAGATAACTGTTTTTTTCCTTTTGAAAAGAAAATAAGAAGGAAAGATAGTTCCAGAAAAACTGTGGTGTTTGCTGTAGAGGAAGGAGCTTGTTTCGTGTAATGACAAACATAGATGGTCACTGGTATGGCTATAGAAGAACAAAAAGTTCCTGTGTGTGTTTCCAAGTAACACTTGCATTAATGCAGCTTTAATATTGCAGAATTATCTGCAACAGTGTGTGATTTCTGATACATTTTTATTCTTTAGAATTATGTTTGAAGGTCATGGGAAAATGTCATGGAATCCCAGGTGATTTTGTATCACTATCTGCGCATAGATACCCGTGTAATTCAGTGGGTTGAGTAAATACTTGAGGCATTCCTGACATGGACAGTGCTAATTCCTTTGTTTCTCATTTGTTTTGTGGTTTTTTTAGCCACAGGGCTAAAAATCAGCATTAAGTTTGATTCCGCCTCTCTAAACACACACTGCAGTGACAGTGGAGCTTTGCACAGTAAAGTTTATTGTGTCCTGAGATTTTCTGCAGTTTTAAGCACAATAATTCATACATCGTCAAAATATTGTTCATTCATGTGTTGTGATTGTTCTTGTCATCATCCTTCACTCAGTATGTTTTACAATCAAAAACGAGGCAGAATTGGGAAGAAAGGCTGATGAATTAGCCAATGTAAATCTAGTAGTGTTTGTAAAGAAGCATGTAAGATAGGAAAGGAACGTTACAGTAGACATCCAGGACTAGATGTTGGGCTGGATAAATGGGGAAAGACTGTTCTGACAGCAGAAACTTGTGGTGGAGAAGTCACTTATAGTAGAAAGGAGAAATGTGAGAGGGGAAAAGAGCAAATGTTGGCAGTAGGTTAGTGTTGGGCATGGCAGTGGAAAGTTAAAATCTAGAGGGCAAGCTGAAGCACACCATTTTCTACACAGTTTTGTTGTCACTTATTAATTCTGTTATTTCCAGTCATAGGTAAGACAACAAAATAAAAACGGGGTTGCATCGTCTGTAATTGGTTGCTTCTAGCCAGAAAGCTGAATTAATCCTCATATATTTCTATTGAAATAAAATAAATAGTGGAAAAAAATAGTAACCTTTTATGTCATTAACTGTTTTTTATATTGAGGAAACAGATTGGATTGAAAATGTAGTAGATATCGAAGTCTCAATTGTTTTCTCTCCGGCTGTGCTGTGTGGTGTAAATGAAGAAAAGGTTAAGTTTACCCATGATAATTCCCTCTCACATTTACATTATCAATCAGCCTTTGTAGCTTTTTGTGCTTTTATCTATTGTGTTTTCATTGTAATCTTTACATATGAAGTTCTCAATTCTACAAACTCTTGTGCTGAAATTTATTCACAAATGGCTCTGACAGATGTACTCTGGAAGCCTTAAATGCTGTAGTTTAAGATGCTGCCAGCTGGTTGTTTCTCCCCACCCCTCAGATTGCAGTCTGTGTGGAAGAGCTGGCAATACCTGCACCTCAGTTCACTTCCCTCACATTTGTTTTAGGGTGCCTTGTGCTGATGCAGAGGCTGAGAATTGTGTCCTGGGCACAGAACATGGCCCCTTTTGTTGTCCTTTCTTACAGCATCCTTAACCTTGGCAGGAGATAAGCACCTGGGTCACTAACATCTTAAAGCCTCTGAGACACTCAGAGCTTGTTGATGAGACTCCTCTATAATTTTAAGTTGAACATGTTTAAAACTTTCTTTTTTAAATTACCTGTATTTTTGATTTGTCGCTATACCAAGTCAGCGTGGAGGACATTTCCATACTTGGCTTTATCATATCGCCATCTCTACTTAAACTCTGACCCCATGGTTTTGTCTGCTTTTAAAAGTGATCAAACCTAAAAGCTTATATTAAAAACCATAGATCTTTTTTTCATGTAATGTGTATTACATAGAAATTGTTCAGTAGGCTGTGTGTTGCTCTCATTGTGTGTGGAGCTGGTTACACTGCCTCCAATTAAGATTGCATCACTTATTTTTCTGCTAGACCAGTTTTGTATTACTTATGCTCTTGCCAAGAGGAAACAGTTAACCTGAAGCAGTGTATTACTTGTTTTGTTTTTGTGTCTTGGCTGTCAAACTGAAAGCACACTATTTATCTAGCTAACACTTAAATTTGGTTAGGTCCTTGATTTACTGTTACTCAACTAAAATTAATTTTAAAATTAGGACTGTACAGTAACAGTAAAGTGGATAAAGAGCTGGTGAGCTGCCAGCACTCAGAAGTGATGGCTAGAGGCCACTCTCAATGGTTGAGAGATTGTGGGGACTTCCCCCAGCATTTGCATTGGGTGTGATATGCTTGCCGTTTTGGTCAATTGTCTGTGTGTAAACATACAAGCAATAGTGGCAAATGATTAATAGTTCAGTGATTGCTGGATTGATGAAGAAAGGGTGAAATTTAAAGCATGGCTGAGATCATGGTAACATGAGTCTGTTAGAATGCACTTTGTGTGCATGTATTGAGGAACAAGGAGTGCTGAATATGTATGCAGAATAGAAAATTTTCATCTTGTAAAGCTGTGGCTGAGGGAAGATTTAGAGGTTTGTGAGGAAGGTCCTGTAGACAAAGGGGATTCAAGTGCAGGGCAGTGTCAAGAAGGGCTGGTGCTGCCTAGGAGAGGAGGGGTAGGAGCATGTTAAGACCAGTGCTGGAATGTTGCATCTAGTTTTATTTCTATGGAAAACATGTCCTGAAAAATGTGAAGGCATGATGAAGGTCCTGAAAGACACAGACTTAGTTCTGTTAGTAGAACTGCCCTTGGTAGGTTGATTTGAGATTGGGTTCAAGCTTGCTGTGGTGTTTCTGGCCATGTGTCTGTCTTAGCTCAGCAAGCTCTGTTAGCTCTCCCTCCCACCTGGTAGCTGCAGAGGCCCTCCTGCATGTGTGCTGTTTAGTGTCCTAGGCAAGGCTATGTTGAATCTGTGTGAATTTGTCATTTTTTCCCTTTGCAGAGGACATGAAAAACATTGTTTCTATTTTGTTGTATATATATGCAGCATAGAAAGCTTTCTAGAATATGTTTTTTTCAACAAATTTGAGTATTATTTTAATGGAACTGCTAAGAATTGAAGCAACTAATAGTTTCCTGGGGTTTTTTTTTTTGTTCTGAAATCATAAAATGGTAAAAGCAAGGGTGGATATTGCTTTCCTTGGAATTTTTTGACATTCAATTTAATTTATGAATGAATGTTTCTCTAATTTGGATTGAAGATATTAATAAAGCATTCTTAGATTGCTGCTTACTTTTTGTTCTGAAAAACAGGATAATTTGAAAGCCTGGTATTTTGGTATCTTTCTGTGTATGCAAAGCTAGAGACCAACAGGGTAAACAGGAAGGGTATTCTGGAAAAAATTATTGCAGAGACAAAACCTATTGAAAAAAACTTGAAACTGTTTTCATTTTAAGTACACCAGAGGGGTTAAATAATATTAATAACTTCTGTTAGAGTAACAGATCATAATAATTTAAAACTAAAGTTCCCAGCACACTTGCTAATATCTTTTATGGCTTCATTAAAATACATCTGAAATAATGTACAATGCAAAGCTTCTGGATGAATTTTTCCAGTTCTGCATGGGAAGAAAGCCTGTTTATCTTCATGCAAGTTTATGTAGAGCCGTGGAAATTATGATGTAAATGTGGATGCCGTACTAAAACATAGCCATATATGCAGAGTAAGGAATTCAAAGCACTTGTATTCTGTCATTTATTGCACACAAGTTATGTATATGGTATAGGCTTAGTTCAATTCTGTATCCTGACCATAGAAGGACACTATAGAATATATACTATACCTTGAGGGGACCTTGAAGGGGAGGGAATAATGTGTTTGGGAAAAAGCTCAGGGCAATGGCTCTCTGACCAAACTTGTCTCTTTTCTAGTTTTGAGCCTTCACACTGTCATTGCTGGAAATAGTGAAGAGCTGGAAGGATGTTTCCCTTGTACTACACTGTTACACATTTTTATTTACTCACCTTATTAAAATAAATATATGGATCAGTGTGGAAACAGCTGGGACAGCTGTAAAGCTGAGTGCGCGGGATAAAGTCTTTTGAAAGGTAAAAGAGGAAGCAACTTAGCTTCATTTTCAGAGTTGACCCAGCTCTCCTTAAAGTTTTAAACTTAGTTACAGAGCTGTACAGCTGTTGGTACGGTAGTGGCCAGACTGGGCAATTGTAGCAGGAAGGGAACAGACCTGCAGTTTCTTGTGATGTTGGTGTGTTCTTCAGAAAACCAATCTGAACTCATTTTACTATATGCTCTAGAAAGTTTTTTGTTCTTGTGTGTCATCTGCAAGGCTAGATTTTAGGCAATGCATCCACCTTCTAATAAAACTTTATGGCAGAAGCACACATTCTGCTTGACTGTAGCCAAAGGCATGTGCAAACCCGTAGTGCTTAGATGCACTCAGGAAATTTGAGCCAGTGGAGTGGATTGTCATCTGCTGTTTCATCTCGGGCTAGGTTCCTGAAGAAATGCTCGCAAACTGCTTTTCAAATGATGTCTTTTAGCAGACTTACAACTATTCTATTTGTAATCGGTTTGTGGTATAGGAATCTCTCATCAGAGGTATCTTTTAGGCCCCCAAGGCCAACCTTTAACACATCAGAATCCAGGATCTTAAAAAAATCTGCCATCTCCTAAAGCAGCCACCCATCAGAACTTGTTCAATTTTGTATTTCACCAGTATTTTTGTAGTAACTAGACTTTTACTCGTACTGAATGACTTGAAACATCCACAGGAATACTTTTCTTTAATGTGTTTGTCTCAGTGTCATCCTTTCTTTCGGCATTCTTCTGGACAATGAACCCAGAAGCAAAATCTCTTCCTTATGACACACACCTGCATGCTATTCAGGAGCAGAGGGAAGAGATGGGGATGCAATCTCTTCCCACCCCATTCCCATTAGTGGGAAGAGCCATGAAAAGAGCCCAAACAGACATTTGCACAAATGGTTGCATCCAAAATCTTCAGATGTTCACATGATGTTCTGCTATTTCAACTGATATTTTTCTGCTGGTTGATGATTTTTCATTTTGCTGCCTTTCTTCCCAGCTGCGCTCCCCAATTTTTTCTGCCTTAAAATGAGGCAAGGAAACAGCTTACCAGATTTTCTGATGGTTATCAAAGCTTATTTTTTCATTTGGTGTATATAAAGGTTTTAGCCTGATTTTGATCCATTCCTTTAATTCAATCTTTGTTCAAGGTTCAGATTGTAGATAGATACCAATGATCTTATATTCCCCTTTTTTCTGAAAATACAACATAAAGTTCCCAAAGAGATGGTATCATGTAAACTATTACTTTATTCTTTATCTTATAAATCATTGCCTTTAATGGGATCTCTAGGTAGTTTTCAGGAGAGCCAAGTCTTGAGCAATTTAGATAAAATCTGCAGAGAGTGTGCTTGGCCTATTGTTTTGAACTACTTTGGAAACTACTGAGCTGATGTTATTTACGCTGTATTAAGCTTTTCACCCAGTTATGGCCTAATCCTTCAAAACCAACAGAGTAGGACTGGGTTTTGAAAATGCTGCTAACATCTATGGGTCTGTGTTCACTAAACCTGACTATTAAGCTCATTATTAAGTGTTGTAGGGCTGAACTTTACATTTTATCTGTTAACACTAAGTTAGCTCCTGGTTATCTACTGGTTTTCGTCTCAATTTTAAAGAAAAAAAGTACAAAAAAAGATATATTGTGTTAAGACTGAAATGCATGCCAGCTTTATGTTCTGATATTTATGGTGAAAATCTGCATCTGGATGCAGTCCTGTGCTATGTGTTCTAGGAAGACCCTGCTTGGTCAGGGATGTTGGACCAAATGACTCACAATGGTGTCTTCCAACCTGACTGATTCTGTGATTACTCTATCTTTAATCAGCGGTTGAATAATGGAGGAAAACATAAATACCAAACTCATCAAATTAAAACTATTTCATATTTCTTTTGCCTGGTGACTAGAATAGGTGGTTTGGTTTTTTTTTAAAGCTGAGTTGCTTTCCTGAATGCCTGAAACAGCATGTGAAACAAAAAAAATGGCATAAAACTATTTTTCTTCATCCATAGATCAGCCTGTTTAATACTTACTGAGCTGCAGTAGCTTCAGAGAAAGGAAGAAAATGCACATTTGTTCTGAGTGCTGGATGGAAAGATTATCCTTTAAGTCCTTTTGAACACCAGGTTTACTAATGGAACTAATAATTCAGTTTTGCCGAAGTGTTACGATTAGGTTTATGTGGACTGAAGTATTATTTGCTGCTGTCATTTGTAGCATGCTTTCAACTTTTGCAGGCTTGCTCAGGGTACGAAGGGAAGCAATCATTAGGCTATAAACATGGTGACCAGTTTTAGCAATTACTATGACTTGAAGTCATGTGATGGGACATTGTGTTATACTACAGTGAAATATGTTACAGAAGGGCACATTTGTCTGCCTCCCAGCTTTGTGCCTGCATGGCTTATTTGTGGCTGTTTTCTCTTTTGGTTTTCAGTTATTAATTTTATTTGCTGAGAGTTGGGTTTCTGCTTGAATGATAGACGTATTCAAGGAAAATGGATATCACTATTAGATTTAATGGAGAAAAATTAAACTGAGACTTAGCCTCATATACTTTAAAAAGGGGTTTGTTTTATAAACAGCACAAGAGTGTGAAAAGAAAGGGGAAATTCCAGCAGTTTCAAACTGTCTTGTTTTGATGTATTAGTTCAGAAAAACTATTTCAGTTTTTAAATAATTCACTCAGAAAGCTTGTATTTTTAGTAGTCTTAAGATAAGGCAAGTGAAAAGAAAGGCACCGTAGAAACAAAAGCATGATACAATATATATACAAAAGCATGATAGCATGATCAATATGAACTTATTCCTTTTTCCAACTTTTGTGTGTGTGAATAACTTTAGAAGTTACAAGGTTTATTTTCATGAAGGTCATTATCCCATTTTGCAATATTGAAAACTGTGAAACACTGTACTCCGGATGGTTGAAAACTGTAGTTTAAGATGGATATACTAAAGGGAAGGATAATCCCTAAATACTTCTTCTCACTTGAGGAAGAAATCAGAATTTCATTTCCATCAAAAATGAGCCTAAGCTTAAAAATCTACAAATGCGAAATTAACAAGTGTATATAATTAAAGCATTCAGGCTTATAGCAAGCTATGGCTTGTGGCAGTCCCAGGAAAGAAGTAACATTGAGGAAAAACAGAATTTTTGTCAGTTCCCAAAACTAAAGAGGGGAGAATAGAGGGCTTAATTTTTTATTTAAAGAAGGGAAAGAAGCCACTCTTCCCTTGCTGTAACACCTAGGAGGGCAAAACAGGGTCTCTGAGGTTTAGGAATAAGACTTCAGTGGAACCACATGGGACTCTATTAAATTTAAGAATGTGAAGTGCTTAGGCAGACTAGCTGATTTTGAAATTTAAGGTTTATGACCTCTAGCTTTATACCTGTTATTTAAATTAGTCCCTACTTTATCAAAGGAAATGAATGCTGAAGGGGTGTGTGGTGGGGATCAAAGAGGGAGTAAAATTGCTGGGATTTAACTGAACTGCAAAGGTGTCGGCTGCTGGTGCTTCTGTTACTGAGACAGAGCAAATAATTGTTTCTTATTGTTGCTCTTGACTCAGTGAACTTTTAACTCTTGAGGCGGAGAGTATGTGCTTCACTCTGTTTTGTGTGGTGGTGGTGCTGATGTCCTCCCTACACCTTGTGCCACAGAGGTGTCCGTACAGCATCTGCAGGTGCTCCCGTGAAAGCTGTATCCATCCTTGGTGGATGTGCCTCTGGGCATTGGGGTGGTCTGGATGTCAGTTCTCTTTCTACCCTTTTTAGCTCTTTCTACCATAGTCCCATGTCCTTCCCACTCCCCCCCCCAAAATGTTTAGACAGATTCTGTTACTTTGAAGAATGTTATTGTGAAATACTGCATATGGTGTCATTTATTTTGTGATTTTCCCTTTAGCAGAGATTACTCCTCCCTCTGTAAAGTGCTACATTTTGAACTGTCTGGCAAGGCAGAAGTGAACCACGTGTGTGCTTTTGTCTTTCATTAACTTCTTTAAGGATATTTTCTTGACACATCAGTGCCATCATAGTTTCATAAAAATGGGGAAAAAATGTTCCTCTTTGAACGTTTGGAATTTTAAATTTGTTCAGATGAAGATCTGTCTTCATATTAAATTGAATATATATTTCACATATGCTATAGCTCCACTCATCTCCATTCCAAGTAGGGAATCTTGTTCTGAAGACATAACATCCTAATAATGAAAATGAAATGTAAGGTGCATAGAATCACTACAGTTAGGAATATTCTGCAAAATTTCATACTTTTTTGTACAAGAATAACACCAATTGCTAAATAGATCTCTTCTGTGTAAGTAGTGCTTTTATATGTGTGTTTTGGCCTAATACATTTTCATCCTGTTGAAGCAGAGACAAACTGTACTCTCCTGGGAATGAAAGGAACATTTTAACATTTTTAATAGCCTATTTTCACTTAAGAAAGCAATTTTACATAAATATGAAGTTCTTTTAAAAAATCTTATTCAGGTTTTGCCACCTTTGAAATTTTCTTTGTTTTCCTAGCTGTGACTACATTTAAGGATAATCTTTTCAACTCTTCAGATGTTTAAAAACATTTTATGTTTAGCAAAAATATGTAGACTCTTCACTAGAGGAGAAAATGCAACTATTTGGGTGTAAATAATCCCACCAAATTTAGGCACTCTGATGAGGTTTAGGAGCATAGCAAGAAAGCAAGATTGCCAGAGGTGATTTGAATTCCTTACCATTACATTTCTTTCTTCACCCATTGCAGAGGGAGTAGAGATGGCCTCCTGTGTAGCTTGTGTGTCTCAGTTACGTTCCTGAAATTTAGTGGAACTAAATCTGGGTTGTTGATGAAATTAGTTTTTCAGAATATATTACCTTAGGGTTTTGAAACATCCATGAGAATATGCTGAAAATTCCTATAAACTATTACCTGTTTATTACTTTTGTTAAATAAATGCAGAGCTAATTTCATGGGTTTTGTAGCTACTGTATAGCTAACAAACAGTAGAGCAGCTCCTTTCCCTAGAGTGCAGAGGGTACTAATTGGAAATAACAATGTGTGTTTTGTTCCTACTGCTTACATGAAACTATGAAACAGCCTGATACATGCCTGAGTAAAAGTTGTAGTTCCTATATGATTTGAACCTTGGGATGTGGTACAGTGTTTGTTGTCCTTGTGTAGAAAGTTGAAACTGTTTTAATATCTGTTCTGACTGGAGTTATGGATCCTGTGTTTTTGATTAATTTTCCTAAATTTAATTAAATTTAAATCACCTCTGCTGCTTTCAAGGCTACATTAAGTAAAGAAGTATTACATTCCTTTTATTAACAGAAAAATAAATAAATCCGCAAATAAAGCAGAGAGAGATTCTGCAAGAAGCACCATGGGCAAGGTACTCTTTCCTTTGAAATAGCAGTCTCATTCTTTGAGAGAGACTTTCCAGAGGAATGGAAGACTACTGTAAGACTTACAAAAAGAACATGAATGTATTTTGTTTTACATTTTTTTGTTTGTAGTTTTTTTTAAGGTAGTAGTAGTAAAGATTTTAAAATTCTTTCTCTTGGCTACAGTATGGTTAAATAATTAATCTACATAATTTTACCAATATTGGCTGCAGGCTACATCCACTGCTGTGTAGACAGACCTTAGTTATTGTACTTCAGCAGTACAACAAAAAAAGCCAATTAAAATAACCAGCAGCAACGATTTCCAAAATAGCTATGTGCAGATGGCTTCCCACTTTAAATGTAGTGCTACCAGTTCTTTGGGATAACTTGGTGTTTGCAGAGGATCCGATGTTCTCATTGACTTTTACGTGAGGTGGATAAAAGGCTATTTTTGCTCTTTTGTAACTTGTAAATATTTTAATATCCATTAGTTATTAAACTATCAGGTATGGAGTTAGCTGGGAGAAGACCAGTTCCGTCAGTGATATCAGTAAGTTTTCACAGAATCTTTGTATCATATTAAAAACTACTTGGTTTATGAGTTCAAATGATCAACCTGCATTACATCCAACAAAACGAACAAAAAAGGAGTTATTTTTAGGTGAGATATCTATTTGCAATTAAGGATGAGGAACTTCTGCATATATACAGATGCTGAAGACTTGGTCCAGTAGTTTTACATTCTGTAGCGGTTCTTTTCTGTCCTGAAGTTTTACTTGCTTTTCTCTCAGCTGACTAGCTATATTTCAGCTACAAAACCAGTCATTTCATTGATTATTTCTTTAATGTGCCCACTGTTAATATTTAGGCAACCTACTGTTGAAGAGTGCAGGCAGGCTATCAAGTATCAGTGCTAAGAAAGTTTGTACACATGCAGATAGGCATGTCTTTTGAGTGTTCACTGGTTTACATTTTAAGACTTACCACTGTTATTAATCATTTGTATTGTACCAATAATGTACAAAGTGCAATCTCTGTGTATATAGATCCTATTCTTATTTTTTATTAGTATTTCTAAAGTCATTCATAGTAAGTTTCTATTTCATTAAAGTAATTGCTGGAATTTATTTTTTAATTGGTATAGAAAATGCTATGTATACATCAAGAACAGTGAATTGGGATTTAAAGTGTAGCCAGACCTTGAATGGACATTTAGGACTGGTTTTAATCTCACAAAAATGCTATTGACATTTAGAGGTGATAATAAGCAGTTTATTATGTGTTTTAATTATTATCGGCCACCAGTTAGGAGTGAAAGAAGAGGAAAATAAAATCTTCTGTTTTTCTGAGTGTGTGAACTTTCAAAGGTGAATTACTAGAGGGGAAGCCAAAGGGGGTGAAAATAGAGTGGAGGGTACCACAAAAACAAATACATCTTTTAATCTTGTAGTATCTCTGAGGCAGAAATAAACAAAGAATCATTCTTTGAGGCCTCGCTTTGTTTTCTTAAAGCCATCTTTTATAAGAGCTTGAAAGTTCAGGATGGCTCACATTGCTTTCATATTATCTGAAATTACTTTTCAAGTATTTTGAGTAGCCAGTAAAAGGAGCAGTAACAAGCTCCTTTACATGTTTTTTAAATGGTTATGTAGTCATTAAAACTCCAGGGACTTGAAAGCTGCTTGGGATGCAATCAGCACGGCGTGCTGCCTATCCCTTTGGTTTGGCAGAGAAATATAGGAGAAGCCAGATCCTCCATTTGCTGGTGTCAGAAGCAGCAAAATGGTCAGACACCTGGGTGTAAATTTCTTTTACATAAAGATGACCAATTATTGTAGGATGACCACTGCTGTTTTAAATGGGGAGAATAAGTTTTGTGACTCACAAAGGTTTCAGGCTTTTTCTTTATTGAGAAATGGTTAGAAAGTTGCATTGAAAACCTACAGCAAGGTTCATAAATAATAAATATTACCTCTTATTAATCCATATTTTAGTTTAAATCTGGCTCATGGCAAGTTGCCTCCTTGGGGAATGTGGGATTCTTTACAAGAGAAGGTGATGAGCCATAGTCCCCAAGGAATTAAATTGTGAAAACTATCTCAGTTTCGTACATGCTAATATAGTTCTGTTATTCCCTTTCCACATCTATCACAACACAGTCTAAATTGTGGCTGATCTTCTATGCAAATAGCTGTCTTATTAGTCACTGGCTCTTGTGTGCCAGTGTCTCCGTGGGTTTCTCAGGCATTTGCTATCTAACCATCAAAGCAGTGGAAATGAATGATGATTACTGCATCCCTTTGAAGAACAAAGAGGACTCGAGGTCCTAGATGCGAGAATCGGTGACACTGAGCCACGTGGGTAAATGCAAGTATCTCTGTGGCTCATATTAAGTCAGGAAATAATTTTTTCTGTGTTTTCTTCTTGTGTTAAATTTATTGGCATTGCTAAAACTGCGAATATCTTTCGCAGCTGATGTTTTGTTATAAACCATTAGTAGACTAGGGAAATTGCAAAAGGCAAGTCAAAACAGTCTCTTAAACAGTGGCATAAAAAAGCCAAAAACTAGTTTTGCAGTGTAAAAATGTATCTGTTACTTCCTCAGTTAGCTGAAAATTCAAACAATACTTTTATTTTCCATTCTAATTACTATGATGTGAAACTTACGAAACCCAGTCTAGAGAATTTCTGTGAAGCATAGTAGAGGGGGGAAAGATGCAACCAAGTGGATTACAGTTCACTGCTTATGTGTTTTACATAAAACAGCGAGTATTCTCTGAATTCAACCAAAGTAATGTATGGAAAAATTAGAAAACTAAATTGAATTTTCAGTTCAGATTAAAAATTAGTGGCACTCTTCTGTACCTTACTGTTACTCCTGAATACATTTTAACAAAGGTTGCTGAGTTTGGAGCACTCAAGTTCATTTTATTCCCTGTGTCCCACAAGTGAAATGAAGGAGGTTGGATTTGTCACTTGACATTAAATGCCAGTAATTCCTATAGAATTGATAAATAAAATAATAAACTTTGTGGTTTTAAAATGCGTGAATAACTTGTGGGCATCATTCCTGCAACTATATTTTAAACCGTGTTTGAAGCTATGGGAGAAAATGGTGAATGCTTTAAGTTTGGGATGCTGGCAGTAGTGTTCAGCAGTGCCATGGCATGCTTTTTGGGTCGTGATTTGGCATCTCAGTGTCTTCCAGGGCTGCACTTCCCAGAAAGTGTGCCTTGGCAGCAACCAGGGAGGCTCGTCTTGCTGTAGCACAGCTGGTTATGCCTAACAGAAAAGTACAACTCTTGCAGATACTCCACAGCCATATGTGCACAATCTGCCCATGGTTTGTGGCTACCCAGGATGATTCAGCCAAAGTTTGCCCTTGGCACGTTGCTCACCAGGGCCAGTTGGAAAAAGGCAGGGGTTGGCTGCTGTGTGTCTTCTGTGCTTGAACAGTAAATCTGACACTTCTTGAAAATGTCAGTCCTCTCATGAGTGTGGGTGTTGATGTTGGGACTCTTGTGTCGTAGAGGCAGTCAAATGGGGGGGCTTATCATCACTGTGGTGAGTAATGTCTTCAGCCCAGCCAAGATGGTTCGATCCCAGTGTTTTGAGTGTGACTGTAACAGCCAGTTATTTCTTAACTAGGGAAAAAGAGGTGAAATGAGCATGTTTGTAGAATCTGCCACTTGAGTGGCAGCCCTGTGAGGGGATGAATATGAAACCATAAGGTTTTGCATGTTAAAAGATACATCAGGAATTTGCTAGAGCACTATTCCGATGATGCTTGTTCAGTTACATGAATGGTGTGGAAGCACCAATATGGCAGAAAGAACATCGATGTATCGATGATAGTGCAGTTCCCTGTGCAATCCTAATGTCACCTCCTTGTGAGGAGGCATGCAACATGACTGCAACATGAGAAGCCCATTCAAGAGTTAGAATGGTTGTTACTTAAATGCAATGAAGGTGATTTAAACTATCAGTACCGTAGCTGAGAGGTGTAAAATGCACACAGCCCCAGCTTTCAGTTTTTGTTCTCCACTTCCTTTTCATTCACAGGTATCTAGAGCCCATGGCAGCAAGGTAGGAGAGTGTGGGGTTGCTGTGCTTCAGGTATCTGCTCCTCTCTTTTCTCAAGGTGGCTTGAGGGCTGTGTCTGCAGGTGGGTTTCCTGAGCAATTTCACCTCTGGATGCACACATGCCTAGTCCTGCCTCCGACTCCTGTGTGTGCTGTAAATGTATTTGCCAATAATGGAATACAATACTACAATACTACATTAATTCCCTGGTTTACTAAAGAAATAAATTATATAGGCACGTAATTCAGTGGTACCAAATGCTGAATCACAGTGCAGCCAGTTTAAAACTTTTCTTTTTTCTTTATTTTTATTTAAACTAACAGGTATTCTGTAATGTTAATAACCCTTGCAATGGAGAAAAAGGTATGTTTGGAATGTGTCTAATAGTCTTCAGAATACTGATGATTAATTCCAGTGTCTCATTGTACTCTGGGAAGGCTTATGTCTTTGTGTATAATTATGTAAATGTTGCTTGTTACCATTTTTCTGATTTTATAAGCAATTAATTTATTTAGTAGTTTGTTTAGGAATAATGTTTTCGTTTTTGTTTTAGTTTTTTTTTCTGATACTGACAGTGATTTTTGGATTGAAAACAATGGGTAGAAAAGATGCCTCTACATCAAGGACTCCTGTTGACCAATACAGGAAACAAATAGGTAAGTTTGAAA
This sequence comes from Rhagologus leucostigma, assembly GCA_013397725.1. Classification (NCBI taxonomy): domain Eukaryota; kingdom Metazoa; phylum Chordata; class Aves; order Passeriformes; genus Rhagologus; species Rhagologus leucostigma. The sequence continues at coordinate 1,008,091 of VZTD01002184.1, read as the reverse complement.
AAAAGTTTGTGTGCTTAAAAAAAAAAAACAACTGTTTTTTTTTTTTTCAGGAAGGCCCACTAGTGTAACAAAATGTAACCTCTTCAAAAACTTCATTTTGTATATGCTGTTGAGTAATTCATTCAGCTTTATGAAGACAGTATTTTGAGTGACTTTAGATAAAGTATATCACCAGTGTTTGGGAACACTGGTGAAATATTGCGATGAAGTGGCTTCACAGTGTTTCTGAACTGCTGGAACTTTCCTGATTTTCCTGTTTGTGTCTAATTTCATATATGGGCATTTCTAAGAAGATACTTTCCTCATTCATAACAATTTTTGATACACTGAATGTTACAGACTTTTGCATTGTATAACTGCATTTATTCTCACACTAATGGATATAATAGACATGTTAATTTCTTTTCTTCGGACTTTTTCTGTCTTTGCTTCCTACATATGTACGTAACACGTATACAAAGTATGTATATGCACACATGTACCTTCACATAGATACTTACATAGCAAGCTCAAATGCCTCTTTCTTTGCTTAAATGCAAAGGTGAGTTATTTTTGAAATCCATACATGAGGATTCTGTCTCTGTATGTCAAATAATATTAAAGTCACAGTATTTTAGAAGTTTATATATAAAATGAAGTACCTTAATCTGTACTCAGTTATTTAAGTCAATTACTTTGTTTTACAGTTGCTAAGCACACACATCTGTTTAAATATGCAGAAAACAACAAGTGTCTGGGGAAAAAAAGTTGTTTACAGTGTGCATTCTCATGGTTAAAGAGCTAGAGTTATGTGAGCAGTCATTTTTATCATGTCTTAATTTTTTTAGTGCTGCCTGATTATTTTAATATAACTGATTTAGTGCTCTTTTCAGCTTCTTATTAAGTTGTAAGTAAGGGATTATTTTGTATTTTATTTGTTTTAGATAGCTTTGGAGTGGTATGTTTCCTAATCTTGCGTAGTTTGTGTGGCTGATTTCCTTGTCTCAATCCATGAGAAGCACGGCTGAAAGCTTTTGAGTGCCTTTATGGATGAGAAGCAGATAGAGTAAAAAAATGTTCAAAAATATGAACTCTATGATTTTGGGTTTTTTTAGGTTTTATGTAGAAAACCTTGCAAGGAAACCATTGCCCAGTAGAAGATGACACCACGAATATTTCACCCAAACATGTAGGGTGAGAAATGGGGGCCCTGCAGCTTGTTTTTGGGACAACTCATCCTATGTAATTGGGTGCTTGGATAGAGGATGATTGTAGCAGCTTTTTGGCATTTTCTCCACTTGTTTTTCAACCACCACCTTTAGGGTTGCTTTTTTTGTTTTTTTGTGAGCACTTTCAGGTGACCATGGTTGGAGTTGTTTTTTTAAATCCTCTGCAGGGTGAAAGTGGTGATCAGCAGAATCCCTGGAGAGACCAGGGCAGGTATAAAGCTTTATTTAAGCAGGAGGCTCAAATAATTACCTCCCACTTTTCACAGCTTGTGCTGTTTCTTGCACATGACTACTGCGTGGCACAGTTATACTTCTCAAAGCTGTGAGATGCCAGGACTGATCTGCCAGTGCCTTGAGCAGGGGAGAGGACACTGTGCTATAGCAAGGCACTAGGAGTATTTGTACTGGAGCCCAGCTCTCAGAGGGATCCTGTTATGTTGCTGACTTGGCAGTTTTGGCCTGGTGTGTTGTCTGAACAATTTGGCACCTTCCCTGTTATAAACTGCAGCAGCATCATCCATTGGGTACTGCAAAATATGGAGGGGGTTCATAATAAGCTCATTTTCTTTAGATGTGACATGTTGCTCTTAACTTGGCAAAAGCAAGTGTTAAAAATTATTGTAGGGAAGAATCTCATGCTGGCAGGCAAATAAACTATACAACCTAGGAGGTGTTTCTGTGATTGTAATATTCCTTAGTGGATGTAGAGCAAGAACTAAAATAGACTGCGCTCTGCCTTTTGCTCTGGTGATGATTGTTTCAGCTCCCACTCTGGTCATTCACTGATACAGCTATAGAGTTTGCCAGTGGAAATTAGTTCTCTGAACTTAATGTAAGAGGGGGAGTTTGAAAATTTACGGATACGGTTTGATACGTAAGTGTTGCCAGGTGTGTTTGAGTTTTGTGTAAGCATTCTGGGCTATCTTTAGGCCTGGTAGCTGAGCTGGGTGGAGTGAGCCCTCTAGTCTCATTACACCTTTAGATGTATTCTAGAACAAATAGGTGTATTATTGACAAATACTGTCCAATATTGCCCTCATGAATATGAAAGTGCCTTTTTTTTGTCATTACTTCTTGATTTTTTTGTTCTTATATCGTTTTGCGTAACTGGTAATAATTCATCCATTTGTCACAGGATGGTTAAGGTTGACAGGGACCAGTGGAGGTCATCTCATCCATCTGCCCTGCTCAAGCAAGGCCACCTAGAGCTGGTTGCCCAGAACAATGTTCAGATAGCTTTTAAGTATCTCCAAGGATAGGAACTCCACAACCTCTCTTCCTGTGTTTGACTATCCTCAAAGTAAAAGGTTTTTTATGTGTTTCTGTGTGTGCCCATTGCTTCTAGTCCTGTGACAGGGCACCACTGAGAAGAGCCTGGCTCTGCCCTCTTTGCATCCTCCCTTCAAGTATTTATATACCCTGATGAAGTCCTTGAGCCTACTCTTTTTCTTCTAGGTAAACACTCTCAGATCTCTCAGTCTTTCCTCATAAGAGAGATGCTCTAGATCCTTCATTTTAACTCCTCTTGATTCTTCTTGGCCTGGTTTCATTCAGGTACTTATTAGAAATTATACAGAAAGAATTTTATTTTTTTTAAACATATTCATCCATTAAAACTTAGATTTGACAGCTTAGGTACTTTTGCAGGGATGTTTTAGTGTGAGCTGTTCAACAGATGATCCCTCAAAATACAGAATGCCCTAATGCTCCAGGCTCATTTGTTTTGGAGATGGACATTTGATCACCCTCTTTGAGGTAGATTATATCAAGAAACAGTAAACAAAGTGAGGCTGCACAGGGCCTGTCTTTAAAAAAAACTAATTTATCAAATGCATTTAAAGCTCAAAATCCATGCTTGGATTGATTGCCGGCCTTCTTTTCCAGGCATTCAGTATCTATGGATTGTTGAAAACATTCTGATAGAGGCTGGCTGAACAGCTATCTCCTGCTGACTAATGCTGTGATGTTATTTTTTAGCTTACAACTAATGTTTTCTAGCCTTGCTGGATAGAAGGTAACCAGATTGAAACGTTTTTCATACCTTTTTTTTGATGGAAAATGGAAGCCTTCAAGGAACAACATGTCACAAAGTCATATACACTTCAACACAATTTTCAGTTAGATGTTTAGTGGAGTAATTTGAAATAAAAGCAGATTTTTAATTTCATTTTGTTCCAAGCTTTCTGTTTTGTGCTGAGTTTCCATACGGCATGCCACATGTTTGCCCTGTGCCATGGTTAAGTTCATGTTGATTACTTCAGTTCAGCCGTTTGCCTTTTTCTCTTCTCTGTGAGAACAGGATCACTTGTGTCTTGTTTGCCTCTGTGCCGCTAGCGGTTGCTGTTTGCTTCAGTAGCATTTTCAGGGGATTCCCCTAGCACAGAGATTGATACTGCTCTTCTCTGTCAGCTGGCTTTCAGCCATCTCTCCTGCCACCAGCCAAAATTTGTCTGTAGTGCCACTTAAGCTAGTGCTCCAGTATCTGACAGTGGCACTGCCTTCTCAGTGGGGAGCAGAGGCAGTCTTTTAGTTATCAGACCAAACTGGCAGTGTCTTCATGAAGCCTATCCCCAAGTGGAAAGGGGACAACCACAGCAGCCTTTTCAAGCAGCCAGGCTTCAGCTGTACCTGGAGGACAGAGAGTGGCACCAAGGGACTCTCTCCCTGTTCAAATCTCCATGAGCAGCCAAGGCTGTGGAAGAGACATGAGGAAAAGTAATGTGAACACTTCTTATTCATCTCTGGCTCACATACCCAAATATATACCTGTAGTGCAGCAGCAAACAGGGCAGCTCTTCTGTAGAGCATTTCATTCTCCCTGCTGCTGTTTGTGCTGCTGTGCTTAATTTGCTGGAATCTGAGGAAAGGTGTGAGGCAGTATGCATCCTTCTGCATTTATGCAGCTTTGCTCCACAAATGCTGTGAAAATAGCAACAGGTTTTGTACCATATTTGCTTTGTTTACTGTTATGTGTGCTTTAAGTTCCCAGAACAATTCCACATGTATATTTTCCATCCTTCTTCATCTGGTGTGTCGCTTGCTCGGCATGGAAGCCGCAGGATTTGTGGGTAGTGTTCATGACTTGTGTGATTGTGGGATCCTAAGCAGGCATACTGAGAGGATTATAGCATAACTAAAACCTGGTCTACAAATCAGGAATAGACATACTTTTGGCTCCCATTACTATTGTGTTGCTGTAGCATAATTTTTCATGAGGAGAGGTTGTTTGCCAATCATTCAACCTTCAGTTTGTAGACTCAGAGGTCTACCTATTGTCTGCTCTGTATCTCCTGACTTGCCAGCTTGATCTTTAGCAGCTGGAGCTTATATGGGCATAGCCCAGGGGTTCTCTGGAGCAAATAAGGCTCCTCACATCCCCTGGGAAGGAGTAAAAGTTATGAATGAAAATACGTTCTCTTTTTGTTTTGGAAAGCACAAGATGGTAGAGTGAGCACGGTGACTTGGTGATGGAGGTGGTGCTCATTGGCATTGCACATGTGCAGCAATGAGGCAGGGAAGGGGACTGGGTAGGAGTCCTGAGTCCTGCTGTGGCAGCGCAGGAGTGGAGAGAGCACTGCCCACATGAACTAACAGATAAAACTTCGTGGGTAAAGTTGGGCCTTTTAAAAATTCCTTGGTGTGGAGACTGGTGACTTGTCCAGAAGAAACGTGCCTCATCCTTGGGCCAAAGTTCTGCTCTCACTGTAGCCCTGAGATGGAGAAAAGCTTGGGGACTAGTGGCAGCACGAACATCTGTGGGGTTCCCACCTCCAGCTACCAGCTGGAGCATGGATCTGTTGCCTTCTGGTCTCCAGAGAGAAGCCCTTCTTGTGGCAGATTGCCATTTCCACCTGCCCTACTGCTAAAGGTGTTGTCTTTACTCTCTACCACCTCACCTTTTCTATGTTTTCTCTTACCATTTACCTTCTCTGTGTTTTTATGAAGTTAGTGTGCCTCCACCTTCCTTGTCCTGAGTAGTGCCATTGCATACTCAAAAAAACCTGGCCATTATCAGCCTTCCTTTTCAGCTTAAAAAGAGGGAAAATGTTGCATTTCGATACTTTTCTTTGAAATACATTGCATACTTTGAAGTGAAATGTGGTTGTTTTGTTTTGGATCAGGAAATGCTTGTTATCAGCATGAAAATTTTAGATATAATTTCTGAAATAACAGCAACAGCAAAAAATGTTTGGACTGAATTTGTACTGAAAATTTCAAAATTTCACTATTTGTCACAAAACAGCAATTCCTTTACTTTTGTCTGTTAAGAAAAGGCACGGAACCAGAAAGCAACATCTACATCGTTGAGATTTCTCTTCCCTGCCATAAACAAAGATGTAGCAGGACAGATGTCAATGGAATAAAAAAATGCTCCAGTCTATTTTTTTAACTAGTCTTATTTTTTTTCCCCTATTTTAGTGTCAATCACCTATTTACTGTGGGAAAAGAAGGGAGGAGAAAAGTACAGAAACAAATACCGACTAAGTTGAGACAAAAAGGAAAGTCTTCTCCTGCTGTTTATTTATAGTGAAAAAACCCCAAGAAATAGATAATTCTAGTGTACCCTTTTTTTTGCATATGGAACATTGCATTTCCTCACTTTAATTTTTCTAATAAAAATCTACTATTAAGCATGTAATAAAGAGATGTACGAAAAAAAGCCGTCCTCTTGCTATTATGTGTGACTGTTGGCAAGTTCTGGAATCTGAGTTTCATACTTCACAGTGATAGGCCACTGATACCATGTGTAGTCCCTTTTCTTGGGAGGAGGTTTTATGAAGAATGAATTTTGGTGTCACAAAAAAATGAACTACATCCTTTGATCAGTTAGTGCTGTTTTGATTTTAATTTTATGTCAGTGGAATCACTTTTTGAAAACTAAAACGGGAGCAGCTGAGGAAAACACTGCTGTGAAGTAAAGCCTAGTCTGGCTATACTAATTTAATCCACATTTTGTGACGATTGGGATGTTTTTAAATATGTTCTGTGAAGACTGATGATGGATTTTAAGCACATGCAGTTTGTGGTCACATGTTTTTTAAGTCCAAAGCAGCAGAGCTATTGCCTTGTTTTATGACTTTGACTTAGAGCATAAAAGGTGATGGTAGATCTGGATATGTACTTACGTTTGTGTGGATATTATTTAGTTTTCATTTGTTGGGCAGACACAGACTCAGTCTGAGCAAGAATGGGAGGAGTGGCTGCAGATCCAGAGGACTACGGGTATGTGTTCACACACCTTGAAGAGAAGCTAAGGAGAAGGGTTGTGCATCTAAACCCTTGGCTCCCATCCCCTCTCCACGGCAAAAGTTTCTTTGAGCTTGTTTGATTATACTACTTTTACTATACAATCATATTACACTTGTTTAGTACTTTTATACAGATGGAGGCTCATAGTCTTCTCTTATTTTAATCTCACCAACCATATCACCATTTCACTCAGTGGAGTTGCTACAAATTTCTTATAGGTGTAAATGAGAGTGAAATTTGACATGTTTCCAGTTGCTGAACTGCCTTTCAGCATGGTGTTATTTCAAGCACTTGCAAGTTCTGTAAGGTATCCGGTGTCTACAGGGCTGTTGCAGTGTTGCATATTTGTGTTTGTACTTACTCTCAGCTTCTGATCAATTCTTCAATGAATTCGTTTCTGCAGTCAAAATCAACTGAGAAAAAACTCTTACAATCCTTTACAAAATACATAAAATTTTTTGCTATAGACACATAAAAGCATGTATGTATTCCATTCAGAGGCAGAGCAGTTTAACATTTTTAGAAATTCTTTCACCAGGCTTTGAAAATCTTAGCTCATGTGTGAAAGCTGGACTTCAAAGTACTCTCATCTCAATGTGAATATGTAAATCTAATTTTAGACACCCATTTCTAAAAAATCTCAGACATATTTTTTCTATGTATACAGTGTTCATATATACACATTCTCTACATGTGGTGCATGTGCTTATATTTGTAGGTAATATTACGTCAACATAAATGCAAGGAGAGTTGGGCAGTGAACTACAAGTCTGATTTCCTCTCATTTGATCATAACAAAGCAGTGGAGCAGGCATAAGAATGAAATGCCCAGCACAGATGCATCTCTCAAGATATGCTTGGTAGATATTTAAGGTGAACATAATTCATAGTTGTAACTGCGTTTGTTTAGCTACAATGCTATGAGAAATAGTGCTGGGTTTTTTGGGTGCATTGAAGTTTTGTCCAACCATTGTCCTACCATGGAAAGTGGTGGTCTGTTAAACCTCTGCTGCTCCTCCCCTGTCTGGGCTAGCAGGAACGAAGGCAACAAGGAGTCTGGCAAACACTGCAGGGGCAGGGGTCTAAGGAGAAAGACATGAGTCACCTTGCATCAATTCAAAAGGTTTAACTGAAGGGATTTTTGTATTTCATGCTTCAGGATGTGACCATGTGCATTATGTAGTTCATCAGGTGTTGCACCTATTTATGGCCTTAAAAGAATGTGTTAGATGTCCATGTTCAGTGTTAGCATGACCATAGAATAGTCATCTGGATTTTGTAATGAACTGAATGTAATGAGTCATGTTGGTGATTGCAATCATGCAGTCCATTAATTGCATGTTGCCATGGATTTCTGTAACTGGATTGTATTAAAAATATTTTTCTTTTTAGTGGAAGCTTTTGCTTGTATTATGCCTTATTTTGGAAGAAAGCTAGGAACTGGCTACATTGTGCTTTTCAAGGTCTTGAACTATTTATGGGATTGTCTGCTCGGCTCTACATATTGCTTGCAGGCTTTAAGTGTTGGATAAGAAAAGAACTTACAGGGCAGAAGGAGAATGGTCTTAGGAAGCTCAAACTGCTAGAATGAAAATAAAAGGCACTTGCTTGATTTGAATTACAATTACAGAAACCTCAAACATCATGTGACTAACTTTTGCTCTTACTTGATGGTAAAGGCTGATTAAAATAAATGCTATTGAAAGCATTAACACATTCAAAGTTATTTTAAGATTTTTCATTCCCGTAGGAGTTGAATCAGTACAGAAAAGCACCATGTAGTGAACGAAGAGCTCTACAGTAAGTAGAATGTGAGAAAACAAATAATTTGCCCTGATTGAACACTCTGGTTTCAGTTAATAAATTTACAGATAATATAAAGCAAGTCACTAATCTGTTGCCTAATTTCTGAAATACTTTACTTGAAATCTGGTTCTTGTCATTATCTCAGTTACATAGATACCCTATTTACTATGGGACGAACTGAGAGAATTTTGCTCAGCTAAGCTACTGATACTGTTCTAGAATAACTCATATAGTAAACAATAGTATTTTCAAGAATTTTGACTGCCTGTTGAATAGGAAAGGTGGAAAAGCCTGACTTTTCCTTCATTTATTTTCTGTGAATATCTCATCATTATCAGCGTATTTGCATTGGTGCTGTAAGATTTGTAGCAAAACTGATATCCTCGGTTGCAATATTTGATTTTTCATTAACTAAGTAATAGTAATTTTAGAATGCGTGGGGGTTTTTTTGTTAGAAGTAATTTTCCTGTGGTATTTTAACCGAATACCTGTGGGCCATTCATAAGCATTGGTGTTTGGATGATCTAGGGTGTGATAGGTAAGAGGATGTGACACAGATTGTCAGTAAATCACTTGCTCAGGTTCAGCCTAGGTGATAGTTGTGGGAAGATGGTAACTGCCTGGCAGATGTTGGGTGGCATTTATGATGCGATGTTTGTGCATTCAGTTCCTAGTGGAGAAGTGTTGAAAAACATCATTATTTGTTGGCAGTCAAAACAGAGAGGAGCTGGATAATGAACTAGCATATGGAATGAAACAGTGTCTCAGCATTAGACATGGTCCCTTCAGCTCAAGGTTACAGCATACTGATAAGAGTGTGGCCCAGATTTACTGAAGCTGCTTTGAGTAAGTCTGAGCTCACAGTGTGCGTTAAACCCTTCAGCTCTGGGCCTCCTTAGCACAGTGCTTGTGTTGACCTGTCTCTTATCAGCGCTAATTAACTTGGCCATGATGCTGTATCCTATGGCAATGCATCTCCTGCTTGCACCTTACCAGTTCACATCACAGGCAGAATGAGTCTGCAGCTGTCAGTTTAGACCTGGCTTGGGAACCTGTGGTCACTGTTAACTGAAGAGCAGGGAGAAGTTTTAAGCGAAAGTAGAATGTAAGTGGGGCCTTTTGCAGGCATTGAGTTGAGATGTGTAAGAATAATCTCTACAGGCATCTGTTCCAGCAGGTGAAGGGTGAGAGTTTGGACTGGTGATTCATATCTGCACTTGTAGGTTAAGCAAGCATTGTACTGCTTTCTGGCACATAGGTCAACTGGCATCGAATAACTCTGATGGTACTGTTAAACTCTTTTGTCCCTAAAACAGAGTGGCTGCTTGCACACTGCTTATGGAAAATTGCACCAGGCAATTTTCAGTTCCCTCTTGAGCCATGTGTAGGAATTACTTCGGAGAGAGTGACGGTGGGCACAAACTGTGTCAGGGACTGTTGTAAGAATTGGAGTGAGCATACCCTTCAATTCCAGTTGCTTTTCACGTTGTCTAATACATTGGTGCACCTGCAACAAGATATGCAGAGGGTACAGTTCAACATTACGAAGTGACCTTTAACAACACCTACCTCTCTGTCCTTGTTCCTGCCACCATGTCACAGTGTATAGTACACCATCCTCTGGGATGGCACAGCTGTTTGTATGCCATTTGGATCCAGCTTGAAGTAAAAGATGTGCTGAGCAGTTTGTGAACTGAACGAACTCCCTGATCTGCTTCATCATCTGGCTGCATGCACAAACTAAGCTGATGTACATCAAAGCCAGGACAGCACACTGCAGGCACTGAAGTGTGTGGCAAAACTCAGGCCAGCAAGTGCCATAAGCCAGTATTGTTGAACACTTTGCAAAGCCAAGCCGCATGTCAGCTAAGTTTAGGAAGAGTATTCCATATAACATTCAGATTGAACAGCTTAGGAAGCGTGAAAAGGATTTGTGCCCTGTCTAAGTTTCCCTCAGCTTCTCAGAAGCAGTTTTGATTTCAATCCAGTGGCCTCTGTAGGTCTGATCAGGCCTGCAGGCTGAATTAATTTATGAGTAATAACTACAATAGTTTAAATCCATGTATTTTTAGAGGTATTTTACACTGTCTTCAGTGAGCGGTGAGGTTGCCTTTCATACATGTGGAAGGCACAACAAAACCTGAATGCAGTTCTTTTTTTGGCACAGCCTTTTCCATAATGTTCAGGTACAGTACAGTGGTGTTTTGCCTACTGAACGGTGGAAAGTGGAGTGAAATGACTAGTGGGGTTGTCTCTGAAGAAATACTTTTACAGAAAAGATAGGCTGCAGTCCTCTGTCTTTTTTGGAATAGATGAGGACTGTGCAAACTAGAATGCACAGAGAGAAACATTGAATAAATTGCAAATCAAATAGAACTGAAAGTACAATCCTTAACATACTTCATAGTGTGAAGTGTCTCAGAAAATCCACCTGTTAAGTACAATACCAGATGGAAACGATTGGTAGAGTTACAAGAAAGTCAGACTCATGTCTGTAATACAGGAGGCTCTGTGTGTCTTGATAGGCAGCTTGGAAAACCACAGACCTCATAGCATATATATTCCATGAAAGAGCTTCTATCCAAATGGCTTATGGAAGAAGGAAATATAACTTGTGTTTGTGTAGAGAAAATTATCAAATTCTAATGAGTAATCATCGTGAAAAGGACAAAGAGGGAAGTGCTTTCATGTATTCCTCAGAGAGAAAGAATAAAACATTTTGACTTACAAAAGCAGAAAAAATGTATCCCACAGAGGATTGTCTTCTTCATCTTAGTTCTGTCACTGATGAAATTAAAAGCATAGTTTAGTGTTGTTTTTTTGCTTTGTTCAGCTACCTTTCAGGTAATTTTTAGTCTGGAGAGGAACACTTCCTAAAGTGAAGAGACCATGAGTAGGAAGGTTGGATTTTCTTGTGGTGGAAATTTGGGACAGGTATCACACTACTGAATTTAGCAGTTATTTCAGATACTGGGAGCAAAATCCAATCCATAAGGCTGAAGATAAAAGGAATAACATTTAGGTGCTGGGTAAGCTAATTATGTTTCTTCACCATTCTTTGCCTATGATCAAAGTGGTATCAAAGAACTGTGCACCTTGATGACCAGCTAATTCACAACCAGTGATATCACCAGCTGGAAATCTTAGTGGAAAGGTTCCCTTGTTTCTAGTGATTACTCATGGTCATGAAAAAAGTATTTAAAGTAATGATAAAAAATATTAAAGCCATTAAGTAGGGCACTGGGGACAGTGAGTTTGAAGTACTGAGTACTGTTTTGCTCATCTATGTTTAAGAAAGATGAATTGAAAGTGAAAGAAATGCTGAAAGAACTACTAGGGAAGACCAAAAAAAGCCTTGTTTAGCACAGCTGAACATGAATTAAGACAAATATGGTTCCTTTTGGAACTTCCCAAATAAACACATGGGAAAGAAACAGTCCATATATATCCAGTCCGTAACTGTATAAATTGTCCATAAAGAAACATAACAGGATATAGAAGACAGTTTCTTACCAATAGGAGATTGAGCTTCTTGGGTAATGTCCTACTGGTAGGCTAAAGAAAAAAAAAACAAACAAGAAAACCCCCAGAAAACCCAAACTGAATGCTCTAACTTGTTTTCCAACTGATCATTTTCTATGATCAGTTTTAAAGAAAACAGAATGATACATGTGCCTTCTCTAGCAAAGCACTGGATTTCAGTAGTTCACCAAGTCCTTCCTAGTCATATGTTCCATATGGACAAAGTTTCACTGTGAAGTGGAGCAGCTTTCTGAGATATTTATAGCTAGAGAATGCATTTGGAAGGATTACCATAACTTTCTGACTGAAGTTTTACTTGTGGAAAAATTAATACTGAATATTTTTACCAAAATCAAGATCTCGGGAGAACTGACAACATAATCTTGAATTTCACAGGCTTTTTCCTTTTTTTTGGAGAGAACATGAAATTCATGCTGAAAGGAAAGAGATAAGGGAAAAGGGACACATTTTGATCATAACATTAAACTTTGTTTTTCAGTGCCTGTGCTCTCAACACAGTGAGGTGAAGCTATCACAATATTTCCACAGCATCATTTTTTTCTGTTGTGGGGACTTTTAAGTACATGTTGAGTGTACATTTGGTGTTGCTGCACTTCTTGTTCTTTGTATTACAGAAGTGCAGTACTTAACAGTCTAGTAGTAAGTACAGTGTGCAGTTTATCAGAGGATCCCCAGTTATACATCTTTGACAGGACTTTCCTATGTTACCCATTGGCCCTAGCTCTTACAGCATGTCCCACTGGTAGGAATAGGATGTGACACAGGCATTTTGTCATCAAAAAATCTCAGTAGGAAACTAAAAGGAGTTCATACCACATACTTCTAGCAATTAGCTCATCTCCAGGGAGTGACAGAAAAGAAAAACACATAGTGTCTGTAGGTTGACAAAGAACCTGGGAATATATTTTATTCAGTAAGTAAAAAGGAAGACTTGTAAATAGTTTACAGCAGGTACCAAAGATGGTGGCATAAGGGCATGGTAATATATTCTAGCTGCCCTGCATACATCACTGACTGAGGTGCTGTCTTTAGGTGGAGTTTTCCTTGTCCGCCTATTTATTTATTACATGGAATATACAAAATCAGTCATTTGCCAAGTAGTATTTTAACCTAGCTTATCACATTTTGAAAGAAATTCATGCAGGTGCACCACAGTTACTGAAATCTTCCCTGTGAATTGCTCAGATCTTAGAAGTGTACACTAGTATGGGGGATACTGGAAGACCTCTGTTCTCAGTAAGTCTTGGAATAGGTTGATATATTGGCTAGAGGGGGTTATAGCAGAGTAAACACCTGGAGTGGAAAGTGATGAAGGCACATGAATGTCTGGGGACTATTGGTCACTAACATATCACACTGATGTGTCAACTAAGGCTGCCATTTGAACAGTGTTTGAACTCAAATATTGTAGTAATACTGTTTTAATAATTTAGTGTCCTCTATTTTGCATTTGCAAAAACCCTTTGCTAAATTCTTAAAACTTGGGATAGTGAGATTCACTGGCTTTTTTTGGCTCTAGGAGAAGCATGTCTGTCACAAGGACCATGTTGTTACTGAAAGTGATGTTGTGTCTCTTTTCTTCTGAGGAATAGAGCTGTTGAAAAACAGGCCATAGGGAGGGTGTGTGGCTTTTTTTGTTGTTGTTCTGTGTTCTTACATCTATCTATCTATCTGTGAAATGAGACATTCAGAAAAACATTTCACTCCAAGTGTGAAACAAACCTCTAGGTTGCAAGGAACTGAAAAATTACTGTGAAAAAGAAATGTATCGACAGTTTTTCACTCTGCATGTTATGTATAATGAAAGTGTCCTTCTTGGTGTGTTTAAAGAATAGAATCCATCAGATTGAGAAATGTCAATAGAGGACCATTCAGAGAGTTTACAAATAAACTCTCATCTGTGCAGATCAATGCCTGTCCTGTCTGCTGGGAGCCCACCTGGGAGATGAGGGGTTCTCTGTGCGGATGGTTAGCATCAGGACTCTCTCACAGGCGATGGAGTTGAACTAAGATCAAGTTACTGGTCACCTAATGGTGCATGGCTGATGTTCTGTGTCCTGTGTCACATGGTGACTAGGTGTCTAGGTAACTCTAGACAGAGGGACCTCATCAGGGGAAGGCAGGGGGTGGCACATAGGACCTTTGTGATCAGAGCAATGTCCACATACAGTTTGTGAGGAACAAAGCATAGCTAAAAGTTAGTTTTCTGTTTAATTCTGTTTAATTTTGTATGCTTATAATTCCAGAAACTGAAATTGCTTTGTCCATGGGTTTATAAATATTTAACACACATTTTTAATGAATAAGAAATTGAATTTAAGGGTCAGTAGCAGATTCAGTTACTTTTTCAGGTACTTGTTTAATTATTTCTCATTATATTTGTAAATGTAATTTTAAGATCTTTAAAAAGAAATTAATATAGGCCATCAGAGAATCATCTCTAATAGGTAACATTTATGAGTGTTTTTTACTTCTGTTATACCATTAGACCAGGATCTCAAGAGTTTTTGATGAGTACCAAAGTCTTGCAAGGAAAAGAGATTTCCCAAGGTCATACAGTAATTTTATGGAAGATTCAGGAATAGAAGACAGCTCCATGCTTTATCTGATCTAATCAAATAGTTTTCCAGATGGTAGAATTTTTTCCTCAACAGTCTTTCCATCTTTTGTATGTTTCCTACAAGAGACATTATACTTAAAAGATAATCCTGTGGAATAAAGATTTGGAAGAAAGGGTACTAGGAACGACCCTTGAGTCTTTGAATAGAGTGCCCTAATACGTGCCTTTCACTATTTAATTCATTTATAATGTAGTGATGTTCAAAGTAAGGCTATTACTGAAACCAACTGATTTTATTCATTAAAATATTAACAAAGCAGTGATGCTGATTCAAATGGTGAAATAAAATCAAAAGGTCTCAGATAAAATCATTACCATCACTCTGATGTCAGTTATTCAAAAAAATGCAGCATATAAGTTACGTGACAAATTCATATTTCTAAAGAGAAAGGTTTGAAGTAAAGCCTAGCTGTTCTTCACTATGTATTTCAGATTGTAGTATTTGTGAAGGATTCCAGACATTCACCTGTCAGGCAGTAAGTCCAGTCCCAAAGTTAGGAGTAACATGCCATTAGTTTACTATGCACACATGTGTAGTTCCCTTTATGTGAGCCTTCAGAAAGGGAAAAGGATGGAGTCTGAAAAATTAAAGATAGATTTAAAAGTTAGCCAGGCTCCTCTATCCTATTATCTTAACACCCATCTCATCACTGACAGAAGCCCGGTTTGGCTCTTGAAGGTAAAATTGTGTCTCCTAATATGCCTTCAAGGCATTATTACACCTTTAGTTCTCAGGTCCATAAACCATTACTCTCGGTGATCATAAATATGCATTTCCTTTGCACTTTTAAGTAAGCTGCTATTGCTGTCATTCACTTTTAGTTAAGACCTGTCAGGTGGTGTTTCTGTTGAAGGAAAGAAGTTTAAATTATGGGCGAACCGAAGATATGTGGTTCTTAGGCATGCTAAAATTATGAGTGAGTTGGAGAGATTATTCCTCACAAGTAATTTTAGGATCCCAAGGGATAATGGTGATGTGTACAAGAGATGTTCCCTTCTTGGCTAATTCCATTAAAAGCTTCTGATTTCTGCATTGCTGGAGTGAGACTCCAAAAATCTGCTTTTCTATCTTACATAATCACTTTCACAGTATCCTGTAACATCCACCTCTGCTACGACTGTCAGTGCATTGACTTCTGGAGTGACAGTGATATGTAGGTCTGACGAAGCATCCTTTGCAATGTGCTTCATTGAAGTGAGAACTGCAAATGCTGTCTCAGTATTACTGGAAACCTTTTACTTAGGCAGAATTAATAAATTACAACTTGTATTTTGGGATGGCCTTGTTATATACAGTTGGTCCAGAATGATATGACTTGTCGGGATCTGGGGGGGTGTTCTGGTGGGATGCTACAACCTCCCAATCCGGCTCCAACAGAAAGTCACTCGGCAGCCACTGCATTCACACACACACACAAGCACCGGATAGTTTCTCGACAAGCTGATGGTAAAGAGGCAGGAAGGGTCTTTGTGTGGAATTCCACGGCACAGGTTTACTTGAGCCCCATGCGTGAAGGGGACCAGGAACCAAAGACGTTGGGTGATGGTTTTAAGTTTATATACGGGGTGGGGCGGGGAAAGCATCAGGGACAGGGGCGGTACATAGGCGGGACTAGGGTACGGGAGCCAATGGGAAAATCTGAGTGAGTGGCAGGGAACAAGGTCCACTGGGAGAGGGGGGAAGGGAGAACTTTCCAATGAAGGAGTAGCTAAGGTACAAGGGGGCGGGGAGGCCAACTGAGGAAGCAGACCTGGGATACATTTCCATAACAGAACAGGGCATTGTGGGGGAGGCCTTTTTAATGACTTTAATCTGGGGAGCTGTCTCGGGGTCTGTCCCTTTAACTGGCTCCCACAATGGCTTACTAGTAAGAAATAACTGCATCTTGGCAGACAGCATTTTATTTTCATTTCTGAGAAAAGCATTATCCACTGGATAAGACACTGGATCAGAAGTTAAAGCATTCAGGATCACAGTTTTACCATTCTTATGGTGCCTGACTTCTTGCAGGTCTCCTCACTCAGATGTTTTCTTCCTTTGACTTTCCAAACGTGGTTGTGATTATTCATAGGGTATCCCCTTCAGTTCTGCCAGGTCTTCTGCTCCTAGGTGAACAACATGAATCCCATACTTGAACTAAATCCATAAATTTAGTCTGTTCCCCACAAGTTCTAGCTCCAGTCCAGGCTTTGGTTCAGACCTGGGAAGCTTTTCTTTAGCAAGTTGTGACCAGTGGTGAATTAACATAAATTTGGCAGCAAAATCTCAGGTTAATGTTAAAAGGGATTTCAGCTCAACAAAGCAGGTGTTACAGAGAAGTGACCCTAGCTTCTCCTGAGCTCTACTGTCTCTGAGGCTCTGTCCCTGCTTCATCATGTGACTTTGTTGATGTTCTTTGTTTACTGCAAGGTTTTGTTTGTTTTTCATAAAATCAGATATATGCTTTAATTCCGTTCAAATCGTGCCATCCTATTGTGTGTGAGGACAGAAAACTGAAGCTGATAGAAACAGATGTGATGTGGTATTTGTGGTGAAAGTCCTGTACTGTGTTTCGTATGGCCTCACCTGTTTCCAAGTTGCTCAGGTTTTCAGTGCCACCTCCAAGGCCTCTCTGTTCCTGTTGGGGAAGAAGAAGCTGTGGGTGACAGGTTGTGTCATTCCCTTCCTGGACTAGTTGTCACCATCCCTCCTTTAAGCAAAGCCCCGCAGCAGAAAGGTTGGTGAGGTATTGTTTGGGGATGTCTGTGGCTCTTTGGAGGTTGCTTGTGGAGAAGCATCAGACATGGGAGAAGGGATGACTCCAGATTCATGTGATGCCACAGTCTCACTGTGTCATCCCCCAGGGACTGGCCCCAGTCACCTAATAAAGTTGGACATGTCAGGTAGTGTGACGTGAACTACAGCAGACAGACAGACATCCTCCTCTCCTGAAACAGCAGTGACTCTTTATCCAAAAGGTTTAATAGTGTTGCTACAGTACTTGGTGATATGGTGCTTATACAGCTACCATTTTTGGGAATGAATTAGTAGTGTTGTCTGGCAGTAGCATGATACACACCAGAGTAATTAGGAATAAATTTCAAGTTACTGATATTGAAGACATTTTTCTGGCAGTGATTGGTTTGGTCCTGCTTAATTCCAGAGAGGTGGTCTGGAAGAATTTCTTGATAGTTCAGATGGGCTAGGGCTGATGAATAGATTTTCTTCAGTGAGGGAAGAAGGAAGGTGGCATCCTTTTGCCCAGGATCCTTTTGATCCTAGTGCTAGAATCATATACATGTGTGTTGAATTTTTTCCTAAAAACATAACCCAGTGGGTATCTGACTTCTCCTGTGATTTTAGTTACTCCTGTTCTGTTCAAGGTCAAAATACAGTAATTAATGTAAGACAATGGAAGACATTTCTGGCTATGTAGTTGCAGACATAAGAAGAGCAGAGAAGATATTTTGTGGAGCATCTCTTACATGGATATGCTTTATTGTGGGCAACTGAATGCGATGACCTGGTCATCAGTCTCCATATTTTCCTTTGTTGTCCTTAAGTGCTCTCAGTGGAGAACTGTTAGTATTTTCCTACCTTCCTGCCTAAGCACAGGCCAGCGTTTATTGGAGCTAACCTCTGATAATTATAAAGCCAACATTACAATTACAAGCAAAGAGACGGAATGTATAATATTCATAAATTACTGAATTCAGCTTCCTCATCCTTCACGGTAAGCTCTTCAGGATAGAGACAGTTTCTTGTAAGGACCCACAGTCCAACGTGGAGATAAGCAACAACCAATGTGTTTTGTCAAATCAGTTCAATTTTCTTCTCTGACAGAGTAGCAGACTTTCCATTGATGGGGAAGAGGAAGAGGTGCCATTCACCTTGACCTTGTCAATGTATTCTGGTAAACAAACTTGAGATGTATGAATATGAAAGTACTGAGAGATGGGTACCAAACTGATACGAAAGCTATTCTCAGTAGTTACTAATGGATCCACAGTGGTCTGTCCTGGACCCAGTATGTCAGTTGCCAGTGGGATGATGAATTTAGTCTGCAAATTATACCAG
Organism: Rhagologus leucostigma; assembly: GCA_013397725.1. Taxonomy (NCBI): domain Eukaryota; kingdom Metazoa; phylum Chordata; class Aves; order Passeriformes; genus Rhagologus; species Rhagologus leucostigma. The sequence continues at coordinate 989,607 of VZTD01002184.1, read as the reverse complement.
TATGAGAGGCAAATTCAAACTAAATTTGAGAAATCAGTGAAATGGCTTGGAAAAACAGAATATAATCCAACAGTGTCATGGTTTGATGCTGGTTTAAATGCTGAACACACAAAATCCGATTATATGCATAAGGGGAATATGGATTTATTGAGGAAAATGTAAAGAAACTTCGGGGCGAAACAAGGTCCATACTTAAACACTTGCAATATAAAGGAAAGTTTATTACTAACAGAATGAAAAAAAAAGAAATGATAAGAAATTAAAGCAAACCTTTAAACACCTTTCTTTCTCAGTGCCTCTTTCTTTACTACAAACCTCTCACAAGTAAAAACAAAGTAAGAACATGGGACTTTTGGTCAGAGTTGCACTTTAAGAGGTTTCCTATGCTTAAGGAAAAGAGGTTCTTATACTGTGCCATAGAATTTTCACAAACCAACAGTCCCGCCCAGAGAAAGTCTGTTGAAGTGAAAAAGGTACCTCTCCCATGAATCTTTCACCGTCTTCCCACACTGCCAAGTCACTGGCCACAGGAGAAAATGGGGTTTTAGTCTTTTAAGGATGAGTTATCTCAGCCTGAAAGCAAAAGTTTTCTGCTTTGAATTTCTAACAGTTTCTCACAACTTCTATGTGGCCTGGTGTGGGCCTCTCTATAATAGCTTCTCATAACTTCTATATGGCCTTTCTTTAAAGTCACGGGCTGCACAAGAATTTCCCATCCCCCCAGGTTTTTCCAAATGGAATAAAGTCCTTTCTACGGCTTTGCAAGAAGCATTTTTAAGCTCCGCGCCAAAAAAGCACGACAGCCCTCTTTTCCCATCGCCATCTAGCTGCCTTGCTACATGGTCTCACCTCTTCCTTTCTGCTTCTGACCTTGGGGTCGCCATGTTCAGCTTCGTCCCACATGACTTTACTTTTCTCTTCCTTCCTCGCTGACTTGAAAGAAAAGGTGTCTTTGTCGGCTGCGGTGTGTGGTGTTTCTTTGGCTTTGGTGAGAGCTGTGCTGGATGCAAGGGTGCCTCGCCGGCCCCGCCGGTCCCGTGCGGGGTCTCGGTGGCCTCAGATCATCTCGGCCACACGGCCTCGGTCACACGCTGCCTGCAGAGCGGGAACAGCTCTCCCCTGGGAGGGGAGGGCCGGCCCCATGCCACCGCTGCGCCGAGGGGGGCCTGGCCCGGACCTGGGCCCGGGCCCGGAGTCCTCCGCCTTCGGCCACCCCTCGGCCCTTGAGGCAAGAAAAAAAGAGAAATCTCCCGCCCTTGCACGGAATTTTTATATGCAAAATTGCAAAAGCGCGATTGGCCCAAAAGCCCGTCAATCAACTCAGGTTCAACCTGTTGCAAACAGAAAAAGGTCAAGTTTCTCAACTGCGGCATAAATATTCAACCTAAAAACTGAATAAGTGTAAGAAATGCTTTTGCAGTAATCTTGGAGGAAGAGTCACAGGCAGACTGATTAAATGTATAAGAAAAGTATGTACGTAAAAGATACCAATAAGATCTGTTTCCACGTCTTGGGGGGGGTATATCACATTTCCTCTATTTGCAGCCAACTGTTAATAAAATCAGTGTAAGCCAAATTCCAGCTGGGTGCAGCCTGAGAGGCAGAAAGACTCTTTGTGTTGTGTGTGTCTCTCTTACCACACCTGATGCTCCCTTTTTCACACCTCTTATCATCAAAGAAATAGTACAGTAGTTTCTGTTGCCCAAAAATCATGTCATCAATGTTTGATAAAAATATGGCTTTTAATTGCATTGGTAGTGAATACTTCACAGAGTCATAGAATGCTTTGTGTTGGTAGGGACCTCATCTTGTTCCAACCCCTGCCATGGGCAGGGACACCTCTCACCAGACAAGGTTACTCAGTGCTCAATCCAGCCTGACCTTAAACGCTTCCAGGGATGTGAGATCCACAACTTCTCAGGGCAACCTGTTCCGGTGCCTCACCACCCTCACAGTAGAGAAATTTTTTTCTAATATTTAATCTAAACCTACTCTCAGTTTGGAGCCATTCCCTCTTGTCCTGTTACTACAGGCTCTTGTAAATAGTCTCTCTCTGCAGTAGTAGGCTTTGTTTGGTTTTCTTCATTTTCAGAATTTATACTAAAATATGGTTGTTTATATGAAAGTGTAACTGCGAGCTGTTGTTCCATAGCAAAGTAGTAAAAATGTACTCAAAACAACACATACAAAGTAATGTTTGTATGTATTATGTAGGTGGAGAAGAAAGAAGCGAAACACCCACCCAGTGATCTGTTTCAAATTAATTGTGTTAATTTATTTTTAAGAAAGGTATTTAAGGTTTTCACAGTTGTCTGTTTGAATAGGAAATGTTAACGAGATTGTTGGAAAGGTTAATTGAAGAGCTGCCGTCGTATGTGTGGAAGCTCCTTTTACATGGAGCCAGTACTTTTTAATGGCTGTAGGCATGCACCTGTTGGACTTAAGCACAGGATTGCAACAGATAGTTGAGCACTGAAAGGCATGGAAAAGGACTGCCTATCAAATAGTACTAGTAAGCATCAATATTTAGTGCTGTTCTTCAGATCTTTTATTACAGTCTTGCAACTGAGTATACTGTACAGGTATTGAAAACAAATTACCTGAATAATTAGCTGATTTAAAATATTGTTGTTATTTTTTGTTCTGTACGTTATTGATAACTGGTTTCCTGAATTTATTTTCTTTAATGCTTATATAGATTTTTAAAATATTCCTTAAAAGAAGTATCAGAAAAGGTGTTAATTTAAATATGTTCTTAATTACTTGTTACAATCGAAGTATGTCTAATGCAAATTTTAAATGTAAACCTTTTTTTTAATGAAATGCTGCTTTTCATGGCAACTCATAGAAAATCCTGAGGGATTTTCTGCTTCCAGTCAGAATATTATATTTAACAAATATTACCAGACTTCTGGTTTGGAATCAGGGAAAGATAGCAATAATTAAATGGGTATATTTTGGTGTACTTAAGAATGCATTGTATTTTGGGGTTTTTAAATCTTGCATGCAGCATAAAATGAAGTTATTCATTTTAATGCATCCTTCTTGTTGGCTTAAAGCTGAAATATAGTTGCTTGAAAATTAATTTACCCCTCATGAATGACTGGTTGGATTATCTTTGTAGCATTAAATGTCAACCCTGAGCTCAGAGCACATTGTGTCTACAGTAAAAAGTTGTCCCTGAGCACTTAATGTTGTGTTAAATGATGATGTGTCCTTTGCAAATGTATTATTAGTGTCAAGCTGTTCCATCTCTCAGGACTGAAAAATGGTCAGTGATTTGAGCTGCCATTAAACCTGAATAAAATAGAGAGGCTGTGGGGGGTTTTCATGCCTTTTCTATAGAGACACACTCTTGTGTAGGTATAAGACATAAAAATCTTTCTGTTAACCTAAGACTCCAAAAACTCCCTTTGGAATCACAGCAATTAAAGATAAGAAGATCTCACTTCTGCTTCTCAGGAAGAGAATGGTCACTGAATTTATTTGTGTGACACTAATAACACAAAACCTAATAATAAATACTTGAGAGCTTGATCTTGTTTCCAAAGATGTGAGCTAGGGCTGTGTTACCAATTCTCAGACATAGGTTATAAAACTGTTACTGATGTGTGGTTTACCAACTGATTTTTACTGAAGTTAGGCCCGAAATTCGTATGGAATTTTGTTTTTCTGAGGTTCCTCAACATCCTAAATAAATAGTTATTTCCAGAATGAAGCAGGCATGTTGAAGATGTGTTCTGTGAGAGTAGAGTTTCACAGAGTTTCACTGGGTTGAAGTTCTGTTATTTAGTGAATATACAGTGACTGGTTTAAATTTCTCGAAGATCACAGAATTAAGTACTTGTTCATGCACCTTAGGAGGCAGGTGAGTAGGTACTTCTGTGTTTTTCGATATTGTTACAAATCACTTCCAAAAACATTTCTTTCCCCATGCCAGACACCTAACTTGCTGGCATTTAGAAAGGCACTTAAAGAAAAGTTGTGCTACTATATATGAGATGATAGAGCTCAGTTTTGGAGCCCCAGGATATGTAAGAAAATAAATGCTTGTCTTCCCTCCTACTAAAAAACAAACTACTCTAAAGTTAGGCTACTGCTGGTAGTGCAAACTGATTTGAACCTTTTAGTTCATTGACTAGCTGTTTACAGACCCGACTGAATTCCTTTGGTGCACTTTAGTTCCATTGCAATAGTGACATTAAGGTATTTCAGGCATTATGATTTTATGGCTAAATTCTCTCTCAGTTGTCAGCCGTTTAGCTGGTTCCACGGAAGGGGTTCCCTGATGGTTGAAAAAAGCAAGTGCCATGCTCATCCACAAGAAAACAAGGAGGACATGGACATACTAGAATGAGTCCAGTGAAGAGTCGGGATGTCCATCTGGAGCACAGGATGTACAAGAGGAGGCTGAGAGAGCTGTCTTTTCAGCTTTAAGAAGAGAAAGCTCAGCTGAGATGTTACTGCCGTCTACAAATACTTAATAAGAGGCTACAGGCAAGGTGAAGTCTAACTTTTCTCATAGGTGCACAATGGTAGGAAAGGCAAGTTAGAACGTGAAAATTCTCAGTAGGCAGGTGAAAAATATTTTTACCAGAGGGGTGGTCAAATGTTGGGAAGGGTTTCTCAGGGAGGTTGTGGCATCTCCACCTTTGGAAATACTCAAAACTTAACTGGATAAGCTCAGCTGGACTAGCTCCCTAAGTCACTGGAGCTGCTTTTCAGGTTGAATACAGTTTAAAAATTGGCTCTGTTCTGAGCAGAGGAGTGGACCATATGACCCCCAGAAATGTCTTCTAACCTAACCTATCCCCCGAGACTGTAGCTTAAAGCAGGACCATAGCTGGTGTACAGGAGCAGTTCTGAGGAAGCAGTGTGCTAATTATGGTGCATCTTCAGTGCAGTGGCTGTGTAGCACAGGCATAGCTAACTTGCTTGGGAACCACCACGTCCTAGCTGAGCAGGGATGGAATTCAGGCTGTGGTTTTCAATGCAATTTACAGTCCCTTCATGGCTCTGTGATTTTCTCTCTATAGTACTAGTAATACTCAAGATAATTACTTCAAAGATAATTTGGCCATGCCTGCAAATGTCTTGAATCAAGATAAAGTCATGTAGGGACTGGTACTTCTTCTCCACTTGTCCCTTAGAGCTATTTCCTTGGTTCATATTTGTTCTGCTTAACCTTGGAGTTGAAGCCAACGCTTCAACTGACTTGGGTTCTGAACATCTCTAGTTGTTGTTGACGGTAAAACAGGCAGCACCAGGGAGCACTTTAGTCTCTGCTAGACTGCTGTTACTCACTCTTTGGAGAAGTCTCTCTGTGGGAAGTAAAGAGAGACCTAAACTAGCAATCACCTAAAACTGAAATAAGGTGTAATGGGTGTGACCTTCTGTGTCTTGCATATAAGGAGGTTGTGGAAGACAGCATGACTGAGCTTTCCTCCATCTTGGGCCTTTGTCCCTGCCAGTGAGATCTAATTCTCCGTTACCCCTGTTACTGCAAGGAAAAGGAGGGGATGCTTGAAGTCAGACTGTGGAAACTCTGAAAAGACCAGAGGTCCATTTTCTTGTTCTGTGTTTGTTCTGTGGAGTCTTGGGGAGACTTCCTGGAGCCTTCACTAAGTCATATCAATAATCATAATAAACAAATTGATTTCAGCTTAACTAGGTATGTGATTTCACACTTGCAGTTTGTCAGTAAATCTTGCCACAATCTGTCTCTAGTTTCTAATTAGCTATGTATATATTTTAGTATGGTTTTCATACTATCAGTATGATTTAGTATGGTTTTCATACTATCAGTATCAGTTACAGTAAGATACTTTAGTTAAACTACTACTGGTAACTAAAATTTACCCTCTAGTTGTAGTTTTATTGCACCTTAAACAGTACTTTAACATATGAAATGGATTGCTAATGTATGGAAAACATCTTACTAATGTTTTGAGTATGACTATAATACCAGCACAGAAAGATTCAGGACAGCAGTTTGTTGGTTGCTACGAATTACAGTGAAAGTGTTGAAAGGAATTTTAAATCTGTAGTGTTTATTAAAAAAATTTTACTATCTGTCAGGTTTTTTGGCATGCTGTAAATAACTCATCTTCAAATTATTTGTCTGAGTAATTAAATTTAGATTGAACATTTCTCATTTCAAATATTTTGACTCTTATCTATTTGGTTTTCCATTGTGGCTTAATTGGTGTGGTCTATATAAACGGACAATAAATTTATATACCTTTGTTATAAAGATCAGTCAGTGAATAGAACTTGGTATTCATCCCAGACAGAATTATGATTGAATGTATTTGCAAGATTAAAGCACTGAATTTACTTCTTTCTAATTAAAGGCAATTAAAGATTTGCAGACACAAATAAAAGACAATGAATTGAGGAATAAGTGTAGAAGCAAGTCCATTTGCAGGTGAAAAGGAGTGCCTTTGAAGCAGAACCAGCTGTATTTTCATTGAAAGAATAACAGTTTAGGAAGCTTTTCTGCATGTGCTTGCTTGATAGCATAATGTACTCATAAGCAGCTTACGCAGTACAGTATTCAGAAAATAGCAGTGCATTAATTTTTAAAGTAGCAAATGCAGGCGAAGAGCAATGCTGCCACATGATGATAATGAAGGTGGATATTGTAAAGTCTGCTGAGAGAAAAGAAAGCAGGGAGCTCCTGAAATGTGAACATTTATAAAACAATAACTAGATATTCATATGATAATAAGCTTGGACAGCAGCATCAACAAAGGCCAAAGATGCAGTCCTGTTTCTGCTTAAGCCTGATGAATTGAAAAGCAGAGAGGCAATCTTTAGTCTGTTATTCAATTCCAGTAATGAGCTATTGTTAGAATGAAAGCGTAAATATCTAGAAGGGTTGGAAATACAATTTTGTTTTCTCGTGAAGTTCTTCTGTAGATTTTTTCAGGTTGTGTCTTAAATAGCAGCATCTTTAAACGCAATCTTAAATAGAGTCAGTTTTCTGAAATACAGTGCTCATAAACATGCTGCATTCTCAGTTACATGTATAGAGGAGCTTGGTGTGTCCGTGGAAGTACAGTGTTGTGCATACTACCTGGCAGTGTCACAGTATTTCTGTAGACTAAAAAAAATTAACCCAGAACTTAATGAACTTGTCTAGCTCATACATATTATTTAGTTTAAGTTTTGCATTTATTATCATGTCATTGGAGGTTTAATTAAAAAGAATACTGAATATACAAGATCGGGTCATCTCTAATAGGTTATTAAAATTATTAAATAGAAGATGTATGGTATCTCAATTTCCTTTGTAAGCAGTGTTAAATAAAAAAAAAATCTTGCAAAATTCATAGATTTTTATTCCTAGTTACATGAAGAGAAACCATCTGATGCTACATATTGTGTGAATCCCTAATATCCACTCTGAAGGAGGCACCTTTTGTCATTTTTCACAATATAGCTGTTTTAGTAGCTAAAAAGCTCCCTGTATGTCACCCTTATGTTCACCCGTTTCTAATCCTACAGCTAGTAAAATAATCCTTGGAGGGACTGTCGGGAAGCAGGACAAGCAGAGAGCTGTAGTCGGTATAAATAGTTGTCTTATTATGGAGTACTTCTTTGGCCGTAAAAATGGAAAGGAAGTGATGGACCTGAAAAAGGAAAGAAGTGGTACATTTGTTCAAAAATAAATAAATAAAGTGGGGTAGTTATAAAAAAAAGGAAAGCTGGCCCTGAAATTTAGAGTTCGAGAGAAGAGATGACAAATTGGTAACAATAATGGCTAGTCAAAGAGGTAAGGATTTTGTTTAAGTAATAGAAAAAGTAAGATTTGGTCTGGAAATCTTCCAGTTCTATTTTTTGGCATATTCTTGCGTTCGTATATTCCATCAGGAAAACTTGGTGTCTCAGATAGGCGCTGGATAAAGCAGACAAATGCGGCTTTGTCTGATGGGTCTGTCTCAACTGGCTTTGATGGTCACTTCCTGAGAAGAAATAGCTTAAACTGATGACTCTGACAGATAAATGTACAAGACAGCTTGCAGGATAAGTGAGATAAAACTAGAAGACGTTGAGAGTGTGAATATACTTATCCCAACTGGTTGAATTTGCAAGCCCAAAAGAAGGGAGGCTGTAGGGAGCCTGTATTATTTTTTTCTGCTTGTTTTCCAGGTGGTAATGATCAGTATTCACGTGGCAGGAGCTTTGCATTTCATTGTTCTTTATAGTCCTGTAGTTCAGATGGCTTTCCCAAGGCCTCAGAAAGTTCACGTGTTTTAAGAGTCTTCTAGTACGATTGCTGAATCTGGTTTTCATTACAAAGAAGTCCACAGATGCCCTTTTTAAACTTTTGCACTTGGTGGACTCAGACTGTTTTCCTACCATATTTTTTTCCTTTTGGATATTACTTTTAGCAAGGAGAGTGGTAAATTAATGGCAGGTGCATGGATTTGGAGAACTACCAGGTCTAGAGTTATCATTGAAATAGCCTGTTTGTTATAGGAGGGTTAGTTGTTCATATCAGACACTTAATATAAATCTGGAAGTATTCTCTAGATAAGTACAATCCAGTACAGCTAAGATACTGGAATAAAGAGTAGCAGGATGCCTGAAACCAAGGGAAAGGGCTTTCTCATTTGGATGAATAAACATGGTCCTGCCCATAGATGTATTTCACAGACTGGGTCTTCTATGCAATATTTACCCCTGCTCATGTCACCTTCACACTTGAGCTGAGCAGAAGAGGAGGGAGAATGGGCAATGGGAGGAAAGGGAGGTGGGTTTTACTAGCTGAGTTGTGTCCCATTCCTAACGGACCTTACCGAGCTTTCTAGTTTTCATTATCTAATGCTGTTGCATCACTGGAAGGGAAATCTCTGACTGTCTTGTTTCATTTACTCCTGGTGGAAGAGCAGCAAACCTGAATTAGGAGAACTGAGATTGAACTTAATGCTTGTCAGTTATATAGTTCTAAGCGAAGATATTTTTCATGCTTAAAACATTTCAGATTGATACGTTTCTATAGTTTGTTCACAAGTAAGTAAGAACAGCTGCATCACTTATGAAAGTTGGCTCCCAACAAACAAACAAAAAATTTCAAGGCTGGGGTGTGTCTATGCCAAATTTCAGCCTGGAGTGTATTTTTATGAGTAATAAACTTCTGCCATTTGTATTGGAAATTCTGAAAGATCTTTTAACTATTTCATGGCAAAAGTATGAGTGCAGGACTTCAGGGAGAAGAAACATATTCTCTCTCTTGCTGGCTTCATCTCATGATTTAGCCATTTTTGTGGTTTCTGCAATTCTTTCCTTAAATGTTCTAAAAAATTACCATGCATCCTATTATCAGATATTACTGACTTCTGAAAAATAATGCTGCAGTGGTCCTGTCCTGCTAATAAGATGTATTGACTGGATGAATATATTGGAGCATCTGACATAAATCATCTTTCTGTCATCCTTTCTTCACTCTATCCTCTTAAGTTTCCTTGGATATATGCTGCCTTTTTTGTTCCTAATACACATGGTTTGAGTTTTTTTTCCCATTTGTCATTGAGTATTTTAAGTTATTTCAAGTCTTTTATGAATAATACCTGACCAAAGAATAATATGGAGACCTTCACAATATATAATGCATAAGACTGAGGAGAGATTATATAATGAAAGCAAATTCATAATCAGCATTCACAGTACGCTACACAGACAGTCTTCGTATTGAGTATGAGCAGGGTGATACAAACAGTAGACAAAGTGTGTTTCCATGAATCCGGTATATCACTGGAGAAGACATTCATGTTTCAGGATTTCATCACTACACTATGATATCTCAGTTTTGAAGATAGCCATAAAATGAGAAGTTTGCATTATTGATTATGAATGTAAAATCACATCTGCTTGGACAAATGGGATTTTTGTATACAAAACCACTGGACAAAGTTTTAGAGGAAAGGTTAAATTATTTGACTGTAACAGTAATGAAAGCTAATGTACAAATAGGTAAACTTTGTGATTTGAAAAAGGCCAGACACTCTGCTTTAAGCATTATAGCTTAGCTTTGGAATTAGGCATAAAGAACAAAAAAGATATGCATGCATTAGGAGGGAAAAAATGAAAAAGATTTTTTAAAAAAGTCGAAGCCGTTGTACTGAGGGTCTATCCCTCTGAGCAGTTTCTTCATGGATTCCTCTTTTTCTTTGCCTTTTGTGACTTTATCTGTACCTTGACATCTGTTAACTCCATACACTATGGCTAATAGTTTGTAATACAACACTAACAGGCCTTTCAGAGAGCAGAAATATCCCTGAGAGATATCAAGTGTTTTATGCTTCGTTATTAAGTTGAGATAAATGATTTATACCATTTCTACCATTTCTGAATACTTACATGTCCTCCTCTGAACTCAGTTCGTATGGACTCACAGTAATCAAGCACTGGGCTGCACTCTTTGTGGCTGCAAGAGATAGTCCCTGTAATTTGTAGAAAGTTTATCTAGAAGATTTTGTGTAATGTGTTTCTACAAGCAGATGGTGTCAAGCAATGGTTTTATTAGCGCTTACTTAGACTGATCTCCATATCTCTGAGTTCTGATACCTGCAAATAATGTTCCAGTTCAGAATTATGAACGTTTACATTCACCAGAATTGTATTGCATTATATTTGTATTGCAATATATTTGCATTAGAGATGACTAACCAAGAAAACTTCTAATGAAAATTTTTGTTTTGATTTCAGTGAGAGGGAAAAACATCATCCACTTTTAATCTACATATTTGCTGGCTGATTCCTATGGAGCAATTTATTAAACATTGTACTAGTGGATATCTACCCATAGTTGTATTTTGATGTCACTCTGGAGTAACAGGTTCTACACTGATTTGTTGGATCTTGTTGCTATCACTGTCTGTGTTAAGGATGGTTGTTCCACAGATTGAGTCCCATTGTTACAGAGTAGCTGTTGTTTAAAATGCTAGACTGCAGGATGTTTTTAATATGTTAAATCTGACTTTTCAACTGAAATAAATGCTCACGTTCTTTATATTCTTTTTGCATCGTTTTCATTAAATATGCTTTTTTCTCCAGGGAAACAAGACTATAAGAAAACCAGGCCTATGTTAAGAGCTACAAGATTAAAAGCAGAGGCCAAGAAAACTGCACTAGGCGTAAAGGTAGAGACCTCTTTGATAGCTCAAACCACCTTTGTGTTTGTTTCTTTTCCCCATAGATGTACTGTGTGAATATTGACTTCTGAGAGATATTGTTTATGACACTTCAAAATCTAAGTAGAATGCTAGAATCTAAAATATTTATGATGAATTGCTTTTACTTAACCCTAAAATGACTCGAATATTTGAAATGCTGAAAGATTTTATGTAGTCTGTGTCCTTGTTATGAAGCATGCTTACTTTAAAGTTTAAAGTACTGTGTGCTTAGAAAATTGATGGTTTTGGAGAGCCTGTCTACACACAGAACAAGTTCTCTAAGTATTTCATACAGTTAGACAAATTACAATGAACATCTCCCAAGTTCCTCTTCTAATCCTATACCAGTAGTTTTTTAAAGACTGGGTTTGTTAAGTATTGTTAATTCTCAGCGTTATTGTCTCAGTCTGCATTCTTGTGTACTGCCTCTGACTTGGAAAAAGAAGGCTTAAATAACAGCAAAACACATGGAAAGGTACTAAACTTTATTTTGAAAATGTACCCTTTTCAGGCAGATATGAAGTATAACAATTACTTTTGATCACAGCTGTAAATATGAGCAAGGAGGACAATTAGAAATATTTTCTGTTATCTACTACCCAGTGTGTCATGAAAACGGGATCTACCTGAACACACATTATTTATGTTGCCTCCAGTATTTTTTCCTCAAACTTTTTTTTTTAATCTAACTGATACACTATTAACTTACCAGCAAGAGTAAAACCTGAGCAAAATAAAAAAGTGGATCCATTACCTGGGTATTCTAGTGAAAGAAACTTCAGAAATGTTAAAAGGAGAACATTTTCTTGTTTCTGGCAGATGAGAAATCAATTTTTTCAAGTTATAGCTTATAGCAAATGCCAAGGTATTACTACCAAGCTGTAACAGCTGTTAGGCTGCCAGATGATGTATTTGGTTGTCTTCCAGAATTTGCTATTATAATCACGAAACAGTGCTTTCTTTTTGCTCCTGATTGCTGATCTCGATCAAGCATTACCGTGCGATGCAGTATGTTTTCACAACATAATCTCCTCAGTTAGTGCTGTGTGTCAGGTTTTAATGAGAAAAAGTAGATTGCCTTTTTTGTTTAAAGGATAGATTATTAACCTTTGGAGTTCCTTTTCCTTCCTTATTAAATTTTCCTTTTTCTTTTCATTTTTCTTTCAATGACGTGACCTTTTAAAAGTGATGTTCTACTTGGAGACTTAGTGTACAGCCTAATTCTTTTAAAATGTACAAGTTTTTTGCGTGTCTTTCACAAGTGAGAAGAGTATGAGATTTGGTCCTTCAAAACCTGTTTCATTTCCTTATTTTCTTAAGTAATTCTTATTTTCTTAAGTAATTCTTTCCTAAAAGTTAGGGTGAGTGGGAAGGCATATGTGTAATCATATATGTAAGGAAGAATTGAGTATTAATGAATAAAGGACTTTTGCCATCAAGGTGCACATGTGCTCTCCAGGTCCTGAGAGGGTGTGTTTCTGGGGTTCTGCTAGTTGGACTGTGTGATGTCTCAGGCTTACAATTCTGCTTCTGCCTTAAAAATAAATTCTTTAAAATATTTTCTTCTGGCTGTAATATTTTTTTGTGCTTCTGGACCTTAAAAAAACCCAACTGGATCATCCCCAAATAGATCACAGTAATTTGTTTAGTTTCCAAACTGCTGAGAAAAGCTGACAGAGCTGAAGCCAAAAGGAAAGTAAGTTGGGCACCTTTCCCTTCGGGGATTTGCTTGTAGGGGAAGGAAAGCAGGGCTTTTGACTGCATCCTTCTCACTGAGCCTGCTTAATGCCAACAACCTCAGGCTTACTAAATGTTACAATACTTCTACTAGAACATGGGCAATTTCTGTAGAATAAACTCTGCACTTCCGCTGACAGACCCTACAGTGCTCAGCATGGAAGCGAGGCGTATTTAGTGTCTTGGGGTAAAGGTGCACCTCTTCCCATCTCGCAGTGACAGCTCTTCAGCCTGCTCAATCCCTTCAGCAGCAGAGCTTTGCCATGGACAGTAGATAGTCCTGGATTGTCTGCAAGGAAATCTCCTTCCTTACCCCTCAAGAGGCTGCTTAGTTATGAAGCCGCATAACCTATACCCCTCTGTCGCTGTTGTGCCCGGGACGATGAGAAAAGACACGACCAAAATCCGGAGAAAATGGCTTATTTAATTAATTATAAATCGGTTTTTATAAGTTGAGTCGCCAGCATGGCAGAAGATTATTGGACCTCTGACCAACCACCCATTAGGGTGATTGGTCAGTCCACTCAACACACATTTCAAAATATTTCTTTCAGGATATCATAACAGTCCTTTGGAAAAACAGCAGGTGCAAAGATAGAGAAATAGTTTAAAAAAACCCTTAACAGTATTTTGCATAGTTTCTGTGAGAAACATAAAGTTCTCACAGAATGCAGCAGAAAGCTGAAAAATCCCTCTGCTAAAGCTTTTCAGTGTCCACACCCCTCTCTCAGGCACGGCTTGTTTTGCTTAGTCCGGGTTTAAGATCCTCCAGCTGTCCAAGTGCCACCTTTTTTACATTCGTCCTCCGCATCTGTCCTAAATACTTCTCTGTTGTTTTCTGGATAATTTTTGAAATAACTCTTGACAACTGCTGTTTGGTATGACAGCAACTGGCAGGACAGAAGAGAACACAATTTGTTCTTCAGGTCCCATGATCAGTTGTCCCAAGGTTCTGAGGTCCCTCTTGATCATGCATAGTCTTGCTTGGACTTTGTCTGTGTCCACCTGGAAAACCAGTGGGCAATAGTCAGTGGGCCACGCCAAGCTGGGAAGTTTCTTGGTGATTTCCCTTACGTGGGCTCCAGGGAGGCAACACACCTCCTTATGGGCTGAGTCCAGTTGGCATATCGGGCCCTCCATTCCTCTCAAAAGGGAGTCCCCAGTGACTACTACCCTTCTTTTTTCCTTAATTGAAGAGGTTTTGATGTGGGGGGTAGGTTGCCCTGCCCTAGGCAACCCCTCCAACCTGAATGAATCTTCATCCACATTCTCATCTCCTTGGTCCTCAGATTCCAGGGCCTCATATCTATTGTTTAAGGGCACCTGGAGAAGTGAGGTAGGTCAGGAAGGAATTTGCCTGCCACCCCAAGCAGAAACCCATTTCCACTCCCCTCTGTCCCTTAAGAGATCCTCCTTTTCCCTGTGGTGAGTGATTGTAATAAGCAACATAATAAGCAACAAATCACCTTCCAAAGGCTGGGATTTTAGCCTTTTTTATTACATAGGCCCTTATTCTGTGCTGTAGCAGGTGATTAACTTCAATCTGTGTTGAGAGGGGAAAAAAAGTGATATAACTACAATACAATGTAATCAGTGGGCAGTTTAAGTAGAAATGTCCGAAGTTCTTGTAAATCTTTGAGAAGAAACCAGACACATACATGTATTTGTAATGTATTTTATTTGTTTATATACATATCTATTCAGTACATGATGCAGCATTTCAAAATAAACCTTTTATTATAAAAAGCTAAGTTAAAGTTAATAAAAATATTGTAGAGGAAGGATAATTGTAAAAGTATAAACTCTCTGGGAAAGGGGAATATTTTTGTAGTTCTGTGAAATACCTACACACAATAAGCTAGCATACTAAGCACCATACAGCCACTTAAAACAATAGGCTTTTTAATGTCACTGGTAACTCTAGGGCTGTTTTGCATTAGTGTCCTGAAGAACTTAAATGTCTGGCTGTAAACTAAGACTTAGTGTAGTATTTAGGGTGGAAAAAAAGAGGACTAGAAAATAGTGAAGGGATTTTAGTCCTTAATTTCTATGAGGATAATGAAATTCAAATGTTGTGTATTTCACCATGAGAGCTGACAACATTAGCTTAAAAAAAGGCCCTATAAATGACATAAAACTTTTCAGAACCAATTCCCTGGAGGTTCTTCACATTTCATCGCTGGCATACTAATTAGCTTGTCTTGTCAAACTTTGATTGCCTTGTCATTTTAATGCAAGGTTTAAAGTAACAAAGTTTCTTTCAGTCACTGGCATTTAGTACTTTTTAATTTCCCCAATGAGGGATTTTTATCTGTGTTGATAATGTCAGAGAAGCAGCTGAGCACTTATAACTATCAAAAGTTAGTTCAAGCAGGGTGACCATGCTTGTACTTGGTGTGTCATATTTGCTCTTTAAACATGTTTAAAGATTAAATATTTTAGCAGAGCTATTGTACTGGCTCTGTTTGTATATGTGACCCTAATGTAGACAGTGCCAAAATACATTGTGTCTCTTGGAAAAGCAGGACCCCTGTCTTGAGAAACAACTCCAAGAGAAAGCAGTATGCTGTATGTCTCCTGGTGTTTGGATAAGACAAAATTCTTTGTAGCATTACCAAAAAGGGAGCCTCTGAACTTTATCTGGGTCATTTTGTTGTCCCCCACATGGGGCTCATGCTGATGGAAGCCCAGCTGCTCTTCCTTACGAAGTAGAGCAGGAAGGCCTTTCCACAGCTGGTTCTAGCTCTGCCCTCAGTGGATAAGGAAGATGTGCCAGCAGGAAGGTGACAATCAGAAAGTGTTTTGAGAAGTGCAAAAGTTCAGCCCCCAGATAGCTGGAGTTTGGTATGCAGAGACCAAAAGTAATTGGAGTTCTTGGGGAGAGATTTTTTTCACAGGCTGCAAGAACAAATCAGTGGTACAGGGGACAAGTGATGAAGCTTTCTGTCTTCTTGAAAGGTAGGCACAAATCTTAACAGTAGCATTTGCAAAGTACTTGCAAAGACATAATTCTTCTGCAAAGACTGCAGAATATCACTCCATAGAGAATTATTAGCAACATAGTACATCTATTCAGCTAAGGAAAAAATGTTTCCTAAAAAAATGTGAGAGCTTACTGTGTGTCATTCTTTTGCATATCTGCTTAATCTGTTGTGTAGTTAGCTACCTCACTATGGAGAGTTTATCTCATCTGGAACAAGTTAGATATGAATAGATAAAAAGACATTCCTAGTGTATTTTGGCAAAGGATATTCTCCAATTTCATGCTGTTCATAATCTGCTAAGTTAGTCAACTATATTTGCCAAGATACAGTTTCATAGCTTTGCAGAAATTAAGGCCACAAGAGAGTATTAGATCATTTAATCCGCACTTCTATATGTTACAGATCATAAAATTTCATCCAAATACTTTCTGCAAAGTCCAAGCACTTTCTAATGGCCAAAATACTGGGTCTTCAAACCAACTTATGTGTCTCACAAAGTGCAGAGCAGCTTAATGTGCCACCAATGAATAAAGTGTGATGTTCCCAGTTACCCCAGTAGTCAGGCTGTGATCCCTGACCTTGAAATGAAAGGGAGACGAAACAACACGTACAAAGTAAAAAACAGGTTCAGACCCCTGACTGACCTGAGCACATACGTATCATAATCGCAGTGGTTTGAGATGTGAAGAATATGCACCAAGCAAAATCTTAGGAGGATTTCCTGTACCAGCTTGGAGCAGTAGCCCATCTTTCTCAAGCCCTTTTACCTCTCTGCTTAGGACAAGTCTGTAACACTTCAAAGAATAATCAACAACAGCAAAACCTCAAATCCCAGAAATGAAATCAGTACGGTTGGAGGAAAATTTCAACATCAGGGAACTTTTGGTGCTATATAAAAAAGTCTGAGCAAAAAGTCTGAGTTAAACATGGGGTGCTATTTCTTTTAATAACCTGATACTTCAGGGGTTCAGAATATAACACTGACCATGGAAGTAATCTGAGTTTTCCTACAGCCCTGAAGGAGAGGAACAGCTAGGAGAGCTGAGTTTGCCAACTCCAAGGCTGGCAGCCAGGTCCTTCTTTTCACACAAGCCCAAGCTGAAGTATTCTTCCCAATTGCTAAATAAAAATGTACTTTTCTGAGAGAGATCAGATGATAAAAGACTCACAGCTATGGAAGGCCATATTTTCCCAAAGAATGTTCAATCATTCTTGCTCCTAGAAAATGGCATCTTAGTTCAAGGCTGAACTTATCTAACTGCAGCTGGGCCTTGAAATTTTCTTGTAAACAGGATAGAAGACCTCACACTGTGACATGCTTTACTTAAATAAGGTGTATATAATTATATGCTGTAACCAAACTACCTCTCATTCTCCTCTATGATAAAATAAATACTGGTCATCTCCCTGCTGGAAATTCCTCCACCTTTGTACATCCAGAAATCAGGCTGAGGGAGTAGCTACGCCTGAAATCCAAAGACCTTCTTAGAGTCATAGTTTTTCAAGGCAGAGTACTCCATTTTATAAGTACTGTCTACATCTTTGATAGCTGTATATATTATTTTGCATTTAGCTCTATTAAAATGAATCCTGTTGCTTTGTAGCATCCTGTTGCATATAGCCAAGTGTTTTCAATGACTCTCTAATGGTACCTCGTTCTCAGTATTTGAGACAACAATCATCTTTCTTCCATCTGAAATTTTTACAGTAAAAAATTAGAACCTAAAAAGTGTGGATAAAAGTTCATAAATTACTTTTGCTGCCTTGTGTTAGCTGTAGAATGTCCTGCATTAAGGAAGTAAACATTCGTTTTTTAATATGATTTTGTTGAAACTCTATAAAATGGTCGTACTGAATATCCACCTAAAGTCTTTAGTTAAAAACTATATGAGATAAAAAGATTGTCAAGTTCATATATATTTATTTTTACAGTTGTCCTTGGTCAGCATGATTTTCTTCCCATCTCTTTTCAGAAAGAGCTAGGAATAGTTTAGCGTTTCAAAGAGAGCCATTTGTGGTACTCTTCCACTTCGTTTTAAGCAGGTTTCAGGTAAAAAAGGTGTGATTCTCTTTGAAAGATGATTAAAAAACATGCAAAATCTCCCTGAAATTTCCTGGAAGTATGATATTTCTCTATATGTGTAGGATATGATGCTGCCATACACAGTGTCCAGATTTGTATTATCATAGCTAACATTTTTTCCTCACCCCATCTCCTGATTAATCTTGTTTGGATCCCAGCTCTGCCACTTGCTCCATCAGGGTGAATTTGAGGACATAATCCAAGTATTTTGGCATGAGAGACATAAAACTGACAAGAAATGATAGGAGAATTAAATCTACATTATGCTGTAATGGTATGCGTTTCTGTCTTGGGGTGACTCTATCATGTGTATCCCCTATCATTCTCTATGCCCAAAAAGTAATATTGTGCCTTTTCTGTGCCAAACCGGCACAGTTTCCTTTATGAAAAGTTTCTGGAAAACTTAACCAAACTGAAATCGGTAGGGTTCTACATATGTTATTCTAAATGTAAGGGAATAAAATAGAAAATTCTGTTCCTTTTTAAAGGCTTCTTTGACCGTACTTTGGGATTTGAGAGCAGGGATGTTGTTTCCTAGTGTTCTCTACCATGATATAAAAGGAAAAAAAGGGAGAAAAAAACCTCTAATCATTTTAAGTTTATTTCTGTAGGACTTTCTCTATATTCTTTAATTATTCACGGTGAAATCCTTTGAGTAAATGGATTTTGCAGACGATGACGGGGATGATCCACAAAGTGCAAGGGAAAGGGAGCTATATATGCCAGGCAGGGAGTATTTTAACATTTCATTTCTATGCATGACTTAAAATACAAATAGCAAAGCCTGAAAAGTATAAAACAAACTAAAATGACAATATATATCTGTTGTTGCAAATACAGTATAGTGGTGTAGCATCTCATTTGCTATTTACCTTGCAAAATTTATGTTTATAAAAGTTCATAAACTGGATGCAATTCTTAAGAGACTGCATATCCCTAGCTGAGAGCCAGATATCCTTTGTTAGGCCATTTATTTTAGATTTTTGTTTCTCTGCCTTTTTCAGTAACTCAGAATTAAGGTTCTTGCGTAGTTCTCAAACCTGGACTTTCAGTAAGACTTTTCATTCCCAGGAATAATAAATACTGATCCAGCCACCCAGTTCCTAATGGCTATGCAAGGAAAATAGTATTGTTATCACAGTGTTACTCATTGTGAAACTTGGACAGAGGAATTCAAGAACTGCTTGAAAGAAGCGGTTACTGGACAGCCTGAGAATAAAACTCAGGATTTTCCCAATTCCACTTCATTTGAAACAAATCTTTAATGCAAAGGTTCCTCAAAAGTTTGCTGCTGCTGCTACCGCAGCATTTCATAAGGGAGACTGGGGAGAAGGGAGGGGAAAGGTAAACTTACTGTAAAGCAGAAAGCGGGGAAAGTGTGGCATCCAAACAAGGGAAAAACTTTTTAATACTGGAATGAATTTGCTCTCTGTGTCAAGTGTGAATGGTTCCTGCATTGTACGGTTTTGTTGTCCACTCTCCTGAGCAGATGGAGCCTGCAGTTATATGTCACTTGTTTATTACATCCTCTTAAGATTAGTAGCTGTGTGGCCAGATGGGTCTGGGAGCACAGCTGTGGATACAAGGAAATAAATGAAACCTGTCTGATGCTGCCATGCCCTTTTGTGAGATACTGACGTGTTGCAACTGCAACAAAGCAAAAATCACTTTCCTTTAATATATTAGTGAATTAGATGTACTTTTTTTTTTTTTAATCAAATCATATGAAATCAGGAGGATGAAGTTCAGAGGATGGTACAATTCTAAGAGGAAAATGTAGTTGAAATCTGTAGCCAACAGCCTCAGCAAATTTGCAGGAGCAATTTTAATGTGGTAAAACAAATTTAAAGTACATCTCAATCATCCATATAAAATATAAAGCAAAGGTTTCTGTAGAATAAAGAATATGCTCCTGTAGAACATACGCCAACTAGGCAGTAGTATTTCAAAATTTATTAGATGGCATATGTTGAATTATTGATCCAACATTCTGATAAACTATATAATGCATTCATGTAAATGCAAATGAAATGCTGTTCCAAAGAAGAATGCCAGATTATGGGCTAAAAAATGAAATGCACAATTTTAACTCCTTCATGTCAGTGGTCACACAATGCTGGTCACAAAGCCACCACCAATGTCAAGATGCTGGATAGGATTAATCCCACAGTGCACACCAGATATACCATCTGCACTCCCTTCTAGTCTAAGGGGAGAAATGGTCATTTTTGGGAAGAATTCACCTGACCTCTCTTAGAGGACACAATAAATCTTACACCAAAGAGGGCCAGATTCTGTCCTTGGACAGTAAAGGGTGTCTTGCCTTGGTTCAGTGTAAGAATCTCCTTTCAGTCCCACTGACAGAGTAGGTTTGATGTGACATCTTCTGTACCAACTCGGATCAGTTGTTATAAAATCACTGAACTTTTTTTCCTCTCTCATTTTAAATGTACATTGGTATTGTTCTGATGTAGTTGTTTTATAGCTTAACATGAAGCTGAGAATTGGAGAGGAAGTTTGGCTTCTTACTTTAGAGGGAGAGTGGGGTTTGGAGGTACAAACTAATGTTTGGAGCGTCTTGAGTGCTCACTTAAAAATACATCATGATGGTCAGGAGTGAAGCAGTAGATGTTGTTAGCTGTAGAGTCACACTTTCTGTGAGCTGAAGGGACATAAGAATTTTTTGCAGATTTATCTTTCATCTTTCATTGTCTAGCAAAACAAGAGTCAACACTACAGGAAGTGTGCTGTGCCTTACAGAAAAATAAAAACTTTAAAATGTGAAATACTGTGTCTTTGAAAGAAATAAAAAGGAAAGAAATACAGGAAAGAAAAGAAATATAAAGAGGATGATCATACTAAAATTTATTATATTTTACAGAGCCCAGCCTTAAGATGATAGGCAGTCACATAATGAGTATAATGTGTAGTACAAAAACATTTTTCTGCTTCTGAAAGCTGCTATAAATCATGTATACTTTGGAAGTCTCTTTTATGTTAATTAAGGAAGATGCAGCAAGTTGCACTATTTTATGGGAAGAGAGGCAAGTGCAAGTGCAAATTGTTGTGCTTTTTGCCTTATTGCAGAACAGAAGAAAGAAAAGTTTCATCCAGTTCTGAAGGAGTTTGTAGTTCCATATTGTACTGCATGCCAGGAGGTTGGGAGGTAGAGGTAGTAATTTTCATTGACTTCCACCATACTGTGTTTGCTTCATTAAAAAATTACAAATTTGTTGGCAAAAAGCAGTAACATATTGCTAGAAAACATCAAAATTCACAGTGTAAATTCATAACTTAAATTTGTGTTCAAAACTGTGGTTTGTGAATTCTGTCTTCTCCTTTAAAAAAGAAGGAATAGGATAAGATATAAAGCTCCTATTTCGAGGTCAGACTAAAGATTTTTAAGCTAAATATCCTCTTTCTGATGGTATAGCAGACTCACCAAAATGTTCATTAAATGAATGGATTCTAAAACATCTAAAATGATAACCACAATAGAGAAATCATTATAGCATCAATATCTAATGCAATTATATATGTCTGATGTTATTTTGATGTGCATTGTAGAAGAGAAGTAATATTTATTCCTGATTAATCTGAAAATATGGTACTATTTCTAACAGGTTTTTGTTTTCTTTTATTTCTACAGGAAATTGCTCTTGTCCTTGCAGCTATACTGGTATTTTTGCTGGCTTTCTATGCTTTTTTTTATCTTAATGTTTCCAGTGAAGTTGACCTTGATCTGGATCCAGATGAAAACTAGGAGATGCAGTGAAACTCTCATCAAGATTTCTTCAGCTTCAACAAGACTGCATTGGAACACACAGTCCCCTTTACTGTAAGACAGTAAACGATGCCATTTCTTACAGTCCAAATTCATAAAGTTTTGCAATACGTCGGTCACTTACATTCCAGGTCTCCAAAATAAGAACACTTATGCCTGACCAAGTGTTTTTGTTTAACACCAAAGCCAGAAGCAACAGTACAATACATGAAGTTTATTGTTTACATTATTTTTTTCTCAGACTTTGATGTCAAAAGACAGGTGCTACTATTATCATAGGTATTGATGCTGACTTCACAGGAGGAGTGTCTGCCCTGACCAAATTTAGGAATCAGAGCTTCCTAATAACCAAATTAGCTTCCTTTTCCTTTCCCAAAAGAAAGCAGAAATACCAAATAAAAAGTCTTTTCTTCATTTGTGTTTAAAATATATCAAAAATCCCGCATCCTTTCTCTCCCTTTTAATCTTCTTTGTGCATGCGTGCACATGCATGAAGATGGAAGAAACTGTAGGAAAAAAGTATCTTCGTACAAGCAGTCTGTCACCTTCTATATGGACTTAATTTTCTGTCATTCCAGCGTCTGTGTGCCCATATATCTGCAGTAATCTTTTTCGTTCTTTTGCCAACTGTTCAGCACACATGTGTTCTGTTAGAAATGGCACCTGGATGACAGAAGCTCTAACATTTGCATATGCTTCTGAAGCACAGTTCTTTGCCTCCTGTGCTGTCTGAGCTAGTGTAAATAGTCGATGTTGGTTTTAATTAGTGTATTGGTCTACTATTAATATAAAGTCAAAATTGTATTTTAATTATGCTCTTCCTGATGGTTTTGGTATCAACTTGCTCTACCTGTTAGGGGCATGTTGTATAAAAACACTTCTTTCCAGTTATACAATCATTTTAATCATCAAACTAATGTGAGAGGTTGTAAGTAATAAGAAAACACTTTTTTTTCTGGTGTACTAATAATTGGTAAATCTTGGCTCCATTACATCCTTCAGTTCTTGCAAAGTACTTTTCAAATTAGGCACTGTAGATAGCATTTTTGTTCCTTTTGATAGCCAGAAGACACTTGAAGAATTTGGCGTGTCAGAGCAGCTGCAGGGAGCTTTAAAATTCTGGCTTTATCCTGTTCTGCTTTGAGTTTGGTATATAACTGAGCTTGTGTATGTAAAGACTTAGTTTTGATCCTCTTAAAAATGTGGTCAGTCTTTCTGTGACTGAGATTGAGTTCCAATTCAGTTTGATATCAAGAAGCGTGTAGAGCCACTGGTGCTGAATGTGGCAAGGAAGTTTAGGCAGACTGACTTCCAGAAAAGTTTTCATAATTCTGGAGTTTGTGAACTAGCTTGGCTTTGCCTTTGATATCAGTTTTAGAGCTGAATGCTAGGTTTAATTGCAGCTGAGGTATTTACTGTTTTGTTCCTGATATACCTAAGATTTCTTATAGTGATTTTGAAGACAAAGGGATACAAATCACAACAAATATTATAATGGAAAGTATATTTCTTTTAAATTGACACAGTACCATTATCGCCACTTAAGAAACTTGGATCAATACAGTTAATTTTTAAAACATACAGTAACTATGACCATATACATTATTGGTCTCTAAGGATCCACTTCATATGTGTCATAGTCTTCATTCACTTTATGCAATGCAAAACAACACCTCTAGAAATTCAGAGTACAACCGTCTTCCAAAAAAATATATGAAAGAGAAACATATATATGCAAATATCTCTCATTTTCTAATTATGACTGTTACAAAATCCTAACATTTAATCGTGCATATGACTTACAGTCTGCTACTAGTTGCACACATGACCAAACACCTCGCAACATGTTGAATTTATAGTGAAGAGTTATCTGACACATGGCCCAACTTCCAGTGGAGGGAAAAACATATCACAAGCTGTCTCCTTGGATGTGACATGCCTTTCACTTCACCACTGCCCAACCACATGTCACAGAAGCTGCAGACCTCTCCTGTTACTTTGCATTAGCAATTTTCATGTTCTATATATGCTGGAAGGATTGCTTTCTTAATGTCGGCATATAGCTCTCTGGGTCATGTGTGGTCTGAGAAAGATGTGCAGTTGCTCCCTTCATGCAGGTCGTCTCGTAACCTGCTCTCTCAATTGGTTGTATTAAAAAGCAAGCAATTCTTACTGTCAAATTTATTAACATGAAATTCCTAGAACAGGAGTATTCCATTTCCCATAACTATGAATCAGACCAAATCTGAAGTGCGTATATATGTGATTCTATCAGCTTCCCAAAAGTGTGGCTTATGAGGCCATATTGCCCACAGTTTTGCAGTTTGTCTATTGGCTTTGTTTGAATTAGGTCTTTTCATTTGCATGAAAGATCATAGAATCATGAATTCATTGACTGGTTAGGGTTAGAATGGACCTGAAAGATCATCTGCTTCCAAAACCCCTGCCATGGGCAGAGACACCTTCTACTAGACCAAGTTGCTCAAAGCCCTGTCCAGCCTGGCCTCAAACTCCTCCAGGGATGGGGCATCCACAGCTTCCCTGGGCAACCTGTTCCAGTGCTTCACCACCCTCAGAATAAAGAATTTTTTCTTAATGTCTAATTTAAATTTACTCTCTTTCAGTATGAATCGATTCCCTTTTGTGCTGTCACTACACACTCTTGTAAAATGTCCATCTTTGTTGTAGGCTCCCTTCAGGTATTAGAAGGATAGTCTCATGTAACAGGAAAATTTCTTTTTGCTTAGACCAGGTAGACTTCTGTTCGGTGTACGTAGAAATACATGGTCAATATTGCAGCAAATACACTTCTTTTATCAGTACAGTAATTCCTGATGGGACATGTGGTTTATTTTGCCCTTAATTATACCTGAGACTGAAATATGCCTTTTGGATTTTGGACCATCTATCTTTGTATGAGTTGCTCAGTGTCTATTTTATTAATAAATGATTTTTTTCTATTTTGGTTCTCTTAGTAATTTTGAACACACTGAATTATGTATACATTTGAAAGGCCATTAAAGCAATCTAAACAGCACAATGGTCAAAAGTGAGCACTGATGTCAGTTTTAGAATATCTGGATTATTTTAGGCAGTTCTAACCCCTAAACTCATATTAAAATTAAATGTGGCCTATGAATACTTAAAAGACAATGAAGAGAACTTCGTTTGGCATCCTACCCAATACTAATAGATCAGATCTCTTTCTCTAGCTGATCCGTGCAGCTCTATCACTTCAGTCTTACAAGACTTTTTTTATTATAAAATTAGTAATTTTATATGCTTGTTTCAAAGAAGGATTGCTGATCAAATCATTTATATGGCAAACCTGGCTTAATGAGTTTTTTCAAAGATACTCAAGTGTAGGAAAAGGTAGACATCGGTAGTGTTGTTGCCCTCTGCTCCTGGAGTAAACTGAATTTCTTTCTAGCAGAAGTTGTGGAGGAGATGCCTATACTGAGTCCTTGTGCTATGGGTGGGAGCAGATGTCCTGTCTGGAAGAATCTCTGGCTAGGAAGGCATAACAGTCTTCCAGCAGTGATTTTGCTCAGTAAATCTTCCTAGGCCGTTTTTCTTTTCCCTTTGGTCCTACCAAAGCTGAACCAGCATGTAGACCACCTCAGGACAGAAGCCTCAGTCTAGGATTTTTACTAGTGCTTCTAGTGAACATTGCCAAGGAAAGGCTCTAGCTCTACTACCTAGAGTCCATAAACATATAATTACTGGAAGCATAGGAGGCATGTTAAGCATTTCCCTAATAGACCCTAGAGATACATTTAAACTTTTCTTGAAGAATGCTTTAGTTAAAGTTCACTGTTGCATATCATATAGACATCATGTGATTCAGAATCAGAAATAGCTGCTTCCATGCATCAGACCAGCTGTAGCAGGGATGACATGTAGACTGGGAGACTGAGCTGCAACACGTAACTGCAGATAGCTACAACTCAAGTAAAGTCTGTTTACTTAGGTGTCCTCTAGAGCAGCTGACCTAAAAGTTGTGTTTGAAAACAGGTTTTGAAAACCCTACTAAAGGAAAGCACAGTGAAAGCCCTACAAAACTGTTCACACCTCTTCCATGAAAATTGCTACCATGGAAGAGGCTTATCTTCTGACTTAGGTCCAAGTTTTGAACGCTGCCGTTTCAAGAAGGAAAATGTTGCTAGCAGCTCCCAGTAGAGTGATGACTGATAAGGGATTGTGCCTGTAAGGCACAACTGAGCCAGTTGGTGAAGGTCAAATGCATTTGGGACAATTCTCTGTAGAGGACTGTACTTGAAAAGCAGAGTAGGCAAGTTAGAGTGCTAACAAAAAAGATACTACAGATCTTGATTGCATTTCAAGTTCTACTTACAGTAGCATAGTAATTTGTGGTGCTCATGACTAAGAAAATAACAATATGGTACATCAATAAGACAGCAGAAATGTGATGTTGGAACTGCATCCTAAAAGATTTTACAGTGGATTATGCCTGGACTTTGGGAAGTGAAGCCATGAGATGAAGAAATTGGCAAAGATTGTCTGTGATCTTATGCTTACAATATTTTTCCCTGTAAGAGCCGGCAGAGATATTTTGCAGTACTTTTCCCCATCATCCTCTCAGTTTGCTGTAATGCACTTTTGTAGATGTATTTCTTTCTACACGTTTCCAAGAGTGAAAAAATAGTTTTTGCATTTCATCAATTCATTTAATTGACAGAATCCTCTACTCATCCTTTTATCCCCCCTTAATCACAATCAAATTAGTGGGGAGACAGCCAAAATGTTAGGTACCAGTGTCTCTCAAGCAGATGTCACACCGCTATTTTTTAGCTCGTTTAAATGAATAAACATGTTAAACTGTGAAGTACTACATTTTAGATTTTTTCATTAAAAAAATGGGACAATCTGTTTACTGTCCTTAATTGAGACAACAATCCTGGTGGTTGCCAGTTTTGGCAGTTGTAATGATGAACTATAAATATTGGGACAGACTAACTGATGATTGTGGAGGATAGTTCAAATACAATAGTCATTCTGCATGAATACTTCTTTCAGTGCTACACTTTTTCTAACTTCCGTGATTGTTATACTGGTTTTGCATGTTAAAACCACAAATAAATACCTGACTAGTCAATCAATAGGCTTGATTCTGTTGTCTTATTCTCCATAGCTACAAACAGCATAAAAAAGCTGTCCACCCTGGACCATAGTTCATGCCTTGCCCAAACTCTCCCTAAAAGGTGCGTGTCCACATCAGTTACAAATGTGAGCTACAAAGAACTTTGTTTTGCTGAACCATGGAAAAGCTGAGCAACATAAAGATCTTTAGTAATCCTTTTGCCATTTCACAAAGATACTGTAGGAATTTAAAACAGCGCAGCCACAGGAGGTGAGTATGGAGTTTGGAGTTTGGTGATAAACAGATGCCATTGTTCTATTGCACTTCCTCTAAACAAGACTGGGAGAAAATCAAAGCAAAATGGCCAGTTCTTCCAGGAGCCAACCACCTCACAACTCACTATGTTGCTCAAGAAGAGCTAAGTCTGATATCAAATCAGAGCTATCATAACTTATTTTCATAGGACCATAAAAGGACCACAAGGAGATAAAGGCGTCAGGAGCAAAGCAGCTTCTTCTTGGACCAGTGGGTCATTTGTTTAAGTAAGAAAGAAACAGGGTTTGGGGATTTACACAGAGCATAAGTCAGAGTAGTTACTGTTGCCTTCATGTGTAGAGAAAGTCACATTATGCCAAGCTAGAGTAGTTTTGTGTGTCTGTTACAGAGTTAAATGTAAACATTCTGATACTGGCAATGTCCACATTTCTCTAGATGCACCTTCTCCTGTGATACTATTAGCAGAGAGGAGGGATGTAGAAGGAAATGGAAGGGGAGCCCTTTTGCTGATTCTGCACTCCTAAAGCATCTCTCCTGCTCAGTGGGGAGCTGCTGGTGTTTAGAGTAGGACTGCAGTCTTGGATTGCTTTGGACAGGCTACAAAAAGAACAGAGCAGAGCTTAACCTACAGGGTGAGTCTCCTACCATTACTGGTGCCTGATTTGTTACCACAAGTAAATAGAAGCTGTGACATTCAGCCTTTTCACTTTTATTTATTAGGTTCTCAGGAAGGTGCCAGAAAAATTGTCTTTTGTTGTCCTTTTGAAACTCTTCTGCATAGTTGTTTCCCTTACTGTCTGTGGTACTCCTATCCAGTCAAAGAATGCCACACTCATGTCTACCGCTCTTTAGTAGTATGAGGCCTGCTGCCTTATCCTTTTGCAAGGAGTGGCTGGGGAGTAACCTGCCATCTCCCCTGCTCTCACCTGGCTGAAGCTGAAAAGGCCTCAAGTCTCAAGTGTAATGTAGTAAAAATTTTTCTGTTTTGGTGAGGACAGGAAATTGTGAATTCAGGGCAGCTTTATTTAGCTTTTCCTGCCTGAGGAAACTTTAGAGCCGCAAGCGTGGTGAAACTCAGGTTTTTTGCCTACTTCCCTTTTGATGACTTTCTTCAGCTTAAGATGAGCTATGGTACTATACTTGTGTACTTAAGGCAGGGCTGCTTTAACAACAGTATCATGGGATTTTGCTGCCCTAAAGAGCTCATGACTGCAGGTGACCATGTTTATGTTTATCTGTTCATTAATCATGGCCTTTCTTGAGCTGCTCTTCTCAGGCAGTACTCTGCCTTTGTTCCACTCTCTCTGCTGCTCCAGTAACAACAGGATGCACTAAACAGAAAAGAGAGTAGAGCAGCTTTTTTAGATCATTACCAAAGCTGCAAATTAATTTAAAGTTAGGCAATATATGTGGGGGCATTCTCGCAGTAAACTATATAGATTTTTATTTTGAAGAGCAGCCTGTTCTTGTGAATTATATTTGACAGTCCTTGCACTTAGACATGGAGGCTTCTGAGTTCTCATTAAAATAAGACAAGTTATAAACATGGCTGTGTTATTCATGAGACTACATCTGAATTTTTTATTTTCTCATAAACTGATCATCAGCTGCCTTTAATTAATAGAAGAGTGGCCTTTATTTGTCAGTGACACAGTTCGGTCAAATATAGCTTCTTATCTGAAATGTTATAGAATGATAATTACATCTCTTTGGTTAAGGGTTACCTCAAAATAAGAATTACTTGTAATATGTATGACTTTTTCTGAAGACTGTGATGATGAAATTTGGTACATTCTCCACAGAAATATCACATGTATGACTCTAACAAGAGCAATGGTTTTGAAATTTTTCGTTGTCAGCGGGTTTTACCTTCTGTATTAAGAAACTTTCAAGTTGATACCAGGATGGAGTGGGAAATGCCTGAAGGACAAATGAAGGGACTAAAATAAATGCCCGAGAAGCTGTTCCCATGCATTATTCAACCTCATGTACACACTGCTTCGACTGGGCTGTGTCAGAGTTATGGGGTGATGGAGAGGCAGCACATCTGAGACAGCCCACTTTGCTTGTGAATGTAGCACCCTCAAACCCACGGTGGCAAGTGTTTCTTCTAAACTATATTAGGCTCCTGTACACAGAAGAGATGTCTCTTACTAAATTAATTTCTATCTACAGAAAAAGATAGATTCTGTTTTATATGTCTTTACAGATAGAAAAAAGAAAAAATGTTCCCCATGAGCAAGGGCATTTGGAAACAAGGATCATTCCTGTGGCACGGGAATTGTGCATAGGCATAAAACATGTTCAGTTTAAAAGATAATACAAATACAGAAAGGAAGATTTCATTGATCCACCATTCCTTACATCACAGATCTCTAGAATAATTTCCACAAAGCCATTATTCTCCCTGTTCCACCACTAGTTTGGGGATCGTCATTGCCGACTCAGAATGAAAAATGATCTTGTATTTCCCAGAACTTAAACAAGAAAATTAAAGTATCTTTGTTAAACACTGAGTTACTCAGTTGCTTTGAAAGGGTCTACCAGAGGGTATTTGCAATAATGTATATCTCAAAGTGATGTAGAATAACAGAAAAAAAAAAAATATAACTGACTTTCAACCAAACAGCTACAGAGCTGGCTCAGGGACCTTCAGCACTTCCTTGCTGCTTCCTTGCAAAGCCTTGAGGAACAGATTTGTCACATCCACTCATTGACATTTATCTTAGTTACTTAGTTTTCCTGTCATTTGTAAAGAATTAAAACTCCTTGGTCATTGGTCTGGAGAAGGCTGGATTTGATCTTCGTGCCTAAATCAGGCTTTCCAGCTTGCTCAGATCAAGGCTCTTCATCAGGTTCCTTCCAGAGAGCCTAAGCAGTTTGAAAAGAGTCTGAGCAGTCTTCCATCAGGTGGGCAATGAGATAACACAGGATGAGCACACTGAAAAACTGACACAGCCTCCCTTGGAGAGAGAAGTATTTGCTGAGGTTGTCTGGCAGTGGGGTACTTGGTGTGTCAAGTTCTGTATGAAGGGAGGAGTGAGCCTGGGCAGACAGATCTCGGGATGTCAGCAGGGACTTGATGCAGATGTTCTGCCAGATGCTGCTGCTTATGGACTCCCTCCTCCAATGGCAGAAACCCAAGAAAACTTATGAGAGGACCCCAATGCAATCTTTTAATGAGTAAGATCATGAGAAGTGTTTCTTATGCTAAGGAGGAAAAGTAGTTCAGTTCATTAGCAATTCAGGATTATAGGAACTGGAAGTGCTATAATAAACCATTCTTAGCCTAACAGCAAAGGTTCCTTTGTAAAGCTTCACAGAAGTCTATGCACATTACA
The DNA here is from genome assembly GCA_013397725.1 of Rhagologus leucostigma. Lineage (NCBI taxonomy): Eukaryota > Metazoa > Chordata > Aves > Passeriformes > Rhagologus > Rhagologus leucostigma. Next base: position 959,121 of record VZTD01002184.1, on the reverse strand, counting down.
GATAACGGAACAATTTAATTCTTGTAATGAGGAAATTGATGCAGCTGGATATGAGAGGAAAGAAACACACGCCCCCCCCAAAAAACCCAAATCCCAAACCCGAAAAGCATTTCAATAAGAAATATGCTAATTCTCTTCCAGAGGAACTACAGAGGCCCTAGCTCTGATGGAGTCTGAGGAAGGAGTCATGTACACTACTGATGTCTCCTTTCATCATGTGGTAGTCACAGGGTAACGCATCTTTCCACCCAGCCAACAGGAATACTTTAATAGGTAAAACAGGATTACAAAACACCAGGCTACGTAACTGCCCCTGTTTAGAGAGCTGCAGAAATAAAGCTCTCAGTTCATTAAATTATAGCTTATACAGATACCCCAATATTATATCCCTCACAGCCAAGTATCAAAAACAGATCCACCAGCAACATATTCACACTCTGTCATTCTCCCATGTCTCAGAAGTCTTGAGGAATACAGAGACTCTGTGAGAGATTTTGTATTATATTGGTCCTCTCACAAGGTCCTCTCCTTGACCTTAGCATGGGCTGAGAGATGAAGTTGGCAGGCTAATGAGGAGGAAAAAGAGGATAGTCTGCAAAAACCTCTACTTTATGCTAGTCTTAATTTTGGAGGCAGATATCACACCTGTCCTTGAAAGTGGAACTGGTATAAAGTATTTTGGGAATGATGCCTTATCTGGCTACCTAGAAACAGAGACTAGACAGGAGTATGGGAATAAAGGTAGGTATTTATTTGAAAGGCCTTCAAAGGTACACCCTGGGGACCAGAGGCTACTTCCAAAATGGACCCCAAGATGGATGACAAGTCACGAGTTCTTCACACTTTTATAGGTTTGGTCCATTTGCATATCAGCATAAATTCACCAAATAAAACTTTAGCTAATGATGTAATTTCTTCAATTTCTCCACCTCTCTCACAGCCCTAGCTTACACCTTTGGGCCTAGGACAGTCTGAGTGTCCTTGAATAGCAAGCTCAGAGAAGCTTTGTTGTGTCTATCTGGCCTAGGAGAGCAGCTAACAAGCTACAAGAAACTTCAGAGTTACACACTAAGTGATCCAGACATTGTTGTTCCTCTTTGGAAAGCACAGTGAAAAAAGCTTTGGGCCATCTATGTCCCAGTGGAGGAAGAATCAGTGATGTGGAAGGCTGAATAGATGGTACTGAAATGAAGAAACAACCAGCAAGCAGAGCAGGCTCTTCTTCCAGAGCCTCAAATCCACAGCAGTGCCATGGCCTGGAGGAGCAGCACTTCCTCTCCATCTGACTCCCAAGCCTTTGGCCAGTTCACTCTACCTGGGAGCTTGGGAAAAACAAACCTTGTGTGACTTTCAACAGCAATTATGCAGGAGGTCTCCGCAAGAATGAAAATTTGCTCACACGGAAGAAGAGAGCTTGAAAAACTGCATAATACTCCCACCCACTGACACTCTCTACTTGTGAACTGTATCACTGGCTTTCATCCCTCTGAAAAACAAAGTTGATTTGACTAATACTGCTATGTTCTAATGACTTGTTTTTTGGATATATGGCGGCTGCATTAAAGGGAAAAAAAAGCCCACACAGATAGTTGTTTTGATTCACTGCAGCTGGCACAGAGATGGCTGCAGCGTCTCTGGCAGGGCAGCTTGTTTTGGAGAGGGTAGGAGTCTGTTCATGGTTATGCCATCATGACACAGTTCTCCCAGTGGTATTGCCTCTGGGAGTCCAGAGTCCCTGCAGGGCCAGCACAGCTGATGTGCTCCCTGCTGCTGAATCAGCCTTCCAGGCAGTTTTAGTATTGACAGGGCTGGTCTCTGCAGTAGACCTGAACAAGCAATACCCTGGAGGGAAAACCAAGTCATGAATGCATGTGACAGGATGAGCAGAAGCCACAGGGGACACAGGGCCTAGATTCACTGAATCGTCAGGAGGCTGGTGTCTAAATCCAACTCTGGTCAGAAATGAAGGCAATTTAGAGGTTGGTTTGGTTTAGGGCTGATTCCCAACAGATCCTGAATGTACAGTGAACAACTGGGCACACCAGAAGTCTCTGCAGAGCAGAAGGCAGTCTGGAGTTGCAGATGTGTGAATATGTCACCAAAGGGCCACCACCCACCAGGATGTCTGCTCCCTGTCCACAGTGGAACTATAGGGGACTTTTGCAACAGCCTGTCTGGTAATGCACTGACCCACTTCATGCCATGGCAATATTAAATTTACTTGTGGGTGTGCTTCGGTGTGTGGTGTCTGAAGGGCTGTCTCCAGCTGCTCCCAGGCTAGCCCATGTTTGTTGCCTGTAAGAAGGACGAATACACATGATTATGCATGATGTTGTGTTGAGCAAGACTCTGTGGGAACATGCGTAGAATCATAGGATGGTTTGGGTTGGAAGGGACCTTAAAGATCATCTAATTCCAACCCCCCTGCCATAATCAGGGACACCTTCCACTAGACCAGGTTGCTCAGAGCCCCATCCAACCTGGCCTTGAACACCTCCAGGGATGGGACATCCACAGCTTCCCTGGGAAACCTGTTTCAATGTCTCACAGTGCCACCCTCACAATAAAGAATTTTTTCCTAATATGAAAACCTATCCATTTCCAAATTAATGCCATTACATCTTGTCCTATCTCTATTGGTAAAAAAGTTGTCAGTTTTCTCTGGCGTAATTCTAACCTTTTCATTTATGACTTATGATTTGGTTTTTTCCAGTGTTTTTCACACCATTGTATCTAACCACCAGTGAGATTTTAGCAGAGCTTTAGGAGACTTCGTCACTTTCTTTCTCCCATGTGCATGTGTGTTTTCTTGGGCTGCATTAAATAAGATGTTTTGTGCTCACTGTATTTTGCAACAAGCCAGTATAACAGAACTGCACCTTCTGAACAGTGCTGAATTAAAAATACAGGGAAAAGAATAAACCTAGACCATTATTTGCAAAAAAAAAGAACTTAATAATATACATTATTCAGTCATGGATTAAAATACTTATTTCTAATTATTAAATCATTAATAATTTAAATACTTTAAATATCTTTAATTAAATCCACTGTGCTGAATAATACCAAATTCATTAAGATGAAAGTGATAGGTTGGGATGAAAAGAGTCATCTTAAAAAGCGGTTCACTTCATTCAGTGCATGGTGCCAACAGGCTTCCTCCTGAAACCTACTCAGGATGTTTCACAGCCATTGGGAAGTTACAGTGCTGGTACGTCACAGCCAGGTTTTTCCTTCCTCCAGTATGGTGTTTGGATCGCTGTACAGCTTAAGATTTTGCCATTAGGTTGAAGCAAAACTCAAAATCCTAATAATTGCTAAACACCGTGTAGGACTTTCCTCTGAAGCAAAGGGGGTTTAGCTGTTGTTTTCCTACAAACCTGAACTCAAATACTTTCTTTTTTCATTTTTACATAATAGTACTTATTCCTTCTCCTGATCCTAAACTATCATACAGGATTGACCTTACCCATATTTGAGCAGATGTTGTGATTCACTCCAGAGGTGGCTGCATTTCAGTAACTGGGTAAAGTGGTCCCACTGCATCATTTTGCAAAATTTGTAGAATTATTTAATGGAAACATTTTATTTAAATGTAAATGATTTCACTATTATCATCATCATCATCATTATTATTACTGTCGTTGTCTTCAACTACTAGGCGTGAATGCTAAGAATTTTTCTATCCACATTAGGAGTAGAAAGAAGCACACAGGAATACAGCAGAGGTAATTGTCTACCTATTGCTTAATGTGAATGGACTCATAGTTTACTATCAGCTTTGTATTTTTTTTCCTTAACTCGGGTAGCAGTAAATTTAATGAAAACAGTTTAGAGGTATTTGTCTGAATTCAGTAAACAAGTTGTTTTAAACAGATTTAACATGAATTTCACATTGTGTCTTAATTTTCCTAGCAGAATTTATTATTCCTTTGTAGGACATCATTACAGTGGCTCTGTGAAGCCCTCAAAGAAATGTTTTACAGGTGGATCTCACCTGTTCATTGTGATGAAATTCTTACCATTAAGAGAATGGCTGTAAAATGTTCTACATGAAAGCGCATTACCTCGTTATCTAAACATAGTGCATACAATTTATTCCTAATAAAATCTTCCAGTCATTATAAACATAGTCAGTTCTCCAACAGTGGGGAAAAATCTGTCCTTGGTACCTTTGAAGCATGCTGACCACTGGCTGAAAAATATTTGGAGTTTCCCAAATGCAAATTCCAGGATTTAAGAGGATTGAAGACCAGTGCAGGTTTTACCCATCACAACACTCCACCACTGATGTATGCAATTTCTCAGTCCTTGATCCTTAATTGGGTGACCAGGGTCCATGAACAGCACATGGAGGTGCTGGAGGGTGGAGCATACTTGGTGACAGGACACGGAGGTGTGGAAGTCAGGAGCCTGTCTGAAACCCCATGCCCTTCCCCACTTTGGAATGGCTTTTAAACAGGCTTTTTAATTTTAATGCCATCAAGAAGGCTTGTGCTTTTCCCCACCATCTGAATGCTCTCTTGGTAGTAGGTACCAGCTCTGTCAAAAGTGGAGCACCTGTTGGATCTCTTAACCATGGTCCTGATGGAAATTACCATTCCTTTTCTATGAGAAGGGATGAGAAAATCTCACGCTGACTTCCAGGGAGATGAAATCTGCTGACTAGAGTATATCACAAGAGGAGTATGTTCCTCTGGGGGTCCTGGTCAATGCAAAGTTGAATGTGAGTCAGCAGTGTCCTGGCAGCCAGGGGGGCCAACCGTGTCCTGGGGGCCATCAGGCACAGCATCGCCAGCTGAGCAAGGGAGGGGATCGTCCCGCTCTGCTCTGCACTGGGGCGGCCTCACCTCGAGTCCTGGGGGGCGGTTTTGGGTACCACAATATAAAGATATAAAGCTACTAGAGAGTGTCCAAAGGAGGGCAACAAAGATGGTGAAGGGCCTTGATTGGAGGCTGAGTGAGGAGCAACTGAGGTCACTTGGTCTGCTCAGCCTGGAGGAGACTGAGGGGAAACCTCATTGCAGTCTGCAACTTCCTTGTGAGGGGAAGAGGAGGGACAGACACTGATCTCTTCTCTCTGGTGACCAGTGACAGGACCTGAGCGAATGGCCTGAAGCTGAGTCAGGGGAGATTTAGGTTGGATATCAGGAAAAGGTTCTTCATGCAGAGGGTAGTTGGGAATGGAACAGGCTCCCCAGGGAAGTGGTCACAGCACCAGGCCTGACAGAGTTCAAAAAGTGTTTGGACAATGCTGTCAGGCACATGGTGTGACTCTTGGAGATGGTCCTGTGCAGGGCCAGGAGTTGGACTTGATGATCCTTGTAAGTCACTTTCAGCTCAGGATACTCTGTGATTCTCTGAGCTCTGACTGGGTGTAGTGAGGCATGAACTGCATCTCTCATATCTCATTCGAATACTACCAATAGCTTAGACCAGGGGAGGACTCCAGCAGCCATATTTCAAAAGAAATCAATAGCTGCCATTGTGTTTTATGAGAAATCCAATTTCAGAGCTGTTTGGTATGAATTTTTTGGAGTGCTCAAACCAGCCCTGGGGGAAGATAAACAGAGGAGCATATTTTTGTGTCTGAACTAAGGTGGCCTGAACAGGATGCTGGGCAACTTGACCTTTTCAAAACTGAAGAGCTTTTGGGTATGACCCAAATTCAAGAGTTCTGGGAAGCTTTTGTACTGGCAGCTGAGGTCAGAGTTTGGAAACCTACTGCAGCAGACAGCAGAATCTCTCTTTCGAATGTAAGCACATAAACTCCAACTCTGCCAGGTTTTAAGCACCTAAGTCCTCTTCTCAGTATAAAGCCATGACAGATATATGCCCACCCTTCTATCTGAACTCCAAGATTTCATTCTTATTGCACAATTCAGGAAACTTTTAAACTTTAATTTATGCTCAATGAATATTAAACAGTGTGCTGATTTTGGCTGCGGTAGAGTTAATTTTCTTCACAGTGGCTGGTATGGGGCTATGTTTTGGATTTGTGCTGAACACAGGGCTGATCATATAGAGATGTTTTAGTTATTGCTGAGCAGGGCTTGCACAGAGCCAAGGCCTTTTCTGCTTTTTCTACTGCCATGATAGTGAGGAAGTTAGGGGTGCATGGGAGGTTGGGAAGAGACACAGCCAGGACAGGTGACCCCAACTGACCAAAGGGATATTCCAGACCGTGTGGCATCATGCTCAGTATACAAAGTAGTGGAAAGAAGGAGGAAAGGGGGATGTTCGGATTGATGGCGTTTGTCTTTCCAAGTAACCATTGTGTGTGATGGGGCCCTGCTTTCCTAGGGATGGCTGAACACCTGCCTGCCCATGGGAAGCAGTGAATTAATTCCTTGCTTTATTTTAGTTGTGTGCATGGCTTTTGCTTTCTCTGTTAAACTGTCTTTATCTCAACCCATGGGTTTTCTACCTTTTGTCCTTCAATTCTGTCCCTGATCCTGCTGGCAGGGGAGTGAGCCAGCAGCTGTGTGGGACTTGGCTGTTGGCTGGGGTTAGACCACAACAAAGAGCATTTTCATCCCGAGTTTTCCTTCCACCATTTTTTGCTAAACTAGCATACAGCAGACCTGAAAACGCATGAGGGGTTTCTATAACAACACTGTGAAATAATGAATTCCACAAAGCAACTCTGGAATCTACAAATGATGTAAATGTTTTTTATCATTTAATTTCTATCCACATTTGTGTCCAGCTTCAGAATAATACAGCTGCACAAGTAATTAATTAATATAGGAGTGCAGTTTAATAACAGCGCGAGGGTTCTGTGTTCACCGGTTGGTTACGGGCACTGGCTAGCATGCTGATAACAGGTTGTTGCCATTGTTGCCACCTCATTAGAAAATTAGCATTTAATTAACTTAGGAAGATATGGAACAAATTTGGTATGGGAAATATTTGTACACATTGTCTATTGGAATTAAAAGCTCCCATCCAGCAAAAAGCACAGCAGCCTCTACAGCTGGTGGCTGTTGGCCCACAGAAACTAAACAGACTCGCTGGTCTGTGCAGCTGCAGCCGCTGCCTTTGATTTGGAGGGGAAAGGGAAGCTGTGAGACTGTTATCCGAGGCACCAGCTGAAAGGAGTGATCCAGCTGTGACGTCAGTGCTTGCCTTGCAGGCACCGTAGCAAGTCCCCAAAAGTATTAATGCACAGACAGTGCTGGCTCCGAAATGAGCAAAGGTTTTGAAGGAAAGATGGCTCTGCTTCAAACTGGGCTTGATGCAGCCTCCCCTGAAGCCAGTGGGAGTATTTCCACTGACTTCAGTGGGCTTTGGATGGCCCCGCTGGGGTTTCCTGGCCCAAGAGCATTGGTGCTGATTTGAGCCAGGTGCAGGGAGAGGCAGGTCAAGCTGCTCAAAGATTAACCACTGCTGGTTTGGAGGGGCAGAGGGTGGGGAAGAGAAGGAGACAGCCAGAGAGCCAATGGACTGCTGAAAGGCAGCTGGATTTTCTTGCTCTTGCTTTCTTCCTGTTAACCCTGGCTGAATGGTCTGAGGTTTTGTATGTTCTTGTGGATGAAAAGACCCTCTTTAAACTTCAATGTTGAAAAATAGCCTTAAACCTCCTGCTGTCAAACACAAAACAGAAAAAAAGCTCCTGGTTCTCAGGGTGAATTATTTTTCTGACCAGACTCTTCTATGTAGTTTGATGCAAAACCAGAGGAACAGTCAGATGACATTGAACCTCGCTCCTGTGGGGTGAGGAATTCACACCTACATGTGCCAGCTCTGCCATGGGCATCTATGGGGGATTCCTCCAGGCAGGGGTAAATGGTTATATCACCTCTGTCATCCCTTGGGCTCAGGAGCACATACTGCAAACCCTCTGCACGTGTTTAGTGTTGCACATGCAAAGCCATGGAGTCGTGCCAGCATCCCACAAGTTTCTCCCACTGACGTCCCCTCAGCTGCAGCTGCAGCAGCAGGATCTGTCCTAACCCCAGGCTGAACCAGCGCTCTGCAGCAGCCAGCCTGCCTCAGCTGCTCTGGCAGCCCTGCTGCAGCGTCTCCAGGTACTTCTGAGAGAGATGTCACTGCCCTTGCCAGCAGAAACTGCACTCCCAGCTCTTCATGTGCCCTTCCCCAGTCCTGCCAAGCAGATTGCCACCTGCCAGGAGCGCTGCAGCAGGACATCAGAGTCTTACTGAACAGGACGGGTGGGCTGTATCGCGTAAGGCTGCCTCCCCTGGGGGATCTCGCTCCTGTCAGTGCAATGAGCTGACAGGTAGGGACCGACAACACCCATCAATCACACCCTTAAGAGCCTGAAATGCTGCCATTTCTCTTGTGGAGAGCAGCAGCCAAGCCGACAGGCTGTGTGGGGCTGTCAATGAGGCAAATGTCCTCGCTGACAGAGCTGCTCCTGAGAGGATCTCCCACAGTCATTCGTGTTTATCCCAAGCAACTGCCCCCTATTCTTCCTCCTGGTGTGAGGTGAACAAATGCCAGAGCTGGAGGGATTGAGAATAATTGTGTTGTGTTTGGCGCAGATGCTTTTTAAGGCAGACGCTGAGGTGTGTGACACTGCTCTGCACTGTGTGTCAGGCCGTGAGGGAGGCAGATAAAATGCAGTGGTATTCCTTCAGCCAAGGACAGACAGACCTAGCGCAGTGGGGGGTGAGGGGTGCATGCCTGCACTACATGCCTTTAATTGGTGGCAGTAATTAAAGGCTCTTTGTGCGTGTGAAGCAAGGGATGTAGATGAGCATAAGTACCGAAGTTTCACCGTTTCTTTGAGGGGAAAATTATTTGGGCTTGAGAACTGCAGCAGCATTGTATCACCCCAAAATCATCTGGCCCATTCAAAGTAAGATCAGTGCTGAAGGTTAAAGGTGCAGGTAATGTAGCTCAAAGTCTTTTAACTGCCCAGCAGCAATGGTTAAATACATGAAGGGAGGGACAAATAAATGAGCAAGCACTGTAAAAAGCAGCAAACAAACAAAACATCTGATTAAAATCTCACTCTGTGTCAGTTATATTTTTTCCCACCACTGATTCAGAAGACCTGGCTTATAAGTAACCCCACAGGCTTATTGTATGGAGCACATGTTGGGCCCTCATGGACAAGTGACTGTTGCCGTGTGTGTGGCTCTGTGGGAAGGCAGAAGGACAGATCCCTGTCGAGCAGGACCTGATGAGCCACTATATGATACAGACTGACATGGCCTGGGGCCTTCAGAAGAAAACACCACATAATCATACACTTTTACACTGGCCTTTCCATTTACATTTTCCTCTGTTTATGCATTGCTTTCACTGCCAGTAATTTATCTTTGGTGAGATTTGGACCACCTACTTTGGCACTAAAATTAAAGAATATGATTTGAAAACCTGCAGGCCACTGTAATTTAAGCCTAGAGGCACCCACATCCATTTTAGTAGATCCCAGAGCTCCCAGGAGCTAATGCCTCCTATTCTTGGAAACATTTGGTCATTTAAAGGAGTACAAATTGGAACACAGAGCCATCATCTTGTCACATCCCTGCTCCATATACTCCATTCCCCACTCTTTGAATACCTGTGAGACACATCCACATAAGCAAACCATGCCAGGCCAGAACATGGTTGTGTCTCTGGCAGTTGTCTAAAATGCTTCTTCGGCATATTTCTCCCCAGCAAGGTTCGTGCTTCAGCCCACCTGCTATTGCCAGTCAAGGTCTGGTGACAGTCTGGGACACTATGTCCATCTCTGCTCGTCCTTTATCTAACAGCCACCTCTGCCATCCCTGGGTACAGACGTGCCGTAGCCAAATCCTTACAGCCCATCCAGTCCCTGCTCTCAGAAAATGTACGGAGAGTTATGTTGCTGAACACTGACGAAACTTCAGGTAGTGCTAAATCTTCCCACTACACACTACCTACATTCTGGCATTTCACTAATTTGAATTGCTGATCTATTTAAAATGTAAATTGCTGATCTATTTAAAAGGCTACAGCAGGAGCACAGTTTACATGGAGATCCAGCTGGGATGGAGGGTCAACATTCAAGTTCAGTGTTTTCTTTCTAAACAACTTGGCTGCTAGAACAACACCTCGAGGATTTGAATTTAGTAGATCAAATTTTCTTCACAGTACATTCCCACTGACACCACTTAGGTCAATGGACCAGCTTGTGAACTCAGTTAAATCAGCATGTATTGGGAGTAACATTACAGAGAGTAGTGGAACTGTTCCAGATTTAAATTGGTGATAATGAGACCAAAATTTGGTCCAATCTACTTGCAGAGATCTGAGAGCAAAGCATTCATTTCAATCCTCAAGTAAGATATACCACCCTACAGACTTTTTAAAATGCTTGAACACAAGTCTCTGTGTAACAATAAGCATAAACAGAGTGAACACTAAGAGAATAAAACATTAAAAGTTATCCACTAGCTTATACCAAAACTAGTAAAACCTGGGAATGTTCCTGGGTAAATGCAAAAAAAAAATCAGATAAGCTACATTAATTTTCAAGTTATGAGCTTGCAAATATTTTTAAATGTTCTAGTTTAACACAGTATTTTGAGATGGGAACTATAACTCAAGATTCCACCCTTCCAACAACTAGGTATACTACTTTTGTTAGTGGCAGCAGCATCCCACTTATTTAATCCATGTTTTATTAATCACCCATATGATTCTTTGTACTTCTGGACTTCAGACTTCTGGCTAAATACCTGCCAATTCCTTTCCTTTTACTCTTCTGACCTTAGCTGCTTTGTGATTTTCCAGCTTTTCCAGTGATTATTTCAGAAAGTGGTTTTTTTCAGTATATGCATGAAAATTTTATTGTTGATTAGTTCAAGTTCTTGAATGCTTATTCATAGAAGAAACCTCCCCCTTTTTAGCTTATTGGAAGCATCTGTATTCTTCCTGTTTGGACAATGAAGAGTGATAACTTTCCAGCACTCTCACCGCTGAGCTCCAAGAGTTAATACATACATGAGGCAGTCATAGAAACCAATATGCCATTCAAAAACAGAAGTATGAACTGGAGAACAACCATAACAGCTCCAGCTCCTCCAGCTTTACTGGAGCTCAAAGACCCTGCCTATTTGGGTGGAGGAACAAAAATCTCTATGTACTGCTTTCCACCAAATTGTTTACTTTTTCCAGGTTTGCAAAATGATAGTCTGGAAGGGTGAGATAAAAAAAAAAAACAGCAGGAAAGATTTTTTTGAAATGAAAAACAGAGAGAGAGATATAGCAAACATATATGTATATATAAGCTCTCCTGTCCCTTTCCTTTCAAATTAAGTGAGAACACAGAAGTGGGTGGGAGGAGAGGGAGGTTAGGGCAGGGGAATACTGGAAGGCTGAAGAAAGGTTTTAATTCCTTTAATTCAGGGATCCCTCTGAAGGAGGATATTTCCTATCCTCTTATTCTGGGAGTCCTGTTTCTTTGGGTTTGCCTTTTTTTTTTCCTCCTTTCTTGTACAGTTACGTCTACATGGACTGGAATTCAATATAGAAGAATGTATATACACGTGGGGGTGGGGCTCAGCTGTGTAAAAACCACTACAGTTTTTATGGGAATCAGTGAAGCTCTGCTGATTTACATGACAAGAGGATCACACCTTTTTACCTGGTATTTAAACTGAAATAGCAAGCTACTGGTGACCTCATTTGTACAAGGTTTGTATTTCTGTTTTAGCCAGTTTCTGAATGGACTAGGGGGAAAAAGCAGAGATCTTTATTATCATCTCTAATAAAAATCTGAGCTCCAAACTTGATAGTATGTGACTGTGCATAAAATTAACTAGATGTGTCAGTTAGCAGATCTGGCTGAAGTTGTGCCTGATTATATTCTGCGTGCATATTTGTTTTCAGTCATATTTACAGGGGTGCCTCTATCCTGATGCTTCAGTTAACTGTTACTTTGAGGAAATAAACAGAGGTGAGGGTCCAGTCACCTTCAGCTGTTGGAAGTTAATAAGGTGTTAATGAAACATTGGCAAATAGCAGCAGTTTAGCACTTGGTTGACACTTGATTTTTAAAAGAGACAGAGTGTAAATAAGCTGTGTTTGCAGTGAAAATTAGAAAAAGTGGGAGGTGGGGGAACAAATAACACTCTCACAGCTTATTAGTTTTAAGCAGGAAATACTCGATAGACCACATCAGGGAGAGTAACTGTGATGCTGCAATCACTGGCAGCAAACAATGCCCGAAGGCAAAGCGGTCTGTTTTCATACAGGCCTTTTTAAGACACTCTTCCAGTATAAGACCAGCCAATGCACATAACGCTTGTAAGAGGACCCTTGGCACCTCTGCCTCTGACCTCTGGAAGTGCTCTGTGGGAGTATCTGGCCCGTTTCAGACCACAAATCCTGTGAACCCTCGTGGTTGTTTATGAGGGATGTGCATTCTCTTTCTGCAGGACACTTAAGGCTGTCAGGGAACATGAACTCTGTTATTCCTGCTGCATTAAGGACAAAAAACTACACCTTGAGAAATGGTAGCACTCTGAAGATTTATTAACTACTGTGTGCTGTAGAAGGGTTGTGGGAGTGGTCTTTGGGATTCAGGGAGCAATTTAGGCTTGATGTATATTAGGCAACTCTAAATAAGATAGTACAGTATCATTCTGAGTGAATCTTGCCTTTTTACACCACTCACAGTATATATGTGTGTACAGGAGATGGTACAGCCAAGCTTTACCTGGTATCCTGTCGTACTCAGACACGAGAGGAACCACACAGACCCAGCTCAGTCAGAAGAGAGAAGAGACCACCAAAAAGGGTTGTTGTTTATTTTTACAACATATATATCTGCTTCTAGGTATGACCATGGATTGGAGGATGAAGTTACCACCTCTACAACCACACTGGTCAAACGAAAAGACCATGATTCTTTCTCCACCTCAGGAGAAGGAATGAAAACAAAAGAGAACAGTTAGCTAAACATAACTCTGTTTACAGAAAGTACATGAGAACATAACTGTATTTACAGAAAGTGTGTGAGAACTCCATCACAGAAATGGAAACATCAAAAGACTGCAAAACTCAGGGTGACAGTATCCTGCTCCTAGCTCTGAAGAAGAAGGATAGTGATGACCCAGGAGGTTCCTTGGTATGGGAGTTGAATTAAACAATTGTAGTTTAGCAGGCTAGCATTTAAATTGCTATTGATCTAGGAAGATCATTAGCAACTTTGTTTCAGAATGGCTTCTTGGAATAGGGATCACTGACATGGACACCCAGCATAGATCTAGGCTCCATAGGAAGATGAATATTTATAACTGGTGCACTGAGGATTTTCTATTTATGCAATATAAAATCAGAATATGCAATATTTATGCAATATAAATCAGAAAGATTTCTTGATGAAATGTTTTACTACAGAAGACTTAATGCCAAGGCCATTCAAAAAGGGAGATACCCTGGGGACATCACTTTTTCTGCATAGTTACAAAGACATTGTTTGGTTTTGCAGGTGAGTAGCATGTGAGTGATGTTTCCTTGCCAGGCTGGAGAGATTGGTGGGTTCTGGCAGATTATTAGACACATCTGAAATTTCTTTAGCAGTGTGGAGTTGTTATAGTCAGAAGCTGGAGTTGCTTGATGTGTTTTTTCACTCATTCTCATGTGTCATATCCATTCACAGCAGCCCTTACTATAGTGTACCTTACCAGCATAAGGTAGCTCCTTTGGCACACATACTGTATAATAATCTCTTACAGTACATTACAATTGCAAATTAGAGCTACCTTAATTTAAAATGTAAAAATTTCATTTTCCTGAGGTAAGCATTGTCAGAGGAATAAACCTGTGGGTGTAATATACCCACGGGTATTAGCAATTCTGAAGTGTTGAATAAATGAAAGGCACAAAGCCTATATTTTTGTGTAGGGTAAATAATGCCACACATAAATATTGAAGTATGGAACATAAAACACTCTATGCAAAAACATAGACTTTGTTTGCTTGATTCTCCCTGATGTGTTAGAAAAGCTTTAACCCAAGGGGAACTGTAAGTGCAGTCTTTAAAATTAATTCAAGTGTTACACATTGTCTGTAGATTTCTGCATTGAATTACTGTCGTATTTTAGTTTGAGGCAATATATTGTTTTGTTTATGAAGACTACAGTGTAGCAGGTATCTTTTTGGTATCAACACACTGTGAGATAAACATCTTGCAGTATGTTTGAAAGAATCTGCAAATCCACACTTCCCAAATGAGGCAGAGTCCCAAGTTCTGTAATGTGCTTCCCAGTAGCACTGGAGTTTGGCCGCAGTCAGAACTGGGATGCTGGGCAAGGCACAGCGGGTGTCCCAAGTTGATTGTGAAGCAGTTTGGGTACCTGGTTGCTCAGTCACTGAGGACTTGAGGTCAGGATTTCCCTTGACAGGCTGGCAAAGAACATTGAGAGTCTTTTCTTTGCCTTTGTAGTATATGGCCAATTTCCTAGGATAATCCATTTTTTCACTAGCGGCTATTATGAGGACATGAGACACCAGGAGGTGCACTTTGACCTCTCCTCTTCTCTTCTGTCATACACAGAGTATTTGAAGCTTTTGGCCTTTTGTACCAAAGGTCCAGTTTTGTTGTAGGATGTCAAGGCTCCTTTTGTAAGGGGCACAGAGCATAATTCTTATGATGCTTTTGTCACAACAGTGTATTTGTTTTAATGACAGCTAAGCCACCTTTAGCAAAAGCAATTGACCCTTGGTGATAGATTGACTTGCTTGCCGTCAGAGCATGGTACATTTGTTTTGATATTAATGGAATAATACCAGCCCTGCTATTTTCTCTGAGTATTTTCCTCTTACTGTGTATCCAAAATTTTTGAATGCAAAACTCTCATGTTCAGTAGATACAATACAGAATCTGAGTGAAAAATCTTTTGCCAATGGAACTTTCATCCTTTCTCTCCTTGTTTAGCATTTAAAATACAGAATGCAAGGTCTGTTTCCTTCAGATCCAGGTCAGTGCAGCAGAAGATTGTGTAACCACTTATAAAAAGAATCATTTGAGGGTATGAAACAAGAAGAGAGAGAAGGTGAAGCAAAAATGCTATCATTTATGGTGTAGCAGAAAGTAAAGAGGGGACTGAGATGAATAGAAGGAAAGAAGCACTAATATTACTTGAACAAAATTATTTCCTCTGGAATATTTTAAAGGCAAAACAAAAAGTAATAAGGGATTAGCACCAGAAGAAGAGATGTTCCATGATTTTGCCATGAGTTGCTCTTTGCTCATAAGGTTGAAAGTCTGAAAATGACCCATTTGGATTAGTCAGGAGCTAAAAAACTCCTGCACAGACTTCTGCTTGATTGCAGATCTTGGGGAAGATTATTGCAGGTGTAGCTTTTCCTCAACCCATGAAGATAATATTTTCCTAGGCTAGGCTAGGCTAGAAGTTCAGGGCAGTATTCAGTCTAATACTAAGACATGCATACTTAGGTACCTAGATGCAAGTGTCTTAGTCTAAAACAAGTCTAAACCATCTGACCCTTCATGGCTATTCCAGACTAATGTTTAATTTTCATTTATGCTCATTGAACATGAATAGTCCTCTCCAGAGGAACTGACATCCAACTGGTGGTCAGGATTTCAAACTCAGTGGGAACGAAACTCCTGGATATGCTCAGGTGGCTACTTCGTATTGGACACCCAAGTAAATTTCGTTAAGATGACTTCTACATCTAACCTTTACAATTAACTTTTCATCTATTCCAGACTCCTGTCAGTCCTTGAGCATCTTCGAAAAACATGTTGTCCTGTTTTGGCATACACGTTTGTCATACCACAAGGGTACGCTGGTGTTTTACAGACACTTCTCATGGGCAGGATGGCACATGCTCCTGGGGACAGATTTCAGCCTGTAAACAGCAGTGTGCTGGACATGCCAGAATTTCAGCTCTGGGCAACTCTGAAGGAACCTCGGGCCTCCCCTCGTGGAATTGCCACTAGTTTGCTTGCAGTGTGCTGTGGAGAATGGTTGTGTCCCATGCCCTGCTCAGGACTCTTATTTAGCAGTATCTAGAATGTACTGCTTATTTTGCTGCCCTTCTACACTATCTGTGAAATTAGCTTTTTAGGCACTCGGTGTTTGTTAGCTGTTTTCTCCTGTTAGCTGTGGCATATGGACTACAAATATAGCTTGCATTCAGGCTACTCCCTCTTTGGGTAACTTGTTTGGGGCTCATAAATGTCTTGCACAAGCCCAGTTCCTCCATGCATAAATCACCATTGCAAATGAGAGGAAGGGAGGCAGACCTGGGCAAATGGGACAAGTTCCTGAACTAGCAGTGATGCTGAGACCTTTCTCCCAAATGTAATAACACCTTGTGGTTTCTCTTACTGTGGCTGGTTTGAAGTTTGCACAGGTGATTTTCTGATGGATACCTGTTAGGGTGCTCTGATGCCAAGCAGCTGGACCACTAACTGGAAGCTCAGTTTAACTGCATTCTCCATGTTCAGATCAATAGCCATTTTGTTATGAAGCAACAAGCATGACCATGCACGAAGGGTTGAATCCTTTTTAATTAGGTGCTCCCATGATGATTATTTTCCTGACATACAAAAAAGGAAAATTAACCTATGCGTAGTTTGCTTCCAAGTACTCTTGAAGGGTTTCATTTAAATTGTCACGGATACAGAAAGAGGACTGATTTCTTAGCAGATATTTATCTGGAGGGAAGAAGGTGGTAAGTAGTTACCCATGCCTGTGAAATGCAGGTGTTCATTAAGTGTACCCTGACATAAATATCTTCCTTTTTTTCTTTTGTCTCTTCTGTTGGTTTGCTCTCTGCTGTTTTATTCAGGACCAGCCAAGTGTTACCCAGCGGGGATACCCACCTGTGGTCACTCAGGTACATATGTTATAAATGTTCCTGGAAGCTCATTAAAATTAATCTAACTCCCAAGCAACTTCTGTTTGCTTTTGAGCATTCTCTGAAGAAACTCTGTAGCCAACATTTTTCTTACATCAAAATATGACTCCTTTCTTTTACATGGACTTGTCTTTTATATCACTTCAAAAAGAACTGGCTGTGCTCTTTCTTCGAAGTAAGAGTTAAAATTTCATTTGTAATTACAGCAAGACCACACTTCCTTAATAGGCTAGAACTAGAGCCTTAAAAGAAACTCAGTAACAAACAAAACAGAAAAAAAGCCCCCACAACCAAAAGCCAAAACTGCAGAAAGCTTTAAACTTAAGTCTGCAGTTTGCGTTACTAACTTTTTGCTTGTTCGAAAACTGGCCAGATAAAACCTCTTTTTTACTCTTTCACATGCTTCTCAGTTTCACTGTCTGTGTTTTTCTGGTACAAATATTTTACACTTATACCTCTTAAATTATTGGGAAGCATTGCAGCAAAAGTAGGTTCAAGTCAAAAGGACCTTGAATCTGGAGTCACATTCCGAGATAGTTGCACTTTGCATTTTTCTGACCTGTTTCTAGGAGTTAGTTTCACAGCTTCTGCAGCTTCAAATATTCTACTTCCAAATTTCAAAAGCCTTCATTATGGTTGCTACCATTTACAGTAAACTTTAGCACATGGAATTGCAGCTACCTTGGTGGTTTCTGAGTTGAAAGCAGCTATTAATATGGCAATGACTTTACCTGTTACCTTCTTTGAAAATTAGAATCAAGGCACTGACCTCATGCAGTGAGATTGAGAATTAGGTATGAGTTTGGAACACACAGAAACCCCTGACTTTTATTGCCTTTCTCTTTGTTAAAACTATAATTCTCATATTTCTATGCAATTTGAAGCATATCTTGGGATTTCTGATAGATGCACAAAGCTTTAACAAAAAGAATTTGATTTGTTAATAATCAAAGATATTATATAATAAAATATTGGTTTTCTGGTTTGTTAGGATTGTTGTCATGTGTGATACAGTAATAAAATCCAAATAGTTAAACCAGAAAACTCAGTCTTTCTTTGCCGTATTCAAGTTTGCAGAAGGGTGTTATTAAGGGATTGAATGCCATTAATTTTAAAGTTTTTTGGCACTTGATCAAAAAAGAATAATGATGATTTTGTTTAAATGCATATGCTTGTGTCTATATTTCACTAGAAAATAGTACTAAAGAGAAGAATAAAAGCAGTAGGCATTAAAACTCAGTTGTGACCAGCTCTGAGAGAAATTTCTCAAGGCGGCTCTGAAAGGCCAGCAAAGAAGATCACACAAACTAAGAGGGTGTCAGCAGTTAAGGTCTGGGCAGGATGAACTTGAATCAAACACAACTTGAAGAATGGATTCTGCAAGGCCTGGGGACCCCGTGGGGTCTGCTGGTGGACTCTGCCCTTCCAGCTGGAGAGCCCTCAGCAATGATGTCAGTGTAAATCAGCTACAGATGCAGATGTGTTGTCCAAAGTGTGTCCCTGCTCAAGCCATCACATAGCACACAACGTATGGAGTGGATCTGCCAGGATGACACTGCTCTTTTCTGCTTGTGATAGGCACCTTCCCTAGCCATGCCTAACTGAAAATGAAAAGTTTCGGTCAGCAAACAGATATTGGAAAAGAATATTTGTCATTTAGATATTCAAATAATTATTATTCAGCATATGTTATATTCCAGGGGGGAATAACAGGCTGGTGTGTTTGGGGATGAATGCATAAACCATTCAGGAACTGTTTGAAAATAATTAAGGAAATAAGATGCCTAGTGTATATAAAGTGGGCTTTTAATTATAATAGAAAAGAAATTATTTAGAAATAATTTCTGAGATAACTTATTTCTCAAGTATGTTTTGGCAGGGTTTCAACTAATGTATCAGATAGTGATCACATATTCTGTGAATGGATTGCAACTAACCCAACACATTATACAGGCCCAGCTACTGAAGCTCAGCTCCCGTGCAAATTTAATGGCATCCCAGGAAGATATTGGAAAATTTCAATCTGCAGTGAGGTACTTCTGTGTGCAAGATTTTCTGAAATCGAACCAGAAGTGGAAAAGTGTACTGTTTGCTCTGACCCATAAAATCCTGAAAGGATGTTGACAGGACGGTCTTTGCTGGGAATGTGAGAAGCACTTACTCCCCTTTGCAGGAAGGTGGTGGCTGCACAGTACAGTATCTGGTCTGTTAAGTCCACATTTGATCTGGATCAAAAATGAGTTTATGAACATTTCTGATAAATTAGCCAAACCATGCATTAGGGTTTAGACTTCATGTTTTTATGCTGGTTATGTCATTCCTTGTCAGGACAAAGAATAGGACAAAGGCGTTAAGGCTGTCAGAAAGTTTTCTCAGAACTTTTGCATGAATTTGGACTGGGAAAGTGAAAGCTTGATTAGCTCTTTTTATCATATGACTACTGCAGGTTTTGCCCAATCATAATTTATAGGAGGAAGTTTGTGCATGTTCTGTTTAGTGAGCTTTGATCTTGTTGAAAAGCTCATGCTGACCAGTGCTTATGCTTGTGAGGAGAGCTGGTGCTGCTGTTTTCATTACTCAGAGTGTCAGGAATTGCGGAATAACTGTAAGGGAAGATTGTCTTAGGTTTAGCTTCCTCTTTGTTCATTTGCTGGGATATGACACTCTACCAGCAAACTCCCAGGAGACAGCTGCAAGTGTCTGAAGACCTTATGGGATCTGGAGGCGGGCTGTTGGCAGTTCCTGGGACGAAAAAACAAGGAGGTTCAGTGGTTCTGGCATCATCCAGGAAAGAAATACTAAATTTCCTGAGTTCTAAAACAGATCGCAATGCATATTCTGGTGTTTCATACGATACCATGAGTGCAGCGAAGCTGCAGCTAATCCTTTGTGTCCAGGCTTTCTACTGAGCACAGGAAACCCAAGCTTGCTGCGTCTGTTCATTTACCATTAAAATGGTAGTAACACATACAGAGAAGATAGGAGAAATTCAGAAAATGCCACCTTAGATTACAAAATGCTGATTCAGGTGTTTCCTCAGGAAGATGGAGGTGAAAAGGAAGATACCTTGGATTTGGTATGTGAGCAGCCATTCATGTGGCTGTGAGAAGGCGCAAGGCTGTGTACCATAGCTGGTTGTATATCATAGTTGCATGCCCACCACCTGGAAGGCTGATTATTAGAGAATCATAGGTTGGAAGGTGTCTCTGGAGATTATCTAGTCCCACCTTCCCTCACTCCAATTTTGGGAATATTGCTACAGAACAGGGAGTGCATTGCACTGAGCTTTATGCTTTTGAAATCTCTAAACCTGTGATACTCTTGACAATATGACCTTTCCATATAATACCCTGAAAGTAATTATAATAAAACTTCCCTCTTGAAATACATCTAATTCTTTTTAATTCTCTGTCTTGGCTTAGAAACTAGTGTAATATTTGCTGTTTTTGTAAACTGCCCTTTGCAAATGATTTCTTCTCTTCAACTGTGAATCTCAGGCTGTATACAAAGCCAAGGGTATAGCCCACAGTTTGCATTAAGTAGCATTTGATTAGGTGGTAATAACATTAATTGGCACCCAGAATCAGTTGGCTGTAGGTGATCTGAAGTGATAATGCACTAGAGCTTCTAACGTTCTAAGTCAAAATGCTCCCTTAGCCCGGGGAAAGATGCAGGTGTTTGGGATAAAAGAGTGTTTTGTAAATGAAGGACTTGAACACTGTGATTCCACTTCATTACTCCTCTCCTGATACTTAATGTAAAATGACTACTTTATTGCTACCTCTCTTCTGTGTTTTAAAAGTGTTATAAAATTAAATGGCAAACTTTAAAGATAAAATATGTCCCAAGTTATTTTTTTGAAAAAAAAAATTCAAAGCAAAGAAGCAAAAAGTATATTGAATAACTAAAAAATAATTTAGAAATATTCCAGATTCAAGCCAGCATACCTATTACTAAAAGATACAATTATAAATTATCAGTTCTTGATTATCGCGCTTGCCTTTGCAACAATGAACCCCACAAAACATCCGCCTTTCCTGAAAGACTGTTTCAGCTTTGTGGATTAGGGGTCTTCATGGAGATAGAATATATGTATGCAGCTGGCAAAGCAAGTGTCTTAGTAAATGGTAATTGTTCCCCAATTCCCACAAATCCTTTCATAAACCATAGGCCTCGTTCTTTTTTTAATGTTCTTTCTTATATTTCATTAACAGCTGAGCCATTGCTGAATTATACTTGATATAATCAGGAGTTAGGCTTTGGCAAAAATAGCATTGCCATCCGAGGGAGTCTGAGTGTTCCAGTAATTTTGCACTCTTTGGAAAAGGAAAAAACATGAGCAAAAAGTTATGAAAACCTCTAAAATTTGTCTACACTATATATGGCCATGTAGAATATTGGCATAAAATTAAATTTGACATTGTTGTGAAATTCCAGGCGTGCATTTCATGTCTTATTACCATCTCTGAAAACTTTCTTTCCTGTATTTTTCAAGGCCCAGGACCATGTCTGGGAGAAATGCTCTGTTATGAGTGCATGTGCAATAACAGAGCCAGAGCAACCCTGGCAAGACCAGGGTGGTCTTCTACAAATAGAGACCCCAGCACCTGGTGCCTGTGTCCGGCTCCAGAGCATGGGGTGCTCAGGCAGTAAGGAGGGGGTCTGGCTGTGGTGCCTTTGACAGGCTTGTGCAGGAGTGTGGTCTGCAGCTCGTGCTGTACGAGCGGACATTGCTCCGAGTACGCGGTGGAGGTGAGCTGTGTGATCTGTAGGATTAAATGCATTCCTCTTCTTAAGCATATGAACTGTATTTGTCTATGGTCTAAATTATTCTCATGGATTATTCTGAGCAAGGTTTTGGTGTCCTCAGTTATACCCTAGAATAAAATTGGTTTTCTTTATTTTCAAATAACAGGAAAGAACAAGCGTAATAGAGAAGAACAAGCAAATAATGAAGACAAATGGGGTGTGTAAAGCTGTGAAAGGAATAAAGCAGCATTTAGACATGTAGATCAGTTTTTCTTAAGTTATGCTTATTGGAACATCCGTGGGGTTCTATGGGCAAATCATTTGTATAAAACACTGAAGAGAAATGTGTAGTGTAAACACAACAAAGATCTGATTCTTTTCTTAAAGACTGTAATGCAGTTTACATAGCTTTCGATTCCCAGACAAAGACTGGTTTTGTCAGACAGGGAACAATGAGCATTGCTGCAGGCATGAGAAAGGAGAGCTGCATTTGGAAAGTATTACAATTATAATGGGAGTAGATTACGAAGCAGATAATTAATGGTAGGGATACAGGATCTTCCCTTCCCACTGGGATTCATTCTCACTCTGTTGGTGTAACTTATAGCCCTGAGGAACACTCTTTTTAGTTTCAAGACTCTCTTTTCTAATCTCTAGGTCTTTTGGTGTTTTATTGCATTGGTCACAAAGGTTCAAGAAGGTCACTCCAGAAGATATGCTCTCCAAGGGATTAAAGTGACTCAGAGGAACAAAGTAATTTGGAAGTTTTTGCAGTAGCCTTCTTCCACCTATAAACCAAAAAAAGTCTTCTCTTCCACGACTACAAGACCACTTCTGAAGTGTTTTGCACTTCTCATTTATATAATTCTTCCTTCAGCAAGATCAGAAAAGAGTATGCAAATCTAAATTAACTTCATAGTTCTATCTAAACAATGGAAATTGTATATTAAAAAATGTACATGCTTGGAATGATGAATCAGTTAATTATATTATTACTGATGAATATAGTGTTGCTCTTTTCAATTACATTAAATAATATAATTTTCTCTCTCAAAGTATCTTTTGTTATAAAAAAATAAGATTTTGGATTAAGAAAACTAATTTACAGAGGATGATACTTCAACCATTTATTTAAGTCATTCCAGTATAATAGGGCAGATCAGTGTGTGAGATTTATTCCTGAAAAACTTGGAATAGATATTGAAAGTAGTTATTCACAAAGACTTAAGAAAGCAACTCAAACATTGCAAGCAGAGAAATAATTTTTAGTTTTTGAATTGTTGACTGGTCAAGTATATAAGCAATGAATAAGAAGCATAGGTTACTATGTTCTTTAGATTATCTGATACAGATTGTTTTTCACTTAGTGTCTGGCCTGTAAATAGAAATCTTCCAATTTGCATGCTAAGCACATATATAAGAACAAGAGAAGACTTGTAAGTGGAACACAGTATCACCTTGAAGTCTTCAAAGTTATTTGGAGTCATCAAAACAGTAACTCAAAGTATCATCAAAGCAGTAAGCAGCATAGCCTCCATATAGCAGTATGCAAATAATTAGCAGCCAACCATCTGTAATGCATTATGAGCAAGTGTGTTCTGGGTATTGATCTATTAACGCATACATATATTAATGTATTTAAAGTGTTGGGATATGCCATGCTGTACACACTGCTAAAGTAAAGGAAAACTATTTTTAAAGCTTTTTTTTTTCCTGTGTACTCTAGCATTTCTGCATTTTTGTCTCACATAATATCAAATTTAAACTTCATTGATTATATTTGTGTGAAGATAACTAAGTCTCTCAGTAGGCCAATTGGTATGGCCTACTGATAAGAGTAAAAAAGGCTTTTATCTGGTCACTCGGCCCCTTGTGGTCTAACAAGCGTGCATATCGTCCATTCAATTAATGTTGAGGACACCAAAACCTTGCTCAGTGCAGAGTAAAAAAGAAAAATTG
Organism: Rhagologus leucostigma; assembly: GCA_013397725.1. NCBI lineage: Eukaryota > Metazoa > Chordata > Aves > Passeriformes > Rhagologus > Rhagologus leucostigma. Next base: position 935,577 of record VZTD01002184.1, on the reverse strand, counting down.
GGTAAGTTTTATAATTGCTGAGGTTGCTGGAAGAAAAGGTATATATATTCATGAAGTGGGCCCTGTACTTTGATGTTTTGCATAATATAAGCCCTAGAACCTCACCAAAAGACAGTACTGCTTAGAGAAAAATGCTGACTATATTGTTTAATAGGAAAATGGAAAATATTATTGATTTTTTAGTAAAATTATATATGCAGACTTATTTAAGATTGAATAATGTTTAATTCATAGCTGATTCTATTTATTTTGTAGAAGGTTTTGTGCAGTTCAACATTACTGAAGAAATAGTATTTCTACAGAGTCAAGCTTAGGGCTTGTGATATGGTAAGGTTGAATAGTGTTGAAATACGTAAGTAATATCTTAATATGCATAAAATTTGTGTTTTATGAATAGCAGATATATATAATTGCACTGAGTCCTCAGCATTTTTTTCTAGCAATTCTAACAGATTTTTTTTTAAAAACCGTATTACTGTGAAATTTCAGATTCCTTTAACCTAAGCCCCATGAGGTATTTTTTCATGAAAAGGAAAAAAAAAATGTAGCAGGCTTTTAGGAGAGAGTATGTCCTGTGCCAGTGTTTCTGTGGATGAAGGTGAGGAAAGAGGATAGAGAGGCAGGAAGACAAACAGGTGTAGGTATCATCACGTCATATATAGGAAAATGACATGGAAGAGAAATTGGCCAGCACAAAGTTATTCAGGGAAACTTCAACACAACCAAGCAGCAAGTCACTTGTCTGGTCCCAAGTCCTATCACAGTTTCTTAATGACAAGACTGGTTTTCCTTCTTCGGTAGCAAATAATTAATAGCATTTTGAAATTATAATTTCACTCAGCCTTGTTTCCTGTTGTGCTGGCTGGTGGTTTTCAGTGTAGCTGGTATCTTACCTCTTATTTTTCATTAATTGGTTGGCATTTGATTAGCCACCAGCCCCCCAAACCACAGGGAGTTTTGTATTTGAGCAAGCTGAGGTGAGAATTGAGTCCAATATAAGTAATTTGAGTGCAGCTGAGCTGGAGATTCAAGGTGTTAAGTACTTACTGAAGACTGTTCTTATCAATCAGGTCAGTCTGTGTATATACAACTGTGCAATTTGAATGAATACACTTCTGCATGTGCTGTATTTTAATAGAGCTGGATAAAGGAGGTACAGTAAGGAACTGAGTAACTCAGTGAAAGCCTAAGCTGCCTTAATGCCAGTGGGACAAAAATATCAGCATATTTACCTACAGTGTAACCAGACAATTTTTTTTTAATTTGCATATTTGTCTACCCTGAATGTGAAAATTGAGAAGTGAGGAAATGTGGGACATTTGGTTTGTTGCTGTGCTTTTTGCTTCTGTTTGCAACTATCATCTTGCTTGTCTCCCTCAGCCAAAACTGAGTTGAGAACACCTTATAAGAAAAGAAGTTCTACAGAAGTCTGCTCTATTCCCTAAGGAAGGAGTTTTTTAAAAGGTTTTTGCTTTTGTTTTTGTTTTCTGTATGTATAGTAGAGCAAAGGACTCCAATCCTCTTCTGGCTAGTGTTGAAAAGGGCTTCTTACAGTCTGTCTCCTTTTATGTTTTGTACTCTCTGCAGTGCCCTTTTACTGCCTGAATATTTACTGCATGACAGAGAAACACAGATTCCGTAAATGTGAAACAGAGTTTGCAACGTTTTGGAATCAAAATACTTTAGCACTAAGGCTTCCTGTTTTTCTAGCATTATAGGAAGAAAAGAGTCCATAAATTTGTAAAGCAAGTCATTAGCTTAAATGTCATACGAACTGTGTTTGTCATGCAAATTTAGAAACTGATTTACAGGCTGAAAATATCAATTGAGCTAGAGTTTTATGTAATACCTGAAGTAACTGCTCACCCTGCATTATTCAGAAGCATGTATTTATTAAAGAAAAATAAAATGAGCTCAAGTTTGGTTTTTTGTTAAATCTAAAATGGGGAGGAAACTGACAACTTATCAGTCAGAACTTGTGAAAATGATTTGTGACTAGGGAAGGGAAGGAAAAAAGGACAAGGGGTGAGAGGTAAACATTGTACTGTGCAGACTGGTTGTGCTTTATTCTGGAGGTAACTTGTCCAAATGTGTTATAAATGTGGTAGCTTAAATGGGGGGCAGGAGAACACAAGCAAAAAAAATTAGATGAATGCATAAAGTCTTCTGTATTTTATTTAAGTGGATGCTGTAATGTGGTAATAGAAATGTGTTACCTACATATCCTGTTTTAATGAACATTGCTTCTTTATATTGCTGTAGTGAATGTTTCTCATTTCCAAGAACATAAGAGGGTATCTTACCGTGGGAGAAAAAATACTCATTAAACTGCAAGTTGCCAGCATGCCATTCTTGACAAACACATACACACGCACACGCATACATATGTATATAAAGCATAAAATAATTAAAATATTCCTGAACCCATGCATACAATTTCATTTTTGTAGTATTCATTTCATCCCTTGTAGAGAAATGCTTTTTAATTTGAATGAGGCTGTGAATTTTGCAAAATGAGCTGGTAATAGCATTTTACTTAAACTTATGGCATCTCTGTTCATATTGTATGGTTCAGGAATGGTTTCTTTATAATTAAAGTGTCAAAAAACCACATTTGAATCAAGAATGATGAAATTCATTCAGGATGATTTGCTAAAGAATAATAACTTTAAACTTTCTCCATTTAAACAGAATTGTTTGGGCTCTCTCATCAGCTGTCCAGGGTTTCCTTATTTCCTTTTCTAGCTACCCTTGGAAATGAACTGGTCTCTTACAGTGCTTTCTTTATTTCCATATGCTCTGCATATTGTACACATTTTATGGGTCAATTATTGGAGGCTGTTGTACCAATGATTTACGTGAACATTTGTAAACATTTTTTAAAACTTCATTGAGTAGATAAGAAGATGCAACACATTGCACCTCCAGTGCAAAGAGTATAACCAGAGAAAGCCCAAATTTTTTGCAGAAATGTGGAGACTTCCAGGAATCTAAGTTGATAAATGTGAATTTGTCAGCATGTTGAACTTGACTCCACAATATTTGGCTTATTAGTTCACTGCTGAGCACAGGATGGTACCTCTGGCCTTGATTCAGCAGTCTTTAAATAAGTGGATAAGTGCTCTGCTGAATCAGGGCCAGACTAGTGCAGTGTCAATATAGGGCATTTTGGGTGAAAGAAAATGTTGACCACGGGGGGTTGATTTCTTCTTCCTTGTAGGGGAAAAAGTCTGAAATAAATATACAAAAACATTAGCAGGAAAGAAGATGGAGTGAAAAGTTTTCCCTAAAATTAACTTTAGGTTGTATGTTCAGAGCAACAGTGCTTGTTCCGTGAGATGGAAAAGATATGCTTGATCTTCAATATTATTTTTGGAAAAGATATGCTTGATCTTCAATATTATTTTTTTAATTACTCACTGGGGTTGTACATAATAAGGGTGGGATTTGCTGCACCTTAATGGCTATCTGAAAGCTGTCTGGTCTGAGCTTCTATATGTGGAAAGAGACAGCCTCTCTCTAGGAGCTGATTTATCCTGTTGTAAGGTACGTGTGGTTAATTACCCCCAGAGATGCTGCTGCATGGAAGGAAACTACTGGACTCTAATCAGACAGAAGCTAGGTGAGATAAAGATGCTACCTGACTGAATAGGAAAAAAAAGTTTATTACACAGGTGTCTGTCTTGTCTCTTGCACAGCAGAATTAAGACATGAAACAAAGGGAAGAAATTAGGTTTACAATTTACCCCTGTGCCTGTGTGAAGCAGGTGTCTGAATGCGAGCCAAATAGCCAGCCCTTAGATCCAGCTTAATTTCTGGAGAACGGCTGCTGTAGAAAAAGCTCCCAGTGTTCCTCACATTGACCTAGTTTTCAGTTATCTAGTGACTCTGTGCTAACGTGACCCAGTATTTCTTCGCAGTTCCCTGTCTGGTGCATTTAGATTTTTCGTTTTTGTTTGCCATTGGTGTCTATGCTCACCAGGCACCTAATCCTGCAAAGTGTTAAGTTCCACACGGGAGATACGGGCTGTTCTCTTTTCTCGTCTAGCAAGAGTCAGGCTGCCCCATTTCTCCCAAGATTAGACTGGATAAGAGACAGGTAAGCATAAACAGCATTGCAGCTGGTTTTAGGATTGTACCGCAGCAAAGGTCAAGCATAATGGTGCAGAGAAAACAAAGCATTTTGAGTCATTTATTCCTTTAAAAAGGTTTGTATCATCCATGCAGCTGCAAAGCCATACTGCTTTCATTAAAAGTCACATCTGTGCTGAATTAAAACAGGAGCCTTTTCCAGCCAAGGAGTATTTGTCAGGTTGAAAGTTTTTCTCTTAGCTCCTGCAGCTTTTTTCCAAAATCCAAGGACTAAGACAGAGAGCAGACCTTGTCACGAGCTGGTACTGAGGTTTAAGTACATTCCTGCTCTGTTATTCACCGTCTGGCTCCAATTTGGAGGTACATCTCCCTTGTGTTCACTTTATTAACCTACATATGACTGGCTTTTTTGTTTAATGTGGAAATTAAAAAATAGACGCTGAGCCCAAGAAAAGTAGTCTGAAAACATCTTTTTCCAAATTTTCTGTTCCTTGTGGCACATTAACCACTTGCATGGAATGTTTAGTGGATAAAATATATTTTAAAAGACGTTTTTTGAGAGTGGGCATTTTTAGCTTTATGTGAAAAGATTTAAGCAATCACAAAATCTTAGTCCTCTCATCTCCCCTACCTTTTTGAGCCCATTTGCCACTTTCTACCAAAACTGATTTCAAAGATAGGAATGTACCAAATAAATGAAAATTTATCAAGTGGATAGAAGAGGATAGCCAAAACTAATACCTCAACTGAGAGTGTGTCTGCAGCATAAGCCCAGCAGCTGTGTGCTGTGTAGCTGGACCAGTGAAGGAACAGATGTGTTTTCCTCAACACACTGCTGGATGCCTGTTCCACAAAAACCCACCACACAAGCTTCCACTGATTTGTCCATCTGATGGGTATGAGACCCCCTAAGTGGGAGGACTTGAAAGAGGAACTGATGGTACTGTGGGAAGATCTGTGGTGGATGCAAATATAAGTGTGGGTTGCTGGGAAGTAATGTTTAGGACAAGAGGCTTTGCTGGTTCAGCAGCTCACAGGCCAGATGACTTAGGAGAGGGGTAGAAAGCTTCAAAATTTGTCTTCTTTTTAGTGTGATCACTTTATTTAGAAAAGGACAACAAGCAGCTGTCTGTACGACAACTGTAAGCAGAAAGCCCAATTAAGTTTGGTTTCTAAAGCACTGCAAATTAACTTTATTTGTTTACTGAAATTTTCTTTTTAAATGCAAGAGCAGCCAAGCTTTGAGAAGTAACTAGGAAGAAAAAGATGGGCATGTCTTACCAACACAATTGACAGCAAACAGTGCAATGGTACAAGAAGGGTAATCTACCTTTTAGGCAACTGTGCTGTCCAGGAGCCTCCGGTATTATCCAGGATTCCTTGTGCTGATCTTTGTAGGACTGAGAAGAAAAATGCCCTACCCTCAAGGATCTTTATCTAACTTTTCTGGGTAAAATGAACAAACTTCCATAATTAGTTGGGCTTTTAATGCCTAACATATATAATGTATTTGTAGAAATCAACTATTTATCCGCATATCGCGGTGGTGGTGTCGATGGACCGATGCTGTGCTTTTTCCGGAGTCCCTCGTGGAGATGCTTTCGCTCTGCCAGCATCCACGCGTGCACACGATCTCATCCCCCCAGGCAGTCGCGAGCAGCCACTCACACACACAGTCTATGTGTGAACCAGAGACGAAGAGGCAGGAGGGATTCTTTGCATGCAATTCCGAGGCGTTTATTTGATCCACACCACGGAGGAACAAATTCACTTGAAGGCGAACAGAGGCAAAGAACCTAGAACAAAAGCCCGCGTGTGGTTTTACCCCGAAGGGTCCCATGCGCGGGCAGAGCATCAGAAGCAAATGGTCTGAGGCTGGGGGGTAGAGGCAAGGTTGAGTGACATAACAGGGGCCAGTGGGAGAAGGGAGGGGAGAGAGGACCAGGGGCAGTGGGGTCTCAATGAAGGGAGAACTTTCTAGTGCAGTGCTGTGGGGAGAGACCACTTTGTAGTAACATGGGGGGTGTCATGTTGACTGAGACATCGCAACCTCTACACATGTGTATACATAAAAAATTTGAGTGTCTTCAGTCCTTTAAAAAAGGCCAACAAGCAAAGAGATCAGATTTTATTTTAGAAACAAAAGCATTTCAACTATATTTCCCCTTTCTTAATCTGACACCCCACATTGCTGATGTCAGTGTCTTCCCCAGTCACAGAATTATGCTCTTATTTTTCCCAGTAAGGACTGTCATCTCAGAGGAAAAGTTGTACCAAGGTTTCCTCCAGGTTTTTGGCTGAGCTGCTTCACAAGGGAAATATTTTGTTTGAAGAAGATATTTGGATGTAATACAAACAGTGTGAGGAGCTTCCCTCTCTGCAGAGAAGGGGAAACCACCTCCAATTCTTTTTTTCATGAGACGTGGCAGATTTTCAGGATGTGTTTAACAGTGCTGTGCTGAATCTCATATCCTGGGGAGAAGTTCTGGCTCTATGGAAGCTCCCATCAGTGCTCCTGCCAGCTCCTGTGAAGTCAAGCAGAGGCAGGACTCCCAGGAGCAGGGAGGAGCTCATTTCTTCCTCGGTACTCTGGAGTGGGGTTTGTGGGGGGGTTTCCTCTGGAGCCTGCATCGTGCCAGGTCTCTGAGCTCGTGCAGCTGCAGCTCTCCCTTCCTCTCTGTTGTGGGATAGATAACTTGTTTCCACTGCACATTTTTAGAGAAATAAATTTAAGGAAAATACCGCTGAATGTAACCTTTGATTTAGGTGTTCCCTCATGGTTGATTGCTTAACCTTCTCCTTCTGAAATTATTTAAAAGGAGAAGAGGATGGAGATAAATGTGAGGGAAAGCAGTATTTTACTAAGCAAAATGAAGGGTATTGAAAAGTAAAAGTTGTTAAAAACTGCTTCTGACACAGTCCAAGCTGGCTTTGCAATGATGCAATTTCCTTCACCCTGTAAGGTTTTACTGCCCCATATCTCTTGGGAGCAGAGGAGGAGATGGGCAGCCTGTGCCCGTGTTTCTTCCAACAGATATTCTTGGAGTGATGGTGGCAATCAATATTGAAGCACACTTTGATATTTCTGGGTTCCAGTAATTGAGAGTTTCTGAATTTAACTGTCAGGTGCAAACATTAAAGAGGATGAAAGGATTTCATTATTGCCAAGTTGCAATATTGTTCAGAATCCATTGTCTCTGGAGGCTGTCCGGGCTCTTGTTCTTCGTTCCTTGCAAATTAAAGGAAAGAGGGCTTCAACAGAATTCCCCACTACATGGATTTTGCCAGCTGAGAATAGGCATCTAGAAAATTAGAGAGAAGTAACATAAATTAAACACTGACGTCTGTAAACTCATATCAGTGGAAATTTATATGCTGAAAAGCTGTTAATTCAGTGTTTGTTTTATCTTACTGTTTATTGGCTCATTTTAGTTTTCAATAAATTTAGCCTTTAGAGCCTCTGCGCCCAGGAAGAAGTCATTAGTTGTTTCACAATAAAGTTATTTTCTTTATGCCCATCTTTCTCCTTGTGCCTCTTATCACACAGGAGGGATGGGGTGTGGGAGCGGGGGTGTCACTGTAACTACTGCTTCACTGAAGAGGAGATGCAGATGATCTCCTGGAGCTGTTCATTATCGCTCATTGCCTTGACTTATTAACCATTGGAAATAGATGCAAGGTGGATGCCGCTATCTGATGCAGCATTGCATGATGGAATAATGTGTGTTGGCGAAGACTTGGGTGAAATGTCCTCTTCCCTGACAAGCTTACTGTGAGGAAAGCACCAGGAGAAATGTTCCATGAGGCTTTCCTTGTGAGTGTTCAGGGAGAGGTCTGGAAACCTATAGAGTTATCTTTATGTTTGCAGGACCACAAGTTCAGTGCTTAAAGGATCTGGAAAGTGGAGGTAAGAGATCCTGGCAGCCCCAGGCTGTTAGTGCCCAGGACGCTTGACAGTGTTTTGGCTAGTTAGCCAGGAAGTCAAGCAGAAAGGGGAACCTATGATCTTGAACCCCAGTTCATCAGGTAGGGGATGTTGGTTCAGGTGTCTTTGCTCTGTAAAGTCACTGACTTCCAGGTGGAACTTCATATGCTTCAGACCACTGGTTGTCAGCTACAACTGGTTGAAAGCGGTCAAGATGATTCTTGGCAGCAAAGGTGGACAAGTGCTTCTAGGTAGTGATGCCATGATGATTTTTTGCTTTTTCATATACCCCTCTTACATACCCTTTCATATACCCTTTTATACAGCTTTTATGTATCCTCAGTGCTTTTAGCCCACATACTTGTAATTCCCCAAGTCTGATAACTAGCTTAGACCCAAAGTTCTGTTAAGCCAAGAGACCAAACATCTTGGAAACCTCGCAGTTGGGGGTCAGAAAGCCCCAGACACCAAGGTCCTCTCCAGAACACATTCTGTAAACCAAGATAGGCCCATCCAGGGGGAACGTTCCTCAGGATGGGGGCTTCTCTTGAGCCTCTCATTGGGGAATCTTTGATAGATTTGCTAATGTGCAAGGTCTATAACTGTATACATGAATCACTGTGGGTGTGCATTATTCGGGGGGCACTTTTGGGTGTGCATTTTCAGGGGTGCGTTCTACCTGGATGTGGTGCACCAGAGGATCCTTAAATAAATACCGAGGTAAAACTCTCTTTTCCGCTCTAACCGTGTTTGGCTTTTAATTCTAAGCCCAGGGAAAGGCAACAGTAGGAGGTTAGTTGCCTTTAGGTGCTTGGGCAGGGTTTGTGGGGTTGCTATTTTGAGCAACAGCATCTAGACTTATCTAGTGCATAGCTTTGAGGTTTGGATCTGAGTACAAAAGCACTTGCTTTTCAGAACTGCAGGTGTTTTCCCTGCATCTCCAAGTACAGGTACAGATTCCTCTCCTCAGAAATGCAATGTTGCATCCACTTGCTTTGCAGTTCTCATTAGCTGTCATCATCTAAGAATGTCCCTTACTGTTTGCATGTCTGTCAGACAGCTGCACTGAGTGATCAGGATTTGCATTTCTGGAGAGTATTCAGGACACAGAAAGGTGATGTTGTCTGTACCTTTTCCTATCTGTTGGTTGCACTTTACCACTAGGTTTCTCAGAAGAATGTTTTTGACCCCCATTTAATTTCCCTTGCAATGGATTTTTGTCTCAAATTAATGCACGCTTAAAAAGAAAAAAGTCAAAAAAGAAAAAATGAAATAAAATTAAAAAAGAAAAAAATTTTTAAAAGCCAACATAACAGCAAAGTAACTGCAACAATAATAAAATCCCAGTTCTTACTAGGTTGCAATCTGAATCCAATCCGCTTTGACTGTAGCCATGGCAAATTGCTGTCTGAAAATGACTGCCCTATTAATCTGTTAATATTGTTAGAAAGAAAGCTACAACTGTACCTATCAGTGTAACTAAATTAGAGCAGGTTCACAGAAGGCAGGCTCACATAAAAATGTGCTTATGAAACAGATGTATCCCTCAACAGGAAAATGACAGCAATTCTGATAAAATGCTTTTATTATTTACTTTCAACAAGTATCTATAGCTGCAGCTTGACTATTGTTGAATCATTTCAATAATCTTGTTATAGGCCTGGCAATAAAAGGAAAAGCACTTCAGCACAGTGAAATGGCCTGGCTTCTGACATCTTCAGTGGCATGTCAGTGATACGGTGATAGTTTTTTTAGCTGTTGAAACAAACAGCAGCATTATTTATCCAGGTGATGAACTGCTTCGAAGCAGAGCACATCCTTTGCGTGGAAGAAGGCAGCTTGCACAGGTTGGGCCCTGCTGGTAGGGATGGATGGATGGATGGATGGATGGATGGATGGATGGATGGATGGATGGATGGATGGATGGATGGATGGTGGATGGATGACTGCAGTGCGAGGGAAACCTCAGTTCTGCTGGGTCCAGGAATTGCACTCGTCTCTCGGAGGTACACACAGCAATGTGAAAGATTACATTTGGAAATTAAAAAACTATTTTGGTCTTAAACTGAGCAAAGTGTCTGCCTGGTATTTGCAGACTTCTGCTTCTTATATGCCGTAAAATTTATGGTCCACTTAAAAGTTCCTCCAAAACTAGTGCCCAGAGCATGTCCTGTTTCCAGCACAAAGTTTTTTGGATATGGATTGTGTGCATTTTGAAAATGGATGCAAAAGGAGATGGATAGCAGATAGTTAGCGTTTATGCATTCAGTGTCTTTCCAGGTTTTCATAGATTTCTGAAGAACTGTGAGATGATAGCTAAGTATATGCACAAAGCATTGCAGTTGGCAAGTATAGAAGTATCTTTTGCTATCTACAGGAACACAGAAAAATAGACTCAGTGGCTTGAATATAGTCATGTAGGTTGTTTGTGGCAAAGTAAGGAATATCTTTAGAGTATTTAATTTTAATCTGTTACAAAATAGAATTGATTCCACTTCAAAAATGTGAAATAGTTTATTTTCATTTGTTCTCAAACGTGCAGAAATTTTCAGAGCAGAGAATGAAGTTCAGAGCATTTTAGAGCAGGAGCTGAAAATGTCTAAAAATGTTAAATAGTGGACAGTATCTATGAGAAGTGATATGAAATGCAAAATCTAATGTCATAAAAACTGTTCTGATTCTTCTGGTAATTCTGGTGATTGCTCCAGGTGGCTATAAAAACTTACTCTTTAGTAGAATATGTTAAGTTACAAGCTCTGGTAATGAAAGTGTTAACATTTCTGTAGCAGCGTTGCATTACTTTTTATTGTGTATATTATTCTAAATAGTAGAACCTTTATTTTAAAGTTTCTGAATATTCAGTGTAAGAATATATGGCAACTGAAGTCTTAAGCTTTTTAATCTTTAATATATTTTGAGGATCTTGCAGTGAAATTTGCTATACAATTTCTGCTTTTTATAATTGTTTAAATTTATACTTTCTCTGTTATATTTATATCTCTACTTTTAGTAACTATTTCTTTTCACAGTCTGCTTTAATATCTATTGATTGAGAGACAAATAAATGTATTTTTAAAATATTTGTTTGGAATCTGTAAGTGTCGGAAACTTTCTCCTCTTACTCTGAACACACTGTGATTAGATACCACCAAAAGGAAAATAGTTATTCTGAAAATTAGAAATAAACCCCCATAATAATTGCCTTTTTGTTTTCTTTTCATTTCAGACAATGGCAAGTGAAAGGTGCTCCGTGTGTCAAAAATGTACAGTTTTAAACTTTGTTACTCCAAGAAGCAAGATAAATTGTTGAATTTTGAACTGTTGCCTTCGGTGAGGACCGCATACTTGGATAGTTTGAGCAGAAGCTATCACAAACATCTCAGGCAGATGCCTAAGCTCTTCCCACGCATGCTTAATGAGTCTCTGCCAAAATATTTCTGCAGCAAATAAAATTGCTTCTCCTTTGAGAGCTCCCATTGCCTTGTTGCCTTGCTCAGCCTGAGAGCCCCAAAGGAGGGCTTTGAATGGGGAGATTATAAATATCTCAGCAGAACAGACATAACACCTACAGAGAAAAAGTAGTGGTAGAAGGAAGGAGGGAGATGGGAAATTTGGGATATTTTTGGGAAAGTTATTTTTCTTTACACAGGAATATTCCTTTTAGCAGGTGCCCTACTGATCCTGACTCGGATTAACTAAGGTTTACATCTAGATCTCTTTTTCTAAACCACATGTAAACTTCATTGTCAATTTTACCTGACTGATAGTTCCAAATATTTTCAGCTCTAAAAAGAGGTTTTATTTTAGGTGACATGAAAATTGATTTCTGGTCAAACCAAATATTCTGAAATGCCCATCCAAAGCCTCCAAATGGAGAAGCCAATACTGTATCAGTGAAGCCTGGCAAATGCAGGGAAAAAAAGTTTACTCATTCTGCCTACAAGATCTGTGTAAACAAAAACAAAACAGTCTTTCAGGAGAGAACATGAAGAACTGGCAAGGAAACACAAGTGTAACGGAGAAGATTTCTAGGTCACCCAACTGTCTAACTGCTGGCAGCATCTCTGGTTTTTTACAGCATGTCTCTCTAACATAGTCCTTTGGAAAACACAATGCTATATATTGCAAAATAGTTACAAATGTAAAGCATTCTGTATTGTGTAGACTTCAGCTTTTACCTACAGCGGGGTTTTTGAGAGACTTGTTCTGCACATTGAGCTAAATAGAGCAACCTGTCTTTTCATGACATATTAAAATTTCATGATGAGTGAACTGCAAGACTATTTTCATTTTCCAGCTTGATCTAGAGGACAGTGGTGGCATTACTCACTGTTTTCTAGGGACAATAATGAAAACCTTGGATTTTGTACAGCCTTGTACTTATGGTGTCCATACTGTATTGCTGTGGAATGATTTAGCCATTCCCATGACTACTGGGATCTCATCAGCAATGTTTGATATCTGATTCTTTAATGGTATTATTAAGAATTGATGGGATGGAACTAGGATATTTTTGACCTCTGCTAGCAAACTGTATTAAGATGAAATACCAGAATTAAAAAGCAAAACAAGAGGAAAAAATCCCCAAACCTCAAACCTGCAGGGACAATAAACAGGTTTTATTCCGTTTTCTGAACCTATGGCCGTGCTTGCTTATACATAGAAAAGACCTTTGGTTGTTCTAATGTTGCCTTCCCAATTTTAAACATCTGTATAAAATAATGCAGATGTACATAATTATAAAATTATTTAATGCTTATTTAAGATTGCTTGTTTTGAATCTTTGCAGTCTTTTGGGGCTGAAAGAAAACCATGAAAACTGTGTTGAAACATGTCTTTATTAGGAGAATTTTTTTTTCCAGATCTGAACAAAAAAGCATTACTCAATTTGTCCTTTAGTTACTACTCTCCCATGATGCATTGTTGATGCTGGTAAAACTTTTTCTATGTATTAAACTTTGTTATCACAGTATTACTGGGGGAGTAATTGCAATCCATTTAGCAAAAGCAAAAAAAAAATTAGGGTAGTTACTGCTCTCTCCAGTGACTAGTGCTAATTAACTCTGGCTTCATCTGCGCTATGAAAATGAGCACTTTTTAAATGGTTGTGAAATAATCTTGTGACTCAACTATATTTATAAAGTGTATTTCCATTCTTAACCCAGGAAACTATCCAGTAGTTTGAACATTTTACAGATCACACCAGTTAAGGACAAAAAAGTCATATTAGTCGGGTATGTACATGTACTACTGCTTACAAGAAGATATCAGTATCCTGTTCCACAGACACAGGAAGATCAAATTACTCCAGATTGTTTAAGGGCTTTACTTTGTCTTCTCTTAACTGTGTTTTTAAGCCTGTCCAAGACAGCACCCTTTGCTCTATATGGGCTTTTCCACTGAGGCTCACTGCAATCCTAATTCTGGCACTAACCAAATCTGCCTCCTCTGCCTCCAAGAACATTTCTTTCTCTTTCATCCTCATCCATTCCTACACACAGAGGCCAGTAAAGCTTTAGCATCCATTAAAGTTAGGTTCCTGAGGGCATTTGCATACTTCTGTATTTTGGGTTACGAAGCTGTTTCAGTCATTACCTGTTTGCCCAAGTATGCTTCTTGCTTCCACCCAAACATCTGAACATTGGGTCAGTAGCTACGTAAGTCAACAATGCTTAATACAAACTCTAATGTTATATTAGTTTTAACTCTGTTCGTTGGCAGGTAAGACCATGTTTATTGGTACTTATAAAAGGATATGTAAATCTTTTTTGATGTCTAATTTCTGTGCATAGCATCTATAGGTCAGAGTTTGCAAAGTGGTTGTCATCTGGTCCTCATCCAATGTAACTAAGTTAGTTCAGCACAGGAAAAAAACCCCTAATAATGAAGGAAAAAAAGCAGTCAAGATAATGCAAAATGACCCACCATAGAGTGCATACTGCTTGTGTGAACTGGTTTGTATGTAATTTTTAGATAGAAGGCACAAAACCAAACAACTAGCAATGGACAATCTATGGTGAGTGTCCCAATATATTGAAAAGCTGAGCTCTGGTAGGTTACATCATCCCCAGGGTATCAGAGAGATTTCAGGGTACAAGCTAAACACATCAGGAGGAAAGTTTGGTACTTTGGATGGTCAAACTGTCTATACTTTCCCCTGCCTGAGTGCCCAAATACATTATTCACACAAGGTCATGGCATAGTAATCAGTGCATGTTTCAGAGAAGGCACTCTGAACTCATTGTCTCAGGTGACTAAAAATGTCATTTCACTCTGCCTGCACGTATTGATTAGTTATTCTCAACAAGTTCAATTACAAATAGCACTGCTGTGGTGGTTGCCAAATAAATATATCCTAAGGTATTCTCATTCTTTAGCCTATTAATTCAGGACCTGACCCAGTTCAGATGTGATAGATACAACACGGATGGCCAGACATCTCATGTGTATACTGTTAGATCGAATGTGGATCAGTGGATGGTGACATACACCAAACCTATGAACTACACTGCTATGTCTGCTGCTCAGTCCTTTGAGATGCTGTAGTGGTACCCTTCAGTGATTTTAAACCTTCAGAACGCAAGGGAGACAAATGCTGGCTTGCAATAAGTTCTGTTGGTTTGCTAATTGCTACTTATTGTGCTAAATCTTTGGTATTTGTGTATAGCTTGCACAGAGTGGGTTGCTGTGTTCTGTCTCATTCAAAACAAAAGCCAGAAAATATTACACTGTTGCCCTACACTACTTGTGTTATCTTGGGTTGCTATGGCATTGCCACACATAATACAACATAATGGCAACAGAAAGCAAAAAAGCATTCTGGCCTGTGAGTGTTGATGTAAATAGATAATGAAGCTTTCTGTTGTATACCATGATAATAGCAAAGTAATGGAAACAGACCTTTATGCGATAGCAGTTTCGATTTATTTACTGGGATTTATATACAGCATTTTTCATGATTCTCTCCTCCTGCACAAATAATTGCATACAAACTCCTCATGCCAAGGTATTAGAGCAGCCGTCTAAAACGAGGTCTTTTTCACTTGTCCAAACCATTTAGCCACTGAAAAGGATAAACCTTCCTTAACTGCAGCCCTCCTTGTGAACCCAAACCTTTTGGGATGCTGACTTTTGGACCACTTTTTTTAGTCCTGCAAGGGAATAATTTCATTTGGGCTCTTTGTGTAGGCTGTTTGCATGTCTTTTCATGTGAAAACTACTGGTGGGCATCCTAGAAGTCACGTGCCTTGTGGTGGACTTGCTGCAGCAGTACAACACCAGGAGAGAGACACTTTCCTTTGGTGCTCAAGTTTGGGTCAATGTGAGAATAATTTTAGCCACGCCAGACAACCAGCAACACAGTCACACAGCCAGTGAATGTCAGTTGCAGCATCAACCACAAACTGAAGGCTGCATGGATGACATGAACACGCTGAGAGACAGATGCACTTTTTTCCTGCAGGATGTTGAGAACTGACCTGATTCTCTGGGCTCAGACGTGCAGGAGCAATACCACAAGTCCTCCTTCCTGACTTCTGGCAGCTCTGCATCTGTCGCCTCTCTCTGCTACCCATAAGTAAGTGACATGCAGACTGATTCCTATAAGCCTTCCATAGCATGAAAGAACCTGAGTTATACTTCAAGGTTACCTTTGAGAGTTCAGAATTGCAGCGTGGACAACTTTGCTGAAGGCTATAGGGCATGGTATAGATGGAGTTCTGTGTTAAGGGATCTGTAAGGTTAAAACTATATATTGGAGTAGAAACCATCTAAGTTTGCCGTCAGCTGAAGTCAGGGGGGCTTGACAGCATGTTAAGTCTCCACAGGGAGTAAAAAGGTTGAAATAATTTGAATTGGGAGCCCTCCCCCTCCCTAACCAGTTACAATCTTAAGTAGTTTAAGGCTCAATAGAGCAATAGGAATGCTTTGCATTGGCCTCCAAAACAAACTGTAAAGTGGCGCAACCTGAGAAGCTCTGCTTCGAGTATATTCCCTGGCTGCTGCAGTAAATGATTGTATGGGTATTCTGGTCCCAGAATGGGAGTTTCAAATTCGGTAAGAGTCCTCCCCACACCCACACCACCGAAAATTTGTGAGTGTTAAAGTCAAATGAGACAAGAAGAAAAACTGTACAACACACTCCCACCCCTTTTCTAAAATTATTTTTTCCCTAAACATGCCCTTCTAAACTCATTTTGACCACTGGACTGAAAAATCCACAATTTGATAAATTCTGTCTAATAGCAATGAGAAAGGTGTCATATCTTGTGCATGGGACTCCAGGAGCTCTCTGATACTGGGAAATGGTTTATTTGTGTCTGTTGCAGATGGACGACGTCTTTACAGAAACAATTTATATGTTAGACTGAGAAAAGAAACCAATGCTTTAAAATGTCTTCTTGATTCATTCAACATAAGTCATCCAAAAAAATAAGCTTGCTCAGGAGCATGGTACAAAAAGGGAGAAAAAGAAGGTGATAGCGGGTGATAAAGATACACAGGAGCCAAAGCTCTTGGAAATGTCTGTCTAGACCTTGGCAGTGCCCTGGAACTCTCTCAGGAGCTCTGAACCTCGTAGATATATCTGGACTCCTGTACCACAAAGGAGAAAACTGCATGAGTTCACTAGGAGCTGTAATGACAGTTTTACTCCATCACTCTTTGTGAGTCTTTAGATAGATAACCTAATAAAAAAAATGCAGATAGTAAAACAAATTAGCATGGATTGTCCCTTTTAAGGTTTAAAATGTTAATATATATGTTTTCAGCCCCCATAAGCAGTCCGTATATTATGCATGTTAATATGTATCTTTGAGTGATATTAAAAATAGAATCCTGGTCATATGACAAACCAGTTGCTATAGTAACTACATTTTTGCTGTAGAACAGCAAAGTAATAATGTGTAAAATGTGTAAATTATCAGTGTGCAAGAGCAACTGATGTGTCTTCACTCTGCTATTCTGTTTTAAAATGAATCTTTCTATGAATATACATATCTCATTCATGTATTCTCATGACACTTCTGTAGCTGGCTCCATCTCTTCTGTTGGCCACCCTTGTAGTGCTTAAGTGAGATGTGACATTTCAGCCAAAAGAGAAAGAAGCAGGAGAAACACAGATAATGGACTCTATCCAAAAGAAAAAGGCTTATACTGATTTCAATAGACTTTGCCTTGGGCCTTATGCAAACAGAGGTGATTTATGAGGGATAGCACAAAAAGGCAGAGTTCACTCATTTTTGCGTGCCTGTTACCACATTCTGTGGAAATTTGAAGAGATGTTGCACTTGACGTTGGGGAGAGGTAGGATCAAGCACTAACTTCTTGGAGATTCCCACAGCAGGCTGAGCATATCTCAGTGAACGTGGAACCAATTTTTGAGAGCTTGTCTTCCTTCACCCCAGATTCCAAGCTTCTAGATTTACATGCACGTCAGAAGTTGTTTTGCCATTAAATTTCTTAGGATAGATAAGATAAGTGTTACTAAAATTTAAGAGTGGGTGAAACACTTGGAATGAAGTCCTGGCTCAGCTGAAGTCAATAGCAAAACTCTGATTGACAGTATTTCACCTTTTCTGTTTAGTGTCACACTGAAGAGGGCAGTGACCTACTGCCCTGCAGGAGATTGTAACCCCCCAGTATGAAACACAGATATTTATTTTGGACTCCAGAGGGAGGAACAGTGTTTGTAGCAGTGCTGGCTACAGATCAGATGTATTCCCTTCCAGGGGGAATTATACCAGTTTACCAGTAAATCTTTTGGATCACTCGCTTTAATTATACTAGGTGGCTGTGATACTTTATTTTATTGGGCTTTCTAGTTTTGCTGTAGTTCACATTTTAAAGAGAGTTGGTTGAACCTGAAGTCATTCTAATTTTAAGGTTTCAAGGCACTGTGTTTTTCTTTTTGCAACCGCAGCATAGATTTAATTATAATCTGCCTTGTAACAGCACCTGCCTGAGTGGAACAGTTAGTTATTTACTAACACTCCAGGAGGGACTCCAGATTGAAGGAGATCAGCTGTGTCTCTGAGCTCATGGGTAGCCCAGTACTAAAATATGACTCCAGATTTACTGTGTCTGAGCTTCATAACACAGCCCACCCCCTGTTCAAGTGAGACAAACCTCATTTTTATGCAAATACATGTTCCAAAATATAAAGTATTAGTTTAAAATCAGAATTTATTTTTCATCTTAAATCATCAGCAGGAGCTTCTACCTTTTCCTTGCAACATTTGACAAACAGAGCTACTGCCTTAAATTCTGCTATAAAATTATATTATGGGACTCCAACCAAGAATGCTTGTTTTGTCGCTTTTTGGAACAAAGCTTTTTATAAAGTAGTGTTCTGAAATCTACATATGGAAACCAACAGACTTGCTATCAGATTTGTATTTGTGAAATATTGTTTTTAATAGTTTTCTGTAACACCAAACTAACATTTTTCCTGTTTCTTGTGTCATTGTTGCAGTATCAGCTCTATCATTTAGTGTCAGATTTTTGTATCTACATCAACAAATTGTGAAATAACAATTTTGCTGGAGCTCTCTTTTCTTTGGAGTGGAAAATTTCAACTTCTGACATATATCAGAACTTGTTAGTTGGAAATGGGGTCTTGGTACCTCCATCTCTGTTGTTGCTCTTATGGACTTGGTGCTTGCATGGACTCTCACAATGCACCGTAGAGGTAGCAGGAACTGAGGTGGCCAAGGCTCCAGAAAGAGTGTGTGACTCTATTCTGTACATTATAATATGCTGTAAAGCTTAATTTACCCCGGAGTTAATCTTACTTGGGTATTTCTATGCTGTCCTACAATATATTCTTGCTTTTTTATTGGTGGTGTAGTGGAGACAAATGTAGTGACAGAGAATCCAGCCCAGACAAATGCATGGCAGCATGAGATCTCTGACTGCAGTACTTAAAATGTTTTCCAAAGAGAAAACCACTGAATTGTTTTCTTTAAAAATGCCTCGGGGTAGAGG
This sequence comes from Rhagologus leucostigma, assembly GCA_013397725.1. NCBI lineage: Eukaryota > Metazoa > Chordata > Aves > Passeriformes > Rhagologus > Rhagologus leucostigma. The sequence continues at coordinate 916,577 of VZTD01002184.1, read as the reverse complement.
GTTTGTGTTCGAACATTCACCTGGAATGCTTTTCCTTTGAAATTTGAAATCTCTAGGTGGAGATCTGCAGTTTTTTAAACAAAGGAAAATCCTTCTTTTTCTCTTTGGTTTGTTTTTTTTTTCAAACAACCACAAATTTTTATGAGAAGCAGTGTAAGGAAAATATGCATCAATTATCAACAAAAGAAATATTATATTAATTATTTGTGGTAAGAAATAGTTAGGAAAGGTAAGTTCTTCAAAATGGCAATCAGATTCATTATTGTTCATATTCCCACATTACTGTCATTTTCTCTTTCTTTTCTTTTCTTTTCTTTTCTTTTCTTTTCTTTTCTTTTCTTTTTTCTTTTCTCAATAAAAGATTCAGTAATACATCGCCTTTTTTAAGCAGTATGGTAAAGTGTATTCTGCTATATGTCTTCCTATACTTTCTTGATACTGAAGTTATAACTCTTATTAGCAAGTCACCTCTAACTTGATAAGTCATCTTGTGGAGTCAGAATTGAGTAATTTAAACCTGTTGTCCTTCCGGCAGTACAATCATTATGGATGGTTGTGAAATAAAGCTCATAATTAGGGACTACTCAGGAACTGCACTGACAAAATAATTTTGCCAGGAAACAATTAATTGACCTTGAAGTTGTGAAGGTATGAACTGGTTTCTTCAGAGAAGATTTCTTGGATACAGTCTGGGATTTCTGAGCAAAAAAAGACCTTGTTGGCTGCTCTGTATTAGTTTCCTTCCCTCCTGCACTTGTGTCCCTTTTGTATGAGGGATCGCGATCTTGCTTAGTGGTTAGGGTATTCCTTGTCAATCCCTGGACTATTGTGAGTACCTCAGGATTTTTCTTTTATTCTCCTTTACCATTTCTTCCTCAAAAACACTGATTTTAAGCTATCATGAATTCATGCCGACATGGAAGGGAGGAGATGCCAATGGAGAAAATTTTTTTAAGATTAGAGGAGGAGTCCAAAACTTTTGTTTTGATCCCAAGGTTCAATCAACTGCATCAGCTTTGCAGGTATGAGACACTATTTTTCAAATGGGGAGTAGAAAGCTCACAGATGCACACATTTTGTCATAAAACCCTTCACATGTAGCTCACATGTGGTAGCTTAAGTTATGCAAAGCTTTAGAAATCTATAGGAATATTCAGGGAATAGTTCACAACTCAATGGAGATAAAGACAGCAGAATCTAGCATTCAATTTGCCAAATATTCTGAACAGAAGCCAGAAGTCCATTTACATATAAATATATAATTTATGATGTGGAAATGCTTCAAGGCCTTGAATGCAAATGCTTTGGATTTTTCTGGGGAAAAAAAAAAAGAAAAAAAACTCTTTTCATCCTCTTGTCTTTTGTTTCAATTAAATCGTGTTTCATTGTTGCATGCATTAAAATAAATTAAGAGGGCAACCTTTTCTCTCTTTGCATACAACTGGCGTATAAATGACACTTCCTACATGACATAAAAACCTCAGATAATTGTTTTATAATTAATTTACCTAAATTAATTTAACAGATAAAAAATTGCATTATTTTATTATAAATGTGTCCAATTCATTTAGAGAAAATAAACAGAACATAGTTTTTAACTCCAGCCTCTTTCTTCAAAATACCATTGCTACTGAACTGACTAGATGCTTGGAATTTTTAGCTACTGATGTTTTTTTTCATATTACTCTTTCTGAGTGTCAGTGTGTTCTGGATATTGGCTGGATCAAAAGATAAATACGAAAAATCAGATCTGAGAAAATGCTTTTGTAAATATTTTCAGTATTTTTAATTTTGTAACTAAAACTTTGTTTCTTATTTATGTTCAGCTGCTGTTTTAATGTATTTAGTTTGTTGGCAATACTAATGAAAAATAACTAATTCATCTGAGAAAAACAAATTCTGGCTTTGGAGAAAGCTTCTGATCACAGAATTTGTTTTTCAGACTGTGGAACTGAGTATCAAAAGTGGAGATGTTTTACAGTAAATTGGGTTGCAGTCATTTATTCAAAACGAAAAGTCATTCAGCAAATACTTTGATGAATGGTTACATGAGAAAACCATTTTGCTGATGGACCAACCCCAGCTAGGAAAAAAAATCCCAGCAGCTTCCTGACATTTCTACAATTCAAAAATAAAATCTCTTCTCATGTGCATATAGGTCTCTTGAAATCACAGATAAAGAAATAGCAGGTTGTAAAAGAATGGACACTAAGAAGAAAAGGAGCATTTAAGCAGATTAAGTAGCTGGGGGGATATAGTGTATTGTCTGTTTGACTAGGAAACTGCGTGCCTTTTATGAGAAATAAGTATTTGACCATAAATTGAGAAATATATTTTCCTGATACAGATTGTGAAAGCAGAAAATCCAGATATAAGGGAAACCTAGAATCACAGAATATCCTGAGTTGAAAGGGACCCACAAGGATTATCAAGTACAACTCGTTGACTCTGCACAGGACACCCCAAGAATTGCATCAGGTTCCTGAGGGTGTTGTCCAAATGCTTCTTGAACTCTGTCAGGCTTTTTTCTTACTTCCCTGGGGAGCCTGTTCCAGTGACCAACCAGCATCTGGGGTGAAGAACCTTTTTCTAACATCCAGCCTAAACCCCTGATACAAATTCAGGACATTCCCTCAGATCCTGCCACTGGTCACGAGAGTGAAGAGATCTACCTACACTTCCTCTTGTGAGGATGTTGAGGACTGCAATGAGGTTTCCCCTCAGCCTCCTCTTCTCCAGGCTGAACAAGCCAAGTGACCTCAGCCACTCCTCATACGGCTTCCCCTCAGAGCCCTTCACCATCTTCACTGCCTTCCTTTGGACACTCTAACAGTTTAATGTCTCTTTTATGTTGTGGTGCCCAAAACTGCCCCCAGGACTCGAGGTGAGGCCGCCCCAGTGCAGAGCAGAGCGGGACAATCCCCTCCCGTGCCCAGCTGGCGATGCTGTGCCTGATGCCCCCCAGGCTGGCACTGCTGGCTGCCAGGGAACACTTCTTACTCACCTGAAAACCTGAAACCTGAAACTTTTTTATGTGAACCCTGGTCAAAGAGAACCTGAGCTTGGAATGTGGCAATCCATAGGAGTGAATGGAAAATTGCTCAAAGAAAATTGAAAAATAGAAAAAAATAAAGGTAGTGTAAGACTTGAAATGCTAACAAGGTAATAAACTGTTCAGAAAGAATACCACACAAAATAACACATTTGGAATACATTGGTTTTTGAGAAGGCTAATAAACACGTTATTTTCCACGTGGCAGTAATAGTGGTAATCAGCACACTTAGATTCAGAATGGACAAACAGCTTCCTGAATAGAGGGAATGTTGCCAGGAACTGAAGGGCTGTGACATTAGAGACTTCAGTGACAGCTGAAGGAGCTGGCCTAACGTGAGAGGCTTGCCTGGTGCAGCTCTTTCTGGATGTTGTGGCTGCCCTATTGCCACAAAATCGCAGGACCAACAAGAATTTATGAATTGGTGTGAGTAATGAGAGCGTTACAAAAAATTATGGTCTCAGACAATAATATTCTTTCCTGATCAGCAGTGATTTCTTTTTGAATTGAATGAAATCTAAATAAAAATAGGTGCTTAAGTAAGGTTTATTGACTGTTTAAGACATTAAGAACCCAATTAGCAGAGTGTGCTGGATTTAAAAATTCAGTGTCTTGAATATGGATGAGCCCTGGGATATGTTAAAGTCAAAACTGCAAAATCCCTCTAAAAATTTGAAGGAGAAAAGTGTAGAAAATATATCAGGTACAAATACATTGAAAGCAAAAAAGGCTTAAAACAAGACAGGCTGAGAGAGCTGGGTTTGTTCAACCTGGAGAAGAGAAGGCTCTGGGGACAGTTAATTGCAGGCTTCCAGTACCTGAAGGGGTCTGTAAGAAACCTGTCAAAGGACTTTTTTCAAGGGCATGTTGTGAGAGGACAAGGGGGAGTGAAAGAGAGTAGGTTTAATTCAGATATTAGGAAGAAATTCTTTACTGTGGGGGTGGTGAGACACAGGAAGAAATCTCCCAGAGAAGCTGTGGATGCCCTGTCTCTGGAAGTGTTCAAGGCCAGGCGGCATGGGGCTCTGAGCAACCTGCTCTAGTGGAAGGTGTCCCTGCCCATGGGGGTTTGGAACTAGGTGATCTTTCAGGTCCAGGTTCCAACCCAAACCATTCTATGAGTCTGTGATTCTACTTGTGCAGAGATTCTGGATGGACACAAGTGGAAAATATTTCACAATGAGAACAATCAGCCACTGGAATAATCTCCCTAAGGAAATGGTGGGTTACCCAACACTGGACACTTTTGATATTCAGCTGGACAGGATGCTGGGCCCAGTTGTCTAGACCGTGCTTTTGCAGAGGAAGTTTGGACCAGATGATAGTATTCTATGATTCTATGAAATAGCAGAAAGCTATTGGTAGTAAAGCAAACAAAAGAACAAAAAAGAAAGCCATTCTTCTTTGCAGGGGGTGAGGTTATGATTTAGCTATGGATCAAAACCAAAATGTTGGGGTTTCTTCTAGTTTTTGCCAAGGACAATGATGAATAATGATTCAATAATTACTAATTACTGAATCATTGTTCAATAATAACTAATATTTCAAGGTTCAAGATTCAATAGTAATCATGGTACCCAAGGCAAAAGAAGAGAATCTGAAATCTCCGCAGTTGAGATAAAATCAGAATCTGGAATGTTTAGTTTCATCACATATCAGGATTAAACATGAACTTAATTTTCAATGACACGTGAAACAGTAAGAGTTTGATAGCTTTTATTTTTATAAATTAAAAGGTGGAGAGCATGAATGGAGTGTAGGAAGTATACACCCATATTAAGAAAGGAAAAATTGTGATCTGGGCAATTACAGGTTCGTCAGTTTTCCCTGACTGACTTATCTAGCAAGTAAGGTAGGTCAAATCTGCTTGGACTTCAGTAGGGCATCTCATATAGTGCTCCACTGGAATTTACTAATTGCAATAGGGAGAATGGGGATTAGCAGGGAATTTAGAAAAAAGGTAAAGAGCTGAATGAGGACAACATAATTGTGCAACAGCTCTTGCTTAAAGAGGATCATCAGACTGGAAGGAGGTACTGTGAAATCGAGAGGAATCATTAGGGACTTATTAAGGATACCTAATCAATTGTCATGACCATCATGGGCAAGACTGGGAGTTTACAGCTTAAGCACAGTACCTATTTCTCTCAAGACACTTGCTCCTCAGTACGCTGTAATAAATAGGAAACAGCTACTCTGTTTCACTACAGGTAGTAGGATGCATGTGGGCAGTTGCTGCGCAGTAAATTACGTGTTCAGGTTTTCCCTCTGGTAACTATTTCCTCTCCTCATACCTTTCCTTAATAGCTTTAGTAATGACAAAGGCATAAAAAGTGGCAGTGTGGTAATGAGACAAAATTGGAGGTTTTGTCAATATGGAGGAGATTGAAGCATAATGCAGGAAGATCTGTTTACCTAGAGGACTGGAATAGCAGAAAAGAGCTGTAATTCAATAGCAAAATGTACAAGGGCAGTCACTTAGAGGGGCAACTGGGAAGAATTCTCTGATAATCTCAGTGGCAGGAAACGGCAGAGGAGAGGGAGCAAGATACCCTCACTGGTTTCAGGATATGTCTGAGAAATCCAAGAGATGCTTCTCAGAAGGTGGCAGGCTCTGCCCTTAGATAAATCAGCTGAGCCTCATGTCTCACCCTAAAGATATATTATGGGCATACAGAGAGGTTTTTGCAGTTCTGGTCACCCATATTAAGACAGCTAAATTCAAACTGGAATAATTGTTGTTGGGAGGAATGATGGATTGCTTTTATGAGAAGAGACTAGAAGATCTCAGTGTGTTTACCTCATAGGAAAAAGAACTGGGAAGGAACATGTTATTGTCCAGCAGGGGAATAAAAAAACCAAGAACTGGAAGATCTGTTTGAAAATATGACAAAACTGATTAAAGGCAATAGTTATGAGCAGAGCAGACCATACAGGAAGGTAGAACTGGGAATGAAAAGTTGTTCAGTTGTTGATATTTTGTGGAACTTGAATCCTCATGTTAAGTACAGGAATAAAAAAAAAGAAAAAGTTTTATTTTTAAAAGTTGTAATTTTTTTTTACTTGTTTAGCGATCTAAAAATCACTTTATACGATGTGGCTCTCAGTCTCAGCAGTTGGTAAAACCTGAATAGTGGGTAAGATGCCCTACAGACTTACAGAGAAAAAGAAGATGAGAGAATGGTTCAGGCTGGTAGTTCCAAAGTCTCGAGCAGACTGCATAGCTGCTGATCTTTTTTTGTTGTTCTGGTATGTTGGATCTCAACCCTGATATCCATTTCTGTTCCTGACATTCTTGGCAATAGTTAGTTGTGTGCTACAGTGCTGTGCTTAGTGGGGAAGGGCTAAAGGACATGCTGAAATAGTTCACAGAATTAAGACCATAGAGATTTCTGGGCTGATATTTTAGTTTCGTTTAACTAATTTTTTTGGTAATATTGTTCTGTTCTGTCATTTTAAGATGCATAGCAGAATATTTTAATGCTGTATTGTTATGTGGGGCATTTGAAATTATTTTTTGTTGTTGTTTTTGTTGAACTCAGAATAAAAGTCAGGAAGATATAAGTCCATAAGTTCCATTTAGAACATAGCTATTTTCAATTTCTAGCAGCACTAAAAAATCTGTTCCTTTAATTATGAGCAGATTAAGTGTGTCAAAACTTTATCTTCAAGTCATAATATATATATTTATATATATATATATTCTTGCTCTGTAATTAGTGTAGGTAAACCTTTGTCCACTTTAGGTGTATTACTTAATGGAAATTATTGTTCTGAATTTTTAATGCTTCTAGCATTACAGTTAATGAAAGCCTGATGGAGTCCCAGCCGTGGCCAGAAGTAAAAAACCCATTAACTCAAGTGACACAAGAGTAGATCTATAGTCCATTGGAACCTCTCAGTAACTTCCAATCTTTAATGTTTGGAAATACACTTCTTTCATCTCAAGGCTAATGCTGAAGAATCCTTGATGGCTTCATCTGAAAGTTGCATGACTCAATGAGAAGTTAAATGTTAGATTTTAAGAAAACAAGAATGAAACACATTTTATGGTTGCTAGTCATGAAATACCAGTGTGATCTCATAGATAATTCAAAATTTTAGTGGGAATCACCTGCAATGAAAGACAGGTGCAGTGGAGAAGGGTGCATGTAGATAAATAGTTGAAGACTTCAAGGTCTCATTGCACCATAGAACACAATAATATGTTTCAGAAACTGGAACACTGACAAGTGAAGACTTTAAGGAAACAAACCATCCGAAACACTGGAAACTACATGTAGACAAAAGGTCACATTGCATAGGGGTTGAGAGTGTGGCTTTCAGCAGGCAGAAGAAAAAAGATTAAAACATGCAGTGTAAAAGTCTATAGTGGCCTATAGTGGTCTGAAGGTGGAAAGCTGCCTCGACACCTTAGGTACATGTAGTGTAGACCAAGCGGTTGTGGAACAACAGGAACCGCAGGAGAAGAAAAATTTACAAGCAGTCCTTTGGCAGAATGAAATACTTGTAAGTGATAGCAGGGATTAGGTTTGCTGATGTAGGAAATTACTTATTTTTGGAAAAATCCTCTAACTGGAACACACTGCTTTTCAGTGAAAACTGGAGAAGTTAAAAATGTGCAGTTGTAAAATTTCAGAGGGTTTGTCTAACTGACCTCCTCATCGGGTGTCTAGACTGGCATCAAGGCTATTGAAGTGTGTCATCAAAATTCTGCCTAGATTTTGGATGTCACATAGAGCACCACTTCTGAAATAAACACCTAAATTACTGCTAAATGATGGCTACTACATTTAGGGCAATAAGGATGCAGAGGACATCAGAAAAGACACCAAACAGAAAGAAGGCAGGTGACTTTCAAAGTCACTGGAGAAATCTTCCAGGCCTGTCACTTCATGAGGGTTAGGAAAATTGGACCCTTGGAGCATAGCTCAGCTGAAGGGCTTTGGGAACAGGAAGAGGTGGGAGGTTACAAACTGCAGATCTTGACTTTGTGAAGCCATTTAGAGCAGGACAGAAATTGCAGTGAGCTAGGCGAAGAGCTCTGGTGCAGCACAGGTGCATTGCAAATATACCAGGCACTGCAGAGGACTATTTTCACCCACCCTTCTACCCAAGAGTGCATCTCCCAGGGCCCCTAAATCCCTGCTCACACCATGCCCTCTCTCCTATCAGAAATGGGGCAGCTGTGCTGTCATCCATCTGTAAGAAGCACTGCACTGTGCAGCCTGTGGGGATGCCTGCCAACTGGAAGTGGGTGAAATTCACTGACCCCAAGTTTTCCTGACAAAGGGAGTATTTACATTCATTGCCTTTAACACACAACACTATTTTAAGCTTCAATGTGAATAAAGTTATTATTGCTAGATGCACAGAGTGTTTGCCATTGTTCTATGTACCTCGTCACATCTAGTGTGTAAAAATGCTCTCGGTGGAAATACCTGGATCAAAACCAGTGAGGAAGCTGCACACATACTTCAAACACCTGCATATCACAAAAATTTAACAGTGCCAGCACCAAATAGTTCTGGTTTATCTCAGAAGAATGTTTGCAGCTAATCCTCTCTTGTGGACATAGATAAACATACTGCAGCTAATACATACTTATCATAATTCAGCGGAGACATTTCAGAGTGCACCACTTAACTGCTTTTCAATTTCTTTTCCTGTTTTGTCATTATCATTGTTGTGGGGATTTGGTTTTGGTTTTCTTTTTTTTTTAATTTTGGTTTTTGTTTGTTTGTTTGTTTGTTTTCCAAATAGTTTACAGGTGATTGTTTGGTCCTTTCTTAGAACTAAAGCCACAGCGTACTTCAACTTTCTCTTACTCTCTCTGCTGCTCTTTGCATAGAAATCTACATTGCTGTGGGAGAGGTACACATAGAGCACCTAGCTGCATTGTAGGTTTCTTAGACCCCATGACAGCACTGCTAGAGTCACTTTAGGCATTGAAATTGAAACTGCAGATATGTGATCTACATTTATTCTTCTGCGGGATCACTGGGTTTCTTAGTCAGATTTCAGTTCTCATTTCCTAAGTATTATATTTTCATTCAAACCAATTAAATGCTATTTATTCTTTGCCTTTCTTTTAAATGTATAAAAAGTTCAAATCCAGAGTTATTATAGATCAAGACATATATATCAATGTAACAGTTTGCATTAGCTGTGCCAGTACTTTCCCGTCCTTGTGTTCTTGCTGTGACTTCAAACACGCTTTTCTTCAATTCTCCCTCTTAAGATGATATTCTTCTGCTGCATGTCTCTCCTGAATTTCTGCTCCACAGACTTCAGATTGTCTTAAATGGTTTTGAAGCTTTGCTCATGTGTCTTGTGTCCCAAACTTTCCGTCTGCTCGGTCATATGGTTGTACTGTCTCTGGTATGAATCTTCTGTTGTGAAGAACAGATATTTTGTTTCCTGCTTCTTCCTTATAACCATGTTGTCAGAGGGTTAATGCCAACCTCCAGGTAGGTAGCTTGGCCAGAAGGCTGTATTTTGATGTCATTCCTCTGGTGGGTCAAGCAATTCAGTTGCAGAAGCGGGTAAAAGAGAGTGAATGTGTTTGCCAACAGGTTTAACCTACTTGAGTTTTCTCATCATCTGGAGACTTCTCTGAGACATTGTTGTCCTCTTATGATTCCACAGTGTCTCTCCCCTTTGCACTGAACAAGCTGTTACATGCACTACAGAGACTTTTCCTTGTCTGTGTTTTCTTTGAGACTATGCTGAAATTGCAAAGTTGGGAAAGACAAAAGCCATTAAAAGAAGCATTGCTTGCTCATTGTAGCAAACTTCTGATCTAAGAAAACAAAGAATTATTGATTCCACTTCCATAATGTGGAGCTCTCTGGTCTGTTCCGTCTCCACAGCCGTGGTTTATCTCACATTCTTCAGGATGGGTGCAGACTAAATGTTATTAATCTTTGATTCCATCTTTTGAACTAAGAGCATATTGGCATCTTAGGGGTGTGTAGGCCGATAGACCAGGTAGTCCTTGACACCATGCAAGTGTTACTGCCACACAGCAGGGGTTTGAAGTTGTAGCAGGATAGAGTTTCCTTTCACTTCCTTCACCAAAGGTCATGAGACATAGCTTTCAGGAAAAGAAAGTGTTAATTTGTCACAATGCTTCAGCCATCTCCAAAAGAACTGTATTTCACTGTTTTCTCAGCCCAAATCTTTCCCTGTTCATGCAAACCTGAAATTGGTAGTTTGTCTCTGTGCAAACTCCTTCTGCTGATAGACCTGACCTTTGGATATTTACTCATGTGCCTCCACCTTCAATGTTTTCTGCATGGCCTAACCCAACATGTGCTGCGAGGCCAAGAATTAAATGCAAGGTTTTGTGTATTCTTCTTTGAAACCTGTGCATTTGAGAGCATGGGAATCTACTTTTGTTGTGCTTTAGGAATGGTGTTCTCCATTTAGTGGCCCCACTGAAACCACTCCAAACCACTTGCCAGTTTCTCACTCCCTCACTCCCCCCTTCCTCACATTGGGCTGGAGAGGAGAATTGGTGGCACAAAAGATAAAGATCACAGGTTGAGATAAGAACAATTTACTGGACACAGCAATTAGATAAGAGAACTAACAGTAACAGCAATGATATTTTTAACAAGGGTGTTTAGGAGTAGTGAGAGATCACATGCAAATACTCACCACTATACCACAGGGAACCACCACCATCCTACCCCTACACAGAAGGGAGCCCTTCCCCATCCACAGAAAATTAGGGGGTACAGAATAATCTCCAGGTCCTAGCCATGCCCCTCTGCAAAAATTAACCCTGTCCTGGCCAGAACCAGGACAACCTTCTGTATAAGTATGTTCAGCCAATGCTTTTCAATGTTTGTCTATAGTAATTTGGTAGTGCAACTCCACTTCAAAAATTTCATTTTATTTGTGAGAGGCATTCCTTACAGCAAGTAAATACTAATATTTTGTTCCCAGGGTGGTTTTATAACCATTATTCTTTTGGGGTGGGGACAGAAAGCATGCCAAGATGCAGCATAATTATCAACTGAACAAGTGAGGACTGGTCTTGCCAACCAGGAATGATCTAACAGGATAATCACATACTCTGATAAGATCAGTATATAACTGGCTGTTTAAATCTTGAGAGTGGTTAAGCATCTCAGTGTCCTAGGATGCTATAGCCTTTCCTGGTTTTCTCATACTCTTGTTGATTGACTCAATCTTCCTTTTGCCTTTTGATTTAGAATCCTAGTATAAATTCTTTGTGAACAGAGATTATATGTTTCTACAGTGGTTGGCAAGTGATCTCATTCAGAGCTGGAATGCTCCTCAATAAAAATAAAGACTGTATTTTAGATGCTGGTGGGTATTCCTCCTCACAGATAGGCATAGCATGTAATATCTGAGAGAGGGCATGTGTATATGATTTTAAATATTAAGTGGGTTTGAATCATTCATAGACTTTAGGGAAGTGCCTTTAAACCTATTTCACCACCATGGTAGCCCTGGAGCAAATGCAATGCTAATACTCCTGCTTAGTGATTTTAAATAGTTTGTAAGCTGCTGTAAAAAATGTGTTGTCAAACTCTGCAACTAATTTACTTCTTCCAGTCTATAAAACAAGGAAAGGAAACATCTGTTTAAATGGGAATGTAATGGCAGTGGGGATTATACTTTTCTCGTCTCTGGTGTTGTTCATTGTGTTTAATCGGTTTAAACATACAAAAATAATGTCACTGATTAATAACTAGTAATATTTATTAGAGCTTGAGACCCTGTACAAGCCTGTGTAGATGAACATTTTTGTGACACTGCTGGCATTTCTGAAACAAATTAAGCAGATGTGGGAACATTCCAGACATTGCTGAAGACATAGTTCACTCCACATGGATGAAGTTATGGCAGAGTTAGCACAGATGACTGCAGCTATCAACACAACATCTTTGTCCATAAATTCTCTGCAGAAAGGGTTAACATGTTGCAAAAGGCATATCCTGCATGGGAACTTTCATATTCCTCTGTGTGATTCATCTATTTATATGTGCTCTATGTCTGTCTCTCAGATTATTCAGCCCCTGGAATGTCAGAATAAATGCTTTAGAAAGGTCAGCCCTGCTTGCAGGGAGCCAGCCTTGCTGTCCTCCTAACTTCCAAAACCCAGAGACTGTTTCTTGCATGTGTTTTATAATGCCCCTGAAGAAAATGCACTAGAACAGTATTCAGTGGAGTGTGAAAAGCACCAAAGGGTTTTACCCTGACCATTGTTTCCTGCGAAATGCAAGTCTGATGCTCTAGCAAAGCTTGGGCTGAGGGGCTGTGCCTTGTCTGCCCTATTCTACTTTATTTGTGGATTTGTGATTTAGAAGCTAAGACAACCCAAGGTTAAGCAGTTTGCTTACAGAAAGGAAATAAATAATTTGATATTAATGTTTTGACATAAGCAAGCGAGATGAACAAAAATACATGGGGGCACATTCTATTGATCATTTTTTACTCTGCAGCATGTGGCACTCTGTTGCTGAGCCTTGAGGACCCAGGAAGAAAACTGGCCAAGGCATGAGTCTTATTTTATAGGTTTAAATATAGAATGTAGATGGTGTAGAATATGTAGCAGTAAAATAGTGTGGAAAAGCTTTTTATTGATTCAAGCACTTCAGTGGTATTTGTAAGATCATCCAGAAAAACATTCAGGAGCAAACCCAGTGGAACAAAAACTAGGTAAACCTCTGCACTGGAATGCAAGGACGGGAGAGTGACGTAGGGCTGGGATCCTGCAGAGACGTGGTTGGCTGTGGCTCAGGGTAGAGACTCTCCACCGACTTTGCAATAGTGCGTGTATATTTCATGTGGTAATTTTTAGAAAGACAAGCAAATCCAGATGCGTTCATGGGTTTGGTCTCCACATAGAAAAGCATAAGTGATCATGGTTCCTTTTAATTTGCCTTGGGTAGTTGGAAAGGGCAACTAGAGCTTGGTTAATTTGCATAAATGGATCAAAATTTAGGTATTTAATTTCTAATTTCCCTAGCAAATTTTAGTCTTTAACTAACATTTTCTCGTCATCAAAACAAGACAAAATTCTCTTCATCAAACCATTCCTAAGACTTCATTTGTGAAGTGTTATTCGTCTTCCATGGTGACTGATAGAACAAAACCAATGGTGGAGCTCATTTAGCGAGCCATGAGGTAAACAAGGAGCATGCACTAATGGCAAACTCTCAGTGAAATGCCAGGACACTAAACTTAAGACTTAAATCTGCACAAGGCATAATTAGGGGCCTAATTCATATTTCTATGAAAAATAAAAATTAGTTAAGAGATAGAATTGGATTTTTGCAAACTTGAACTTTCTGAATGAGAACTCAGATGTCATTCCACGGGATTGAAATGAATTTTCTAACACTAGCATTTCCTTCAGGCTAAGCAGGAAAAGGCAGCTTAAGAGCTCTTTAAAACACGGTTTATGTATTTTGGTTTTGTGTTTTAGATCTTTGCATGCATTTTAATCACTCTTCTGGAAAGTCTAAGGCAGGTATTGTGAACCTCATAATGTCCAGTGGCTACTCTGGGTCAAAGGGTGAAATTCAAGGTTGAAGGTATTTGCGTCAGAATAAAGTATATTTTTCTAACTCAGTGAAGACACTAAGATTAAAAAAAATGAACTTTGATGTTGTTGTTTTAAACACTCCTTTATTTCCTTGAAGACTCACTAACCAATGCAATTTTAAAATATTGTCTTATCAACCGGGAAAGGAGAAACAAATATGTCCTTTTACATATGGCCTCTTCACATGAGTAATGAAATGAAATAAGAAGTTCAGCATATGCAATGCCTCATCAGGATATGAATGAGCCTTTTTTTAATGTCTCTGAAAGGCAACCATCACTTTCACAAGATCAAATAATGGAAGGGCTTAAAAACCCTGCGTGCAGGCTATTTGTAAACTTGAACAATGTCAATCAGAAAGATTTGAACCAGTGGCAGATGATTCCACTCGTTTTCTAGCTTTGATCACAAGAGGGAGTATTTGCAAGTAATCTTTCCTTGTAAAAACAAAAATGCTGCTTAACAGTGCAAGCAGTGGGTTTGGGCAATTAACTGTTTTCTGCAATGCACTAGCAACATCCATATCAAACTTGCAACAAGTGAAATTTTTTCTGTCTGTTTGTAGAAGTATGCATGATGAGATCTTCAGAAACTTCATGCAGGTTGTATACCAATCATGGTGAACTTTTTTAGAGGAAGAAATTATAGTCAGAGCCAGATTACTGTGGCATAAATTCTTTGTCAATGTATCAAGGTAATAAAACAATCTTTCTTCTAGTTGTATCTTTCTGCCTAAGAGAGACTGGTCTTTCCATAAAGGACGTTTTAATTTCTATTAGTTATAATCTTTATTTATAATATTTTCAGAAGATAGAATGTCAAGGAAAGAAACATATGGAGTGTAAAAATAAAAAATGGCAGTTTTGGACTAGTGTGATTTAAAGGTCACAGTTTAAAGCTATCTGCAAGTTCATAACAGCAACAAAAAAGTCCTCATTCATTACCAATGACATGGCTTGCAGCTGTGTTTGGTGCTGATCAGTTATCTTGCACTAAATAAAGGAAAGACAACTCGGCTGATAGAATTAAAAATAAAGAAAGAGTAATACTGGCAGAGATTTTTACATGTTCAATCCAAACATCTTGAAACAAGCTATGAATTAGTGAAAGTTCATAACTTTCAGGCAAATTAAGAATAATTTTTGCTTCCTCTTTGACCTATAAGCAGAATTTGACCCAGAGAGGGAAATACCGCTGATGCAGTGGGAGTGAAATGACACTTAGGGGGAAGGAGTGGGAACCCCGTGTTGTTGTAGGAATAGAGACTTGCTTGAGGTTTCAAAGGAAGGTGGTAGCAGGCTTCATAATTCCCAAACTGCTCGGTTAACCTTTTCCTTATTTAAAAATGTAACAGAACTCTTTGGGAATCAGAGGAACATGGAGCAAGGGAAGAAGGATTTTCTTTAAAGCTACACTGTCAGGTACAGTTATGCCCTATATAAATGTAATTTTTTTGAAGACTGCTAGATCGATAGAAAATTTCCATGAAATCAAATGTGGAAAATTATTCCACTGAAAAAAGTCTTCTATTTGTATTTAACCATTCCACCACAGTGTCTGCAATCCAAAGGAAGGAGCTTTGTTCAAACCCCTCAGTGCCAATTTATCTGGCCTTCTGTGAGAGCAATTAATCATTTTGCCGTAAGGAGAGCTGCTCTTTGTGGTCAACACGTACTTTTCCTGACCGCACAGAGGTGTTTTGATGATGGTTGGCAGAGCAGTGTGTCAGGAACTTGCTTACTGACATAAGTGATAGGTGGGAACATATCAGAGCCAGTGGCAATGTCTGAGTGGCCAAATCATGAAGGAGTGGAAAATGCCAAGCCAGTGCTCAGAGGTGTGAGTAAGGATGGTGCCTCTCTGCCCTTCCCCTCCAACCACACACACACCTGTCGGCTCTGTGAAGTGCTGGCAAAGCCTGGGCTCTCGAGGATAGCATGTGACAGCAGGAGAGAAGAGGAGCAAAAAGGAGAGAAGTGAAGAGCACAGGATAGGACAGGAGAGGAGGAGGCATCAGCTGGCCGTGGCCACATACCCCCACCCCATCCTTGCAGTTGGAAGGAAGGACTGCTGCTCTCTTAACAAAGAGAAACTTAAAGTGGAGAGCTTGAAATGAGTTTTAATAGCTCTGGTTTGCTCACCTTTGTGTAGAGGGTTATCATTTCATTCCCCACTCTGTGTGAGTAGCCATTCTTGATGCCTGGAATAAGCACCAAAGTAGCTGTGCTGGAGCCAGCCTCTACCTACTCTGTACCTCTGACCGTACCACCTCATGGAGAAGAGGTGATAGGATGACATCCATTCCTGACAAGTGGAAGTATTCGTGTCTTGGGGTGACTTGGAACTGAACCCGTTTAATAGCCCCAAGAGTCAAGAAATAGTGATTTTTTGGCTTTAACTACACTGGGGAAGCTTTCAGACAATGATTTAAGAGGGTCTCTATAAAATCATCATTTTTCTTGCCAACTTTTTCTTGATTTTTCCCCCATTACCAAGCCTGATTTTTATACTGCTTCCTCTTTTAAAGGTACGTGTTCCCTTTGTCCCAGGGTTGCCCTTAAAAGCAGGAGTGCAGAGGGAGAGAATATCCTTTCAGCTTGATGTGAATTGCAAAGCAGGGCTCTCTCCTTCCATTCTTAAACACGAAGGGTGGTACGAGTAGCAATGCTGACAGTGTACATTTGCAGATGCCACCATATGGGTCTTGAAAAACTAGTTGCACCGATGATTCCCTGCACATGTAGGAGACAGTTTGCATTGTTGGCATCGTCCCTGCACAGAAACAAGCACAGCTTAGCAAAGCTAAGCAGATGGCACTAGATCTGGTGCCAGGGAAGCACTGAATTAAAGGTTATACCCACCAGGTTTGATGCGGTGCCAGTTTGAATTGGTACAGAAGCTTCAGCCCACCTGCTTATTGGCCCCGTGACATCTGGCATCTTTTTTTTTTTCTTTTTCCCCTTGGACTAAGCTAAATGCAGCAAGGAAAAATGTCATTTTAAAAGCTAGTTACCAATAAATGGGATTAAAATTCTCTAAGAAAAAAGAAAGCCTTACAAATACATTCTTTTTAACACTGCTATATTAGAGATCTTGGGACAGCTTTGTGAAGATTATGTGATGGAAAATACAGGTCTGGGTAAAACCACATTTTACAGAAGGCCTAATGGTCAGGGCGGCATACTAATGAGCTCATGGAGCTGTTAGGAGTTTACGGCTATCAGCAACCTGCACACAACGGATCAGTGTCTCAGACTGTCACCCTACATATGTTGTCACTCAGAGCAGAAGAGATATTTTATGTTATGCCACCTGAATGTGGCTGGTGTAGGTGCCTAACAAACAGCAATCTACCCTGCTAAACTTACTGCCCGCTCCACTTGGGTTTCTCCCTCTCCTTTCTGTTGTCACCCTTCACCTTCTTTTTTTTCCCTATGTTTTAACCAGTCTCTCCTTCTTCTCCACACGTTCACATGCTGTATACACAAATATGCTGCCATGGGGACTGTGCTTGTTGCAGAGACTAAACCTGTTTATATGTCTTCTCCATTAGGGATTTAATCCTTGCTCCCTTGGTGTGAAATGAAAGCATGCAGCTGTATGGCACTCTGGAGATGATTACCAATAGAGCTAAGCCTGAGTTTATACACACCATGAGCCAGATTAATCAACAATTTATTGACTCAAAATTGAATCCATACAGCAGTGTTTTTTACTTTTTTTCTTTCTTTCCTTTTTTTTTTTTTTTTTAAAGGGTCTCAGACTGCCTGAATAATTTTGGTAGAGAATTGTCAGAAAATCATTGAGCCAGATTTATTAAATATCTGAAAAATAGTGACAGGCATTGTGTGATTTCTAAGGCTCCATCACAGAATGGCAGGGAGGTCGATGTGCTTATAAACTGTAGACATACATTTTGAAATCATCAGTGCTGGTTTGCAGTCTTCATTAAAAAAGAAAGGAAAAAAATGGTTAGCTTTGGACCTTGCCTTGAATTTTCTTGGCTTCTTTATATCCAGTACCAATGTTTAGGAGAAAAAAAACAAATGAAAAGCTGATAGGAATGGATAAATAAGGCAATATCTATCTGAAGAAATAAATGTACTGGGGAACCAGTTATAACGCAAGTGTATTTCACAGCAAAAGACCATTGGTCTCCTCCACACAACAACATGAAAAAAGCCGTACACCTCGAAATTTTTAGGCTGAGAATATTTTGTTACAAAAAAGAGACTAATATTAAACATCCAAAGTTTCCACTGCTGACCTTTGAGTTAGAAAGTATTTGCAAGGGACCTCATCCAAACCCCACTGAAGTCAGTGGAAAGACTCTTGTTGGCTCATGCCTGTCTTTTCTTAACCTTGTTGCTGGTGTCTCTGCCTCTTGCTTTCTCCAGCAGAGGCAACACTGTGGTGCTCTTCACTGCAGGAGGCTGCCTCACAAGGCCGTTCTCAGCACAGATACATGTTGAGTTTCAAGTTGGACACTGACTTTTTAAACTGTCCTACAGCACAGCTTTGGAATCTGCTGGGCTATTGATTCCCAGGGGCAGAATTTCATGGCTTTCAGCTCTAACCTTCCAGATTTGCTGCTTGTAGACAACAGCCTCATTGCACAAAGTGAAAACACAAGAGCTGTTCTATTCTGGTAAAGTTTCAATAAGGGTCAATGTCTTGGAGGTAACGTCCTTCTTCAACTGCCTCTGAAGCAGCTTGATCTGGGAACTCTCCAGATCTTCAGATTTTCAGAGATGAAGGTGTGCAACGGCAGCTCCATTGGTTTTGGTTTGAGTGAGGAGAACCAGGCTGGCCTTTTTGTGTCACACTTTACAGGTTGCCAAAGCAATACTTGGGTTATTTCCTTGAGTTTTGATGAATGTCAACGCTGAAATAAAAACAATGGGCAAGGCTTTGAACCCTTATTCACAACAAATCCTCCTCCTTGTCTTCCCAAACTTGGGAAATTTATCATTCAGTCCAGTAGCAGTACTAGTTGAAAAGTGGTTGGTTTGTTTTTGACTTTTTTTTCTAACAATTTGACAAATGTTCTATTTACATGACAGATTGGTAAATAGTTTGGAGACAAATCACTTTTGCTAGCTCCTCAGATTTCTTCATCTAATACTGCTTTCTTAGAATATTGTCTTCCTAACATTTTTTATTTATTTTATTTTTATTACATATTTTCCCTAGCATTTTTAAGTTATAGATAACATCTCATATTACCCAGGGACAATGATGTTAAATTAAAAATAACAAGCCTAAATAAAAAGATTATAAACAAAGAAGTTTATTACATGTCTGTTACCAACATACAATAAGGATAGAAATTTCATTAATTATTTGCCTGAATTTAGCCTATTTTCTTCTTTTATGGTTTATTACTATTGCAGTTTAAATTTTCCATCTGGCACAATTATTTCCATCACTGTCACTCTCTTCAGCATCTTCAAATTCTTCCCCACATTTAGTGTCTTCACCACTCTCATCTTCCTCTTTGAACTCAAATCATCGTCTCCTCTCATGGAATTTGAAATACAGTATTTCCTAAACCATTCAGTGAAAACATCTGGATTGATCTGATCCCATGTTTTCTTGATCCAATGACAAAGCAGTGCTGCACTAGGACTTCATCTTCCCTGTAGGAGTTACAGCAGGATCCCATGCCAAGAGCCATAAGGGCTACATTCTTTAAAGGGCTTGCTCTCTACATCAGGCACCTGCAGTTGTGACATTCCTACTGGTACAACTGCAAGGGCTGCATTCTTTCCTCCAATGATATTCTTCATTGCTGGTGTTAGATACACTTTGAATGCACCTAGGACAAGCATTCTCCTTTTGTGTACCAGCACACCTGATCTCCTGTTCCAAATGATGTTTAGGCAATCCTTCATTAAGTCTGTAGACATCCATCCTTGGTTTTGACACCTAACAATTATTCCAGCAGGCAGCTGGTCCTTCAGCATTGTTTTCCGCTTCAAGATCACATACGGTGGCAATTTTATACCATCTGCTAACACTGCCAGCATTACTGTAATG
Source organism: Rhagologus leucostigma (assembly GCA_013397725.1). NCBI lineage: Eukaryota > Metazoa > Chordata > Aves > Passeriformes > Rhagologus > Rhagologus leucostigma. The sequence goes on along the minus strand of VZTD01002184.1, from coordinate 896,900 downwards.
CACATTTTTTCATTCCCCAAAGTTTTGATGATGACGGATTTTGTGCCTATTTCTTCAATGACGTTATTGGATGGCTCATCAAAGGAAACTGGTGTCTCATCTGCATTTCCCATTTGGCTCAGCAGGTAATTGTGACCTTCATGCAATCCAATCACGTACTGCTGGAATGCAATGACTTTTTTTCTGAAGTGGGAAGGTACATGTTGGCAAAACGAAGTCCTTCTCTTTAGGCAAAAACCATTATGACACATCATCTTTATACATCAGTCATTACTGATTTTGAACTTTTGCCATGTAATTTGTCATGCTTGTGCTATTTAGTGAGATCTTCATGTAGTGATTTCCTATGTGACAAGGGTTCTATCCTTTTTCCTTTCTTGTTTTTTAAGTGCACATGTTCTGCAACTTATCTTTCTACATGAGCAGGAGGGATGGAGTAGATGACCTCCAGAGGTGCCTTCCAACCTCAACCATCCTGTGTTTCTGACATTCCGTGATAGTTCATGGAAGTGCCCTTTTCAGGCACTGAATAATTTCTGCATCAAGTTATTGTGTAACAGTTTCTGTTTTCACTATTTCTGTCTTGTCACATGTGCCTCAGTAACATTATATTTCCTCTTGGCATCACAATTGTTAGTTAGTACCCAGAGTTCCACCATGACTTTTGAATCTGTATTGTAACTCCTACTTGCTCGTTTTGGTATGTTCCTTCTTGTACTTGTCCCTTTGACCTCCAGATGTTTTGTTATTTCCCAACTTACCTAAAACTATTTTTAAAAAATCACACTGGAATTCTCTGATCCACCTCATGTCTATTCTCTAGTTGCTGAGAAATCCAAAAGTAAATCACTGTATTGTCTTATTCAAACTTCAGGCTGCTTTGGGCAAGTTTGTGGACATAACTAAGGAACTTTCTGCAATTCATAGTCATGGTATCATTATAATACAAAGAGAAGACAATCTCCAATTTTTAAGTTAACTTTCTGGACAAAACCCTCTAATCCTACTTCTGTGTAAAGCGAATGTTGGGGTTTTTTGCTGGAGTTGTGGTCAGATTCAGTCAGAAGGATTTTTTTTTTTTTCCTCCAGAAACCATCAACACAATCTGTGTATCCATGCCAGAACAGCTAATTTTTTTATTAAATGAGTTAAACGAGGTCTGCATAGCACATGATCTGTGAAGTCATCTTTTTTGGCCAGCTAGTCCTGCAGCATGTGTGCTCTGGCATGGGCAGAGCTTGGCTGAGCAATGACCCTCAGCCATGGGCAGACCTGAGGCCCCATGGGTGCAGACATGCCTCTGGTGTGCCAGCCAGTCATCCAGTTAGTGTTTGTGCAACCAGAGAGAGAGACCAGCTCTCTTGCCCGGGATTTCCTTGCTGCAGACTGTATGACAGTTATACTGGTCCTGTACATAGATTTTAACCCGAGTAGTACACAATAAACACTGCACACACAAGTCATGTAATGCCAGGTGGAGAGCAAAATACTGCTCATAACAGTACAAAGTACAAGGTATTTTCAATGCATAAATGAACCTATTCATAAACAACATTTTAACAATTAAAGCATACTTACTTGAAACTTTTTACCATATTTTTATATTTTGAAATATGTAGAAGTACAATTAAATTATCTGCATTAACAAAAAGAATCCAAGCAATCAACTCCTTGTCTTTGCATATACTTTCTTGAAACTAATTACTAGCATGGTTTAAAAATAACAACAAAATAAATTGGTAGCATCTTACATTTCTACTACCTTAATCCATAACAGCAAGCATTGAACTTCTTATTTTTTTCACCCAGTGACTAATTCCGGGTAATAAATTGTGTGTTGCTGTGAAGTGCCTCATAGCAATGGAATGTATTTAACTTCTTTAATTAAGCTACAACCGGATCTATATTTAAAAGAACGTTGTTCCTTCATTATTTTGGTGAGTTGTATTTAACTTCACAAGTTACAGAGTAGAACTATTTTATAGACTTTCTTTATTATTTGAATGGTAGACAAATAAAAGTGGACATAAAAAAGGTCGTTTGTATTTGAAAGTTTTATTGCTTCAGTTACAGATAGTACATATGAGTGTAAAAAGAGTGTAGCCCATATTAGTTCCGCTATATATTTCTGGGTTTGCTCTTTAAATTAAAAAAGTGTGGAGGCATGAAAAACAGATGCTTTCAACCCATTTTCCTCCAAAGTGAGAAAAAACACATGTTTGTTTTGAGGTGCTAGGAAAATTGTATATAGGGATGGCATATTCTGAAAACATTGTCTACTTCCTGAGCAATATCTTTGAAGCTGGCATAGACCACATTGCAGTTCATGAGATCAGGTCTGAATTTTGGAGGTGAGTTCTTGATGCCTAAAAAAACATAGAGTTTTTTAGTGCAAAATCTGCCCCACCATGTAAAACCTCAAAATAAGACTGCATGTACATCTGTTGCATGTTGCTTTCTGAGAGAAATCTTGAAGCTGGAGGCCACGGAGCGGCTGCAGATCTGCTCTGTGCTGAGCATGTCTGCGGTGTAAGAATGCAATGTCCTGTGAAGAGGGAAATGTCTGGAAGCCTTCACTTAGCAGGTCTGCATAATATGGCTGCTTATGATTTTATTCATATAGCAGTACAAGTAGGGTTTAGATTTTTGTGTTAATTTTTCATCAGATATTATCTCTGTATTCATAAGAATAAAATAAGTGTAGGACAGCTTTCAAACTCCTTTGTGGGTGTTCAAGTTGCTCTTCTTGATTAGCTTCTTTTTCATTTGTATTAGTATCATCTCTTTCTTTGTGGGATAATTTGCTCATTTTCCCCTGGTTATTTCTTAAAATGTTGAAACTTATTTCTTCTTTTCTAATTTGACTTTGCACTAAGATTATTTAATTTTAAATTTTATTTCAAGAGACTTAGTAATGCAGCGCTAAAAATGAGTATAAGGTTTAAGGGTATAAACTAGAGTAAATTTTAGATCATCATCAGAACATCAGGCTTGTTTAATGTGGTTTTGCACTGGCACACTATGTGCCTATGTAATTTATAAGCACTGGCACAAATAGACAGTATATAAAATATCCAGATACAAAATCTGTTTGGTTTCTGCGGATTTTCTTGTAAAAATGTCCTAGTTTTCATACAACTGACATTGTCATACTCAAGTCTGACCCCTGCCAAAGGCAAAGGGATTGTAATTTTAAAATTTGGGCTTCAAGATCCACCACTGGTATCAGTGATAGAGTCTCCAAGGGCAGCATTTGTCTTTGCATTTTAGGAAGCTTTGATGCAAATTGTCACATGGTTTTCATTTTGTGAACAAGAACATTTGATAACAAGACATATAGGGAAAGAACTTAAAGAGGTGCATCTCAAATACACCAGTTGAAGAATTAGAAGATAATACCACAATGCAACATACAGGAAAGCAAATCAGTGTATCAGCCTGTTTTAAAAATCAGTCCCCCTTCCAGAATGGCCATACTATGGTATGACATCCACAGTAGTGAGCTGCTTTTTGAGTATATAGAAACAACCCCTGAGGAGGACTAGCACATTTCTCTGAGATAATTTAAAGCAAACAAATAGCTTTTTGCGAAGTCAAGGGGAAAAAAAATTAGTGAAAAATGAACAAAATTTAAATAAAATGGAAGCTATGTTTTATAAAAAAGTCATTAAAAGAAAGACTTAAAATTATTTTTTTCCCTCACGTCTTACAATCAAAAAATAAACCTAATATTGTCTTCAGCAGACATTGCCTATATCTAAGAAAAAATTATTCTGCCCTATCCAGCTCAGTGCTTGAAGGGAAGCAGCAATTTCTGCAATGTGTACAGTCAGTAATGAAGTTGAACCATAGGGCTGGGAACATGAGACAAAGGCCAGTCTTCACACAACCAGTCCCAAGATTATTTGGACAGGATATTTGGACACTTACTCATAAAATCAATAGTTCATTACAGTATCAAAGGCAAAGATAATAATTGGGGGGGGGTATTTTTTTATTATTAGTATTATTATTTCTTCTGTGCTGGGAAGTTATATATAACTCTAGGAGGGACTGGGGTGAAATAACTTCAAGCTGATGAGTTTTGATGCCGAATTGAATTAGGACAATATTTCCTTGCTGGTATGTTTTAATGGAGATTTAGGGAAAACAAGATTTTGTAATATTCAGATAAGTATACAGTAATGGCAATACTGCAAAATCTCCATTGACAGAAATATTTAAACTCTCTCACCTAGACCATATATAGCTTATTCCCCTCTGTAAATATTCTTGTGATATAATAGCTGGAAAAGATTACTTTCCAAAGACACATGGAGGAATATCTCTTAAAATCTGTTTCAGTTTCCAGTGTAGCATTTTGTTCAACAAACCTGAAGGAACATTAACAGCAGTGTTGGCTTCTCCTTGGAATCCTCAGTCAGTGAGTGAGAAGGGTTATGCTGTTTGAACAGTATTTATACTGAACTCACCTGCTGCTTATTAAATACATGCAGCACAATGGCTACAAAGTTGAAAAGAGAAATTATAAGATGAATGTTTCGGAAAAAAGATGGTTCCCTTTTTTTGTGAAAACATGCAAACAGAATTATATGGTTAATTATTCATATAGCTTTAATAAGGACAGTAATTCAAAATTCAGAGGAAATGCCTACAGTGTTTCAACAGCAAGATTAAGCAGCATCTATCAAATATAAAGCTGGCTGTAAACATAATTAGCTCCAATGTAATTTGACACTGAAGTGGTTCTAAGGATCCAGGACTTGGTCTGTAGTCAGCGATGGCAAATTTCCATAGTTCTTCACGTGACAGTCAAAGCACCGAGTAGAAGTGACCACCACAAAATGCTTTTGACATAACTACAGGTAAGAGATAATTAAGCAGTGACTGCCATTATCAGAGTTTTCCATGCAAAAGATTCAGCATGCTCTTAGAAAGTATCTGCCGTGTGACTACAATGTCACTAAGTTATGACAAGGAAATATCTGTGATATGACAGTGGCATCGTACAACTGTCAATATAAAGTAAGTGCGATGGGATTGCTCTGTGCTCTAAAGCAACTGTCATGTAATGGGGCTGTGACTAGGCTGTAATAGCAGTGTGACTGCAACGTGCCAGCAGAGTGACTGATAGGTAACTCCTGGAAGAGATGGTTCCCAAGTAAAATTGGCTCTAATCATTTTGAAGTGCTGTGGACCCCATTTGTAGTGACAGCACTGCCCATCAACTTAGGAGAGCTTTTAGTCAGTACCTCATGAGAGACCAAGGCAGTTTATTGCTGTGCTTCTGGCAGCCTTAGAGTTATTCTGAATAAAATATTCTGATATCTATTCAGAGTTGCACTGTGCCAAGGGAGCTGACTCTAGGTATAGCCTCATGCGCAAATGCCCCCAAGCCAAACACGGGCAACTCTGGCCAGTGATGAAAACACGGGGTCGGAGTGAGCTCCCTGGATGCCACGGCAAGAAGTCGTACCCCCAGGACTCCGTGGAATGCTGTTAACCTATGGTAAGTAGAACAAAGACCTCCCTCTTCAGGAGGTCCCCACCATCTAGGAGCACTTTGGACCAGACCTCTTTCTGTGAGTTCTTGACGTCTCTGCTGGTCAGCCCCTCTGGCTCCCCAGAATTAATGTTATGGGCACTTGGCAAGTAAGGAGAGAAAATATGGCAAATTAATTAAGAAAAAGGGAAGAATTATTATATTCATATCACAGATGGAGATATTGATGTTCAGATTAATTGATTTGCCCTGAAGCCATGCAGTATGTCATTAGCAGCCTTGTGAATATAGTAGCGTTTCTTGAAAAATGGTTTCTGTGGATAGTCTTCAATTTTCCATTATATCAATGGAGAAACCTATTTCTCTAAAGAAGAAATATATTTTTTGCAAAAAGTAAACTGTTAGGAACTTTCCATTATTTTTAGCTTTTGATATTCTTTGTCTCCTCCCCTCCCTCAGATTTCTTTATCTTTCAGTTTGCCTCAAATAAGATTTGAAACATTACAGCTAAAATGAGAAGAAAAAAAAACAACAGAAGAAAGGTTAAGAGAGCTTTTAATTTTCTTTAATCTTTTGAAAATGCAATGACCATCTTTACTTTGGAAGAAATTTCAAATGGAAAATTAATAGCTTCTTTAGAACATTAAGTTTGCCTTATTTAAGATAAAGACATGGACAATTTTACATCAGCGAGACTGAAGAAAAAGTCAGTAATGCCATGAGAGGCCAGAGAACTAATTTTTATCCTCCTCTTGATACTTTTTGTTTAAGATATAAACATCAAACTTATTCTTGTTTTATGATGTAGTAATTAAGAAAAGTAAAATAATCTATATTAAAGGTAATAGTCATTAGCCCAAAGTAATATTACATTGTGAATTATAATGATATTCTGTGTATCTTTTGCCTCAGGTTTGGCCAATATCGGAAGTAAATATTTCTGTTAAATTTGCATATTGCTGTATTAAGTGATCTGACAATGTGCTCTCAGGCCTACTATTTGCTGACTTCTGTTCTGCATTCTATCTGTATTCTGGTGTACCTGATACTCACTTGATGGACCCAAACAGCTCCGTTGGAGTGTGGTTTGTAGCTTAGCAGGTATTTTAGAAAATGTGTTAATTTGAAGAACAGCCTCTGCTTGGGAGATTGTGCAAAGTGGACTTTGGACCCAGCAGACTGTAAAGGCTGGGGAAGAACTGTTACAGTCTGCTGTGCTAATCCCTTTTACAGCCTTTTGGGTCAATAATCTGAGCACTAATGTTTCCTTAGATCTATTGTGTCAGTCCAGCTGCCTTGCATTCATATTAAATTTATGTGCTTAATATCTTCAGGAGATTCTGGTGGGGAAAAAAAAATGATGTGCAATTTACACTGAAATTCAAAGAAATAATGCAGTCAGATTGCTGTCCCCTTGCATTCCCAGCTTCAAGAATCCCAAATATGTTAGTTCATGTAATGGATCATTGGTATGTATGTCATTGTATTCAGGTCACAAATCAAACCAACTGTGTTGGAAAGGAATGCAAACATCACTCAAGTGGAGAATAATATTTCATACTAAACAAAGGAGGACAGGAGTAGAAGTTTATCCTATCTGAAAATGATTCTGTTTCTGCATACCAATGCCTTCTATCAGCAGAAACACCTGCAGCCACCATAAGGTCCACCTTTCAAAGAGAACATTTTCATCTTTTCCCTTTTTCTTTAATATAAAGGAGCAGAATAAGTATACTGATGTGCAATTAATTGTAAAGGCTCACTGCTGAAAAGATTTACTTGTGGTTCAGCAGTGTAATCATCTGTTGGGCATTTGCTATAAATCATGGGTGTCTGCTGTTGTCTCCACTAATTAGTACACTAACTTATTATTAAGTCCCTTAAACATTATACGAGATCTGAGCTGTGCACAGAATTACTGGGGGAATGAGACCACTTGAAGTTTTATTGCACAGCTACAAAGCATACAGTAAATATCGGGGCGGTGGACAGTTGTAAGGCATAAGACAAGATGGAATACATATCCATCCATAATTATAAAAACCCTTTATTTTTCAGCCTTCAGTGTGTCTGTTCAGTCACTCAGGCACCAAATAAAGGTCTCAAACACAATAATTCAAAGCAACTGGTACAGTAGTAAGTGAAGTTTTAAGCAACAGTAGACAAGTTGATTAGAGCCTTTGGAGATGCATGCCCTGAATAAAGGTTAATCTTTGTGAACTTCGAATACAAAGCTTTCAGATGAATTTTATATGAAATCTGGTGACAAAGAAAAGCACTATTCAGCAACGGCTGATTAATTGAGTTACACTTCATTGTAAACCCCTGACAATGATGGAAAATAAATTTAGCAGTGCGCTTTGTAGCCATACATGTTGACGGGATCTCACTAAAAAGCAAGAATCAGACCACATAAAGGCCCTGTTGAATACCTCTGAAGATAGTCTGGTGAGTGAAATGTAAAGCCAGGATTTACAAATATTACATAAGCGAACACTGTTACTGCACTCAGGCTGAAAAATCCTGTTCAAATCCAATAAGTGGTTTAAGATGTGTAAATAGAGGTTTCTGCAGGGAGTCAGGCATTAGAAGCCACCTGGAGCATGTGGTAAAGATTGTATCCATCAATACAGCAGCTGGGCTGAAATTATAAAGAGAGCTGCTTTCCATCACGCTTGTTTTAATGCATACATTTCTCCTGTCACTATCACCCCAGGAAAACTACTAACTACAAAAATGAATGGTACCCATTACCTGATATTCATACTTGTGACAACAGAGACAACAATCACAACACAACAGTAAGCAAAAAAACTGATATCCAAATTATTTTTAAGTTGTTGCAGTGGATAGATCTTGAGAACCAGTTGGTAATATTTTAATAACACTGTAGGTTAGAGGAATGAAGCAGGCATCTGGCATTCAATCCAAAGTTTCCTTCTGCTCCACACATTCCATCAAATCATGCACCAAAGCAGTTTAAACAAATCAAGATTAGTTAAAAGTTGTTCCAAGAAGGGGAACCCTACGTAGGGTTCAGTTGTATGCCAGCACCAGGGAAAATTTGACATTGGTTTTCATTGCGATTATTTAAAAATAGCACAAATATACTATAAGTGTGTTCCCAATGCATAAAGAGAGCTTTTTAACCCTACATTAGTGTTGGACTGTCTGAAGAGGCAAAGTAGGCAGCTGCTTGCCTGAGGTGGTAGCTCAGGGCATCAAAAAATCCTCTGCAGTTTCCTTCCCAAACTGGCAAGAGTCATGGGTGAGAGAAACACAGTCTTCAAATTGCAAAAAGCTACAATGAAAGCAACGTGCAAGTGTCACTCCAAAACAGGCAAGGAAACTGTTAAATTGCTCATTGTAAAATCAATGCTAAAAAATAATAAAAAACAAGCAAGCCATATTGCTTGGGTAGGGACAGACTGTGCCACTAAGCCACAGGCCCAAGCCGTGGGTGGTGTGGAGTAGCATTGTTCCCCAGCAATTAAAATGAACATGCTCGCCACACAAAACTGCAATGCGTTCCTTCTTCTGTGAGTTCTGCCCTCCTTCTGCCCTCCTTCTGCTCCCTGACACAACCGGCCACAGCAGTGAGCCTCAACTCCCATGTTGCAGGGAATTTGGGGGACTGCAAGCCTCACTGACACCTCATTGCAAATTAGGAGGTAAACGGTGTTCCCTGAGTGATTTCTGTCCTTTTTCCTGTGCATCAGTTCAAGCATCAGAACTGCCAGTCTGGTATTTAGGTTATTATCTTATTCCCTGTGGATTTTGAATCCCTGTGGATTAATACTGATTCTGGGTGTACAGCAAGAAGCAGGTTTGTAGCTGGATGGATGAGATGTAGGTTGTGTAGTGGTTCCTATGCAGACCTGATACATAGGATCAGGCAGCTGGACATCAGTCCTCCATCCCAGATCTCACAGGTGAGCAGCAACCACCTAAGGAGAGAGGACCACATCGATTCCTTATCTTTTTTCTTGCCTTACTTCTGGATAATTATGTTTCTCTTTAATTGTTTATGAAGGGAATAGCAAGTCTGTTTTTAAACTTTACCAGAGTGTAGCTTTTCCATCAATTAATACTTCACTGCATATGAGGAGAGCTGATAACAGCCCAAATTCTTTCACTGTTTACTTTGCTGTACAGCTTATTTTCTCAGTAGCCAGCTTGAATTAAATGTGTTAATGAGGGTGCCACAACCTTGCTCTGAATGATTAGTGGGCCAAACCAGTTGAGATGTTTTAGGTGTTCTCCAACATACCTGAGCTAACATCCGAGATAGGGATCTCAGGCACTAAATTGCTACATGAATAATCTCCAGCCACATCCTGCATGTGTACACAGATACACCAATTAACCTCCCTTGGGCTCCCTCCAAGCCTGATGCCTTTTGTTCGATGGCTCTCACTCACCCCAACTGCAGTGATAAAGCTTTTGATCCCCATGTTGTTTTCTACAACTTCTTTCTGAAGTACTGATGGAGGAAGGGAGGGAAGAGGGTATTTCTCCCTGTGCCCTTGCCTCCAATCTGTATATCCTTTCACTCAGTAGAACTCTGTCTCTCTTTCTGCTGCCATGGTGATTCAATGAGTTTGAGATTATTTTGCTAAATCTGCCAAGAGACAGTAGTTTGATTCTCCATATTCTTAGACAGGTCAAGAATCACATTAGCTCAGGGCAAAATTGCTCACAGTACAAGGAGGTGAGTTTCAAGATCTTGGCAGAGCAGCAAAAAGGACTTGCTCTCGACTCCAGTGATAGATGTCATGATGCTGCCAAATAAAAGCAGTTTTGCTGAAAGAAAACTCAGACTGGTATTGCTGCGGCCAGAAACAAACCAGAAGCGGTACAAACAGTCCACCCACAGTGTAGGATTAAGAAGAATATGGCATGATAACATCAGGCATAATAAAGGAAGAGACGGCAGGTGAATGACATGCTTATTTCACATCTTTGAAGCCATTTAATTTGAGACGAATTGTTGTGCGATAGCTACTCAGTAGCCCAAAGGCAGAAGCACATTTATGCTTTGCATATCCGTGACTTGTGTTGTGCACAAACCGCAGTATAAAAGGCCACTGTTCTTGGTTTGCATGTGCACACGATTAGGTCCATTCACAAATCCACTTTATCCTGCCCTGTTATTTATGTACACACCAGTCAGCTACACAATGCAGCACATGGCTCTTTCTGAGCAGGCAGTCTGAAGGTCTAAGCCTTCCTATTTTGAAACAGAACTGGGTAAAAAGCAGAATTTTTAACCACATGGCAAAGAAGATTCAAAAATAAACGTTGTATTTTGAAATCTAAATGATTAGAAAACTACCATAAATTGAATAATTTTCCTAAAAATTATTACAGCGGGCTGAGGTAGTTATGTCATAGTTATGTCTAATACTGGAAATATTCTATGAATATTTTCAAGACGATGACTTATTACTGTTAGAGAAGATACATTAAGTGGAAGATTCTACAGAACTGACTCTTGTAGATGTTTGTTTCACACCATTAAAAGTTCAGTAAAAATTGTTTTACCCATATCTAACTTGAACGCTCTCAATACGCAAACTTCATGTTGTGGCTTATTTATGTTTTAATATCTTACAAATGAAGTTTTATCTAAAAACTTCAAAGCACTTTGCAAGCAATAGATTATGCTACAGTCCAGTGGAACTTATCATCTTATCAATTTTATGAAGAGTTTCAACTCTGAAATCAACTGATTTCTAAACTGCTTCTCAATCTCTGAACACGTAATCTTGGCTCATTTTGAAGCTCATTTGGGTGGCTTTATTCATGGCAGTGGTTTTCTACAGTTTTAGCAGTATCTTTAAATTCTGCCACCAGTCCTGCATAAATCCAGGAAACACCTTGCAAGAATCAGGGTGTGTAAAAAAGTGGTGACCTGATCTGCTGCTCATCTTTGCTTATATTGTCATACTTGCATACTACTATGAAAACAATCTTTTGGAGTAGGCTGTATTTCAATTTGTAGTAATAGTTAGTCTACCATATCAGGATGCCTGCAGGCTTTTTCTTCTGTGACCATGAACTTTAACTTCTTCTATATGAGCGCAGAATATTGCAAGGAATTTTATTTCTTAATGTTTGTGTTGTGCCCTGACTTGTTCCACATGACTTCTTTCTTCATGCATTATTTTTAGCTGCCAGCCTTGTAAATGCAGACTTGCCAGTAAGTAGAGTTCAAGTTCAATCTCAAAAAAGCAAAGCTTTAAAAAAATAAATATGTTGTCTAAGTATTCATTTCAGGAAGGAAAACATTCTCAGATGAAGCAATGTCAGAGTTTTTGATTTCTATGATTTATAAAAACATGATAAGGAAAGAAATTGGTATAATTCTTTCCATGGAGGTTTGCAATTTTGTTAAAACAGTTAAAGTCATTAATTTGTGAGTCATTCAGAGCTGCAAACCAGATTTACCTATATATGACAATACATACCTGGACTCTCAAAGGTCATGGTGCTGTGGGTTGTTTGTCTTGGAAAGACATTTTTTGGTCATAATTTTTACTATGTACATATGTTTTTACAGGAGATTTTGTCTGTTTCTGCTATTCTCAAGGAAAGCTAACAGGGAAAAACTGACACTGCTGTCTAGCCCTGGGAAAGTTATTAAGGGATTAGATTCCCTTGTCTAGGAGCATGAACCAGCTTTCACATTGCAGCCAGGACTGTGGCAGTGTGTCCTGCTGTAGAGAGGGAACATCATGAGTCCATTCTCCTGTAAATCTTCTGCTGCCCAGCATTAACTGTGCTTGATACCCACTGTGACACAGCTTGACAAGGTGAAAACCACAAATGCATTTCATAGTGGAAAAGACAGTTTAGAGATCCATAAAAAGTGCTTGGTGGACTCCACCTTACACACAGGGAGGACACCAAGCAACCAGGTCCAGATTAGATTCACAGTCCCAAAATCCAGAACACTTGCCAAAGAGGAGGGAGATGTTGTGTATAAAATATGAAAAGGTAAAACTTCAGACTAAACTTGGAGATTTGAGGCTGGAATACTTACTATACCTAAAAGTCAGCCTCTATCATACAAATTATCCTAATTTTACATACCAAACTATGTGGGAAAAAGATTATCAGAGAGATTATTTTTCATCATATGAATAGCCTTTTGGCTAAATATTGAATGCAACAAGCCATTGCCTTTTCTCAGCCACTTTCCTCGGTCACTTGCTTAAGTGCCTAGATTAGGCTACATGTGAGCAATTGATGGATGGCTCAGAATCTTGACCAGAAATAAATCTTTTCTATGTCTACTTGTCATCTTTTCCCTGCGTCTCCACTTTAGGAAGCTGTTTGGGGAGCAGAGACAAAAAAACACTTCCTCAATCTGTAGACTTTCCTCTTAGAAAAGCCCTCTTCTCCTGCTTTGCTGCAATGAGATTGACCCTAATTTTTATCGTTCTTTGATAAAAAGTTCAAGATGGATAAACATAGCCTTCTCTATCACGAGGGAATTAGTATAAAATTTTCTGTGTCTGGATCAGCTCCAAAATTGTTATCTCTGGGTTAATGGTCCTACCTGAGCTGAAAACAGTGCTTGTAATGCCAGTAACACAGGAGCTGAATCAGTATGAACTGTAGCACCAATAGTCCACCATCACCACATCTCCAAGTAGCACTAGACACCTTAACACTTGTGCCTTTGCCTTGTCATGCGAATGCTCTTTAAGAATGTGTATCATCAGCTTGATGTACATTTTAAATCAGGAAGCACTTTATAAACAAAAGTATGATTTTACTCAGAAAGAAAAATTTGTGAGCCTTCTTACTAACAGCTGGATTTTTTTTTTTCAGTTTTTCTTTGCAAATCATTTCAGTGGGAGCATAGCCAATGTGGATGTGTGCCTTCTAAAATCTGTAGTAGATAGGAGGATGGATATTTTTATGTGTTAGAGACTCTGTTTGTTGGTGGGGTGGGGGAGGGTTTGCTAGCCAAGCATGTTAACTTCCATTGAAAAGCTCAAATTCAGTTTAGACACTGGTGTTGAAAGTCAACAGACATATTTGAACTGTTCTTAGATTGATGGAATTCTGATTTTTCAAAATTGACATCTTTCTTACTCTGTGTTGCCATGCCAGAAAGAGTCACTAACAGTGGACTTCGTATGAGAATCACTGACATTAAAAAGTCCATTTGTTGGATCATGCTTTGTCTATTGCAGGATTTTAGACAAGTTTTTATACGTTGAACTCATTAGAAATGTAACTTTGCATGTTTTTATTTGTACGTTTTAATTGAACAAACATCCTCTCTCTACCTCAAAGCTCAAGGTATGTGGTTTGCTTTGTAAGTGCAAACTTTCCCTTCTGCCTGGACTCTCTAGTCACTCATAAATAATACAGACCACAGTACGTTCTGATTTTTTCAACAATATCTCCTTTTTGCATTTATCCATTTTTATTTTTACCATTCACAGTGAATTGGCAAAAGTTAAAGCTAAAATAATTACCTCCTTTAGTGAGCAAGACAATTTTTTCGGAAAAAAAGTGCAACTAGGACTGACTAATTTCAATTAAAGTTGTGCATCTGATCTATATGCTTTGGTTCTATATTAAAGTGACAGCTTAACTGACGGTTGTGGCTGGATCTAATTAAATCTAATAAGGACGATGAGCCTTTTTAGGTTGGCATGTAGATACCAGCAAGTTACATGTGTACGTTGCTGTGTTAGGTATTAGATATCTTGAAGCAGAGCAAATATAAATGTCTTTCCTGTGCATCTGCTGCACATGTAGGAAAATAATGTCCTAAAACATTACAAATGTGTAGAAAAAATTAACCCACTTTTTCATATTTATAAATTATATTTTATTAGCATAAATATCAACCTCCAATTTTCAAATAAGGCTTGGCCAATTTTATGTATTTTAAATAAAAACTAGTACAAGCAGATGAGGAGGATGCACTTACAATTCTTTATTTAGAACAATGCTGTTCTTCAGTTGTGGAAGATTCTGTCAGTGTTGCCCCTTGAAAAAGTACATTTTCTGTCTGTAGCACTGAATTCATTGAGGTTATCCCTGTATTTACATTGGTTTTCTCTTTGCTTATTTATCTGGGAAAGACGTAGACCTTCTTCACTGATGATAAGTACTGCAAAGTGCTTGTTGCTGTCTATTGCTGAATTTGCTTCTTCTTCCATCTAATCAGATCCTTTTTTTCACTTAGGCATTCAGAGGGTAAAAATGCCTCAAGGAGGCCAAAGTCAGGTGAAAAAATGTAAGGGATATGTTCCAAGAAAGCGATACTAGTATGTTAAAAAAAGCAAACTGAGAATCAGAGAAAAGCTTTATAATTTAAAATTAGCCCAAAGTAACAGTGTTATGCCAAATATTATGCAGCGTTTAGGTGGTAAATCCTTGCCACCCTTGTTTTCTGTTGTTCAGTACTTATTATCTGTAATAACAGTGTAATTTATCTTCTCCCTTGGAAAAAAACTGAATAAATAAAATGAACGTGTATGCACATATTTGTGTATATGTGTGTGTATATCAATGCACTAATATCTACATACCTGTGGAAAGAAGTAGATTCTGTTCTCAACTCTACCACACATACCCAAGTGATTCTGAAGAAGATATACTAAGCAGAGCTTCTGCACTACTTTGGCTTTTAAGGGGTTTGATCTGAGACAAATTTTTCCTGTGTGCTCAAAACTCATCACTCCAACTGACATCAACAATAGTTTTGTTTTGAATGTACAAAGAGCAAGATAATGCCAACTAATCAAACAAAGTGGTCTCACAGGTCTTAGGTTGAGTACCCAGCATCCGTAGACGCTTTAGGATTACTATGTATGCCTCATGTCCCCAGCTGAAACATAAAGAGTAGCCGCTCCGTCACTTCACAAGGTTGTTATGAAGATAAGTGTGATTAAACAAGATTTGGATAACATTGCGATGAGCACTGGAGAAGCATTAATCATTCTGGTTTTCGAAGGTTGTTTGAATAGTATGCATCAGGGGCCTGCAAATGGGACAGGAGGAAGAAGAATGGCTCGTTGTTCATTAACTGAGGAAGCATGATCTACTTCGTGCCCTAAGTGAAATCAGGATGCCATGCAAAAATGGTTTTTGATGAGGTTATCAGAGACTGTATTACTAAACTTACTCACAGAAAATGCATTTTCTAACTTTTAAGTGCCTGACTTTCTAAGCAATATTATGATATTCAACTTTTTGAAATATTTTGCTTGTATTAGAAACAGATAATTAAATTGCATTTTCACTTTTTAAAATTTGTGATTTGTATAAGTCATCAAACATTGTTATAAGTATCTTGCGACCTATACTTCATACTTTTGCTCAGTGTTTGCTAAGATATCTCAGTCAAACATTTCTTGCCTCATGTACTAGCAGAGGTTATCACCGAGGCAATTTTTCTCAATCTGTTCTTGAAATTTATTCCTTCTTTTTGAAGAGGTAAGAAAGGCTGGTTTCCCGACGTTTGTCTTTCTTCCCTAAGTATCAGCAAGGTTATTAACAGGGATTCAGTCTCCCTGCAAAGCTTTCCTTACTACCCTAGGCCACCACCACTAGGGCACTGCCTCTCCCATCACCCATCTTGATGTACCTGATGCACCCCTGCTGCTCTGGTCAGTGGCTCCACATGCACACCATCTCTTTTATAGTTTACGGAGGCTTTGAGAAATTAACAGTATGGCCTGGTGAAACTGCTTTGCTTTCTTTCTTTCTGACCCAGTCTGGGCTTGAATAAGAGGCTACCTAGCTGTACATTAAAGCACACAGAGAGCAAGCGGTTTCTCTTGGCAGAATATTTCATGCAAATGAGCTAAGGAAAACAAGACCCTTTACAACTTTATCATTAGATGGAAACTCATGCAATGTGGCTACAGCTGTATTCCAGCCTAGGATGTTTTCCCTGACCCTGTTTTATCACCTCTGTACTTGGAATTCTGATGGACAGCAACTGGTGCATGCTGCAGACTACAGTTCTGTGAGCATTTAGTAATGAGCACACCACCACAGGAGAAAATTGGGCCAGAAATCATAGTCTGGAGGCAAAGAGATTTCCCTTTCATTAAACTAACAGCAGAAGCTCTACTGAGCTTTTCTCTGCAAGCTGTCACTCTTGGATGTTTCTATAGACTTTCCAAACTGCTAACTTGCAGTAAATAGCAAATAAAATAATTTGGCCCAGTCATCATTTGGATCTATGAAGTTTTACATCTCAGAAAACTCCTAACAATCAGACAAGCTCAACAGATTTTTAAGGAAGTGTAATCAAAAGCCTGGAGGATGTGTTAGAAGTATGAGTTCTGCCCGACTCTGCTAGTGCAGATGAAGCCAACTGACAGTGCATTATAAAGAATATATGTCTCTCTAGCAATGCCTTTCATGGAAGAGCACTTGGTACTTTCTGATGATGAGCAAAGGGATTGAACAGTGTGGTTTTAGTACAGCAGTCATGCACTCCCAGCTATGTGAACTGAACTCAGAGATGTAACAGACAGCTGAAATTTTTGACTGATATTTGATAGTTGCTGCTACCAGAAGATCAGTAATTTTTGGACCTTTGTAGATAATTTTTCGGGGTTTTTTTTCTGTGACAGGACACTCATTAGAACAGGTGAATCATTTGCTAATAAGTTGTGTTCTCCAGAGATAAACATTTGTCATTGCATATTTGTATTTTTTTACATTTCATTTCTGTTAAGCATGATATAAAACAGTAATGTGGACTTCTGCTGTACAGGATGAGTTTATTCCAGGGATGATTCTGCATGAGTCAATGCTGATCCTGTAGAGCATGTTTTAAAACTGCTCAGTTGGACTTACCATCAGAGAAGACACAGTTGCTGTATGGCAAGAGTGCCTTTGCTGTGTTGCATGTATAGTTCCAAAATCACAGCTTGCTCTTTGGATCATCCAGAAAGACAGAGGGAGAGAAACTGCTGGGTATATAGACTGTGATTGCTTATTTTAACTCAATATAAAACATAAGAATACAAGACTTCTGACAGCTTTAAAGCTCAGCAATCTCCAATATGTTGATTCTGCTATTCTATACATTTAATTTTCTTTTTAAAATGTATCATATTTCTCCAAGCAGTGATTTGCTTTTCAAATTATGGTTGCCTAGCTAAGACTTGTGTACCAGGTGCCATGTAAAAGCATGTTAAAAGTAGATAAAAGCAATTTATCCTGCCCTCTAATTAGAGATGTCTTGTCTTTACCACTGACAATAGCAGCATGCAGCTGTGGCAGAGGAGAGATAATAGCACCAGAGCAGAGAGAAATTAAAGATAGGTTATCATACGCTGGCTGATGTAGAGTGTCATCTCTCCATTGCATTGCTAAGATGGTCCTTAGGAAGAATACTAACTTAGCTCTTGGCCTGACTCAAGCAGATTTATTTTAGTTATTAAATCCAAGGTAAGATTTTATTATAATGAGGCAAAGGGGGCAGAATAATAATGTCTCCATTAAATACACAGAAAGAGAATGTGACTTGCTGTGATTACTGTATCAATAAATACATGCACACCACGTCCCAGTACGTGCTGGATCTTTATGAGGGTGGGACTAAGATTCATTTTGCCCTGCACAGTGTTCTTCTTCAGATGAAGTGAATGAGAGCCAGGGGGGTCATATAGTGGGATAGATGACTCGGTGACATGTCTGCTAGATGATATAAAGGGTACCTTTAGTTCAGCAAGAGGCTCAAAATGAATGGGAAAAGGGTGGCATAAACCTGTACAGATATTCTCATTTTTATATCCCAGTGCTTCAATATGCTATGTACAGGGAGTCTGCACTGGAAAGATGATGTGGAGAAGGAAATCTCCATCATGATTAGGACTGAGCAGTGTCTCAAGAACTGAAAAGGGGCTTGATTTGGAGACTCAGCAGGGAGAAACTCAGTGAGAGTGGAGCTGGATAGAGGATCTGTTTTGGTTTTAGAAAGCAAATTTCCTTACATTATTACAATACTACTAGGGTAAGACTCCTGAGTCCTTACCACAAAATCGTGGTCCCAAATTGTGGAGCAGTTACAGAACATGTTCTTTGTCTCCAGCAAGATGCTAACAGGGGTCATCATCTCTGCACTTTGTCCAGGTGAGAAAAACTCTAAGACCAAGGCTAAAACTCATTTCCGAGGGAAAAAATGGTGGTGGGGAGAGGCTGTGTTCAAGGCTATGGTGCAGAATTTGATCATGACTAGGAAAAGGGTTAGATCATGCCTCAATCATCTGTACTCATGCCATCACTGACGTGTCTGCACTTCAGAGTTAACTCATGGTCAGATCTCATGGGCTGAATGACATGGAACATTTTAGCGAGCAAGGATTTCATGCCATGTTTCATGAGGTGGATATAATGCATCTTTCCAGTGTTCTGGAAATACGTGCAGACATAATAAAACTGAAAGAAAGCACTTTACCTCCAGTAAGTTCACAGACAACACCAAGGTGGGCACCAGGGGTGTTTAGCCTGGAGAAAAGGAGGCTCAGGGTGACCTTATCACCATCTTCAACTACCTGAAAGGAGTTTGTAGCCAGGCATGGGCCAGCCTTTTCTCCCAGGTAAAAAGCAATAGGATGAGATCAAATGGCCTCAAGTTGCACCAGGGGAGGTTTAGAATAGGAAAAACTTCTTCACTGAAAGGATGGTCAGATATTGAAACAGGGTGCCCAGTGAAGTTGTGGATTCACTATCCCTGGAAGTGTTCAAAAAGCATGTGGATATGTCACTTGAGCACATGGTTTAGTGGTGAACACGGGGGTGTTAGGTTAACAGTTGGGCTTGGTGATCTTAGAGGTCTTTTCTAGCCCTAATGAGTCTATGATTCTACATCAAGGCACAAAAAGAAAACCAATTTTAGTGTACAGAATTCAGAATCAAGAATGACTTCTGCAAATCTAAGCAGACTTCCAGAATGAGTAAAGCTTGCATTGACATTAAATAGGTTCGGAAAAAAATATTTGTTTAGAATACATCATGCATAAGTTTCATCATGAGTTTCTCTCTATTGCTCTTGCAGTGTGATGCCTGAGAACAGTGCTTATAACTCACCTCATGCCATGGTATTGCATGTACTCCACACGGAAGTTTTTTTCTACTCTGACCTGTCTAGCTTTTGATTTAAGGGAAAGAGATCAAGATAAACCCCTCTACTTCTCTTGCTATTTTCAGATATAGACAATCTAGATTAAGGTTTGTTGACTTGTTTAGTTGTTTTAATGTGTTAGTAATGCCACTTGCAGCACTTGAAATTTTCTCCAAATATCTAACAAATAATATTTTAGTGCTAGTGGGCAGAGCTGGAGGGGAAAGTGCAGCCAAAAATCAGTTTAACTGATTTGATATACACTGGTACATTTCCCCAGATCTTTCATCTGACTAGGTCCTATCAGGGATTGACAGAGATCAGACTCATTCTGCATTAATTAAAATGTTGATGTTACTGCTGAGTGTAAGTAATTCCTTTGTAGGGATATTGCCTCTGAAGGGGACTGGAGATAAATCTAGTATACATGCTCTCAACTGTGGTACTTACAGCTACAGAGAATGATCTCCTTGGATTAAATCTGAGCTCTGTTTTCTGTTTTGAGAGAACCAGAATTTAAGCACTGAAATCAATGAGTTCATCCATTCCTACACTGACAGTGCAAGGCAGAGAACAGGTTCAAAGGTCTTAAAATAGTATTTATATAGTATCTGAAGAACTGCAAAATTTTACCCTATAATTTTATATTTACATCCTGTGGTCCTAAGCTTTTCAAATCCTTTTCTGAATTTATAAAAATAATTTTACATTATGCCTAGTGGGATCACAAAGTGTACTGCCGAACCACAGCTAGGCTTTCAATCAATGGCCTCATGCTGCTGCTTGTTCTTACTGGGGAATTGTTTAGTTTCTCCAGGACCACAGAATCTTCATGGTTTAAATAGCAGTTAGGTCACTGATGCTGGTATTCCTGTTAGGTTACATTGCTTAATAGACATAATTTTTTTTAGGCTGCTGTTATTTCCTTCTTTTTGCTTAGTAAATTTGTGTTTGTAAAGGTTTATGATGCTGACAGCATTGGGAATAAAAGTCTCATATGTATCTAAGTCACTAACACTGTGAATTGATGTAACCCTCTGAGATATCATGTTTTCCATAGGATCTTTGCCTCCTAAAATTTGTTGAGTGTATGAGGTAATTGCAGTTAGCATGGAAGATCGGGAAGCCTCCACAACTCTGACCTGTGAGGACTGAAATCCGATGAAGCAGATGGAGAGTGGATGAGTGAGCTCACAGGACAGTGGGAGACAGTGACCAGAGGTAGGGAGCTTACATGGAGGTCCATCTGTAGAGCAAATAAGTCAAGGTGGAGAAGAGAGGAAAGTAGACCCGTGATGGAGTGGCGGCACGATGGTAAAGCAAAGGCAAAAAATGACAGACAGGGAAGAAAGGGAGAAAAGTATTCAGTCAACTCAGAAGCTGAGAAAGGTAAAGGAAACTAAGTCTGTATTCTTAGGCTGGGACAAATGAACCTTGTTACACAACAAGGACGGAGATAGCTTTCTGCCACCTCAACAATTCTTCAAAGCATAGTGTTACTCAAATGTGAACTGGCTTCCAAAGATGTCAGCAGATGTTTGACTGAGGCTGTGTCCACCTTCTGTTCACTTCAAACTTGCCAAAGAAACACAGCAGGCAACTGCCTACAGTAAATGATTGCTGAAGCAGTAAAATAGCCACCACCTTCCTGACTTCGCATCTAGACCTGCCATGGATTCTGCCACCAGGAAAGTGCACAGATATGTGGGGCCGTAGTGACTACTGAAGGCGAGTGCATTCTCCTGCCAATATCAGTCCATAGCCCTACCTTTGCCTTGTGCATATTAGTGGCAGGAATGGCAAATTTTCTTCCACACTGGCCTCACTCTGCTGCTTCCAGTCCTAGGATCCTTGATTAGTCCTAAGGACCATCTAAGGAGCGAAACCAAACTTTACATACATTCTGAGAAGACATAATCCACTTTCTGCCCTCTTCCGTGCTTCTGACATTGACTGTGGGAAGATGCTACTCAGTCTGGGAGAGGAACCTTCTGTGAGCAGAGAAGCTGCCTTTGTGATTACATCATGTCGCTGAAGTGGCACAGACAGAAGGAGCTGAGCTAGTTCAAAGGGGCTATCATCAACAGAGTCCATGGTTTTGTAATTGCCAGCAATTTCTTTTCTGCTGTCTAGAAGTCAAAGGCAGATCATTTTGGATGTGAGAGAAGATGACACTGCCAGTATCATGTATATATTTATACTTTTAATGTATATATTGGATTTGGCAATGAGGAGTCCGAACTGGTGACTCAAGCTCCAGCCTTGGTTTGTGTTGTGAGTTTGCGTTAATCTTTGAAGTCTGGTCTTTTAGAATGGAGTGTGTGCAAACCTAAGCACCTTTGTGGGGCTAATTTAGCATAAAAATGGAGTAACAGAAATATATGGATCTGGTTGGCTTCATGAACAAGCAGCTAACTTGTACTTGCAATTCCATCAGCTGCACACTTGCCAGGTCAAAGGCTCCATTTTCTGTAAGCGGGAGGCATGACTTTCAAAACAGAATGCTTAATACTGTGGATTAAAAGTAATTAGAAAATAAGGTAGGAACTAATTTTCTGCAATGGTGGGCTTTGAGGGTAAGACAATTCCTATTCATAAAATATTTTAGACTTTTGCACAGAAGTGTAAATTTTACAGAGCAAAGATATATATACATATATGTAATTGGTGAAGTGCAGTATTTTTGTGCACAAAATATTTTATTGAGCTCTCTAATGGACTAGGTAAATGGATTGCCCCATAAAAAGTTTACCAAGGCAATAAAAAGATCAAAGACATTTTTCACATTGCATCTCCAAACATCTAAACCACTGAAGTTTAAGAGTTGTAATGTGACCTTCCAGCCTTGGAAAACTTGTTACAATGACTAATTGTCCTGCTTTGCACTTTCAAAAGGTGATGACTGTGTAGAAGTTGAGATCTAAAGGAGAACAGGAGTGAAGTGTGTGTATGAGAGGGAGGCAGAAAACCAATTCTGTAAACAGCCAAAGGCAGAAAGTTATAGTCACAGGCTATAATTAAGGTCTAATGAAAGAAGAATAGGCATGACATAAACAAAGGACAGAAGAGTTGATTCTAACACGGGGGTGGAGAACAAAAGAACAAATGGAACAAGTAGAAGTGGAATCTTGTGAAGAAAGGCAAATATGTGTGCAACTCATCTACATTGCAGGAACTGAAATCAGATATCACATATGTATTTTTCTCCTTGATTATGAAGATTTCATCATCTAAGAGATAAACAGATGTGCCAATTGCTAGGAAATAGAGTTTTATCATGTAGATCAAAACACTATTTTGTCCTCCCCAGTATTGTTAGGTGTTCATGTAAAGTGAGTCTATGAGCTGGCATCACATGCAGTGAAGGCTCGTACAGAGCAGCAGAGCTCTGGGCTGGGACAGCTCATACAGGCATCAGCTTTCCTCTGCCATGCCTTAGGAGGGAAGCCACCTACATCAGGATGCTTCATCACCAGCCCACCTCCCTGGTCCACAGCACGTTCATGCACAGGACACTGACACAGGCCGTGGAGTGCATCAGAAGCAGCCCACAAGAGAACAAGCTGATGGGCTGGGGCTCACTGGCAGAAAGGAGCACATCACTGCACAACACCAGCTGATGACACTGCAGTGGGAGCCCTGAGCACAGAAGGGCTCATGAGACACTTCTTGTCAGGTTCTGGTTTTCCTCCACAGCAAACAGCCAAGATGCAGGATGTGCACAGAAGAATGTTAAATCTGCTCCCAGATAGCACGGAAAAAGTGGAACTATTTTACTTGAGGCTCCTAGGGAGAGAATGGCATCATCCAAAGTTTGGTCCACAGTTCCCAGAGCTCTTAAATGCTGAGCATCTTCTGCAATGCTCTGTACATCTTCTGTACATGCAAGCTCTGAGCCTCCTCAGCTCCCCAGGGTATCAGTGAGAGCCAAGAATACTCAGTACTTCTTCACAAAAAGCACCCTGAAGTCAGGTTCCTGGATGAAGTAAGTGCCTCTTGGGCAGTCATAGGTGTTCCTTCTGTCTGCTCAAGCATGCTTATGTGTTCAACAAATCATACATAATAATGTCAAATTATTAATAACTTGTGAAATTTCTGGAGTGCTTTGGGAATATTTTCCTAATGTTTTATGCAAACTGCTTGTTTCTTTGAGAGCCTTTATTTGCTTATTGAGCCACTGATAATTTCCAGGACAAAATTAACCTATTCAATATAAAAAATCTATTAGTCCATGCAGTAGAAGTTGTAATTTTTTTCAAAAAATTGAGAGCATTTCTTTGTACTGGAGAAAAGACCACACAGGCTTTAACCAAGTGAAAACAGCTGTGTACAATCTCTGGTACTTGCTTTGCAGGATCACATCTGTGTGGTCAGCATGTGCTGCAATACTGTGAGCAGACTATTTATAGATCAGCTGTTTAGATGTGGTGATCTGTCTGAAAGTGTCAGTAGCTGCTCTGTTTGTTCACTTGATCATCACATTCTATTTGGTCTGATTGTTAAACAGAGTTTGAAATGCAGATATGGCTTTTGTTTATTCTCTGTCTCTCAGTGTTCACTAAATATTTGGCCAGAGTATTTTCCGAATATCCAGTCCTACTCTGGGAATGACATGAAGGGTGCACACTCTGCTTTGCTTGTGAAATTCAGTATATAGAAAGTGTGTATAACGCCTGTTTCCTACTTTATTTCCATTTAGACTATGTCAGGCTTTTTGTGTTGTGCAGCGGCTGTGTTCCTGCAGAGGATAATGCTTAGCATGTGTATCCAAGGTGAGTTTCCATTGTAGTCTATCAGATTGCATCAGACTTTCAAACAAATTCAGTCCTGGGACTGAGTATTTCCAGAGCCTTGGCTGCCTCCTCCTATCTAATGAGAATACCTCATGTATTTTATTAGATAACTGCCTTGAGAAATATATAATTTTGCAGGATCTCATTCTTTAATAGGCATTACACTGCTGAGGTTGTGCTATAAAAAGTTTTAAGTGGATAATGGATAGCATAGGTTTGCAAAATTGCCCCCGAAAAAGCGTTATTTTCTCAAGTCCATTCAAGGAAGAAATATTGGATGTAAAGACATCTGTTTTTCTGTCCTCATATTAACAAAGACATGAAAAGGCCAAGTAGAAGAGTTGCACCCCTACTACAGTTTGCAAATGGCTATGGTCACTCTTGTTTCCCACACTGGGGTTAGAAGGCAGACACATAGAGGAGTGTCACACAAGATGGGTGAAGGCACAGGTCAAACACGTGCATAGAAGTGCTGAGAAGTGACTTGAATGTTTCTTTATTAATTGAAAGACCAGTATAACATCAGGACGAAATTATGAAGGTATCCTAGCAACTGTATTTTCAGAACAGCCATGGCCTGTAATATTGCAGTGAATGCCAGCCACATTTTATTAATTCAAGAGGGTGAGAGCAGATAATTTTAATTAATAAAACTTAATGGCAAGTTCCTAATGCAGAAATTTGATAAGCCCCCTATTGTGGGCACCGTTGCTTCAGTTCTGTGGAGCTTTTAGAGTTTCCTAAATCTGAAATTATGAACTAGTCCTAGACATGTTAAGGTGATTCTTATGCTATTCTTATTTTGGAACATAAGCATGGTTGTAGACCAGGACCTCCTGCCCTTGCTATAATAACATGAAAAATACGAACAACAGGGGGAAAGGTTTCCTGTTCAAGGGAGCTCTGCAGTGACACCTGAGCGTTGCCTCCTGAGCACGGCAGGCGAGGTGCCAGGGCAGGGCACAGGCTGGCCAGGGGTGGGCGGGCAGTGTGGAGCTGCGGGTTGAGCTGCTGTGCCAGCAGCACACATGGGTGTTGCACAGTGGCAGCCAAGTTTGTTCCTGGGCCAAGCAGCTGTCATTTAAAGAGCAACAAATGGTTTGCTGTAGAGCAGATGGAATAGAGGGCTGACCCTTTAATTTATTTGCATGCATGTGTATATAAAGACAAGATACATACAAAAATCAAAAGTTAAAATACCCCAAAACAAGAAAGGCTTAATTACTCGGGTTATTCCATGTGCACAACGGCAGAAAAAAATAAACTCTTTCAGCTGGCGTAATTCAGGTTAGTTTTACAAAACTTATGTGGCTACAGTGGATTTCTGCCAACTTCTACCAGCTGATGATCTGGCTGACTATGTCTGTTAATTTGTTTGTAACATCCATAATGCCTTCTTAGACATTTTAACTCTAGAGATGATTTGTTGGATTCCACATGCTCTGGGATAATTATGAATTTTTATGTTCTGAGTGAGCCAGGTCAAACCACCGCTGCTGGTTTTCCCTGTCAGTGTGTTCCATCAAGACGTTTCCATTTGCAGTTCAGCCAGGGTGTACAGGCATGCAAGTGCCAGCCAAATTTGGAGGAGGCACATCCCTCAGGTTTCTGGAAAACATCTTCCTGAGATGAAATCCAGCACTGTGCTCTGCTGTGAGTCCCTTAGATCCATTTATCAGCACAGACAACGGGACTGTTCTTGTGGGAGAGCAGGGGTGGAGGTATCCCAGACCCACGCCAAGACCACATCTTTTCCACAAGTTGTCATCCACCCTTATCATCGTTACTTACTTAAAGACAGGACAAAATTGGCATCACTTTGTGGACCAGATCATCAGATCACTGGCTAGCTGTGAACTATAGTTTGGGAACTGCTGTTGTAACTTTATTTATGAGCCAGTGGAAAGTTGGGGAATTGCCTGCAGGACTTGGGGATTTTATTGGATTCTCCCTCAATTTACATGTTTTGTAAATCCTTAGCAAAGATCATTTAATTGTGGGAGGTATAAATGGGCAACTGTGTTTGAAACTGCTTTGTGAATGAGGCAGATATATGGAGATATCCCCGACAATTGTGCTAAGGTTCCACATGGATCATACGCACGTCTCTGAGAGCCTGTAGGAAGCATCACAACACACACAAGGAACCCTTCCAGTGGTCAGAAATACATGTCTCAGTCTATGCACAGCTGGCATGGTATTGCCACTGTCACAGGGTAGCTAATTCAAGAGGTTTTGGTTGGGTTTTTTTACAAAACATCCATGATAGCTGTTTTGGTATGCTGCATGAACACTGGAGGCAGCTTTCTCACACTGCAGAGGATTCGCAGCACCTCTTGTTTTGCCTTCCACAAATATTTTCTTAACATAAAACATAGTTCACACAGAAATGCACAAAAGAGAGGATTTGAACCCAGCCTAAAGGTGAGGTTGTGCCACATGCAGTAGGTGAGATGGGATTTCATAAAAGTATGAAACTCTTAGAGTGCAAGGATACAATGCAAGGCATGGAGCTCCTACTTTTTTATTGTGTATGGGAAGGGCCGTTGATCAGATCAGGCTCCATGTGGTATCCTGTGAAACTGGACACGCTACAATTGGTGTTACGGATTTCTGGTTAATTAAAGAAGCCAAAGCAACACTTCCTTGAGTTAAAATAAATATCGTCTGTATCGAGATTACTCATTCTTAGTGTAGAATGGCCAACTATGAAAATTTTCACAGACAAGATCGGCAAACACACAGCAATTTGAAACTCTTGTAAGCTAAATCATGGAAGACCTACTACACTGAACAATTTGCCTTTACATCATTATAATTTGATGTTACCTACTTTCCTGATTTTCTTTTTCTATTCCTTGCTATAATGAAAAATTAATTATCATACACATTTTAGGAGTTGAAACAAATATTTTTGAGAACTCCTTCTTTATTTCTGTATTTCTGTACATTTTGGGACATAGCTTTTGTTTTAGCTGAA
The DNA here is from genome assembly GCA_013397725.1 of Rhagologus leucostigma. NCBI lineage: Eukaryota > Metazoa > Chordata > Aves > Passeriformes > Rhagologus > Rhagologus leucostigma. The sequence goes on along the minus strand of VZTD01002184.1, from coordinate 869,508 downwards.
TCCTATTATGCCTTAGAACATTTACCTCATAAAACATTTTGTCCAACTCTTTTTTTTTTACCTTCTATCACTTCTGTAGGAAAACTGTAGAGTACAACTGTATTTTTTGCACTCTTTTGAGTTTGATGGAATCCAGTCTGCAGTGCTTAGACCATTGTCCAAGGCCATGGCTGAGCCATTGGAGATGATGGCTGAAAATTTGTGGGGGATTAATGTCTTCCAGGGGATGGAATAGGGCCAGGGCTTACCCTGGGAAATTAGAGCCATCAGCATGACTTCATATCCTAGGAAAAGTGCTCAAGACTACATAAAAGAAAATGCAAGGCTTGATTTGCTACATTTTCCATTTTTAAAGGCCGCAGTCATTTTATTCGAACCAATTCCCTTGAAGAATATTGGATTTTTTTTTTCAGCTGTATGTGTGTGTGTGTGTGTGTGTGTGGTGTTTTATTTCATGCTTTTCTCAGCAGGGCGGAAGGAATACTTGGGAGAACAGCTAATTTGCCTTTCTTCCTAAAGTTGACTTCTGGAGCCCTTGGCCCCAACTCAAATGCAATTGTTTAAAATTTGCTGTTGTCCACTAATATTTGTGTTTTATAACACAAAAATTATTGATACAAGCAATCTCTTCTCCAACTGCTGTTCCAGTTAAATAACTCCACAGTTGGTTTTATTGTCAAAAACTTTTCAGCCCAAATTTTGTGGTTAAACCCTGAGTCCTCCTTCTCCCCCTAGTATTTGTGATACCTTATTTTGTTAAAGAATACAATTTATTACTTATTTTTATTATGTACAAACAATGCAATATTTTATTTGGAAATTAATTATAGTAGAAATATGTAACACTTATGCCTAATGCTTACAAGGTTGTGTTTTGTAGCTGTTAAATTGTTTCCTAAACATAATTGTTAATGCTAGATCAACCGACCAAATGTTTTTGTGAGGCTGAGCGTCCTTATCTTCTAATCTGAAAGATTTTATAAGTCAGTTTTGTTGATTTTCAAAATGAAAAAAGATTATTAGCAATTAAAAAATGTGAACGGAATAATAATGTTGATCTGTTTACAATGCATTTCATCACAAAGTGCTCATCAGAGAAAGAAAATAAGAAGTTAGAAAGATTGTACATATTTTAGCAAGTATAGATTATTCCTATTTTATCAAATCTGTTTTTTAAATTTCCACATCTTTTGGTATTTATTAATATAACATAAATGTCTAACAGGTCTATTCCCAAGGAACTGTATAGATCTTGGGGTGAAATTCTAGCCAATGCCAATTTTTGCTGACACTTTAATCAGTGACGATGCTGTACTTGCTGAGAGACACTGTCTCCCTGAAAACCAATCTGACCAGAAAAAGAAAATTTCTAGAGATAAGAATAAAAGCACAGAGATAGAAAGATTTGCTTACAGCTATGAAGGCACAAGCTGAGTCAAAATGCAAAAGCTGATCTGTCCCCTGCACTTTAGCACAACGCCCTATGGAATTTTTATCTTTACAGCTCCTTCAGAGTGATCCTTGGCACCTCCTTAGAAAGCGTTGAGAAGCTGATGGATTAATTCCTGCCACAAAGCTTTGAATTAAGCAGTTTTCCTTCAGAAGTGTTCCTGAGTTTGCTGAAGGACTGATCCATGCAGCCCTTTTCAAGCAAAGCCTTGTGTAAAAACGAGCTTGTGACTTAGTTAACTATTTCTGTAGGTGGCAGTGGTTTCTCACCTCTGTCTGTCCTCACTTTGAAGACAGTTTCAAACAACAATGTGGACAGAGAGAGACAAGAACCCTGTGAAACGGCTGGACTCAGAAACGGGCACTTGCCATAGCAACTATCTTTATTTCCCACTGAAACAATGGAACATGAAACGAAATTGTGTCACCAGCAAGAAGTGAAGCATTTTGCCCTTGGATGGCTGCAGTCCAAGGTAGATGGCCTCCTCCTGGAATGGGTGGCAGGCCACCAGTCCCAGGAATTGCAGGGGAACCTGAGACCCCCACTGCTGCCTTGAGTCATCATCCTGAGAGGCCATACCAGAGCTGGTTCTGACTGCTCTAATGCTGATAAACGTCCCCGTGAAACAAACAGATATTATTGGTGATGAAGTCATCAAAAACCAAGACAAAATGCTGGTATGTTTTCTCTGTTTCCCAAATCTCCCATGTCTGTCTGGCCTAAGTTTTAGGCTTATTTCTTCTGAAGAGGCACCTGGCTTGTTTGGACACTGGAAGTGTAATAATTATGACATGAAGCCTTGACATCCCCGTGTAACTCAGCAGCTGGTGGATATCTCTTTGCAAATTTTCCAAATCATGAGACCTTGAAATTAATTTATATTTTGAGCTGTAACTGCTATGTAACATGATACACTTCAGCTGGCAGATGAAGTAGATGCTGGTGTACCTCTAAGTAGTATCTGAATGTGTAGAGAAAGCCTGAACTGGACTGTCATAATTTCATTGTTCATGAGTCTACAAGGGCCTCTGCTTCTTACTGTTGCTTTTAAAAACACAAGCTATATATCTCAGAGGTACACTTCTCTCTCTCTCCTTCCATGATCTTCCTATGTGATCTAGAGTATGTTTCTGGGTGGCTGGGATTATCTTCCCTTCATTTTATTCTTTAAAATTGCACTGTTTTGCAATGTTTTATGTTGAAAGGAAAGGGGAAAGAAAGGCACAGCAAAACTGGAAATGTCTGATCAGCTTCCAAAATGATCTGGCAGCTGGTAAGTATTTTTTTCCCCTCACACTTTTCTACAGTATAATACAGATACAGTATTAATCACAAAAATAACAGGGAAACAACTCTGGAGCTTTTGATTGTATTCATCTCTTTTCAATGCCCATTGGCACTATAAACATTTTCTGACTTCTGACTTGGGAATAAACTTTTCAGGATATAACATCTTTGCATTCTGTATTTGAATCTACACCATACTATAAAGCCTTTCAGAAGGCACTAAGGTTTGGTGGATTGGTTGGTCTTTTTTTCAACTGTTTATGGTATTGCAAACTCTAGTGTGATGTCTGAATGCTCACTGGGAATAAACATTTGAGGAAGTGTCACTTTCTTCCAAAATACTAAGATCATTTGCTCCTAATGCAAGGAATACTGACTAAGGTTTCCAAACATCTTGGGCACCCAAATCCCATTGAAAGTAGTTCATCTTAAAAAACTTCTGTTACTCTATCCCAGCTTGTGGCTTGTGACAGAATTGTGATAGACTAAATTCAAAAAATGCAAATTTCTGAAACAATCTTGGAAGAATTCTTGGAACTGCAAGCATGTTTAATACTCATGTTTAACATTCAACAATGTCCTATATGATGCTAAAACCAGCAGTGGAACCACTTGCTTTAGCCCAAAATACCATCGATGTATTTCTGCTGTCTGTGCATTTTGAGGGAAACTTTAACTGAAACTTTAGTTTCTGAGTCTGTTGCAGAGCCAAAAGAGGCATGGGTGAGTTTCCTGCACCAAGGAGATCTCCCTTCTGTCCTGCACCAAAGCGAAATTTGTGAATTGTAACTTCAGTGAGAACACTCATACCTGGGACCCTGTGACTGAATCTGTGGAGATCTGAAATGTGTCTGAAAATAACAGAGTGAAGGAAAATCAAGTCCTAATATGAAGGCCAACCAAGTTCGCTTCTGGAGTGTATTGAAGACAATAGAAAAAGCTCCTGTTTGCTTCAGACTGCTTTTTTCCCCAAGGGTTGCAGCTTTTTTCTCTTGATTGTATTTGAAAACAGTAAGAAAGCTCAGCAACTAACCCGAAGAGATGGCAATAGATTTTTTTGCATTATAACAGTGTGTAGCGTAATGCCAGTACTGACAACCAACTTTATATTCGTACAAACTTTGCTTTTAGAATTTCTTGAGAGGAAATTTTAAAAAGCTAATTTCCATTTTACAAGTATTTAAAAGTATTTCCTTTTGAATACCTTTTTTTCCCTTCATTTTCAGTAGTACTGTTTAAAAGTTGTCCTATTCGTATGTTCTGTTCACTATGTATAAATCTTTCCTTTTAATAATTCCTTGACAGGATATATTTACTGTTGTTCAGTCAGCTGGATTCTTACAACAGTGCTGCTGTAAATCACTCTGTACCTTTGACCATTTCCTACAAAATCATCAAATACTTACAGTTCAGAGTTACGACACTCTTGAGGGATTTGCAACCATCTCAAGACTGCAGAGAACCAAAGGAGTCAAAGATGACAGTCCTGCTTAGGTGATGAAGCGTAAAGAAGTTTCTCGATGGTGTAGACTTATTAATCACAACCAACACTTCCTAAATCAGATGTATTTTAAAACGGGGAAAAAAAAGCTGCTAACAATTTCTTCTCTCATGGTGCCCAGCACAGGCAAATAACAATACTTAATGAAAATAAAGATATTTTGAATGCTGTTTTGTGTACTGTAGTTGAATTCTAAGTCCTGTCCAAAGCAACATGAACAAATCATGTGTAAAGATTGTCATCTGGCAAATACTGTCAGTCTCTATCTTCCAATAGAATACATATATTTAAAGAACATGGATGTTAAATGTGTGCTATGTTCTAATTCTACTTAATAATATATGTACTTTACTTAAATAATATATGTACACACATATTAAATTCTTCCCAGCGGCAACAAAAAAACTAAATGAAAATATAAATCTTATTTTTACTTCTACATAAAATGCTATAGTACTAAAACCATATGATAAAGTCTTACCAGTTAATGAAATTGAACATCTCATTATAATGATAATTACAAAAAAGTCCTCAATGTAAATTCATACACCTTGTCTTTATCTAGTATCTTTCTCTGCTTGTGCATTTAGTTTCTTTTATTTGTTTTTCATCTACTGTCAAAAGGGTAAATAGCATGACCCAGAAAATGTTGATCCAGGAAATCCATCTGAAAAAAAAATTAAAAAATGTAATTATTGATGACATTCAGAAAGGTTTGCATGAAAATAGATCTGTCAAAAATTGGTTTGTTAAATTCACAAATTGGATTGATAAGAAAAGTGTGCTGAAATAACAAATACCCATGAAGAATCTAGTCTCCAGTAATATTTTGGTATGATACAGTATACGTGATACATACAGGAAATATTGTACAGGTTAAGCCCAGCTATCAACAGAATCATTGTCCAACAGGAGGTTTCTAGTGGGTCCCTCTGAGATCTATTCTGTCTACATACACTGTCCTTGGTGATGGTAGGAAAAACAGTACAAAATCAGTGCTGGTAACATTAGCAGACGATTAAAAAGTAAATGGTAAATAGAAAATAATGTCAGGGACTGATAAGCTATGCTGGAAAAATGAGCTCATTGTAACACAACTGAATGTCAGGTCATGCTTCTAGGAACAAAGAAACCAATCTTAAAATAGGATTTCCTCCTGCAAACCTGTCCTCTAGGACTAGGAAAGATGGAGGGGATATTAGTATAAACAGCCAGATCTACATGAAATAACAGCATGATGTAAAGCCACTTTGGGCTCTATGAATTTAGAGACAATGTTACCATATTGATGACAGTACTGTGATTAATGCTGGATATATCACTCTAGTATTGTTGACTGTACTTCAAAAAGGAAGCTTGAAGATGCAGAAAATCAGTGCAAAATTAGTCTGGTAGCTGGAGTAGTTCTATAATGCACTCATTCCTAAAAATCCAGAACTCTTTAGTATAGTTAAGGCAATTTTAAGGAATAACTTGGTATCTCAGTTTAATGAATGTAAAAAATGCTACAATTGTAATTCCTTGGACAGTGGCTAAGTCAGAAGTACAGCTTTTAAGTAAGAAAACACCTTATAGAATGGTTTTTGTCTTCACATTTTCATTTACACGCATGTTTTTAAACCAGCTTAAAAAGTGATCTTCTCAATGTACCTGAAAAAGGGGAAAACTGACTCAAGACTTCACCAGTAGGATTGTTTACCTCCTGCAAGGCTACCTCTGACTGCAGAATCAATAGCTGTTTCCTTGAGAAAGGCGCTTGGAAACAGGACTGTGCTGAAACACTGCTCTACACTTCTTCCCCCTTCCTAGTCTTGCTGCCTTAAAACTTGGCTCCCTGGTTTTGCTCTCTTAGTTCCTCAGAGACTACACTGGATTGCTGGATTAAGTGTCTGTCTTCAAAGGGACAGCAATTCAAATACATTCCTGTCTTAACAGATTAAAACTTAAGTAATTATAAAAGAATGTATTTTGATTTTTTTTTAATCTGTATTTTATGTCTTTGTTCTTTGATCTGCTTTTGCTGATTTTTTTTAATATTCAGTGAAATTGACAAAAGACCGATTTATTTTCACTCTGTATGAAACACAGAGTTCCATACCAGGTACAGTAAGGTCTTGGAACAGCAGTGATAAGAAAGAAAACTTTTTGACTAGTAAACTGGGTGACTGTACATGAAGTCATGAAAATAAAATCAAGTAATATATGTATGCATGCACTTAAGTCCCTAAGGTGTTTTCACAACAAGACCATTCGATAAAAGCCTTTTTTAATACATTTCTTCGTGATTCTGTCTTCAAATACCATCCGACCTTAATAAAACTGCCCTGGCTGCTTTACAGGGCATAACATACTGTTACTAGTGGTCTCTTGCAAACAGCAGCATTTTTATAGTGTTCTCTGATAATCTTTCATAGCTGAGCCCAGTTCCTGATAAATTGGTGTTATTCTCCCAGGTTGATTGTGAGCAGTTATTAAACAGGTAACATGGTGTAAAACATGACCAGGAGTTTACGTGTGGAAAATTTTAGACATAGTGAGAAAATTTATATTTGAGTTGAGAAAAATTATTCTTCATGTGATTTACTTTTTTTTTTTTTAATAGCAGCCACTAATCCTAAGGATGATAAACTGTTGTGAGTATTCTAAATATTCTGCTCTGTAAATACACAGATTTTAGCAAATATTTGCAATAGTGATGTTTACACATTTGGTGTCACCAACTAAAAGATGGTTTTGCACTATTTTTCTCTGATTCCTGGGCTTTTTTTATTATTTACTGTTCTCTGTTGTGTGATGTTTCTTTCAGAAGGTGTTGTGCTTTACATAATAAAATGCTGTATAAAGTTTAATTGTAATGCTCCATATTTTCCCAAGGAGTTGCATTCAAAATAATATTCAAACTCTACCACCAAATACTTCAGTTTGATAGTGTTCAACTGCAAGGATATTGTTTTAGACCAATATAGATGCCCAAATTAAAATTAGTAATTAGCACAGCCCATGCAGTGCTAAGTCCACAGAATAGAATATATCTGTGATATCTTTATTTGTATGTGACTCAGTATTTTTCTCTTCTATGTTTACTGATGGTTAAATTCTGCAGTGAAGTGGAGAGGCCATTGTGCAAAAATTTAAGCCCAAATTTTTGGTTCCTTCTGCAGACTTCACATTTGTGCTTGTAGAGGGATCTGAGGCAAGGCTTGCATAGGTAGCCGAAAATCTTTCTGCCAAGATGCTGCAGAACCTAATAGTCAGCAAGAGTCGGCAACCTCTGACTTGGTTATACAAAACTCTGCTCACACACTTCACAGCTCATCTCCTTTCTCTAAATGTCTTTTTGCTGCCAATTCATATGGAAAAGGTTTACTAATTCCACAGTTGTGAGCTAAGGCCTGTGAAAGCATAACAGCTCATTTGGCTTTTGTTGTTGTTGTCGTTGCAAGTGTATGTCTAATATCCTGCTCAACTTCAGCCCTTGCATTATTGCTTTTTTCCTTCCACTAAATCTCTCTTTGGAGTGTTTTCTCACAGGTATATCTTGCATTTTTCCACTCTTAATCTTATTTTCTTGCTCCTCTTCCTAACCGCTTGATGTCATATTAATTATTTTTTTCCTCTAGCATTAGCAGTTCCTCCCACCTTAGTGTAAACTTTGATTTTCATTTATATGCTACATCATGAATGATAACATCAAATATGCCTAGACTGAGCACTTACCCCTGCAGTACCCCAGATGAAACCTCTCCCTCCCCTGAACTGATACATGGCCATTTATCATTCCCCTTTGTAATTCTCCTGTAAAGGTTAGATCTAATGGGTTTCTAAGCAAACACATAAAATCTTAACTTCCCTATCAGAAGTGAAGTGGTGGAAGACAGAGTTAGGACTGTCTTTCATCAATGTAATATTTATAGCTAAGCAAATGAACACTTCAGCTCTGCAAATCCGAAATTTGTTGCCAGACAGTATCTGGAGATTGTTTTGCATGTTTTGATTAAATGCAGATTCCTTAAACTTTTTTTTTTTTTTGACAAAGCCAGGGTCCTGTTTTTGTTCTTGTTCTTTGTTTTCTCTCGTAAGGGTCTATGATGAATGAGATGCCCAATTAATGACCCACGTCACTGAGTGTAAAAAGTCTCTTTGTTCATGAATATAGCAGTTCACTTAAATTAACTTTTTACAACAGTTCTGAGGCAAAATCTAAACCTCTGCTCAATCCAGGCACCTGGGGAGACACAAAAAAATAATAATTCTCAAGCTTTTAAACAATTTGGCTTTTCTAGATATGTCACCTTTTTTTGAGTCTTTCAGTCTGCCAGAAGCTGGACACAGAGAAAAGAGGTAATATTTGAATAAATAAGGTTTACCCTTTAATATGTCCAGATTTATTTACTGATTTCTGTTTCCATGCTACTTGAAAAGAAAATGCTTGATTCATAACCCTGTGAAAAAGAAGCAGCTGGCCATTTGCAATACTTGTGCAACTGTATTATCAAAATTTCAATGGAAAACTAAGTACTTTCTACTGCTCTCAGAAATGGGTGGGGTTTTTGCGGATTTGTGACAAATATAAAGATGAAAAGAAACCTGCATCAGGAAAAAGGACCAAACTGAAAAAGTTTTTTTTATTTTCAAACTGAAACTTCTTGCTGAATTGGAATCGCCCTTTGGTGCTCCTCAGAGAACTCCTGGGATACACCTGGCCCAGGGGAAAGTGCCTTGTGTCCCCTGAAGCAGCTCTTGACCCATGCAAGTGAGCCCAGAAATGAAACTTTGAATGAAGCCACAGGTTTTATCAGGCTTGAAAAGACAAAATAATTTTACAATTCAATAGCTCTTACCACTGTAGCTGCTGTATTTCCAGTAACCATGCCATATGACTCTTCCAATCAAAAGTTGAGAATTGATAAATGTATTTGCCCTGAAATACTGGAGCTTTATGAGCTTCACTGATGTTTTTTGGTGTTGTAGTGTTTAATCAAAAGCAAATGACCATCAATTTTTTTATTGTGAATTGCTACAAAAAAGGCCTTATGTTAAAGAAAAAACCAGAAATTCTAGTTTTTGTTGGAGTGTCCCATGGATCAGGTTAGTGCTGGAGAACCAACTGCATCAGCTGCCTCTAGGAGTGTTTGTGCCTATGTTGCTTCTGTTCAGCTGTGAAGGGCTTTGTTGTTTTGTGCCTAAATTGGACCCGAATTTTCCCCACCCCGGCACAGCAGGGCACCGTCCTGACTGCAGGGGGCAGAGCTTAGCGCTGTGTGGGCACGGCTAAGTGTTATTCTATACCACCCACATCATCACTGCGGGCACGGCTTCGGGGGGAAAATGAGCCTGCCCCCAGAGCGGGAGCCATTTTGTGTGTTTCTCTCTCCAGCAGTCAGACTGTTGGGATTCGCCCCTGTGGATATGGTCCCTCTGCTGCCCTGCAGGTCCTTGTGCACTCTTCTCTGTAATGTAGTTAGAGGATGTGGTGCTGAAAGGAAAGCAGCGAAATGCAAATCGATGGCTGTTGGATGGCAGCGCCAGCAGGGAATGGACTGGTGGGGATGACCCCCAGTCCAGCTGAAGAGAGCCCAGCCCACAGGAGCTGAGCCCAATCCAGCCAAGCTGAACTGAAAGGAGCACAGTGAAGCAGTGGGAAAGCGACCTGTGGGACCAACCTCCAGCATGACAAAGCAATAGAAATTACAGAACAGGCACCTGTGCAAAACTGAGCCCAGCAGAGCAGCGACACGGCCCGACTTGGAAGATGTAGCTTTTGGAGGGTCTGTCATTGTTTTTGCTGTTTTGGCTTGGGAGGGGCAGAACACTAGCTGCGGGAGCCCTCTTGCCCCCTCAGCATCTTGCCTTTGTTCCTGATGGCCATGTGCCAGGGTGCACAGGAGCAGTCCCTAAAGTGCCTTTGTTCCTGGCTGCCATGTGCCACAGTGTGCAGGAATGGCACATTGCCACTGTACCTTTGTCTGGGGAAGCCAACAGGATGCCACCTACAGGGAGTGTCCATCATCTTGTTTTTTTCCTGGTAGTGAACACCTTTTTTGAGGATAAAACACCTCTTTTTGTGTACTTCTGTTATTAATATTGCTGGTGTTACTGAGAGTTTCTCATTCCATTGCTCTTTGCTTTCAGTAAATTATCTCAACCCATAGTCTCTGCTTCTGTCCCTTCCTTACTGGAAGGGCTATGGAGAAGGGGAGAGGCTTATTTGGAGGTTAAATTCCTGCTGGTGTTAAACCACCACACCTCCATCCCACTTCCTGCAAGGCTAGTCCTGCAATGCCTTCTACGCTGCAGCCAAGAGACACTCAGTCCCCAGCCAGCTCCCGCCATCCTCACCGCGGAGGGCACACGATAGGTGCCTTCGTCACTCCCAAACAGGTCAAGTTGAGGCACTGATGATTCTCAAGACAGCTTCTCCTTTGTGTGGCAGCAGACTAAAGAAAAAAATGTGTAACATACACCCCCAGAAACAGACTAAAGTCAGGTGTGACACCTGAATTTGAAAGGGTTTAATGATTAATTTGGATACTTAGAGGACAAAATCTGAATCTTACCTCTGATTGATGATTTCATCTTCCCAAATGCATCCACATGCGTGATACCTATTACAAATAATAGGTATTAATTATACTCCCTTATGATAATTCCTTAATAATTACTTAAGATCCATTACAATTTTAACACTAATCAGGGCAGGGACTGTATCACAATTGTCTTTCTTGTAGCTGAGTGGTGTAATCAGTCTGATGAAGTGACATTTTCATTCTCCCCTCTTCTGTTTCAGAAAAAGTGTTCTCTGAACTGGTCACTCCTGAAAAAATCCAGGAGTAGCACATCCTTTCTTGTCTGACCATAGTCCTTTAAGGAGATCATGGGCTGATCCTTGGTTTCCCACATTCTCTTCCTGTTTTTTTCTTTCCAGACTAGTTTGAATTCTTTCTACTAGATAACAAGACAACCAATAGTCATGTCCCGTCATACTCAGTGATAGTGCTCAAATAAATTGATCAGTCATGCTTTTTTCCTGCTAAAAGTCTTACGAGCATTCTGAAAAGCTTTAAAAGAGTTAATAACCTTGTATTTCTCCTGTGTTGTGTATTTTGGTTTTGCAGTTGCACTAGCAGGAGATAAGCTGCTGTGAAATATTTGCTACACAATACCTGTTATGTCTAAGCAAAAGCTGAGAGGCAGTATGCAAAACAATAAAACATACCTATGGTTGCATTTTCTCAAACAGCAGTGCAGAGAGAGGAAGATCAAGCTTAATAAAAGTGTACAAGCTTAGAGTGGGAGATGGTTGGACTGAAGAATAAATATTTATATTCTGGGTATTGGTCTTGCCTTCCACTATGTTGCCATATTACACACCAGGTTGCAGAACAACAGATAGGCATGAAGGGGAGGTAGATGGAGAATAAAGATACTCCAGAGGAGAATGTTGCAAGTGCTTCTACATGGTGCTGTCACTAGAAGCAACAATACAAACAACCTTCGTACCTCACCAAGCCATACTCGGATTCTGAATGGTTGGCTGCCCGTGTCTTCCTTTGCAAGACTTTATTTAACCCATTGTCCCAGGCTGCAAGCACCAGAACAGCATTTAAATATGAATCTCGCTAGCAAACTGCTGACTGTAGTTTTCTAGTTCATGTAGGCAGGCATGGCAGTGTTATAAAGCATTCTTGACAAATAATATAATACTTCACTAATAGGCTCTATATTAGCCAGAGAAAAGTTTTTAGTAACTTGAGAATCCTGTTAGCTAATAGTGCTTGAAATATGATGACGATTGCTCCAAAAGGTGCTTTATTCTGCTTCCCATAAGACATTTCCTGTCCATAGGAGTCACTGGTAGGTTGAAATATCAAAATATTCATGAGAACTTTCATCAAATATCAAAAGCCCTGTATTTCCCTAGAGAGGCTGTTTTCCCTATCAAAGAATATGAGAAATTATCCAGAATCAGTGTTGCCAGAGTAGACCCTCCTGCTTCCTCTCTCCCTCCCCTCCTCCTTCACCTCCCTCTGAGGCTGCAGCTCTCAGCAGCTCTTTATCCATCCAAGTGCAAGAGTCAGGGTGAAAAACAACAGGTCATCCTAACCCAGCCAGGTCTGTCTTCCCCTGTCAGCATGTTCCACCAGCACCTTTAAAACCTTGCTGCTGTTTTGTTTACTTTGCCCTTTTTCACATTCCTTTCTCTGAGGGCGAAGCTGGGGTAGTTTAACAACTTACTGCTGCCAAGAGGGAGGTCCTTCTTTTTGCCTGCTCCTCTCTCAGTCAGGCCCTTCCTCTTCTTTTTTTGGGCCATGTCTGGTGCTCATCAGGCCTTTCACTGGTTCAGCTTGTGAAGCTGGCAGGAAAATAGTCACTTTTTTTGGTCACCTTACCTGTCTTGCCAGAGAATTTACCTAGCCCAGCACAGGGCTGAATTTCAGAGCTTGTGCAAGGAAAAGGAGAGAAGATGAGGGAAGGTAAGGGAAAGCAGAAGACTACCATTCAACACTGGTTTGCCACTAGCATGTTTTAGGTAATGAGATGTAACTTTATCCAAAAATCATTATTAACTTGAGTGAAATTAAAAAATAGTTAATGTAAAACCCAGCATAAAAGAGCCACATGCCACTTCGTTGTCCATGCACTGAACTAGTCTTCATAAGAAGGAAACAGATTTTTGTGCTTTAAGTTCTGTGATCCCTAAGAGACTGGTTTTTAGACACCCATGTGTTGTGGATCCTGAAAATCCATTTTTCTCCATTCTATTCAATATGAGTATCAATTTTGCCACTTCCTTTGCCTTAGATGCCTCGGGATTTGGCTACAAGAAAGAAGTTCTGAACTTCCATTGCTTATCTGTTAATGGTATTAAATCATTGCAGAAGAATAAGCATACAGGCTTTTAGGCCTGGAAAATCCTTGTTGTTTTCTTCATTGTTGAAAAAACTTCCTGTTTCCCACCTCCCATCCAGTGACTGCTGAAGCAGTCTGTGTTGATGGGACTGCATTTACCATCACATTAAAAATAATATGACTGAGAGATGAGTTTTCCCCTGTAGAGGTGTGTAGCAAGATTAATTTCTCCTGTCTGGAGAAATCAGAGTGCTAAGCTGTGCTGCAGAAGTGCTGGCTTGTGTTACAAGTCATATGGTCATTAATTCCTGAGGAAAAAAGGTAGCCCATCCCAATCAGTCTGCTACATAAAATACGTGGGAGACACATCCCTTTTTAGAAATGCTCTTGAGAACACTTTCTAATTGTTACATGTCTTGCACCAGTATTACTACATAGCACACTCATTACCTCTAAATTGAAAAAAGCATATACCTTATTTTTTCCTTCTTTTTAATGATGATAATTCTCTTTTCAAGACTTAAAAGCTTTTCAAGCCATACCACAGAAGGTTCTTTTTTTCCAGTTGCTTTACTTGAAGGCACAACTTTCCTTTATGAAAGCATCCATAGATCTCTGTGCTGATCCACTTAGGTTTTAAAATTTGTTCATTCATAGTTTACATTAGGTTTAGGTCCTCCAGATAGACCTTCAGCCTGCTGGATTCATATCCTGAAACCACAGCTCCTACTGAGAGGTAGGCAAAGGAGAAAGAAAATCAAATGTCCCACTAAACTCAGTTGAGGACTGGCTAAGTTGAACAGAGAGCAATAAGCAGCTTTGTCGCACACCAGAACCTACCACAGACAAATTATACACACCTAAGTAGAAGAATATATTTACATATTCATCGATGTATAAAAGCCAAAGGCATCCACAGTCCAAAGCCATTCTGGCAGATGAAGTCTCAGTAACTGGTGTCACTGAGGTCAGATCCGGTCTCATGAAGAAAGAGAGGGAGACATTCTCAAAATATTGAATAGCATTGCCTGTTTGCTGTGGTTTCTCCCATGAAAAAATTACTTCTCAATCTCACAGAACAAAGCCCTCAACTGAAAATGCTCAGGCAGAAGCTCTAGGATGTTGGATAAAAGCTGAAACAGGGCTATCACTTGGTAATGACACAACACTCACCATAGCAGACACTTCATCTTCTCCTGTGTCTTTTCCTCTCCTGAACATTTTCTATACAGGAAAAGTTACTCCAGAAGGTATTGTTTGGGTGCTAGACAGCATTGGTCATGCCTGAAATGCTATTAAAAGCTATGTGGGAAAACAGAGTTCTTCACCAGTGTCCAGAGTTCCTTGCTCTCTGAGTGCCCTTCCCTTGGGCTATGTGCCACTCTGCCCTGGGTGTCACAAGCCTGGTTTGCTAAACACCCTTGAAGTACTCCTGCAGAGAAAGTATTTACCCTTTCTCACAAGGAGGATGGTCCCTGAAGGGAAATATAAGGGCAGAGCAGCTGGAAGGAGAGGCTGTATTTCACATTGCAGGAGGGACACAGCACCAGGGAAGGAGGCACAGCTGTCCCTGAAGAGGTTTTTAGTAAAAGCTAATAACATTTCAGGTGCTAAATGAAATGAAGAGAAATGCTCAGATTTGGTTGCAGAGCTAGCTAGAATGGAGATTGAATAATATTAGCTTTCTGCAGGCTTCCCAAGCCATGGGACAACAATAAATCCACAGTCAGACACCACAGAGAATATCTTCACTTGTGTTCTCTTTAGCTCTGTTTTAGTGTATCCTTCTCAGATCTGGCTTAGCAGGAATTCGGAATTACGCAGTATTTTTGCTGCTTTACTGTTGTGTTGCTTTGATACCGATATTTTCTTAAGCTGTAAAAATAGCCTGTATTTCACAGTAGTGCTAAAGCCGCAGATAAAGGCAGAGACCCATATCTAGATGGGACTAACTATTATTTTTCTGTACCTCATTTCATCCCTAGAGACCAAATATGTCTATAAAACATCAGAAAACTGTGAAAGCAGTGTGAGCTCCTAGGGGTGATAATGCTATATAAACTAAACAGGATGAAAGACATCCTGGTAAGTATACAGGCTTGCCTGTATCAGTTACAATGGTACAGATATAATTGCTTATAGTTCTAGCCTCAAACATGAAAAAGGCCTGCCATTTGGCCATTCCACATTAAATAAACTAGAGATAATGCTTTGATGTACTGATCTTCTTTTCCTTTGAGGATACCTATTTAAATCTGGTAACACCTTGCCTGTAATGATGAACAGTGAGGGTCTGAGTCTGCTTTCACATTGGCAAGCAAGGTCAGATAGTAATCCCAGCACTAATGAAGTTGCATGAAGCCTTAGTGCTCGTCGCTTCACAGAGAAAAAACACGCAGCTCTGCCTAGCACCAGGTCACAGCTCTTGAAGTCTGCTTAGTTTCACCTGAAGTTATCTCGAAAGCTTCTCCTGCCCCTGCCCAAATGATCCTCTGCTCTGCACAAGCCGGATCTTCTCTTAACAACTGTTGTTAATACAGTTGTATGTGCTGGTAGTGTAATTTATTTTTTATGACACTTTTACTAGGACAGATTCCCTAGCATACTCTTAGTTGAAACATCAAATCCTCATGCCAGAAGAGTTTGTTTCATCCAAGGGATGGGTGAGGCATTCCTGTCGATAGCCATCACATCTGTACCGGAGGGATCTCTAAGGAGAAGGAGCTTCACCAGCAAATCTTTTTATTTCCTAAGAGTGAGTCTTAAGCCAGGTTTGCATTTGGCTCTGTCAGGATTCTAGCAAGCCCTGTTGACAGTTCAAGAGATACAATATATATCTGCAAAAGTCAGCTTTTAAAAGTTGGTGAAAATTCTTCATCTGAAAATGTCTGTCCATAAACTGAATGTGTAGGACCTGCTGTTCAGAAGTTTGAGCATCACTCCACCAAGGTACTTTTGAAAAATTTATTTGTAGGAGTTTGCGTCAGATAAAGTATTGTCAAGTCAGCATTTCTACATGATGCCTTAAGAATGAAGCCTTCAAATTTGTGAACAATGATTTTCATGGTGTACAAATATTTTTGAAGAATTGGCCCTTACCCACAAATTACTAGCTAGGGATGAGAAATAATGTTTTGGGGTTTCAAACTTCTATTGTTTTTTTACTTTGATAATGTATTTGAAAATTTAGGAACAGAACTTTGGTTTAGATCAAATCAAAGAAAACCTTACGCATTTCAGCAAATAAAAATAATTATATCAGTAAAACGTATTACTAATAAAATAATGTTGCCGTATATCAAGGGAGGTGAACTGAAAAACCTAATATTTCAAAATACTAGCCAAACCCATAAAGCTGGGGAGGAGGGGGTTAAATTTCAATTAATTTTATTTTTTTCATCATATTCTTTTTCAGAATGACATTTAAAGTTAGAAATAATTCCAGTCTCTTCTTATGGTGAGTATATTACTTATCAATAAATTAGTTCAGTACAGTCAGCCTGTTCTTGCTTTTTTCATCTGGTTTTCAAAACAGAAATAGAATTAAAGTAAACCCAGAAATGCTGCTAGAGGTTTTTTGCTTGGTGTGGGGCTGTTTGTTGGTTTTTTAATATGAAGATTTTTTTAATGGCGATATGTATTTAATTAACAAAAAAGAATTACAATAGCAATGACATTTTCACTCTTTTGACCTTATAAGGCCTTACGCAGAAATCTTTTATTGTTGATCTTCCTTACAGCAAAGCTCCACAAAGCTTGAGTTGCCATTTTACTCCTCCAGAGAAGAGAGCTATGTTGTTATTTGGTCTAGGTTTTAACTTAAATAACAAATAATTTATTAAGAATAACTATCTGACATGGCAGCAGTATGATTTGCTTTAGCCATATGCCTAGCTCTAAGCTGTCTAATACTTTCTTTATTCTTGGCGCATGCAAGCAGAATATTCCAAATACATCTGAAAGGCAGGGAGCAGTGAACTTTTTTAAATACTCTGTATTATTTTATTTAACAGTCATTGGCATAAGAGACTTGGCGCAGGGTTCAACCCTATTGCATTTAGCCATTGGAAAGGTTGTCTGTCACTGCGAAATAACATTTGAGTATTGATTTCAGTGGGACTGACTTCAGTCCCATTGATTTAAGTGGGTTTGGGCATTTCTGAAAATCCCACTTGACATCTACCTACAATGTTAAATGCCAAATTACCTTAGAAAACCCTGTCTCTTGGACAGTAGTATCACATTTTTAAAATGCAGTGTAAGTTCCTGTGTGATTTAAGCAGTTTTAAAAGTTCAGTCCATCTGACAGCTCATTTAGGGGAAGTACACATATTGCCTACTTTCTTGGACCTTGAACCCATGTAGGGTGGGACAATATTTGATCCATCTTCCACCACCAGAAATCATCTGGTATAGATCTTGTTCTTTGCTCTATTCTTATTTATATGCATAGTTTAAAAATCAGCCTTGGAAAACAGAGTTGGTATCACAGCACAAGTACCTACAAGTCAGGAGAGATGAATAAACTCTATGTGAATAGACTCTATGTACACAGGCCACAGGGAGTGCAAAGTTATAGGCATTATTTTAAGCCTCTTCAAATTGTTTCACATTTGGTGAAGAACGAAAGCCTATGTATAATTTGGCTTAGTTATATGTAGTGATTTGGGAATCTCACAGTTACCTGAGGATTTCTCAGCTCTTAAGATGCACTCTTAAACTTATACCTGGTTTCCAAATACTTTCAAAAGGTGTGCTGTCAGATCTAGAATCTGACCCAGTAATGATTTATGGATATTTGGGAAAGTTCAGAGCAATTTGTGCTTTCCAAAGTCTAACATATCCTCAAATCTGAGAATGTCTTACTTTTTTGTCTGTACCCATCTTTAATTGTTTGCAGGTTTCCTTTTTAAGCTGCAGTATTTATTTAATTAATTATTTGTGTTGCATAAAGCCACAGGTCTGAAGAAAAATGGACAAGTGTGTGATAGCTGGTTACTTTCTCTGTTCTTTTATTGGTATGATAATTAATAATTAACTATAATTAATAATTCTAACAATAATATTTGCATGTGGTGGATATTGGGTGTTAGGCATGTCTGTGCACTATATCCTGCAATGGAAGACAGTTTTACTGCTTTTCACAGCTCTTATTGTGTGCAATATGCAGCACAATATTGACAGATGATCTAGTATTAGACCTAGTCTGCACATCAGTCCAATAGGCAGGACGAGAAAACACCAGTACTCCAGCTGGATTGGATTCTTCCCTTTTAAAATAGCTATATTTAATCAAACACCATGGAAGAATGCACATCATATATACACATCTTACTCCTGAGATATCTCAAAAAGAAATTTCTGTTAATCTTTTCATCCTTGTGAAGTGAACTACAAGGGTCCAATATACACAATTTTTTCCCGGCAGGAAAGGAAAAGAGAGAGGGAACAAGGCTGGTAAAAATGTTAAATAGAAAACAAGGTGCAGTCAGGGAAGGAATTCACGTTCCTGTCTTTCCTTTGGTAACACACAATAACAGCCATTCCACCTGTGCCCTGGCTTCTTACCACCACAGCAGCCAACTGCTTGCAAAAACAACCAAATAATAAACTTCTTATAAAGAAATTAGCACATGTATTTATTTTTTTCCCTCTTTTTTTGCTGCCACTCAATCCAACTTTCCTTTCCACTTGCCTGGAAGCAGCTGTGCTTCCACTTTTTAATTGGAGAAGCAGTACTGCTTCATATGAGTAGCATTGGCTTTTGGCAGCTTGAGATGTGTTAAATTCAATCAAAATACCCATGAGCAGCAGAGAAATCAGACATTTTTTTCTTCCCACTCATTACTTGTGAAACCTGAATCTTTTCCCAGGTAGCAAGCCTTTCAATTTTTAATTCACTTTTTAATATTTTTTGCATTTAACTAGGTTAAGTTGAAGAAAGATAACATGTTATATATATATATATGTATATATAGATACATATAGATTTGTGTAGATGAATGAGATTATTTTAAGCAAACCACTTATTTCCCACCACTCATTTCCCAGGCTGGTATGTCATTGTTATGAAATGTCATGTCTCTTTGCAGACTGCCTGAAACTGATTGACATAACTGGAGAGGATGCCTTGGAACTATTTCATGGGAGTTGAGGGCATTTGGAAAAAACCTCACTTGTCTAAAAAATCACAGTTTGAAAGAGGGGAGGGAATTAAATGTCTCGGCATAAAAAAAAATCATGAGTTTGTAAGGTTTTTTAAAAACTGTTTCATTTCCAATTCAAGATGATATTTCAAATTAGGGGAGGAAGCAGAATGCCCTTATTTCGCATTTTGACACTGTTTTCATGAATAAAATAGGGGATAAGTCTAGTCATTGGCTAAATTGGAAAATATTTTAACTGCCTGGAGAAAACAGGTTGCATGATTTTGTCAAGGCCTTGTGTATACTTTTATGAGCAACATCTCTATACATCAATCTAAATATTCTACTCTGCACACATTTAAGTTAACAAGTCTTATCTCTCTAACTAATGTTGAATAATGGAGAAGGGACTGGCAGAAAGAAGCAAAATCTGTGTCATGGATTTATATGTTAAAAAAAAGTTGAAAAAGCAAAGTTAAATCATAAAGCCTGTCTTGTTCATCTGATGTCAGAAGAACATGAGACTGGGACAGATCATGGGAGGCATGTAGTTAAAAGACGCATGGCTTATTAATTATTATTTAAGTGTTGTCAGCTGCAACATCCTGCACTCAGCTTGGATAGCTCTTCTGTAATCTATATCATATCTATGCAGTCCTCCCTATGGAACGTGTTGACTTGCAGAATGGTTTAATTCTCAGAAAAATAATCCGTAGTGATAATGGGGAGAGCTGGGGGCACACGAGTGGAAGGGAGCACTTGTGTAGCACCAAGTGCAATGAGAATGTGTGGTGATGCAGGCAGCTGGGCAGGGAAGGTGCAGACAGGTACCCTGGCACAAAGAGAAGGGGAAGTGGAAATACAGGCTGCTCTGCAAGGAGTGTCCTGGCAGCACACAGGGCACCATCAATCCTTCAGTAGCTTTGAAGCTAACTATCCTTGGGAGAGGGTGTGGAGTGATGAAGCTTGCAGCCCCACTCTACTAGAATATTACTTAGCAAAATCAGTTTTGTTTTGTTCACCAGACTACAACATCCATCCATGCATCAGAAAGGTGCTCTTAGTGCTGTTCAGATCCTCTACATAAATACACACTTAAACAGTTTATTGAAATATATATTACATAGCTGTTATACAGGAACACTTTGGTTTGTCACTGAATATGTATAAGGCAAACATTTTCCCTTAAATGATTGCCTGTGGATCTACTTGGGTTTGTTGTACCAATTTGTATATGCTCTCCTGGAGACAAAAAAAATAAAAATCCAAGCTACAAAAAACTAACAAACAAAAAACTTTTATGAAAATGTATAAGAAAGGAGAAGTGATTTCCTAGTACAACACAAATTTGTACATTTTTTTTTTAATTTGCAATGCTAACATCAATTAGATGAACAGAACAGTCCCCATGCAATTTTCATGTGTATATATTCAAAGCATCTCAGAACAGAATGCAATGAAAAGGTGGAAGACAGAGAAGGCAGAAGAAAGGAGATGCAGATGTGGTCTTTATGACTCGGTGTTTTAAATTCTTTTCTATTATAGCTGTAAAATCTCATGGGACCCCAGCATGTCTGCCAAGGGCATAAAGGAGGTGAGAACTTGATCCACATACTTTTCAAACTGATGAAGGAATCTTTTGGGATTGTATACATCACTGTTTCTGTTCTAGAGGACAATGATTGATTTAGATTTCTTCCCTAGACTAACAGATTCTGGTTCCCTCTAGAATCAATGGAAGTAGTAAGACTGCCATTATAATTATTTAACTCAAATGTTGTGTCTACCTCTCTTTGAGTGTTTAAGGGGTCATAGGCTAACTGGTCTGGCAGATCTTGAATTAATTGCTCTGACATTCAATGCTTTCTTGAATTTCAATTTGAGTACCCACTATCCATTCATCTTAGATGTCACAGATGTCACAGGAGATAATCCCTCTCCATATATGTTTAGTCCCCTTAAGCATATTCTTTAAAGGGAAGAACATTCACCTTCAAGACAAGACAGCTGGAGTGAGGTGCTTGGACATATTTGTTCTTGGTGCAGCTGTGTCTTCAGTGAAATCTGTAAAATTCACTTTTGCTTCAGTGGGAATAGAGGCTGCCAAGATAGAATGCTTGTCTTAAAACTGTTCTTTATGTCCGCCTTCAAGTGTCTCAGCTGAATTGTAAAACAAAAACACCTTGATGCCCAACAGAAACTAGCATAAAATGATGAGACTAACTCTGCAAGCCAGGCACTAGTATCTGCGAAGATGTCTTTGGTCAGGACAGTGTGTGCTAAGAGGGATGAGGCTGCTGGTAAACTGATAAGGTTGATGAACATTTTTGCACCAATCTTCCTGCCCAAGATGGAAATTGCCAGCAGGGGGGCTGGGGGGCGAGAGGGGAGTGGATTGGGAGAGTTCAACTTTCTAAACTGAGGCAAACACAATCTCTGCAGATCTGACAGAAATAAAGTGGCTTCACTAGCAACTAACATCACAGTATTTTCTCAGGCACAGTATTTTAAAATTTTGGCAACTACATCTCTGTCTAGAAATTCTTAGGCACTCAGTGTATGTTACTGAGCTCTCCAGTATTTGAAATCCTGCTGAAGCACAGAAGTAGAACACGGATGCCTGATCTGCTCAGGTACCTGGATGGTCCATAATGTGCGTCACATAGACAACTTAGCTACTGTCACTACTGCAGAGATGAAATAGATCCTGATGAAAATGTGGGGCCACAAAGCAGAGAACACGATGAAATTTGTAGCAAGTATGACAGGCCTCTAGACATATCAGTCCACTACTTGCCCACAGAACAAGAAAATAAGTAGGTTGTCTTGGGGTGACTCTATCATGTGTATCCCCTATCATGCTCTATGCCCAAAAAGTAATATTGTGCCTTTTCTGTGCCTTTAAACTGAACTTAAAACCAAAAAAAAAACAGACGAACTTTCCAAAGCAGCGTCTCAAGGACACAGAGATTACACACTACTCAGTTGTTGTCTGACTGCGGAAAGGCACGAAGGGAGTACCCTGCTTGCTTTTTCTTCAGCCAGCTGGTTTTTTTTTCCCTCTTGGCATGAGACGGAGAGCTGAATTTTGTTTCCTGGGACTTTGGTTCTTTTTTTCCCTTCTTCTCTTCTGAACTGTTTCAACAACATCAGAACACATCAGGAGAATTTTCTCCCCAAGGCCCAGGGGTGGGCCCACGCCCTCACCGACCAGCTCCGAGGAGGAGAGAGACCACACCTACAGAAGGACTCTGAAATCTTCCCAGGTTTCTCTCTATAGCAGGGGTTTTAATTCATTATTTAGCATCATTATCCTTTTCCTGTGTGTTTGTTAAAATAAATAGTTTTTATCTCTTTCACTTTCCTTCGAGGAAAAATTTCCTTTTTTCCCGAACCCTGTGGGGGGAAGGGTGGTTGCAACCTGGTTTTCTCTCAGGGGCTATATTACTAGATTTTGGCCAAACCGGCACATAGGTGTGATAGATTTGATGGCTGTTCTGGAACTGGCACCTCCAACATTTTCCACCAGGTGAAAAACCTGACTGTGAGACATTTCTCAGGTGCCCAATAAAACTTTTAAGAATCTTGTTTTGGAATAATCTAAGCAGGAGTGAACTTGATTTTTTCCAGATGCTTGCTCTTTTGCTTGTTCTTTTGATATATGCACATGCAGTTCTCTTTCTCACTTTAATCTCAGAGGTTAATTTCTTATCCTGAAACAGTCCAGTGGAGCAAAAGTTTTCTTAGGATGGTGATGATCAAGAAGTAGACCTAATTCAAGAGTGTTGTTTCCTCAGACTGAAAATACTAATTTATAGTCTTACGGTGGTTTTGGGGTGTTCGTGAACTGCCTTAACTACTGTACCCTAGTGTTGCGGTGAATAGGGCTCCCTGCGCTGGCATGGCATGCCACAGCCTTCTCGGAGAGCGCAGTGAGGCTTGCTCGGGGAGAGCGGCTGTTCCGCTTCCCGTGCCTCTTCCAGGCTGCCCCTCGCATCCTCCGGAAAGCTGAAGCCCCGCAACACGGTGACGGTAAAGGAGGCGAGAATGCTCTCCGCATGGTGGCTCCCAGAAGCCTAGGCCCAGCACATGTGCCGGCTCCCAAAGGTAGAGAGCCAGCACCTNATTCCCCCTTTCTTACTAATTAGAGGAGGGAAGGGCTTTTTCCAGGACTCTTACAGTTAGTTTCTATACAACAGAAAAATGGTAAAATAATGCAGAACAGTTGAATTTAAAATGAGGAGGTTGCTGGTTGGTGTTGATGTTGGAGATCGGTGCCGGCTGAGCTCTCACACTGCAGCTGCTTTTGTCTGCTGCTGGGGCTGCTAAGATGGCTTCCTTCCGGTAGCTGCTGCTTCACTTCCGGTCTCGGTGGTGTGGGCATTGGGGGAGGAGCTGCTGCTTGTTCCAAGGGGAACCTTAGCTAAGGAACCCCTGGCGGTGCTTCCTGGCACCTCACAAGTCAGCTCTCTCACCCGTGCGATGGATACACGCAGCCACGCTCACACTGAGCCAGCTAGCTCAGGCAACACTAGAAGTAAAGGAGTCAGAGATGGCCCCCGCCTGGAACACTGGACTTTATTGTTTCCTCGATGCTGTCTCGGGCAAGAAGGGGTGGGTTTCTGGTCTGTATACACGCATAAAGGAGTACAGGAGAGAGGTAGGGTCATACAAGAACCAATGGGGATAAGGAGGGGGCGGAGTGGGGGCTGGACTACATCCTCTTCAGGGATACAAGGGGGTCTGGCTGCTGGTCAATCAGAGACAGTGAATCTCCATAGGGTCACAAGATCAGTGGAGGGGGCCTTTCTCCCTGAGGTAAGGGGGAGTCTGACACCTTGGACCCTGTCCACCAGCAGGCCCCCTCTGTACCTGGGCTCTTTGGCCCCCCAGCCACAACAGCTGTTGGTTCAGCCGGTGCAACACCCTAGACCAGAGGCACAAATTCACACCTTGCTACGGATCTGTTCTGAGGTTTCCTCCGTGTCAGTGGAGCTGTAACCAACATTTGACTGTATGGTTCAGGATGAGGAACCACAGGCCATCAGATATTAAAACCCACCTGTCTGTCTCTGTGCTTTGAGTTAGAGAAGTTGGCATGGCTCAAGTACAGTGGTAGGCAAAATGTGCTCATGCCAGCCACGTACTGTATCTAACACTTTAAATTGTCACTTCTGCAGATACTTGGCTTTCAAATAAATAATTTTGTAATTTAGTTATATGTGGAAAAAAACCCCCAAACAAACCAATGGAATATGTGAAAGGAGAGCGTGGACATGCCAGAGACAGAGAGCATTCAGTAAAACAGTAAGATTTGAGAAAAAAGTGGCAGACAGCTAAGTCTTTAGAGTGCTTTCTTTGCTGTATGTTCATGCTATAAGTCAGAGATATTTGAACAACAACAGAACTGTGTGTGCACAAAGACACTGGAAATGAGCTGCATGCTCTGAAGAGTTCACCGTTATGCCCAATTACTGAAAATAGTGAATTTAGTGTGGAATGGGTCATTGTCTTCTACAGCATGAGAAAGATTCCTGCGTGATTTCTTTGGTATGAGAGATCATATGGCAAAAGCATTTAAAGTAGCCAAGTAAGGATCTGACTATACCCTTCCTAACTAGAACTGCATATGCATATATTACTTTGTGTGACTGTAATGACAGAAAATTACACTTCAGCACTGCATGCAGCCTAGATATTCTAGAAATGGTACCGTAGGCAAAACAAGGGTAGCCCAGGAGGGAAGAAAGAAATTATTTCTAAAATTCCATAATCCTTTTTATCTCCTATCCTAAAGTGAAGCATTACCTCCCTACAAGAGATAATATTTCTTTTTTCTCTTTCTTTATGTGGGTTCACCCATCCAGAAGAGAACAGAATTAATTCCTTCAGAGTTTATTCCAAATAGGTAGTGTTTGGAGAAAAAAATCCTTATTTTTCTTTGCAATACAGTCTTCACTACACTAAAGAGTCAAATGCATCTCTTCATTGATATCTGGTAAATATAATAGCCATAATCATAAACAATGGTATCAGTAACTGGTGATGGAAGAAAAAAGGCACTAAGTTCAGTAAATACATGTTTGACACAATACAAGGAGTCCAGGTAGATTTCAGAACTAGTAGTGCTCCAGAAACTGTTCTTCATTTACTGTTACTAGTCTGGAGCAAATAGAGGTGACTGTTCTGTATGGGTGGGCATCAAAATCTTCCTCAGGAGCACAGCAATTGCCTGAAGGTGTAGTTGAAGGCTTGAGGTAGCCTTAAACAGTAGCAGATAAAATGTCATTTAAATATACTTGTTAGGAGCGTTTTAAAAACTGTAATATGACTATATCAAAATGGTGTGATGTTCTCATATCATGTGCTGAAAGGGCTGCTGACTGGATTCCTGACTGGAAATTGATGATAGGACTGCCTGGCTATTAGAAGTGTCCCCCTAGGAAATGACACAGTTCAGCTTTCCTTCTCTGCTGGCAAGAAACCCTGGAAGCATGGGTTGAGACACAGTTATGATGTGGTCTTTGGAACAGGTGAGACCATAGGTAGCAGAGCCGAGTTCTTTATAAAGTCCAGGGCTTTCCCAGAGAGGATGTGGGGTGGAAGGCTGGTGAGAAACAGAGCAGGACAAGTCTGAAGGCAGATTTCTGTCCAAGCAGACATGCCTGGATGCTGTTGAAACACTGTCTTAGTATTTTAGCCTCTATATAGGAGCTAACAGTAACTCATATTATGGTTTGGAAGTTTTCTTGGCTTCCTGAGTGTCCTAAACAAGTTGTAACTTGGACTCAACAGAGGGTCTTTGAAAAACTCCCACAACAGTCTTATGCAAGCACTTCAGATGAAATACAGGCTTATGTTCTATCCAGTCCCAAACTACCAGGAAATAACTTCACAGCTTCCTCTTGAGGTGTTTTTCCATGTCAAGATTTTCCACACTGCTCATTGCCACCATGCATGATCTTAACCTACAGCTGCTCACTGAGACAAGGAGGGACAAATACATGGCTTGCTCGAGAAGTTTAAATTACCGGTTTGAATCAAGCTCAAGTCTTGAGACTCTTAGGTGTTACCCATTAGGTTTTCGTTCCTGACCTTACCTCTGGGAATGGAAACAGACCACAAACCCCACACTTCTTAGAGCAAATTACCTGCTTTGTTATTCCGTCTTTCAACCTTTGCCATAAATTCCACTTTGTTAACATTGGCTGAAACACCTCACTGAGTTGCACTGCTTGGGCTATAAAATGTGTCTGGTGAGTAGGCCGGAGAATATCTTTAGCCTCAACCATGCAAAAGAGCAGGATCAGGAGGCTCTGTCTGTTCTGTCATAAATTGTCAGTGAATACTAGCAAATACAGACTATTTATTTTCTTAGTTGCTTACCAGTGTGTTGCAGTGTCAATGTCTCTCACCACACACTGTGGAAAATATTTTTTCACTCTATGCTAGTGGGCAATAATTTCAAATGGACAGCCTGTGCAACACACTGCAGGTTAAATCCCATCTGGATTAAGTCTTTTCTCCCTGAGTCAAGCCTTGGAGTAATGAACTAGCCAGCAGTTCAGCCCATCTGCAGATCATTAATGGTACATGTGACAAAGAAAACACCTGACCAGGGAAGCAGGTGTTGCTGTCTAGGGAACAGGTTGACTAAGGCACCTGGAAAGCCTCAGACCACCAATGTTTTTAGCAGAGCATGGTAACGCACCTCCTGTGCAGTGCTCTGATAACCTAAGGTCAGGTGCAACAGGGGAGAGATACTGAACTTTTGTGAAGAATGTAAGAAAATGGATTCATCTTTCTCCTGTTTTAAAGGTATGTGATAGCTGAATCCTGAAGTATCTAGGCTGAAGCTGAAGATACTCACCTGGAGAATGAAGTTTTTCCCACTTTGATGTCCCAAAAGCAGTGCAGTACTATAGCAAGTGATGCTTGCTCTATTCTGTTGGTGAGCCAGTTCCACAGAATTGGAGATAGAAGGGATCTACTGGATTTCCATTAACTTCAAACAAAATCCATAGCAGACCAGCATAACAACTAGACCAGGTTAATAAGGGTAGTATTGTTTTGGTTTTTTTAAATGAATAGTTACAGCTTTCCATAGGAATATGTTGAAATGCTGATAAATGAACATTCACCAACTCCACACAGCTGTTATTTACAAAAATGGATAAACACCTTCCTTCAGTGAGAGGTTGCATTGGCTGCTTTATTTATCGAAGCACTTAGTAGAAAAAAAAGGTAGTTTGTGTCTGAAAGCATCAGAGAGTGCTGAAAGGACAGATGAGAGCAGAGATTGGGAAGGTGGTGGGTAACTGGCAGAGCTGGAGAATCAGTTCTTGGCTTCTGCTTGTGCTGCAGGGTGAGTTAAGCAGAGCTCTGGCAGGATGCATGCTTTCTTTGCAGCTGATTCAGACATCTTCTACTGCTATAGTTTCAGGAAAGTCTCAGCTTCTCAGCTCTTTATAAAATGGTTATAATGAGATACAGAGTCACAGGCTCAGAGGAATGGTATTAGTTCAAAGCACCTTCCAGCAAATGGGAAAGTTTAAGTTGTTATTTGCCTTATAATTGCAAAATTTTATTTTGCTTGCTTTGTTTTTTCAGAGTGGAGATCATCTAAAATCTAATGCCACAAAAACACCCTTCCAAAACACTATGGCTTTGCAGAGCTCAAAATCTCGTCTCTGTTTTTTCTTTCATCCCTCTCTGTACACTGTAATAATAATACATCTGCGTTTTTATTCCTCTGCAAGTGAGACATGGGAAATGAGGCGAGTAAAGGCATTATCAAGGGCAAGGGACAATGGAAAGTTGACCTAGGTATATGTTTAGCTAAATTAAGGAAAGGCAATGTGAGAGAGATAAACAAGCATCCAGGAAGACAGCTACTGAATTTTGCCACTAGTAACATCTCTTGAAAGCTACTATCAGCACCACTCAAATCTCTTTGATCTGAGAAAAGACAAGGCAAAGTGCAGAGCTTTTTTATGCTCCTAAGCAGCTTTCCCCTCAGAGACAACCGTGTGATCTACTGTTCATAAGGATATTTGAATGTGAAAATCAGGAATTAGGTGAATTAACCTTTATACTAAAGCACCTCAAATACCTTGGGTTCAAAAGCTTAAATTGCACTTGAATGTTGTTGAACTACTTTTCCATTTATCAGTCAGAAAAGGGACAGCAAGAAAGAACTGAAGGAGAAAATAGGCTGGGATGGAGCAAGTACTGTGAGGAAAGAAATAAACAAATAAATTGTGACGGGAGACCCAAGCAGGAACAGGAAGATATAACACAAAGAGAATACGGTCTTCAAGACTATATGGAGCAGGCTATTGCTTTAAATTATTCTGCTACTCTCAGGAACATAAACTTCATCATTTTCTTTAAAAAAAAAAAAGGGGGAAGAATAAAAACAAAAACAGCATGTGAAAAATAATTATCACTTAAAAATAAAGAAAGGTGGACTAACAGAATTAAAAGTCACTAAGACTCCTTTCCTCTGCAGAAAAAATGCAAACATCTAACAAAACTCCTGTGAGCACCTACAAGACAGCAGAGCAATAAATTATCAAGTGGAAGGAAACAAAACATGCCAGATAACACTACAGAAGTAATTAAGGTTAATAGGACTTCTGGATAAAGCAAAGAAGCAGGTACCATGCATCTTGACTTCATTAAGATTTTTGACGTTGTCTCACATGATGTTCAATAAAAATAAGTGAAGGATACATTGTCAGAATGTAACTGTGTGGGAAACTGTACACAAAAAGTAGTTATCACCAGTAGTTATGCACTATCTGACCAGAAGGGTGGATTCTTCAAGCTTTTTCTTGGGCCCAGTTCTATTAATTAGTTTAATTAAGAACCTAGATAGTAGACTGCACATGATACCAAGTCAAGAGGGATTGCAAAGGCTTTGGAGGATGAAAATGATCTTGAAAAACTGGGGCAATGGCCTAAAGCAAAGAGGGTGCAAACCAGTGTGGAAGAGCAGACAGTGTGCTCGAGCTTCGATGGGGGCTGCAAGGGGGTGGAGTAGAGGACAAATTAGTTTTTCTTCAGTGAAGGAGCTGGGGGCCAGAGCAAACACAAAAGGAACATGAGTGAGGAAGGTCAGGCTGTTACCAAACTCCCAAACATCATACTGGGTTGTATAAACAATGTTAGCATATGTAAGAAACATGAAATAGTCCTTCTGCTTTCTCACCTCATCTGGAGCAGTGGGTCTAGTTAGGGGCACTGCATTTCAAGAAAGATGCAAATCAGTTGGAAAGAGTCCAAGGAGACGAGCATGAGCGATTGAGGGTCTGGAAAACATGACCTGTGAGGAAAGACTCGAGGCAGTGAGGTTGTTTAGTCTAGAAAAAGGCAAACTGAGGGGATGTATGATAAGTCTTCAAATGTTTAAAAGGTAGCTGCAAAGAGGAAAGTAATAAACTGTTGTGAATGTCCAAAAGAAGTAGTGGGCTTAACTTTCAGGAAAAGAGATTAAGAGTAGACACGAGGAAATGTTTTCTGTGATAGTATCAGAATTGATTGGGTAGGAAGCCTGTACAAACTTCACTGTATGAGGGCTGATAAACAGGTTAGACAAACGCCTGTCAAGAATAATTTAGGAACAGCTGATCCTGGCTTGGTGGAGGGGATGGCCTAAATGATCCCTTGAGATGCCTTCCAGGCTTATTTCTGCAACGTTATAGTGAATGGGTAGAAGAAAGCTATGGGTTTAAATGAATTAGGACAGGTGATGCATGAAAGAGTCTGGGAAAGAAATATGTACTCATAGCACTCACAAAATTTGCACTTACATGTGCAGGATCTTTCCTTCTTAAAAACAAGATGTTCTCATAGGAATAGGGGCCTATCTCTGATCCAATTAACATTTCAAGCACAGTAGAATTTGGGGATGTAGCCTCTGTGTTGGATTGTACCAGCTAACCTTCCTGCAAAATTGGGATGTGTTGGACCACCGTATGAGATACTGATTAATTACTTGTTTGGGTTTTTTGTTTGGTGGGTTGATTGTTTTTTTCCCTTGGCAGTGAGATAGTTGTGTTTAATCAAATATGCTTCTGGATAGGTCAGGACTGCTATAAGTGAGCTTACTTACCGGTCCATATATGTTCAAAATCTTGTTCCAAAGCAGCACTTATTTTAAACTGAGAGTCTAAAAATATTTTTTTAAATTTTCCCTTCTTTTCATCCAATAATTTATTTCATAAAAGGGCAAAAATATGTACATGACTGTTTCATCTTCTTACCTAAGGTAATTTGTAGTAGTCGCTTTATAAAAAGAAAATCCTTACGGTATGTGATCATCATTCTGGATCTTTACCTGTCCTTCTGATTTGTGTTTTCCTCGCTGTGTCCTGAAATCTCTAAAGAAGTTCCTCAGTGTGTACACTGGCTTTCATCTAATCAATTAAAAAGAGGTTTTGTGAAAATTATGCAAGCTTTTTTATATATAATTGTTATAGGTCTACTGGTTGGCATTAACTCAAAGTTGTTCGATCTTTAGAAAAAAGTCCCGGTTCCATAAACTCCCTGAAAATTGTAGAAATGCAATGTATGTAAGACCTTCAGATTCAGACCCCTGCAAATCATTGCATGCTATAGATCTCTGCCTATGGCTCATGTTGGATGCTTGTGAAATACTTCTATCAGCTACAGACAGTTACCTTAAAAGGGATCTGCATCCAGGTAGATGGTTTATAGACTGTCAGGCCACACTGCTGGTTTAGATTTGAGGAATTGCTTTGGAAGAACAAGGCAGGTTCTATTTTTGACATTTCAGCAATGAGACCACTTGTACATTATGACCCAATTTGATTTACTGTAAGAAAATAAGAGTGCTGTAATTTGTAAAGGACATTTATTACATGAGTCAAAAAAAGAAAAAAAAAGGGGAGGGAAGGGGGAGAGAAAGCAGCTTAACGTCTCTGTCCATCCCCATCTGGTTTTATTTTAATCTCACTCTAGTCACATATGAAATTTTGCTTAGCTGTCTTCATTTTCTTAGTCAATCTTGATTAATGGCCTTCAAAGTAAAAATAATTGGACTGCATCAGGCTTGTTTTATAACTCTTGTTCACAAAGAATGTGAAAGGCTGGAAAATGAGCCTAAACAGAAGGAATGCATTACGTTAGCCCTTGAGAAAGAGCAGTCCTCCAGTTGTGTTTCACTGTGTATTTTTATAACAGGCGCCTCCTTGACTGTCCATGATATTGCAGATATGCAGTGCCAAAAGCTTTTGTGTACTTCATCAGGCTGACCATGTCACCTCGCAATCTCCCTGCAGCCGCGTGTGCGCGGGGTGGGAGGCAGAGCCAGCCCTGCCGGGCAAAGCGCCCCAGCACCCGCCCAGCCACTGGGCACGATGAGGAGCGGGCGCTCCCTGAAGCTGAGGGGATGTTTTTGGGCAAGGACTCTCTTAACGGCTCTGCTCCCACGCTTCAACAGGGTTGCCATGCCATGCAGGGAGTGTGGATCTCCCCTGAGCACGGAAGAGCAGTCATATGTTGATTTTAGCTGAGGTGAATGTGGCCCCGTGGCTTTAGAATTACAGTGAAAGCAGCCCTGGTGGAATAATACACTAAACTGATTGCAAACTTGATATTTTTAAAAATCTGTTAGGTTATGAAAGATTGCATCAATTTACTAAGTCAATTAACTTTTAAATAAATAGAGTGTACACTTATATTTAAGGAAACAAACAAACAAAAAAAGCGCACCACCACCACCACCAAAAACCTCACACAAGGCAAACAAAAGCCTTTTCCTTTGGTGTAATAGGCAAGGACCTGATACAGGAAGTGTTTTTCTGTTGGGACAAGCATTGTTTCAAAATATGCACTCTTGCTGTCAGAAAGTTCAGGAGATTGAGTGTAGTCCTTCCTTTGTGTAATGCACAAAACAGAGTATTGTGCTTGCATGCTTATGGCAAGATTCAGTATTATGTCCTGCTCACCAAAAAGGAAGTCAGCTTTCTGTTGCACAGCTCAGGGGTGAAAACTGTTATTTTGATGTTAACCAAAGAGAAAGAAAATTTCTTCTTTTGAATTATGTGTGTTAAGTTAGGAATATTTGAGTAACTCATGACAGTCCTGTGAAGGTCATTAGACCATATACTTACTTCCCTGTACAATTTTGAAATAGGAATAGTTTATGCTTTTCCTGATGCTTTTCATGTAACAGCCTCAACATATGAACTGAACTTCCATTAAGCTTCCTAAGATTTCTCTGGAGTATGCATGTGATATAGTTATAATACTTTTGCCAGATATGGCTGGATCCAAGCTTGGTCTGGAGAGGAACATTTTCCCAGAGTAGCTGAGACCAGCTGCTGAGTCCTGTATCTTCTCTTCTCCCAGCAAGGCAAGCCGGGGTTATGCAGATGGTATTTTCATGTCAGTGCAGATCAAGCTGTGCATTAACCTCATGGCATGGACTAAAATCATTCTGCAGGGCTGCCTGTATTCAGTGGGAGAGGAATGCATATTTTCTTCTTTTCACAAAGTGGCATGCAAAATACAAATATCAAGAGATCCGCTTGCCTGCCCCGCAACATTTTACGTGCTGTTCTTTTAAAAAGTTAACGGTATATTGTAACCCAGACATCTGACCTTCAACAAAGCACAGCCCCACCATGACACTCCTCCTCCTTGGTCTGTCACCACCTTTTGGAAAGTTGGTCTTATAGCAACTTCTGTTGGGCCCCAGGCAAGTAACCAAGGTCCATGAAAGCAGAAAAAACCCCACCATCTTCCTTCCTGCTACTGGCTGGAACATATATTCTTAAGCTTCTCAGACCCTAAAATCTTTTCTTCAAGAATTCTTGACCTATCTGAAGAGAGGAGAGAGACCTTTGCCAGGCATGAACTTGAGAAAATATCACCTGCTGGAGACACAGAAGTACTAACTCCAGAAAGTTTAAAACTTCAGAATTATGGCAGTGCCCTCTTGTTCCATGGACATATTTTTTGAGACTTAATTGTTCCCACTATTAAAAGCTTTGTTTCAATTTTGGCTTGGGCTACATTATATCATTGTTCCATTAGACAGCTGTAGGATGCATCAACCTACATGAAACTTCTGTGTCAATCTCTTATGGCAGCTGCATTTTTCACGTGGAAGAAATGAGAATCTTCAACACTTAGACAGTTACTGTCCACCTTACAGCAACATCCTGAGTAACTGATCCCTTCCTTGCACTCTGTTTGCTTTTTTTAGAGTCCACCATGGTACCTTCTCTGCTCGTGCTTTGTCTTGGAAAGACTTGGCCACCAGATACTGTTGTGTTTGTGGATGATGCTGTGTTTGATGATTTTGCCCAGGTGCTACATTTAAATCTTACAGGCATAGGGAAGTGGTGTGAGCTCCAGCAGCACAATATTGTGTGAGCAGCCCAATGCTGGCTTTACTGACCTAGACTCTTAATGCTAAATGCTAATGGAAATCTGCCAGGTACATGTCCTAGCTGGCTGTATCAAAGCAATAAGAATAACAAATATATTAATAGTGGTGCTTAGATTAGAGAGGAAAACCTAGAGCATTCTGGTCTGGTTTATAAGGTCCTGCTTATATCCAGTTGCTCATATAGCTCTTTCTTTTCATGATTCACTCCCGCCACCTGTTTTGCCTTAAATTTTTAAAAAAAGTAAGCTTTTTGGGATAACATTTCCGTAAGTTTTCTTTAAAAACTGCTGAAGTCCTTAGAATAAAAGAAAGTTTCCCATCTCATCAGGGTTAATAATAGGGTTTTTTAGAACTAGTTTGTTTGCTTTGCAGAAATAAGTTAATTTTTGGTGTTTTTTGCTTCCCCTGGACTTGAAATGAAATTTTTCATTTGGATTACTTGTTTCCACTTGACCAGCAACCCTCCCAGTCAATTATTTGCATAGTTTAATCTGCATCTGCCTATGTGAAACTGAGTTTTCTGTTCCGCTTCTCTTCTGGAAAATGACTGAAAATATCAATGGATTATCTTATAAATTAGCAGTATATTATGTCTTATATTGTGTGCAGAAGGTGTGGTAAAAGTAAGAAAGGTATCCTAGACAAGGGTAACAGATATATGGTATGGCTTTCATATGCAAAGAGATGGAACAGAGTAGGACTTCTGAGCTTTAAAAAAATATTCAGATGACATAAAAGAGGTACATGAAGTCATGGTTATTTCAGAAAATGTAAACAGAGAGTTCACTGTTTCTCACAATAGAAGGATGAGGGGAATCCAGTGGTGCTACTAAACAACAGGTCTAAAAGACAGAGGAGTATTTCTTTTATAGCAGCCACAGTCTCATTTTGTAGCACACTTTGCTAAGGAGGCTTAAGTTTGGAGAGGATCAGTAAGAAATTAGACTTTCTCATGGTTTGACCAGTTTGAAACAAAATTGAAACAAACATTCAAGGCACATGTGAAATTCTTCCCTGCTGCTGTTGCTGCTGCTGCTTCTTCCTCTCAATTGGTTTGGCTTCACAGGCAGGACCTGTCTGGGAGCTGTTGATCCAGTGGGCTGGGCGGGACATGTGCTGGTCCTGCCTGGCCAGAGACACTGGGCAGCCCAACATCAGCAGCTGTTTTCAAATGTCAGAGAAGAAAACCACTGGCTCTGTGACACGCGTGTGGTTGCACCCTTTGCAAAAATGCTTTACACGTGCGTGTGGTGAACACAAGCGTATCAGAAGGTTTGAAGTAACAAGGGAATAGAAATGCCAGAGAAAAGTAATGTGTAGTTTGTTATGCTTCCACAATATTTGCCTGAAGATGCAAAACAATTATCTAATTATTGGCATCGGGAAAGGAGAAATCATCATGCACAATCTCTGCAAGAGTCCTCAAAGGCTATCCTCCTTATTTAATTTTTCCTAGGAAAAGCTATCTGAAGGGAGCTGGTGCATAATGAAGAATGCTGAGAGTCATATGCATATTTTCATATAATATTTTCACAATTCCAATGTGGTATGTGATCCTGTGATAGAAGTGGGCAGCAGAACAGTGAGAATGTGGCCATTATATATTTTATAGTTTATAAATTAGTTTCCTTTTTTCTGTTTTGGTTGGTTTTTTTTTTTTATTCTAATTGGCATATCTTCCTTTCTGAAAATTGATTTTTCAGTTCAAAGCAGCATTCAAAGGAAAATGAAGAAACTGAAGACATTTTGAATGCATTTACATACTTCTAAATAACTAATCCACTTTTTCAGGGAAAATGAGAGACAAGTATTTACATTTACTCACCTCAAAAGAAGCTGTGAAAATATTAACACTTTCATCCAATTTTACTTATGCCAGCAATTCTGTTTTTTCTGTAAGAAGTCAGCACTTTTTTTACCTCAGTCTAGGACACACATATCTCGAATTCTCAGGTAATAGCATGGGGTATGTAGGCATGTACAAGTAGCTTACAGCTGCTGGACTTTGGAGTTGGCCTTGCCTTGCTCTTTGATCATAAGAACTTTTTGAATTATTAAAACCTAAGGATTTGGGTTTTGCTGTGCTGATATACTTAACCTACGCTTGAGCAATGAACTTCACGTAAACACTGTTAACAGTGCCAGCAGCCTGTGACATGCAGTCATTTCTAGTTCATTTAAGGTTCAGAAATGAAGTCACCTTCATGCTAACAGTAGATCATTCACCTCATACAATTTAAAATGTTATTGCTCATGGTGTTGTTGGTATAAAATGTCAATATGATGCTCACCTTGCATGTGGGAATGGTTATTAGTCTGAAACTGCTTTCTGTTGGTTACTCAGGCTGAACGCTACCACGTAAAACTGCATTTGTTTGTTTGTCCAAAAGGATTTAGGATTGCACATTGTCTTTATCCATGGTAAACATTTTGTTATATACAGTATACTAATTATTGTTGAACTGAAGTGTTTTTCTAGCCCCAGTGGCATAATGGAAATTATACTTCAAACTACATAATATTCTTGGAAAGGGAATATAGACTTAGTAAAGAACATCATCATTTTGCTATAATGATAACATACCTATTTACATAATGATAATGTACATATTTACTGCCAAGAATGTTTGTTCTGCATTAGTGTTCATAGTGTGGCGGGGAGAATTGCAAAATGGAACTTCAATTTGTGCCTGGTGGCTGTTGTCTTGCAGGGGAGCAGAGAAGGGAGAGCAGGCAATGGTGTGTTTCTGGAAAAGAGAAAGAAAAAGGAGTAAGGCTGTGTTCTAGGCTTGCATTGTGTATGAGATCTGATCGGCACGTGCCCATTTGCTTTCCTTTCTTCTTTTTTTTTCTAAGGGACCTTGTCTGTTAAGTAAGTGAAAATCCTTTGTGAGATTCCTGGCAGCAGGCATCAAAAAGATGCTAAAAATCTATGTTAGCTATGTGCTCTTTCTTTGAACACATTCTCAAGTAATGCCACTGTTGGAATCATTTAATCTGATAGATAAAAAAAAAAATCTACATTTTTGGTTTCATTTCAAAACCTGTAAATTTTTGTATACATCTAAAGAAACAGGAAATCTTAGTCTTGGAGGAGACAAAAAAAAAGTTAGGAGACACTGTTTGGTGAGCTGTCATATGTTTTCTGAACTTTTTGTAATAGGAAGAAGTCTCTAAAGAGCCCTTTTCTTCACTCCTCTAACAAAGGCATGTCCCAGTTTATTAAAAAATCATACACAACAATGCTGCCTGCCAGGTTTTATAGCCCTAATGAAAATTTGGTCGAGAGCACAAAAAATATCTGGAAAAATGCCTGAAATTTCCCTGTCGCAGATGTTTCAACAGAAGGTGCTTGCATGCCATTCGTTAATGTAACGCCATACGGGACTCGGTATGACCACTGCAATAACCAGTAAGTAACACACGCAGTGTGCGCATCACTGCGCCAAATTTTCCGTCTGTTGTGTGGGGCTTGTATCCTGTGGATTGAGACGTACCTTGATAAAACTGTATTGTCATTGAATGATAATATTTGTGGATCACTCTGCTAGAAAACATCCTATCAAGAATGTGGGAGGTCTGTGTAAAGTCGGTGCAGCTCATTGGTATTGCAGTCAGTTAGGAAGGATGGGAATGTTCATATTTATGCCCCTTTTTTAGCCTATCTTTCAGATGCCAATTTACAGGAGCAGCACTTCAGATATTAAAGCACTTTCTCTTTGAGAGAGGCTGTTGAATTTTCATCTCAGACATTATGTAATTAAAAGGGGCATGTGAAATACAGTAATTATCGATACAGTGGAAAAATTACACAGATATAATATTCTCCTGGGATAATTATTTTTGATTTTGTAAGTTTAAAAGAGGAATGGACTAAAAGGAAAAAGAAGAAAATTCTGGAGTACGCTGTACTTCATCAGCTCTGGTCTTGTATGCGGACAGGCAGAGAAGCACCTAAATAACCAGATACATACATTTCCCTGTGCACACAGATGAATATTGTCTTCTGCTCTTGGAGGGGAAGATGTGGAGTATACTGCTTTGATTTTTGTATGTCTGAGGGAGGTGATGTGGATTTCTTCTACGAGCAGAAGCGCGTGTTGTGCATACAAATCATCCATGCTCTGGTGAGGATGTACATGAGTGCTTCTCATGGGTCAAACCAACACCCTTAGAAACACTTCTGCAAGAGTTAAATTTTCTAATGACGAGGGGGTTGAGATGCTTTTATGATCTTTCATAGTCTTCCGCTCTGTTCAACAGTAGGATTTCCTGGAGAGTCTGCTGTCTGTTTTGTGCCATAGTGATCAAAACAGGGAAAAGTGCTGAGTCTGACTTACCTAGAAACTGGATTTGGGTTCAAGATTGAGGAAGGGCTGAGATTCAACAGAAATCAGGCTTTTCCTGTCAGCTAAGAGAATCATAAAGGTACCTTCATGTTTGATTAAACATGTCTCTAGGAGATTTCATTCACAATTAAAATGAATCTGGAAGATCATTATGAGCTTGACGCAGAAGGAAAATCGCTGAAACAGGTTCAGAGCATAGGGTTGTGAAGCTACGTTCAGAGAACTTGAGTTTACACTTCATATGAAATGCTACTTTGCTCTGTAGTGGTCCTACTAGACTGATATCCCACTTCTGTAAAACCAGTTAGGCTATTTATGCTCTTCCTTTATTTCAAGTGTCGCTTCTTTTCTTGGATAGAACTAAATATAGATGTTTCTAAGAATATGTAAACCATAATAACTAGAAGTGACATCTCCAGACGAATGGAGACCACTATATTGTAATAGATTGTACTTTTTGTTTGCCAAGCACTATTTATAGGACAGTGCTACTGGTTTTTTTTTCATTTTATTTCCTATGTGCTTTCATGTATAACTTTTCATTCATAGTTCAAACCTTAGAGCTTCAAATTAGGTTTCTGCCAGTAGGTTTTCATGATGTTATGGATTCAGAAGAGTGCCCAGGACATTCCTATTCAAGAGAGTAATCTATCTTTAGCTGTTCCATAGCCAAGTTCACAGTCAGGTTTGCTGCTGTTGCCAGAGAAGAAAGAGTTGAGGTGCCTCCAGTTTTGGCTCCTTGAGGTGTCATCAAATGCCCCTGCTGTGATTTCGGCAACAAAAAGGACCAGGCAGCCCAAATCTCTGATGCTGGTCTCCATCCCAGTTCACCTTCTTTGGACCATTCTTCCTGTGACAGGAATGTCCTGACCATTCTCAAGTTTCTGCCATGCCAATGTTGAAAGACCCTGAGTCTGCTCCACCATTTAAGACGAGGTTGATAGAGTTTAGTCGCACCAAATGCAGTGTTCCTGGGACTTCTGCATGAAAATTGCATAGAAGCCAACATAATCTCATCACGTGGAAAGTTTGCTTAATATTGTCTCAGGAAGAGTGGGCACGTAAGAACTGCCTCTAAAGCCTTTGCAAACTGAACCTCAAGAAACTTGCAAACAAAATGTAATTGTATGAATGGAAAAAATGTAATTATCCAACCTTTCCTTTGATCTGGGAAGAGATCAGCATTATTAGAGTGAATTAATTTCAATAAGTCAATGGTATCTGTTGGTTCTACAATCATTATTATCTATTTTTCCTGGATATAGAATTGATTGAATTTGAAAGTCAAATTTCCCTGCGCTGTATAAACCCTTTTTCTAGAAGTTAAAGTAAGTGGCTATTATAGAATTGTTCTAAGGAAAAGAAAAGTATGGGGAGGTGGAGCACATGGAAGAAAAGAAAAGAAAAGAATAGGAGGCACTTTCATTAATGCCCACCAGGCTAAAACATGCTGCGAGGGTTGTGTTCTAGCCTGGTGTCTCAGAAAAGAGGTGTGCTGTTTTATTCCTCTAACCACCTATTTATTTGTAATTTGTTTTGCCTTTTGTAAGATTTCTTTTTGCTTTTGTAAGCACTCACCTGCTCTATTTTCTCACTGGCTTCAGCAGGTAGATTCCTTTTTATATTGCCTCTGGAAGTACATAATTTTCTTCAGGTATTTTAATGAACTTGGACAGTATTAAGGATCAGAGTTGGAAATGATACACACCATCCACCCCCGCTTCCCAGGAATTCCTTGACAAGCAGGATCTTACATCCCTACCCAAAACTGCAGAGCCACTACCTATGTCTTCATCTCCCAACGCTGTTTTCAGCTAAAGTGTTAGAGCACCTGAGAATGATCCTCTATGGGTCATTCCTTTTGGCCCCCTTTATGGCAGAATATGCACACTTAAAGGTGATGAATCTGCAACTACAAGAAGAGTGGGAATTTGCAAAGCAGTTGCCGGAGCCCTGCCCAACCTGGCCATTTGCACAGGCACATAAACACAAGGGCAGTGCAGGAAAGGAAACCAAGCAAAATTGTCGCATAAAGTATGAAATTTCCAGCCTGGCTGACAAAAAGAGAACCCAGACACCTGCAAAAGAAGTTTGACCTTGCAAGATTTCAAGTAAAATCTTTCTATGAGCAGAGATGTTAAGGCCATACACCAGAGCAAGGGCCTTTCTCTCCTCTCGAGTGCCAGGTTATAGACCCCAAGAACATTTCTGATTCACTGATTTCCTTTCTCTGGGGAATCAGTCTTCCCCCCAGTGTCTCTTTCATTCATTTGCATTTTTTTATTATTATGCACAACTTTTAATAGTGATAAGGCAGACTTTTAATTGTGATAGGGCAGTGCAGTTCATTAGGATATGTTTCTTTGGAAGGAATGAGTCTCCTAAAACCTCTGTACTTTTCTTTGGTACCTGTGTAGTGTAGGTATGTTGATTTGCTTGGATGTTTCTCATTAGTACCACCATAAGTGAGA
Source organism: Rhagologus leucostigma (assembly GCA_013397725.1). Lineage (NCBI taxonomy): Eukaryota > Metazoa > Chordata > Aves > Passeriformes > Rhagologus > Rhagologus leucostigma. Next base: position 829,032 of record VZTD01002184.1, on the reverse strand, counting down.
TTTTTTTACAAACTTGGTGTGCATTTGTGCATGTGTGAGGAAGTAAAACAAGGAGAGAGCAAGGGAGGATTAGTTTCATTCATTAACCCTGAAATTTCCATTAAATTTGCGAAGTCAGAGGCCAGCTGTGTTACTGTTAATCAACATAAAAAATATTTACTCTGTGGCAGCAATTTTCTCAAATACACTGCACTGTGGCAAAGTCCCTATGAGTCATTTTGACACATCATAATTCATTTGCTGAAAGACCATTTTGTATATAAGAACGACCATATACACACTGCAAATTTCCAGTTTTATGGGACACTCATCTTCAAGAGCATATAAAGAACCTCATCCATCTCTTTGCAGCACAAGGCTGTTCCTTTTACAGTAATCAATACTGTCCTGTACATTTCTGTGGAATTCAGGGTATGATGCTTTCACTATTTATTATGAAACTGGAGATGAGAACATTTATAGATTTTTATTCTGTTTCATCTACCCTGCACTCAAAAATGTCCACAAAGAGGTTTTTTGTGTCTATATTTTGCCTACTTCACTCTCTGCACCCAACAAGTTTTCTTTTAGAACTCCTCATCATGGCTCAGAACTTCCATCTGTAAGAATGTCTTGTTTTTCTACAGACAGGTGGTCAACTTCTCTAATTTAGCCAAACTAAACATCTAAAGCTGTTATTCTTGGAAAATAATATGGAATGCAAAGGGTTTTCTTTTTGGCCAAGAAATGACTGGCAAGCAAATGGGATAGCTAAAATAAAATTAATTTTACCTTGTCAACCCTCCAAAACCATTATAGATTGGTACTGCTCTTCCTTGTCTTGATTCTCCACAGGACAGCGATAAAATCCTATTGGTATTGGTTATTATGAAATGGCCTTACAGAACTAGCAGATCTTTCAGACTAGCTCATAATTATCTCTTAACAAATCACATGATCAATTGTCATTAGTCTCTATGTGTATTTTCCTTCCACTGTCTCATTTTATACATTTTTTATTTCATAACTTCACTTTGGAGTATCTCACTGTAGGTAGAAACTATCTGGGAACCATAGTATTACTTATTTTTTGTAGATCCAAGGCCTTGGAGAGCATCATTTTTAAGTCATTTTCCTAAAATCCTTTTGAAATACCTTCTTTACTGTTCAAATACTGTTATTAAAAGATTGGTAACTGAAAGGTAAAATATGAGAAAGTATGAGGGAAGAAGCAATGGAAAAATGAACTCTTCAAATACAGTGTATATGTATGTATATGGTAGAAATATGAACAAGTTCTTTCTATAGGAGAGGAAACAGGAATAATAAAAATACTTTTTAAGAACATGAAAAGTTTTGAAGGTTGTGTGTACTGTCTGAACAGTCAAGAGTTTTTATTTGCAGTTTTCCAGATGCAGATGATATTGCCTATCTGATCTAGCAGTATTGGCGTTATTGCGTGAGTGTTTCACTGCTGGAAGGGAGCAGTTCAGAACTTCTCTGTTGACTTCTCAAACATAAGGTAATACAACATGCACAACTGCTCAGCATATTTACCCCATCTGTATATTGTATTCCAGCTTGCTAGCTAACACCTGGGATATCACAGAATCACAGAATAAGCTGAGTTGGAAGGGACCCACAAGGATCACCAAGTCCTACTCCTGGCCCTGCCCAGGACACCCCAAGAGTCACACCATGTTGCTGAGAGCGTTGTCCAAATGCTTCTTGAACTCAGTCAGGCTGGTGCTGTGACCACTTCTCTGGGGAGCCTGTTCCAGTGCCCAACCACCCTCTGGGTGAAGAACTTTTTTCTAATATCCAACTTAACCTCCCCTGGCACAACTTCAGGTCGTTTCCTCAAGTCCTGTCACTAGTTACAATTACACACCGTTTCATACCACAGTGGAAAAGTTACACTTCTTAGAGAAATTTATGCACAATATTAAGGTTCAACCTGTTAGTATTTCTGTATCTGTTGTAAGGCTGTACAGCTCTGTAAGCAATTAAAACATTTTAAAAATTCAAAACTGTTTTTTTGACTGATGGAGCTGTAACTTAGGTAGGTATTTATTTGGGAAAGGTACCCTTCTCTAATGAGATTTTGCATGCATTTCTTAGAGTTGTGAGTTACATTGCACTGGAAAGCAACCTTAAGGCATCAAGTCCATGGTCTTTGTGCTGCAATATGCCAATGGACCATACAGGCAAGTCTTTGTACTCTTCTTATTAACCTTTTTGAGGTAGCCATGCACCAGCATATCAGAGAGACATAATTCCTGCTGTTTTAAATGTGGGAATACCCTCATACCATATTTGCCTCTTTTTTATGTTGCTTTTCTTCAGGATCATATTGATAGCTCGTAGTCATCCTGTGACTGACTCACATTGCCAAGTCCATTTCTTCTGTCATCTCCTGCCGGTGACTTTACACGTCCTAGCAAGCTGTTTTCAGAAGCCGATGAGCTGCTGTGGATTCAAACCTATGCAAACATGTTGGTTATTGCTATGTGCATGCCTCCTTCCATCCAGCATCAGAGCTCACTGGTCTTACCCCAGAACTTAGCTTTATGTCTGTATCCTAAGGGAACTCTAAATGAGACACCATGAAATATCATCTTGCCCTTATATCAAAAATGGAGATGAGCCTTTCTTGAAGAGGTGGACAAGGTGTGCTTCACTTACTCCTGAGAAGTGCTGTACTATAACTGACGATGTTTATGAGTGGAAACCAGCCACCCAGCACTGGCAGTGTCCCAAACTGTTCCTATTCCAACCAGCCACACGCTTTACTTGTCACTGACGGATTCACGGTGTGTGTGCAGTGGATGACTAGTGGTGGCTTTGTGTTGCCAGGGCACAGTGCCACAGAGCTGCATTTCTCCTCCGCATGGCCTCCATTTGCCTTTTTCCGCATGATTATCACCCATCTGTTGCCCTCTGCCATGTGTGGGAGGGCAGCAGATGGGCCAGAAAACTGGAACACAGGAAAGCAAGTTCTTCTGAGAGGCAAGGAGAGAAAGCGTAAGGTCAGAAGAGAAATCCCAAGACTAGCTCCAGGAAAAAGAGCACTCCATGAGTGGGTACCTTACCATCAATAGAAACCCCAGAAAGAGAAATTAGACAAAAAGGACACCAGTCAGAAGGAAACAATAAGGATTTAATGCCTTTTGCTTCTTACCTGCAGAACCATCAGTTTATTCAGTTTGTTGACTTACCTGTAAGGACCATAGTATTTATTTACCTACATAATACATCATTGCAAACCCATGGTGTTAGGCACATGAACAATACAGCTATTTCCAGTCTTCAGCTGTGGCACTTTAGCCTAGAGGCTACGTGATATGGATAAGAAACCAAGATGATGTCTACAGAGCCATCACAGTGCCCTCAGCATTTGCAGCCTCTCTAATAGATTGGTAAGAAAAGTAACAGTGTTTCCTAACTAATGTTTTTTTACCTGCAGAAAAAATAACATTTCATAAATGCATGTCACCACGGTAGCAGAGATCCTACATGTAGTAAACCAAGTCATATTTCTTCAGCACTAATTCTACTAGGTTCTCATCAACAGATGCTTGTTGATGTTCCCATTGGTCGTAAACATACTCATTAAAAAGAGCGTAGGCTTTCTCTTTTAATTTATTTATTTTTGACTGACAATACCAAGGATTACTTTGAAGCAATTGATGTTTTTAGCAGGGGCAGCTTGTGAATCTGTATCTCTTTTATTTGTAGTTGTCAGTGTCATTCCATTTGATTCCAGTGAGAAATTAAAGTTTATGCTCTCGAATCCACTGATGTTAGATGCTGATTAAATGAATATTTCAGTGTCCCTCCAGCATCAGGTAGAAATAATGTATGCAACTCCCAAATCCCTTCAGAAAGTAGTCCCAAAAAGTTTTTCTGAGAATATGCAAACGCTATGCTCATCTTTACCTCCACCTCTTCCACTGGCCCAGCCACAATGCAGATAGAAGTGTAAAAAATTGTGCCTTAAACAGTATTTCTGAGTTTTCTCCCTAATTATCATGATTTCGCAAATGCCATAATATTTGATACTCTGTGAAGCTGAGCATCAGAGTTGTGGAGAGATGAGTATTCAGCAAATGCTCAGCACATGTACAGCATTTCAGAGATTCAAGTCCTCACTCTAAAGAAAATAAATGCAAGGGGAATTATGAATTACATTGCAGGGGAACTTAAGATACAGGTGGCAGGAATCTAATGAGGAGAAATAAAGTAGTGTTCAATGAAAGAAAAGAAGACATAATTTTAATATGTTTGTAAGCATCCAATTAGTGATAATAAATAAAATAATGTATTTATATTTATGTTTATGTTTATGTTTATGTTTATGTCTATGTTTATAATATAAATAAAATAATAAAATTAGTTATATTTTCTTGAATGGCCACATGTGTATGAGTATGATATTTGTAATTAGCATTGATTAATGCCTAACACTTACTTGTGATGTAGGGCTGAGTGTCTGAGGCCTTCAGCATCACACAGGATCATGCATTTTCAGGTGCAAATGAACTGCATGCTACTTCCAAGTAATATCAGATGCTAAACTCAAAGTATGCCCTGATTTATTCCTACAAAAGGCTTGTCAGCAAGCTTTATTCTTTCATCATGAGCGACAACCAGTGGTACAGCACTAAGCTACGAAAGAGCTCTGGGTGATTTGGGGAGAGGAGAACAAAGGGAAGTCCTAGTGATTTCTCAGGGGGGTAGAGTAATGTCTCATCTTTCATACTCTGAATCAGGCAGAACAGGAACTTGAATTTAGGTCTTCCTTGTTAACGGCTAACCAGTCCTCTGTGTTCTCTCAGGTAAGAGCCAAAAAGAACATTTTCAGTGAGGTGTCACTACCAAATGTGCTGGAATTGGACTCAGAGGCTCCAGGCGTAAGAGGTGAAGAAAGACATGAAGCAAATGTTGGCAGTCAGCTGGGCAGGGGCCCCATTTCTGGTTTGGGGTCACTACAATTTGTTGACACAAGCCATTTTTATGTTATTGGAAAATTTATTTTTCCACTGCAAAAAAGAAAAAAACATTGAAACTCTGAAGGCTGTGAGAAAGTGGAACCGCTGTCTCCTCCTCAGCTCCTTGAGTGGTTTCTGGTTGTCACAAAGTTGACCATCCTTTGGGCCATCTTGCCATGCAAGCCTCTGCCGTAACGAGTGCACTGTTTATAATCAGTACTAAGATACAAAAGAGAAATCTCTGGCTCCTTCCCATGCTTTGTAGTCAACAAAAATCTGTTCAGAGGTTTGAATTTCCATGCAAATAACCCCCACATCTGCAATAGTCGAAGGAGTGGAAAATACAGGAGAGTCTTTGGAGAGTTAACACCCAGACCCTGTGAACATGAAGATGATTATTTTCCTCTACAAGGCTTTTTCGCATGTGATAAGCTTGGCATGTTGCCTTGGTTAAGTGTCAAGCCCTGAATGTTTTTGGTTTTGCCCTGGTGGTCCTGAGGAGTTACTGGAATACTTGTTGGACCTGTTTTATATCACTGTGTGCACTGATAGTGACATTGAGAAGAAACAGGTAGAGGAATGGAAGGGGGATCTGGATTTTCTCTTGTTCAATTCTGATAGCAGTCTCCCTGTCTGCCCAGGCAGCCCTACAGCTTCCTCCAGTCTTTCTTTGGCTCTTTGACTGTGCTTTTTACATTATTACATTGTAATCTCTTCTTGCTTTTTTTTTCTCTCTCTAGCTCCCAAGGGATAGTTGTCAAAACTCCTTATCTGTTGATGAATGAAAGGAATTTTTGTCTCCACTGCCTGGAACTGGTTAATGCAATTCTGGACAATACCGCTGGGTCACTGAGTCAAGTGAACAGCAGAAGTTTAAATAGATAGAAAGATTTTGTTTGGTGCCAGTTTGTATCATCATCTGAAGATATTTTCTGCCATGCAAGAAAGTGAAAAAGACAAGACTGAAGGCAGCTGTAAAGAGTTTCTAGAATTGAAGGATAAACATTACCAAATTCTGCAGCTTAAATGCTGGCAGTGGAAATCAAAAAAGAGATGCTTTAACATTTGCACTAAAAGGCATTTTCATTTTGTTGTTGGAACACTTTTTCTCATTACTGTTCATTAGAGTCTGATGCCAATCATGTTGTTGTGTGTCTGGTGTGAGAAATGGTACTCTTGGCCAAAACCTGCTTATCTGGGTAAAGACAATAGATATTGTCTGTGAACACAAGACTGAACAATAACAGCTATGCTCTTTGGCAGTGACCCAAATCCAGTTCTATAAGGTCCTGTGAGTTAACATCCATTGAAATGACACCTTGCACAACTGAAATTTAAAATAATAAGAAAATACTTAAAAACCCTGAAACCTAAAGCCCGAATTATTTTCTATTTTCAGCATTTTTTGTTAACTTACAGTGCTGAGAACAATCTTGAACCTGCCTTTGTTGAAGCCAGTGACAAACATATTGCTTTCAGGGAGCATGAGGCCAAGCTCTACCTGTTTGCTACAGACACAGTACCACTGTTTCCTAATCTTGGACTGACAGCTCTGTTTGGGACAGAAAAATCTTTGTTTGAAAAAATAGATAAACTGCATGTGTCTGTGACTCCTGAACTCTCCATAGTTCATTGAAATCATTATTAAAAATGATTACTCATAGATTCTTGTGTTGATAACACTTCCATATGACCATATGTAGTCATAGAGAAAATTCATGTATTTGTGCAGAAATGTGCGTTACCCTGAGTAGAAGCTTCATCCCAGTATTTGCACAAACAAAGCTCTGCCTGGATAAACACGAACGACAGACAATCAGCAAGGAAGTATTCCTTTGAATGGAAAGTCTTGGCTTGGAGCTTGAGCCAGACTCCTGGAAGCCAACAGGAGTCATCCCATGGCTTGCAATGAGCTTTGTATCATGCCCTTTATTCATAGCAGTGTTTGCAAATCATCTTTTGCAGTATTCACCCAGCTGAAATCATACTGCAAGCATATTCATATGGTATATTCACATAAATATGTGCTGTGATTCATAAACAAATTATATTTGCATCTGTCGACTATGGCTGGGGAGCAACAATAAGAAAATAACAACAAAGAGGAAGGGGAGAAAAAAGTGATAACTGTGTGACAGTGAAAGGAAGAAACTCAACTACATTTCTTTATCATCCCAGGTATCAGGTAGCAAGGGCTTAAAAAGTTCCCTTAGAACTTTCAAGAGAGTTCTATACAGAAAAAAGCTATTTAATTCCTGTAGACTAAAAATGCCATTGTTTATTTCAGACCATTTCAGGAAAATGTTTATACAGTAACTCTTGCACTTTCAATCTCTTGCACTTCTAATCCTGTCTTGACTTTTCAAGAATGTCCTTTTTATACACCTGAATTTTAACTTGAAAAGCCAAAATGAATGACAGAAGAATTCAATGACAGACGGATTCAACACCAAATTTAAGGTTCTCTGGGGACAGCTGTTGCACTGCAGTAAAAAATTGCATATTAGGAAAAATAAAAGGCTTTCTTTGGTGTGTGTATGCACACATATGCTCACACTCTAGAAAAGCCAGTTTTAACTTGAAAACAATAATTTTTACTTCTGTTTCCTTAGGAGAGTGCCAGCATTTGTTTTTATTAATTCTTTCTGTAACACTTTCTTCTAAGCTGAGAAAATGACCTCTAAGCTGATTCTGCCACCTCTGGTTTATGAAAACGTGTCAGTACATATGATTAAAGAAACACCTACTTAATCATCCTCCTAGGTATGCCAGGACTTGTAGGCAACCAGGCAAGATCCTTGTCACCCCCCCACCCAGACGTGTGTCCATGCAATGCACTGAGCTGGCTTATATGCAGTGTTACAATACTGTTTCTTCCCAAGCCTTGAGCCAGGCTTTGAAATGCATTACATGTTTTCACTTGTTCTTGTTCCGAATCCCGTCCCCTCTGTACAGACTATCTATAAAAGCAGGAATCAGCATTCTCAAAGCAGACTAATTGTGTTGGATGCCCAATTAAAGACAAATTAAATGGGCCTGATTTCAGAAGGTGTCGAAACACACCATGGTAAGACATCTCAGTTTAGATTTCCAAAACCAGTCTTCTGAAAATTTTATTCCAGATTTTTTTAAACCCTTGGCTGTAAGGACTGAAGAAACCTTCACCGTAAGATGGATTCTCACAACACAGTGAGAATCTGTGTGAAACCTCATGTTGCCTGTCTTTGGTTTAAGAAATAAATGAGTTAATCATGAAAGCACATATCTGGGGAGTTTCAAACTATAGAATCATGCAGGCTTTGTACAGCTGGGCACTCATAATCAGTTATAGCACAAAAAGCAGAAAGGTCCTTATTACTTTCCATATAATTTTTTATTTCTCTCCAAATATCAATGTTACATTGACTGTTAATCTGAAAAACCTCATTTAATGTCAGCTTGCTCACAGTTATGAAAATTCAGGTAATGTATTCCTGCTACTAATTGTATTTGAGAAAGTGTTATTAATTTCATATATCAAGTTCGTAGTGGCCATCTGTTCCCTCCGAACTGCTGCGTCTCCCTCCATCTGCCCTGTTTTTCTTCTGCTAATCGGGTGGCAAGGGCTCAGATGATTGGGAAGTTTCACTCTGACTTTTGATTTGTCACTCATCATCAAGCCAGCTGTGCATTTTTAAACAGACTCTTGCAACGGGTGGTGCTGAATTTAAATCTTACTGTCTGATTTTTTTTTTTAAACAAAACTTTTTTTATTAAAAAAAATCAAAAAGAAGACAGATTGTATTTTCTACTGTGTAAAATGTGCTTTGCTGCCACTAATTTGGCTGCATCTGCACTCTCATGAATAAAGATGAAGGTACATGTCCAGGATACTATTAGGGACTGTGGAGAGTGGGGAAGAATTTCAAGTGTGGAAAGACACCACAAGTTTCTAGTGCTCAGAGTAGTGAGCAAGCACATGTCATGGTTCTGACTTCAGCTGGCACTGACTGAAGTTAGTGCAGACCTTTGCAAGTCTACAAACAGTAGAAAACATTAATGTTTTAAGTAGAGAAAATTGTTAAAGAAAGGTAGCCATGAATCTAGACACAACAAAGAAGGGCTACTGGTGATCACTGAAAAACTTTTAGGATCTGTTTCGTATTGCTGTGAAATTCACATTTCCCTGTCTTAAGAATGAGGGAATCATCAGACAATCAGAGGCTTTGAAGTTTTGTGAACCCCAAATTCACAGAATACTCCAAGCATTCCATCCCCAGGGGTGGCCTGTAGAAAGTGCCAGGAGCAGGGAGACCTGTAGAAGATCAGAACAATCAGGCAAGATGAACTCCGCACTCAAGAAAGTAATTTTATAATTTCTGGTACTAAAAAGGTGGTCAAAATTCTCAAACATAGCTTTTATATCCTTTCCAAAATCCACGTGGTTTTTAGCTATAATGATTCTAGATATTTCTGTTATTCGTGCAAATGCTCAATTCCTTTTGACTGTTGTTGAAACAATTCAAACCTCAAGTGAAAGATTAAATATTTATGCCTAGCACAGAGGGGATATTGCAAGAAATGATTGGCCAAAATTAAAGCAGACAAACTTCAAGCTGTACAAGAGGAAGAAATTCCCAGACAATGAGATGTATTAAAGTATGGAATAAAATTGTAAGGAATATTATGAAAGCCTCACCACTTGGCCCGTTTGAAACAAGAGCTGACAAAACACCCTAAAACATGCGGCAGTGGAAATGAGGTGAACAGGGCAGTTTATCAGGCTCCTTCTACATCATATTTCCATCGTTCTGCAATTTGATTTATGAAACCCAGACAGCACAAGGACATTTGCAAGTGGGATTATATCATAGTACCCGAAGCATATGATACTGTTTTACAACTCAGAGGTGAAGTTTGATAGCCTCTCTTTGCAGGGGTTCATGAGAACATTTCCTCTGCTTTGTATTTATGAGAGGTCTGAAAAAAAGATCACATGTGGAATCCTGTTTGCATTAGGCAGAGACAGAAAAAGAGACTTGCCAAATCTATCACCTACTCTTTGCAGTGTATTCTCCACACAGAGGTATGTTTACGTTGGATCTTTGGGGCAGTTCTGTATGGGAATAGGAATATTTTCTGTTAAAAGAAAAGTATTTCTGTTAAAGCTACTTCTGAATACAAGTACATGCAAATTTTATGTGTATCTTTTGCAATATTACAAACATCTCTGTTTTGTTTGATTTTCCCATTTCAACAGTCCCAGCGTTCTGATAAAAATATAATCAAAATTGCCGTGTTTCACCCGGGTCTTATCTGCTGCCAAGGAACACCACGAATATTACCTCTTCCTGTTGTAAAAATGTAAGTGCAGGCCAACCTGCTCTGAAGTTTTGAGAATCTTATCAAACATCTCACTTGTCTTGGTAGCACAATCCAATAGGTAAAATGTTCTACCCAGTTTCAATGGGTGGGAGCAGAAGGGCGGCAGGAGCAAGAGGAAGACTGTCACAGTGTCCCCTGTCTGACACTATTACCAGGATTTTTACAATCCTGTATGCATTCTTTCATCTCATTATATTCACAGCAAACATAATTTTTGTACATCATTATAATGCATTGTATTCACAGGTCACAGTATTTGTATGCGCAGGGGACCAGTTAAGCTCATGGTTGATCATTTCCAGGTAGACTTGATACACTTATGGGTGTAACCGTGGTAACTGAGTGTCACTTTTTTGGAACTTTTCCAAAGACATGTACCCAAATACTAGATAGGCAGTGTGGAATGAATCTCTAATTAATTTAAAAATAAATTGAGTTACAGTCCAAGCTTTGCAAGGTAGCAAAAACTCCTTTTGGATTTCAATTCTTGCTGAAAGGGCCCTGTAAACTAAAATTGAAACTGGACTCTCTTTTATCACTGAGCATTTTTATGTTACCAGTGGTTTTTTCTATAAAAAGACATTATTTGGAAAGAAAAATCAGAAGTCAAAGCACAATAAGAAGCTATCCAGTTTTAGTAAGGATCATAATGTAGCTCCTTTAATTACCTTGTATTTGTCTGTTTGTCAACTATACAGCATTTTAATCCATCCTGTGAAGAGGAGCATTTCAATGTTGATAAAAAATCATGGAAAAAAGTCATATCATGTTGTTGTTTCCTGGCTCCTCTGCAATATGAGGTCTAACTTGCTCTTAGTCTTGAATTTTTCAAGTTGCAAATGTGTCTTTTGTAAGGTCTTACATGTGTTTGCTTTTGCTGAAGTGAAGGGAACTCCATAATTGCCATTATTAATAGTTGTGACAAAATATTTACCTGGCATCATTACTTTGACTATAGTCCACATGTGTAATCTCATTCTTCTGTTTATCAGGTAAACAACCCTGAGACAATTAGTGCCATAACAAGTAAAAAGCTGGAGTAAGATCAATATCTCCTGTAACAGCTCCGAGCTCATTACACTTCAGCACAGCTATACCTTGTTGTGCAAAAGGAGTCCATCTGTCTTTCCAAAAATCCAGTTAGAAGTCACAAATGCAATGATTATACAACATATTAATACAACTACTGACATGCAAAAGTAGGTAAAAGCAGCAGATGAAAAACGTTGAGTAAGAATGCTTGTGATAAAATTAGCCCTTGTAGAGCACACTAACTCTTATCTTATGGAAATTTTCAAAACAGGGAAGATACACAGCAGAAAGACTGTCACATATAAACCTGTCACAGGAAAGGTAGTTTTGCTTTTCGTACTTGACTTGGAATCCAGAAAGGATTGCAGTACTCATCAAGGCATGTCTCAAGGTGATTTGAACGTAGATGGTGCCCAGGAAAAGAAGTTTAAATAAAACAAATGTATTTTCCTTATTTCCAGGTCACATACCAACCTCAGAACTGGTGTAATTGCCCTAAATATTCTAAGTGGCAGAACGTTCTAGACAAGATGAGGCCATTACATCACTGGTCTGCCCTGAGGAGTCCCTCTTGCACCAGAAGAGCACTGCACCAGCTTGCAGTGATGTTCTATGGTCTTGGGAACACTGAAAAACACCCAGTGCAGAAGGATTCAGAGCTTTTCACCAGGAGAAAAAGAAAACTTCCCTGAATTAACTAAACACTTCTAGTTCATCTGTGACTTTTCATTGTTTTTTATCTGTGATTTGTCATGGTTGAATTCCTGAGGAAGGTGATCAAATGGGGATGGAGACCAAATAAAAGCAAGCTATGCCCTAACCCTTTCATAATCACAAGGATAAGAGTCAGAATTTTAAAGGAATGTGTCTAAATTCATTGATGTCAATAACTATTAAATGTCTAAACACCTTTAAGTATCCAGTTTCAAAGGACTAGCCTAGAGGTCACTTGTCTTTAAAGAATATGTTTACCACAGGAATAAGCTGATACATCCACTAAGAGGTCTTGATTAATCCAATTCCTTGCTTCCCAAAGGAGCATAGCACTACTTTCCTTTCCAGTGTCTATGGCTGAGGACAACTGATGAATCTGGCACCATCAATAATGTGGCATACAATCTGTAAAATTCCTATATAGAAGAAATCCAGGCTCACAATGGCTCTTCCACTGCCTTCTTACCAACATACAGCCTGTAGATTACCATAGACTGCTATAAAAAACCACTGTAGGACACTGAGCCCGAGAGACAACCCAGTCAAGGCAAGAGGCCTGTATAATTAATGACTTATCAGAGTTGTTAGTGGCCAGAACAATCAGATTCCCCTTCCTGAAGTCCGCCTGTGGGAAAGACAATATGCAATGGCTACAGAGACAAGAGGTGTACAAAGACTTTACATAAACTTCTTTACTCTTATTTTACAAAATCTTTCCTGAGAAAGAGTTCTTAATTTTCCAGACAGGAACAGTGAAGTACAGTATATGCTAAGTTAAATTACAGACCAAAGTAATTGAATAGTTTTTGTAATACCAAAAATTGGAATAGAAGTTGGGCTCTGGCCATGTACATACCAGCACAGTAATAATTTCTTTTCCAAGTCTAGTCCTATGCCTTTTCAAATCAATTGTTAAGCTGCTAGATCAGATAATTGATGACTAACAATAAAACATGTTTCTCTCTTCTGATTTCTTTCCTATCCTTGTGACCAATGGAAAAAAAAAAGTTATGCTACGTTTTGGGAAATTATATGCACATTTGTCAATAAGAGCAGACTTAAGTAAAAAGTCATGTCCCCAAGCTAAAATACCACTATCCCCTCTCTGTATGGGTAATGGAACAGATTCACCTTCACCGTAACATTGGGCTGAATTACATGTTATAGTCCTTGACATGCTTCAACATGACTAATGTGACCCAGCTGGTCTCTGCGGTAGAAAAATGTGAACATAGAATGTGTGTTTTATGAGACACACATATAAGTTGACAACAAAAAATACCCGTGGTTTTGTTTGTGTGATTCAACCAAAAATAAAAATAAGAAGAGAGAATAAGCTTATAAGGCTCTGCAAATACACAAGCTGTCATATTTCAGTATTTACAAGTATTGAAAGGTAGTGGGTAACGGCGTGTTTGTAGACAGTGCGTTTCCAAGTGTACTTGTGTAAACTGTTCCCTCTGTCGTTTAAAGGATGACCATATAGCCAGCTTTTTTTACTGCAGTGTTTAAGCAGGAACCATATGATAGTATGTTTTATTTAAAATTGGGCTTGTACCACTGAGGCTGGAAACTTGTATCTTTAGAACAATTTCATATTGCACAGTGCCACCATATGTTGCCTACTTTAGTGTTTTTAAAGAGATTGCTTACTGCCTAAAGGTAGCATGTCTCAAATTTACAAATCACATATTGCTTGAGGGCACAAGTGAAACCATTGATTTAAGAGAATGCAATATGCTTAGTTTAAAGGTGTTAATTCAACTCTATCATCTTCCAGCTTTCCTTACACTGAAATATATATTAATATGGGGCCAGGGAAATTAAAAGATTGGGACTACAGGTTCTGTAATTGTGTTTCAGTCCTTAAAGCAAAGAAGAAACTGGCTGATTAGGTAGACAGACGCATTTAGCATAAGTGTTCTTGGAACCTCTTGAAATGAACACCCTGAATTATGAAGCTGGCCTTTTACATTTCTCATCATTAGTGTAAATGGAAAAGTAGCCACCAGTATCTTGCAACTAATTTAGCAGATGGACTTGTTCTAACATTTTCTCTGAATTACCTTGTGCATATTTTAAAGGGGAAATTTGTCATTTATTTATATATTTTAATATTTCACTTTCTTAAAAAATTTGTATTGCTCACAGTAATTTAATAAATTTCTATTCAGTGTTTGCCTTCAGATAGCTGCTGTGAATTTGAAGATAGAAAAGTCCTAATCCCTCCAGAGGTAAAATCATTACCCTATTCTCTACTGCTTTATCAATTCAAAATTAAAATATTTCAAGTGATGAAACTTCCAGTATTTTCCTTAAATACATACCATACCAAAATAATTCTCTTTGGCTTCATAGCCTAAGGGTGATGAGCACCTCTTAGAATATTGTCATTAGTATTTTATTTTGCTATATTTCTACTGATGTACCTGATGGGAACTGATGCCAAAAAATTTAAAAAATGGAGTCGCATTGTAGTGCAGTGACCCATAACAAAAATGAGTCTGTCTCCAAGAGCTCACGGTGTAGCCCTTGGGCGTAAATACACAGGTGGACAAAAAAGCAAACAAACAGTACAGAGTGCTGGTGGAACAAAGTATCTGTGCTCAAGGGTTCAGACACAGGGGGATCTTGTTGCTTGTAAGGAGGGAGATTGTGTGAAAACAGCCTTGCCCTCAGTTTCCAGCATCACCTGTGCAGATCTAGACCAGCGATCCTGTCCAGTACAGCATGCACATGGAAGGTTGGAGACTTTGAGCTATTATAGAATGAAGTCCCAGAATACTGTGGAACCAGGGGGTTCTCTAGGAGAGAGTAAAGTGCCAACTTTCTACATTTAATGGGGAAAAACACTCAGACATGCTTCATAAAGAAGCCAAGATTTGAGTCTGCTGCTACTGCAGCCTAATGGAAATAAGGGTGCCCTGCAAGAAGGGTTCAGGACAAGGGTCAGTGTTGGCAGGTTGTCTTTTCACCCCTTTTATTGCCTCACTGATAAATGGAATGCGGGAAAATACGTCAAAAATGAACACTAAAACAGAGCCTGAATAGGTCATACAATTATATGTCTTAGTTTCTGCAGTATTTCATTGTGGCTTAGAGATTGGAATGCGAAGTTTCTGAAATGACCTTTATTTTTTGCATAAATCCTGTCCATGTTTCATGTATTTCTTGTTTTCTTATAAATTTGATAATAAAGGCATTTTTAAGCACTTCGGTGACAGGTTCCAGATAGAGTGTATTTTTTGGGAAGTGCTGACACAGGCTGCTGGGTCTCACACCAGCAAGTCAGGTAATTCTTTATAGGAAACGGCTGTGACATGTGCTGAACAGAGTCTCCAGTTTCCAAAGCAAGCATTCAGTCTATGCAGCTCACAAGTCATCCCCATTAGTAAGGACCAGCACTGGCGGCGCCTTTACAATGCTTACACATCACTAAATAGTCTTCAAAAATACCGCTGTGGCTTAATTTACTAAATATTAGTATACATGTTAACTTAATACCTTTCTTTCTTTAAAAAAAAGGGCAGTTTACTGGACGCTTTCTTGTCAGGTAATAGCTCTCCGGATTAATTTAGAGAGCCCTTTCTTGTCAGCACAGGCGGCAGCCCCCTGCCATGGCCAGAGATTAGGTGCCCCCCAAGGCTGAGCCGAGCCGGTTGGCGCCTTTATGCAAGCGACCTTTGTGTGGCCCACACTGTGGCTGCCGGTTTGAAGCCTGTGAGGAGGAGATTAGGCTGTCCCCAGCCGGCCAGCCGGCGCTGGGTGTGGCTCGTTCCCATTTTGGCGAGCAGATGGTGGCAGGCCAACAGGTGCACCCCGATGGCAGCAGCGGGCCTGGCGCATCTGCTCGCCAGGCAAGGGGGAGGCTGCAACCCAGCCCCACACCAGCTGCACTGTACAGGGCAGGGCACAGGCAAGGTGCTGAGAGATGAAGGCTGGTGACCTTCAACTATTAACCTTTTTACATTACACTCTGGAAAGGGATGGTATGGTAAGAATGCTTTGATCTGAATATTATGGGATGAAAAATGACCGGAGACTAGGAGGTGATTGATTAGTGGGCTGTAGGAAGTGGTGGGCAGTTTCATTTTAGGCTTTCCAGCAAGTGGCAGGGTCTCTCAGCCACTGAAACCCACCATATCCTCCTTTGCAGCAGTTGTTTCTCAGAGCATCAATGAATGGAGACTGTTCTGGCTCTGCATTATTTTGGTTTTCTACTCAGAAACAGAAGTAGAGCAATCAAAGTGGGATTTTTGAAGCCCTTCACACTCAATCTCCCCTGTCTCCCCACCAAAAAACCCTGTCTCTTTTATGCAAAGAACACGGTCCCTACCTTGGGGTAACATCATATATCTGTTAGTTACAAGCAGCACAGGAAGGAGTGGACTCAAAATGAAGATAATACTTAATTTCTAAGAATGTTTGTCTTAGCTTCTAAAGTTTATGCTCTGTATTACCTTCTCACTTTATATATGTCTGTATTCAACCCTTTCCTTCCCAGCCTGGCCAGATCCATACTCTTCTGCCTCACACTTGCTTTGGTCCAGCCCTAGACCACCTCAGCTATCACCTTTGCACAAATAAGCAGCTCTCCAGCTGATCTTCTTGGCTCAGATTTAGACATTTTAGCTATTCTCACTTTAACTCTTCTCCCTCCCTGTTTCTCCTTTTGCTCTGCTTTTGGTCTGACTTGAGGTAAGGTCTGCTCTTCCCCCAGGGCCCTTTAATTCTGCTGATGTTCTGGGTCCCTTGCAAGGTCTTCGCAAACCTGGCAGTTTCTGCTAGACTAACAGCTGTCTCCATCTCTTGTAGCTTTGGGGCTTTCCAGGGTCAGAAACACATCATGAAGCAATGAATTTCATGAATCTCATGTGGAAAAAATATTGGCTCATATAAGCTTAGAAGAAGCCTTCTGGTCCAGAGGATACAAGACAACTTGATGGAGTCCCACAAAAAGGAGCTGCTAAAATGCAGCCAAAGATGAGAAAGGGCACTGGATGTGTTTGAGGTGGGGGAAAAAGGGTGGGTTACTGCTCTACACCTTCATGTTTTCAGAAAGTCTTAATGGCTGGGCTAAGCTGCAAGCAGTTGCTTCTTTCTGTTGGACAGCCTGAGTTCCTCCCATGGCTGGAGAAGGGACACGCAGACGCAGTGAGAAATGTTTCCATCAAAGCAAAAGTTAAACTACATAATATCTGGAAAGATGAGTGGTGGCATCCAGACTTGTCTGGGTGCCTATTTGGGCAACTGGAGAACAGCTCTGCTTGCAGTTATGTGAATCCTGAGTGTCCTTTAGATGGTTCATTTGGAGGACAATATAACTAATATTAAGCAGATTGCAGTCTCATATCAGAATTGCCAGGAAAGGGTACAGTAGCCTTCCAAAGAGGAAATTCTTTGGTGGGACCAGGAGCTGGCTATAGTGATAGAGAAATAACTTCATTAATTGAAACCAACCTGAAGAAATGGGAGATAACAGGTTACTGGATCTATAATTATAGTAAATTCTTAAGTTCATAGGTCTTAATTCTTTAAACTCCGTTATCCCTTTTTCATCTTTGCAAGGTATTGGTAGTTGCTCTGCACTTAAAGATATCAAAAAGCACTTTATTTTGAAAGAGGGAAGGCCTCTCTCAAATACATTTTATTCGAACACCTTTACTCCTAATTTCAAATGATTATTCAGAAGTTTATATTGGTGAAAAAAATAGTCAGTGTGAAATTTTTAAAGAAATTCTTACTGCAAATACAGCTAAATTCATGCATAGACATTTTCAGCAGAACTATTCATGTTTAATTTTTGTGATTTTCTCCAGCAGGTAATAAATACTTCAGCCATCACAAATACCTATATAATATTAACCTCTTTTTTCTGAGGATTTTGCAAGCCCTAAGAATAAACCGTTGTGAATATGGGCTCCATCAAAATGCTTTTTAACCACTACACAACATGCTTAAAAAGTGACAGCATACCAGTAGAGTATTTTACAAAATAATTAAGGTAGTTACAGGGCAGACATCATTCCACACCAAACTCAACAACTTATAAATATTGTCCATAAATCCTTAATACACTTGTGTATGACATTATTCTTTTCGAGTGTACTTGATTCTCCCACATCCTTTTCTCTAAGCTCTATAAAGAGTTAGGATTACTACACTATATAAACGTCTTTTCAGACCATGGCAAGCTTTTCTCCCCAGATTAAAACCTATACTGTCTTTGCTGGTAGGGATGCTCCTATTGGGACAGTCCTGGAAAGCTGACAATGCCGTTTTCCTTTGTGGGGTTGTAGAACTAGCTCAGAAGGGGTTAAGTGGCTGGAGACCAGCTGGGCTCTGTTAATCTGCAGGGACCAGCTGCTTTGTATAAAAAGGAAGACAAGAAACAGAGTGGCTAGTGCTGAGGGAAAGCTGAGGGTATTGAATTGCTAAGTTTGGGGAAGGGAGAGTGAGCACTTGTGTATCAGTCTTTTGGTGTGCTGGAAAAGGAAGAAGAGCTCTGTAGGTATTTTGGTTTGCATAAGGGGTTGCTATTGCTGGTAGTGATTGGCAGCCCACCCAGGATACTCGCTTTTAGTTCTTAGGCACTCCTAAAATGATGGCCCTGTAGGGTAAAGCTGGTAATTGAGCAAGCCATGGTTAATAAGTCCCAAACTGTCTCTGATTTCAATTGAATGCTTTTCAAAAATTAAAAAAAAGAGAGCAGTGGAAGCTTTTGGTATCTTCTAGAGCCCTGAAGTAGGAGCCAGTGCCCTCTCTTTTGGCTGTCCCAGCAAGTTGTCTGATAAATACAACTTGTATTTCTCAAATGTGACAAAGGCTTTCATCTGCCCCAGTGTCCACTGATTGTGCTTGTCTGTATCACATGACTTCGCCTCATGTAACACTTGTCTGTGACAAATAGGCTGCAGAAGGGAAACCCTTCAATAGTTTTTACTACTTCTCTTTACATATTAACTCTAAGAGACTTTAGTGTTTATTTCACTGAAGCTGCTTTGAATGAAAAAACTCTGTAAGCAGAAGTTGAATTGCATAATACAAAGCTATTAAACTATATTTAGTGATTCCATTAGAAATCTGCTGTTGAGCAAGGCAGAGCATATGGAGAGAAGTTGGTGAAAACCTGATTAAACATTTATATGGGGCATATTTTGATTTAACTTGCATAAATAATTCATTTTTTTGTTGTTGTTATTTTTTTGTTTTCTTTCCTTCAAAACCACCCTTTTCTACACCTGCTCTGCTAAAAATAATGCTGCTGTAGCTGCACTGAAGTAGTAGCAGACGTGAGTGGGTATCTCATACCTACCCATTTGCACTGGAGGCTATTTCTCTCAGGTTTGATAGGCCTGTATCCTTTTGAGAAACAAAAAACTTTATTCCATAAAATCTGCAGTAGTTTTATTTTGTCCTTACAAATATTAAAGTAGTGATGTTCCAAGGGCAGTAATTATTATGCAGAAGTTAAGTTGTGCTAGGAGTCCAGATCAATGGGAGAATTTCCCCAAAGCTAATGGGAATTGCAGCTCACATATCAGATGACTGATCTATTTTCTAAACTCAGTAATAGTTTTAAAGGGAGATTCATTTCTGAACTTTACCAAAGTCTGGGTTTGATATTCTAGTGCAGACTCAGTTTTTGTACTCGGTTGGGATTCAAAGTCCGATTTGTAATAACAATAAAGGTCTTTTATGACTTCTTGATATTAATAAGGTGGTATAAAGTGGGTCTAAATCCTGCTTTAAGGCCCCCTCTTGCCACTAAATATATGAGGGAATTCAAGCTTTTTCTTTAAGAGTTGATCTGAGTGAGCATTCAGGTGCCCCAAAGCATGAATTTTTCTCTGAATCTCCTGAGAACAAGGTATTTCACAAAAACTGTATCTCTTTTCCCTCCCACTGAGTTTCAGAGTTCAAACACTGGCAATTTCCAGTACCATCTTTTCTTGTCTCCTTGTTACAAGTAAGATTTCATTACCTGCAGAACAACCAGTGCCCACTTTCCAGCATCAGCATTGTCCCAAGATCTTATCTCTGACTACCATCACTCATTACAGCAATGCGCTGCTCTTTCATGGTGGCCCAGCAGATCGCAGAAACGTGGGGCTCTGGATCATTACCAGGGAACAGAGTCACTTTGGGGTCATTATCAGAGAAAAGTATTACCTTTTTTTTTTTTTTTTGAAAAGGCATATTCCCTCTAGCTCTCTGTGGCAGCTGTTGTCTTCTGAATCCCATCTAACTTCTGCAACCCAGCGGTTTCAGCTGATATGTTTCAGCAGGGAATTAAATTATGAAATTTTTTTGGAAAGAAGCTGCTAACGTCTTTTGAAACGGAAATATTATCTCCTGGGTGGAACACACTATGTTGAGTACCGAAGGGCCTTATGAAGCTGCTTAGATAAAAGCTTCTGATAGTGTGTGTTTGACAAGGTATTAATCATAATGTGGTGAAGCAAAAATCCGCCCCAAACTCAGAGAGGCTGTGCAGAGTAATTCCTCTAATATTTTGGCCAGTCCATGGATGATTGCTTTTGGCTTATGTGAAAGCAGACTGTCTGTTAGACTGCAAAAGTGAGCTCTAATGAAAAATAATATTCTGAGCCTGTGGCTTTGACGGTTGTATCTCATTCCTGCACTTCTCAGCCCAGTGAGAGGTTTAGCACTGCAGACCTGTGCTTGAGCAGTCCTTGCAGCCCAGTGTGTGCAGGGAGAGCGCACAGGTAGTGCTCAGCCAGGGTCATGCACACCAAGAGCTGCCAATGCTGCAGTAGTGGCGAGCATGTGGGGGAAGCTATGTTGGTTTCTGAATTTCATTAAAAATCTGAGATGTCTATGCACACAGCCTTATTCACAGTTTTTTCTGTATTGTGATTTTAGGATATAACAAGGTGTTAACAAGAAAAACATGTTTTCATTAAAGCTGTATACAAAATGTATCTTTGCCCTGAGCCCTTCTGTGTGTTTATTTTTCTGAAACAGTCTGTTACTTAAAGAAACAAACAAAAACTGAAGCAGGGAAAGAAACTTTTTCCTTTCTGAGTGAAGGTCCGTTTTCAACCATCCCTTTGATTTCCAGACGTTGAGGGTTGTGAGCTGTTGGGTGGGCTGTACTGGCCCAGGTGAGGGCCACACCTCACCTGTTGAACTTACTTAGTTAAGCTGTTGTAAACATTTACTCTGTTTTCTTTCTCAAAGTGAAAACACTGTAAAAATAATGGCTGCCATAAAGACTGCATTAAACACTTTCTAAAAGGTTACAGTTTGCAGCTGTGAGGTCGCTGCCCACTGCAGCACTGCTTTTCCCCTGCACTCTCTGCAGAGCCTGGGAAAGCATTGCCCTGTCTTCCATGCTGGAGGTGTTTGGCCTTCAGGGTGTTGAGCATTTCCTGGGGGTCAGGATGGGGATGAGAACCAGGTTGTGGAGGCCTGTTGGCAATCTGCTCTCACCTGCTGTGTGCTGTGGGTTTGTCCATACATCTCATCAGTGTCCATCCATGAGCTGAGGGTAGCAGCAGCAAAGGGAATCTCACCGATGAGATAGAGATACAAGAGAAGACAGCAGAAGATGAGATGAGAAGATGACATACAAAACTACAGAAACTGGAACTCCCATAGGAGACCAAGACAAGGAGTGTTTTGCTGATTTGTGGGGGCAGAGCAGGCCATGAAAACTGGAAGCTTCAGTCATTTTAATAATTTTGATTAAAAGAGGTATGGGCTACAGGTACAGACCTAGATGAGGAAAACTTTCACTGGTCCAAGCTGGAGTTCATAAAGAGTCAAGTAAACACCTGCCAATGAGGAATGACTGGTTATGAGCAAGCCCTTAACCCTACTTCCCCAGAGTCTCCCTTGTCTGCCTCTCTCCTCTGCCTCCCTCCTCATCTGTACAAGTAACGCTACAATAAAACCAGGCTCCTGATTCAGGTCTTTTGGAACTTGAAGTAGGAGTTATGGGCTGTGGAAAAAGAGGAATAAGCTTGGACCTGAGAGTGTACTATTTGTTGCTCTTCATATTTGTATGTTCTGTTCTTACAACTGTTCACAAATTCACTTTTATGATGTGACAGAAGATAAAACAGCCTGTTTTGTCCCATACTCCCAAAGCATTAAGGATCCTTCTGGCATATATGCTGTGCTCAGTCTGCTACAGGAAGGATTTTCCATTTTTTAGTTATTTTTTAAAAGTAGGGACATCAGATTTAGGCAGACCTTCCCATTTTGTCCTTAGCCTTAGAATCCTTTTTGCTGTTATGGTTGCTTTGCGCTGTGATATTCCTCACATTTTAGAAGCAGGCAGCTAAAATCATGATGGGTTTTCAAAAATAAACAAACCTCAAATCTCTCTTAACTAAAGCATGTGGATTGACAGAGAAACCAAACAGGTACTCTGGGACAGTTGCTTAGTTAGGTGTGTTGTCATGTCAGACCTAGTGGAGCTATGACCTCACTGGGGGGCCTGCGTAGCACTTGGATAGCACAGGTGGAGCACTGTGCTTTTCAAATTCAATGGGCCTGTAAGTTCACATTCCAACAAGATAAAGTCCAGTCCACCAGGAATAAGGAACATAACAGATAGCCACGTGCTGGGATCAGTCTGTTGAGGAGAGGAGATATTGAATTGGTTCTCTAAGTTAACAAGCTCTTGTGCTTGTTTCTGATCACTTATCCCTCTACCTTCTAGTTGTCCTGCTTTTTTTCTCCCGTACCATAGACTTGGAGCTTGGGAGAAGCAAAGAACAACCTTTGGGCCAGTATAGTCGCTGTGGAACTCAATGGAATTGGGGGAGCTGCACTCTCCACCCAAGCCAAGAAATGCACCCTGGAACAAATTTTATACTTAAATTGAAAATTAATTTAGCACTCCACTCACATTTCTGCCTACATTACCATTTTGGGGAGAGAAAGAAAAGGAATACTTGTTGGCAAGTAACTATTGTAGCTAGGCACATGAAAAGCAGTTTTAATCCACACTTGGTGTAGCTGGCAACTGTCGTCGTCATCTGCTTGGAAGGTGCTTAATGAACGCAAGGAAAAGAGCAGCCCCTTGTACCTGCTGCTACAAGGAAATGCAGAACTGAAGGGTACATTATTGCTCTCATCTGAAATATGTGGGGTGAAGCTGCATAAAATTTAAACCAGTCAGTGTGCATGATGTTTTGTGCACTTGAGGACACATGGTGCTACATTGCTACTTTGTGCTTATTTTTTCAAATCCATTAGCGCTGTGCTTTCTTGGAATGTTTTATTCAAGAATTGAGGGAATAGTTGCCCTCTGCTTTGTATTTATTACTTAACCTTTGTATTCAGAACCTTTATTGCTTAGCCTGAGGAAACCAGATTGGTTATACCTTCTACAAGTAGGTAGCCGCAATGTGGGAGGCCCACAGCTGTCGTCAGTCTGTCTGTCTGCACAGGGCTCTAGCACTATTAAGGCTCTCAGACCTTTCTCCCCTGTGCCACCTTGGAAAGGAGGTGTGTGGTGATTCTAGTCTGACTTCTCCCAGCACCAGAAACAGCAGAATGACTTAGCTTTGCTCAGGACAGCTGAAGAAGAGTTTTAACCTTTGGCTTTTTGTCCCCCAGTTGGGTGTATATAAGTCTTTACAGAGAAATTATTGGTGTTGTTTGAGCCCATCTATTGCTTTACTATTATTTATGAGACTGCAGATGTCTTTTTGCATCTGACAGTAATCATTCAAATACCGAGAGAAGGGTCCACTCTTGCCAGCATCTGTTGGATCTCTACCATGACGTAAGAAGAAGCTGGTTTAGACTGATGGCAGCAGACTTTACCTAGCTTTGCTTATTTGTGCCCAAAGGATCTGTTGCCTTTCTCTCACCATGCTCAATTTTGTACTGCACAAATGATGTCAGGCAGAGAGTGGGAGAACTAGCTCATGGTACAATGAACCCTGAGCACTATCAGCTGGTGCTGGCTTTGGGAAATGCTGGCAGCCCATATATTGTGCAGCAACATGGAATCTGTAATCAGCTGTGTGTGCTGAACACCACACAGAGGAGCACCTATTTCAGAGGGATGGAAAGGCAGTATGGCCTATGGTCCTTGAAACTTTAGATAAAAGGACTCATGTAAAGCTTTACAGCAAATGAGAGGTTCCATTTTCTTCTGCAGTATATTTTCTGTCTGGAGGAAACTTCAACCTAAGAATGTAGTTGCTCTTGCCTAATATCAGCCAAGTAAAATGATGCTGTTAGGCATGGGGCTACTTAATCTGTCTCCTACTTATACTCTTTCCACAGATGTTGGAGAGACACAGACACCTCCAGAAAGACACAGACACCTCCAGCAGTAACTGATTCCTTAAAATGGAGTAGACCTTTCAAAGTGCCTGAAAGAGAGCCCATCCAGTGGACTGGAGTGGATGGGCCGTACCTTTAGACAGCTGGTCTGAGGCGAGCTCTTAGAGTTTATCGTATTAGAAGATAAATCCAGTGCAGTTATAATCTCTTCTCCTGGTTTATTTCTTTTATCACTTTTTCTTAGAATATTTTGAGGAAAAAAAAAAGTGGAAAAAAAGCATGGAAAATTTTGAGAGTGAGACCATAGGGGCTGGACAGGAGGTTCTGTGGATATACATCGAGTAAGTCCCATGCTCATACAAGCATCTCTTCTGAGCTTGGCCTGTCAGCATCTATTAGTGTTATTCCAAGCAATGCTGTCTGTTTTGAGCTGGCTGGGAAGAACTCATTCTCCATGAGCCTTTTTTTTTAATCCGAATGCCTGAAAGTGGGCACCTTCATATATCCCCTCTTACAATACACCTTGTCTATATGAAATGCCTGCAGTTTGTATTGCAAAGACTGGACATTTCAAACCAACCTTTTTTAATGCACATAATTTTTTCAATAGATTTTTCATGAGACTATCCCACTTTCTAGAATTCAAAATAAACCATAAATCCTTCCTTTGGGCTGTTTTTTCCATTGTCTATGGCAAACTTTCGGTCATATATATATCCTTTTATTAGATAGAGAACTAATGACAAATATCATTCAATAAATATCTAAAAAGAAAACATTTTATTGTTCTCTTCTTCAAGAATAACCAACATTTCTTTGTAATCAACTAAATAAATTTCGTTTGTTGCAGGAGTCATTACTGGGGCAATTTCCGCACACTGCTTGTTACAAATAGACTAACCCGATGCCTACAATTAGAATAAATCAAGCCAGCTGAGAAGGTTCAGATACATGACACAAACTTGACTAAATAGCAACATGACATAAAGGGATGCTGTAATGTCTCCATGATAATAGTATGCAAAATGTAAAAGACCACTTTTCTGTATGCTGCCATATGTCCACTGCAGTTTGTGGACATATGGACGTAGGACTCTCTCATGTGTAATGTATATCACAGAGGCAAAAATAAAGCAGGAGTAAAGGGCTGATATTGTGAACACTGTTTAGAGGACAAATTAAAATGTTTGTTGTGGCAAAAACATGGGTATACTAATTAATAGCTCTAGATTGCTTACTGGCACTGGCTGCAACAGCCTTAGGTTTTTGATATGTTTCAATAAAAGACAGAGATGAACAAAACTAAGTCTCTGACTATAAATGTAATTGCTTGGATAAGGTCTCCTTTTTGGGGAGACACTTTGCTTGATCTTTCAAATTGCAGTTTACAGTATGAATTAATGTATCTGCAAATTTACTTATAGTGCTAATGTATTTATTGCTTTCTACTGTTGCTCACTGGATGCAAAAGTGGAGTTTGAAACAAACAAGGAATCAGAAAGCTCACAAGAAGTTTTAATATTGATGAAAACATTTGGAACATAAAGTTTAGTTCTTAGCCAACAAGA
Source organism: Rhagologus leucostigma (assembly GCA_013397725.1). Classification (NCBI taxonomy): domain Eukaryota; kingdom Metazoa; phylum Chordata; class Aves; order Passeriformes; genus Rhagologus; species Rhagologus leucostigma. Next base: position 803,111 of record VZTD01002184.1, on the reverse strand, counting down.
AAGTGCTAATGTACATCGAGTGATACGTGCATGCTGTGCTTTCATTCCTCTCAAAGACAGAAGCTGCCTGTTAAATATTTTCTTGCCAACAATCAAAATGGTATAGGCTTAAACCATGTCTCTTGAGAATCTGTGGAGCTGGTCTAAATCAAAACGGATGCCCTATTCACTTAATAAAGCCAGTTATTTGCATCCTTTTGTGAAGAGCTACAGGCTAAAGAAAACCGTAAGACTACCTGGCACCTAGAATGAATGGCAAACAGAATTACAAGTTAAAAATGAATAGTATGTTATTTCACTGTACTATTTTAAGGGTTAATTTTAAATTTTCCCTTTTGTTTTGCAAGCATAGCTGGAAAAGGACATCAAGTTGTGGAAAGACAAAAGGTTTTTTATGGCAGATAGAAGCTGTACCCTGAATATTAAGAACACGAGTGAGATCAGCAGCTAATGTGCACATAGCAACTTGCTTCCATAGGAGAGACACCAGTTTCTCCCCCAGAGAGATTAATCTCCTCATACATGAGTCATTCAAGCATGAAGAAATATTCTTTGGACATGGTGCACCAAATGGAAGCCCATACATCAGACAATGATGGTGTATTATATTGAGACGTTTATAGGACTGGGACATGCCAGCTGGGATGTGCAGCTTTAAGGGAATTTAAAAAAATTGCATTTTAAGGTGGATCTGCAGAGAAAATCCAGCAGCCAACACTGTAAATGGGTGTACATTCACTTCTCCCTTCAAATGTGTTTCGGGCATGAGGGGAGTCCTTTCTCATGGAAAATGTTTACTCACATTTGTATCTTGGCTTTTTCCAGCTACGTGTCCCAGTCTTCATGACAAAATGATAGGATTCTTGCCCCTTGTGAGAGATGTACTCTTGCCTGGCTTCACATCCATGCTATAACTCCGGTTCTTTCTGAGTTACAGCCATACTAAGGGGTTTGATGTATCCTGCAAAGGCCCTGAACAATGGCAATCTGAGATTTCCTGAATACTTTTTGGAGTGTTGGTTACAAAGTGTTCAGAAACATGAATTGTTAACTTTTGAACTGGAGATGGCAAGGCAAGTGTGAGTTTTCCTACTTTAACCAAGGAAGACTTTTGCTCAGCATTTGGCTGAGCAAACGCTGCTGGGCTCCCTACAACGCAGAGCCTGTCTGACTTCTGTCAAGCAACGTAAACCTATGTGTTGATTATTAAAACACAGTTGACTCATAAATCTTCACCTACAAGTCAGTGTAGGCAAATACTGCTCAGTGGCCATGTTTTTTCATCTGAGAAAATTCCCATCTGCAAAATCTTCCCGGGACTGACAGCCCAGGAAAGGAAAGCATTGGTTAAAGCAAGTGCTCTCAAACCAATGGGAGCACTTCAAATGCAATTTCTATTTTTGCAAGTAAGTATATAGATGCACTAAGTAAATTGCTATTAATTACTCCGTACATAATTAACTTTCTCTGCACTTAGGCAGCATTCTTCCTTAGGCAGACACACACAAGTCCTGCTAAGTCGACTGATGTATTTCACAAAATATGATACTCAAAGGCTTTCCCAAACTGATAGAGGAAAAATGTGCTTGAGTTATGGCTCCACCATCAAGGAGTTCACTCCAAGAAGGGGCAGGCAAGTGGCTGTGTGCTCACGCGTCTAAGACAGCACTGAGGGGCACTCAGACTTGCAGGTAACCCCAGAAATACACCTGCACTGTGGACTGGGAGAACAGAACTGTGGGATTGCTGTGGTAAACACTTCAAGTTTGGAAGAACTCGGTAGAAATATCTGATCTAAGGCATGGTTCAACCTTTTTTCAGAGTTCAAAGAGCATCTAGATGATGCTCTTAGCCATATATTTTAGGTAATCTTGTGAAGAGCAGGGATGGTCCTCATGGGTCCTTTCCAACTTGAGATACTCTGTGATTCAGTGACTGGGAGATATGAGAAAATGGACTTTTCTATTCCTAGTTTCTGCCATTCACTTGTGGCCACTTCAATTATTCCTGCTTCTACTTGTCTCGGACTAGTTTCTGATTCTTTTCTTTTCTGCATGCTTGTCCTGCACTGCAGAGATGGATGGTAGAGTCCGCTCATAAGAATATATGTCAGACCATATTTGTGCTTGCTTTTGGGATAAGGATTTTCCTAGGGCAACTTCTCTGTCTTCTCTGGCTTAGATTTTGAATTCCAACTTCACAAGAGCCACGGATCTCCCTTTGCAGCACTTGTATCTGTTTAGAATGAGTGCCAGTACAGCCCTCAGGATAAAATAGAGCAGCTAAGGCATTACCTGTGCTCACTCATGGCTCTGTCAGCTCCCTGCAGCCCAGCTTCCAGTACGATTTCTGCCCTGAACGTGAAGCATGAGATGGGCATTCATTAATCCTGCACATGGTGTGAATGACTGCTCTCCCCACTCCCAGACTCTGCCAGAGTGGGAAGCAAAACAAAAACAGGTCAGCCCTCCAAAAAGTTTAATTTTAATAAAAAAGAATAAAAAGCCCCTCGCAATCACAAAATACTGATCAAACTTTTCCAAGTCTGTGTCCTTTTCACTTTCCATCATTCTCTCACAGAATTGTGCTTGCATTAAAAAAAACCCAACAAACTTGCTGGCTTTTACAGACTATCTCCTCTCTTCGAGACTTAAGGTTGTGAGCTTTTACTTTGCAAAGTATCATCTTTTCATGTTACAAAAAATTCTACTGGTAGATAGTGTCTATCAGGCAAGCTTACTGCTTGTGACATTTAACTGTACTTCATTTCCCTGGCAGGACATCTGGATTCTAAGAATGTTTCAAAGTGTGCTTTAATGGATGGTTGTGAAACATTTTCAATTTTAAATTCTACTTACCTATATCAGGAAAAGTGTGTGTTTTTTCAATAAAATATTTCATTTTAAATTCATTTGTGCCTCAGAAACACGTTATATTTTGCTACATGATACAAAGTAAGAAGAAATCATACATATTTTATGTGCAAAGCATTGAATTTGTAATATGTGTCTGATAATGACTTTACATTAAGCTTCTGTTCCTCTACAGTTGTAGAGGAATAGCAATGTAATTGCTGTCCTGAGCTAGACAGAGTCTGCTTTAGTGCTGCTCACTTGCTTATACACTTGCTTATACAGTTGTGGGAAACCTGTAAATCTGATTTGAGTCTCTGATGAGACTTTCATACACGAAGGAGAAAAATGATATATTGTGATAAAAATAGAATCCAGGAATTGTTTTCTTCTGGATGATTCTTCTCTTTTAGTGTTTGGAGACTTCATTCAGGCTTAAGTACTTTCTGTGTACGTTTTGTTTTAGATATATTAGGAAAAGTTTTTCACTAAACATGGCTTCACTTGGCAGAGAGACTTTTTTAATGATTTCAGCAGACTGAGTTGGAACAAGTGCTCAAGCTGCCATAAGGAGAACTAATTATTAGATTTGAGGGTTTATGTATGTATATTTATACATGTATCTGTAAAAACATAAGGGAATAAATGCAATGGACGCCTGATATCCTCTGCAAGTCCTGCATGAAATAAAAGCATAGCAAGACCATGGAGGTAGGACAGCATCAGGAAAAATGAGACTGAGAGCTAGGAGTTATTAATTTTCCCACAAGATGGTTCTGACTGCCTGCCAGAAGGTCAGCATCTGATAAAGTATTTTACACTAGTGCCTTTCTTTTTTTCCATGATCCTTAAGAAAGTGAAGCATGTGGGCTTAAGCTGGTAGAAGACAGTCATAGATTTCAATTTCAGCATAACACTATTGAGAGAGTGGTGGATAATAGATAATATTTTCAGTTGTGAAATAGGAGATGTAAAGTCTTTGTTAATGCTATGCAATAAATAGTGGTGACATTTTTATGGCACATTTTTAGAATTATAAAAGGAATCCTCTTATTTCAAAATTCAACATCAAAATATGATCTTATTAACATCTTCAAAGGGAGAGCTGGTAGCTTCTCTTCCCCTTTCCCCTCTCCTCCTCCCCTCAATTCTCAGCTTTTAGTCAAGAAAAAGAAGTTATATGTAGGAAACCTATCTCTTCCCTCACAGAGATCCACCACAGCTAGGCTTCACTCCTGCCATGCAGGGCAGGATATCACAGTACATTGGTTTGCTCTGTTTTACTGAAAACACACATTGAAGCATTCCTCTCAATCAGAGCCTGTGGTCTGGAAAATAGGTGATTTTTACTGACATCTCCTACTCTTGATACTTAGTAAGATGTTCAGGGGCTGGCATAAGGATGGGACCTCCTCCAAGCCACTTGCTCAGAAAGTGGGGGAAAATGTATGCTGAGTGGTCTGAGGAGAATCCCCTCCAGAATCTCCCTAGTTGAGAATTTCTGGGTATAGCCTTTAACATGTTCCAGTCAAATGCCAAGCATTCCTAGGTCACCCAATTAGTCAATTAATTGGTGCAGAACAGGAGGTTGTCATGATTATTACCTAAATAATATCTTTTGCATTTAAATGAAGATGAGTGAGGGTGGAGATTATTCTTCCTGTAAGTTTGTACCATTCCCAGAACATCATGGCTCTGATTCTTGTAGGTATTGATGTTGCTCCAATATTCCTGATTATCATCACCACTTTACTTCCGTCCCTTTGCTCAAACTCATCACCTGCACCATTCCCGGGCAGTGATCTCTCCTTCTGGGTGCTTTTCCTGCAGCTACCTGCACACAAGCATTCTTCATCATTCTGGATGTCAAGGCAGTTTCTGGGAGAAAAAAAAAGGAAATGTTTGAAAGTGAGGATCTGTGCTTTTACTGCTTTTCAGTGGTTGAATGAGGCAGACATGCTCCTCTCTATAGACACAGGCAGCAGGAATAAATTTTTCCATGACTGTATCAAAGCGGAGCCTTTCCTGGAAAGCAAATGAGTTCTTTCTGTCTGCTTTGTACCTAATGTTAGAGCAATCATCAGGTGAGATTGGAAGGGGAACTGCCAGGTCACCATAATAATATGTTAACCTGAAGACTGTCATCAGGCTACGGGGAGAGCCCATGTGAGACCCTGACTGCAAACCAAACCCCCAGCTGTGGCACAGGTGATGGTGCTTGGCTGGCATTATTCCATGTCTAAGTGGAATCTTCACCCATAGGCATGGGTTGCCACATGGGAATTTGCACTCTGCAAACACCAGCTGATATTTTATCCTGGCCAGAGTTTCTGGGTGGGAAGTCTAAGGCGGTGTGCCGGTTTGGCCAAAATCTAGTAATATAGCCCCTGAGAGAAAACCAGGTTGCAACCACCCTTCCCCTCCACAGGGTTTGGGAAAAAAGGAAATTTTTCCTCGAAGGAAAGTGAAAGAGATAACAACTATTTATTCTAACAAACACACAGGAAAAGGACAATGATGCTAAGCAATGAATTAAAACCCCCGCTATAGAGAGAAACCTGGGAAGATTTCAGAGTCCTTCTGTAGGTGTGGTCTCTCTCCTCCTCGGAGCTGGTCGGTGAGGGCATGGGCCCACCCCCGGGCCTCGGGGAGAAAATTCTCCTGATGTGTTCTGATGTTGTTGAAACAGTTCAGAAGAGAAGAAGGGGAAAAAAAAACCCAAAGTCCCAGGAAACAAAATTCAGCTCTCCGTCTCACGCCAAGAGGGAAAAAAACCAGCTGGCTGAAGAAAAAGCAAGCAGGGTGCTCCCTTCGTGCCTTTCCGCAGTCAGACAACAATTGAGGAGTGTGTAATCTCTGTGTCCTTGAGAATCTGCTTTGGAAAGTTCGTCTGGGTTTTTTTTTTTCCAAGTTCAGTTTAAAGGCACAGAAAAGGCACAATATTACTTCTTGGGCATAGAGCATGCTAGGGGATACACATGATAGAGTCACCCCAAGACAGGCGGGAACTACATGACTGTTATCTGAGAAGCAGCTTTTAAATAAGCTTGAGCTGTGTCAGTGGTGAGCATATAAACTGCTCTGTCGTTACCCACGTAATGTGGGAATTTCTTTCGCAAAACAGGCTGATGTGTGTCAGAGCTAGAAGAGCTTGGTTTCCTACAGGTATGCATCCCTCAGACTTGTCTCTGTTGTCTAATCAGGTGTTGCTTTTGGCAAATCCTTGTCTGTGTTTTCTGTGTGAACTTGGTGTGAATTCTCTCTGTGAAAAAGGAAGAGCTCATCCTGCAGCCCTTCCTGCAGTGGGCAATAAGTAGAGTATCTCTTTCCTACCTGGCCACCTAATTTTCTGGAAGCTGCCGTAAAACAACTAGTATGAAACACAGCTCCACCCAATTTGGTTGAAAATGGCTAAACAGTTCAAAATTTACAAGCAGAAAGAAATTCATCCCAGCTGTGTGAACACTCAAACCTCATTTGTAACCAGGACGAAAAAGGACTTTGGTATCTCAAGCCATCAGGTACCAGTCAATCAGACAAAGTAACAATAGAAAAACGACATCAGGAAAAATGCAAATGATTAATAAAATATTTAAAACTTGATTCTTCCTCAGTTTGAAAAGGTGAATTAATGAACACATCAATCAAACCCCTGAATTTCTGAAAACCTTCAATTTACTCTTATTGTCAGTGCATGGCAGGAAAATAGCCTTCACCCAGAGATATCCACTAAAATGTAATTAACCTTTTGTTTGTGGAAGAACTTTCTTGGGGAATTTCAGATGCTTATTTGGAGCTCTCGAGGGGTATTGAATCTTTAACAAAGACATCATTTCTCTTCAGTGTTCATTTGTTACTGGAGTTAAATGAGTGTTAAGAAAAGTAAAGAATCTAGAGAATATAGCTAAGAACATCTGGTTTCTGAGTTGCTCAGATTTCTTCATTCTCTTGGGAGGTAACTATCTGAATAGTTCTGCAGCTAACATGCTGTCCTCTAGGGTAGACAAGACATGGATTTTTAACATTAAACCCCTTTAAAACTGGCAAAAAGACACCATTCCTCTGATTTGTTAAGGATGTGCTTCGGCCTTGGAAAATTTTCAAGGCTTTCATATCTATCTGTCATAATCATGACCACAAATACACAGAAAAAATGAAGACAACTCCTTATTTTCTTCTTTTCAGATGACCTTCAAAATTCCTTAGCTCTGAAAATCCATACAGCCTCTACTATGATCTGTTCTGTGAATCTGAGAAAAAAGGGAAGCTCTGAGATGATTACATATAAACACAACATGAATTCATGGAGCAAGAAGCATTTGCGAAGTACCTACACTAGTCTTCACAGATTTTTTACCTAGCATGAATTACATGAAAATCAATTAACTTGAGTTAAGAACTCTAATATTGATGAATCTGTAAGAAATTTGGGGGAGGTAAATCAGCAGAGCTCCAGTCTCCAACGTATTAGAACCATATTGCATGCACTAGGCAAGAAACGTTCTCATGCATACTAATGTAATTTGATTTTAGCTATGGGATTTATAAAAAGGTGATAATGACATGTACATATCTTTATAAAGAGATCTACAGGTGAAAGCAAGGAACATGTTAATAGCTCTACTTTACAATGAGCAGTACTGATTCTTAGCTGAATGTCTTCGAGGATTCAGCAGAGAAATGCTTTGAATAAAATACAGGAGGCCTAGCCCAGAGGTGTGAAAGCAATTTTGATTTGATTGTTATTGTAGTAATAACAATTCATATCAGGATGGATTTTGTTATAGATTTTTGGACAATGTTTTGTTTCTACCTGTGTCACAGCGTCACTGTTAGTTTATACTTTGTTAAGATGCAATATTAAGTAGTGTAATTTTTCCCATTTTAACGTAGGAACATAAATGTTCATGTTTCTGTAATCAAGCTGTGACACTTGTAGCTTGTAGGAAAGAATAGACACTTTCCTAACATCACCCACTTCAGCTGGCCGACGCAGGGCATTTTCTGGATGTGAAGAACAAAGAATGGTGTGCTGTAAAACCAGTGAGGAGTTACACTCATACTCCTTCCCTGGTGCAAGACAAGGGCACGCGCAGAAGCACATGGTCTTCTCAGCACATGGTCTGTTTATGCCTACATGGATAGCAGGAGTGCACCACTTGTGGTCTTCCCCAAACTCTCCACAGAGTGTTAGCAACCAGCCCCAACCTTGAGTCTGCCCAAATAATTCCTGAAAAAGTTTGGCTTTGCATAAGATGGCTGAATATACACAGCATTTCCACTTCCTTCTCATTTTGGAACACTGTGATCCACACACCATCATGCACTCAGTGTTGTGACTGCTGGTTATACCTACAGCTTGGTTTTGCATTGCCTGGGTTAGAGCGACATTTCACCTTGGCTGTGAGAAGAAAGTCCCATTGCTAGAAGTAATTTAGGACCTAATTTTGCCAAATTCCCCCTCAACCAAATGAAAGCTGATTGCAGAAGGGAAGATTACAGGACTGGTCCTCTATGATACAGTAATGTAAAAAATCCACTTGTCTCTAGAGTTCAGTTGTTTCCCAGAAACCTGCTAAACTGCACCTCTCAATTCATCTTGTTAATTCACTGTCATGCTCATTATCTAAGTAATAGCATCAAATGTGTGTCCAGAAGGTTGTAGCCAAGGTACACTGGTAGAACAGGGTAACGTGTGTAGCATCACAGCTTCAGGCGGCCAGAGCAAGAGACCTACCACAGGGTGGTTGCATTTTCTTAAATCTCTGAAAAAACATTTTTAACTCTTTATAACACAGTCCTTGTATACTGTTTTATGCATTCCTACCGCATCAAGCCCCATCTCTGTTTGCTCACACAGATCTCCCATTTTTGAAACAAGGCCTGCAATATTTGGGCAAGATGGAATTTTGTTGCTTTTATTCATAATTCCAGGTTTCATACCAGAGTTTCACAGGATTAGCAAGGAGCCAACATATATGGATAGTAAATTCTCTACACAGAGAACTTCATTTCTCAGTTCTAAGACAGGAATTATTTTCTCTTTCTAGGTGCTGTTAGAGGTCTTCAAATAATTTATTGTTCTGTTTAATTTTAACTAATGTAATCCCCGCTGATGAAAAGAAAACTCATTTTCATTACTAGGTGAGCAGTGTGGTTGAATTAGTAGTCAAGCCCCATTCTTCTTTACACTGATGGAAATCCAGATAGTGATGCTGAGAGCAAAATTCAGCCTAATGTAGACAAGGTAAAGTATGATTTTGAGAAACCATTTTTCCTTGAAACACAGCACAGTTCATGTGGTCCTCCTCTTTATCTTAAGACAGCATTTATGTGTGATTCAAATTCCCACTTTTCCTTCATCATTTTGCTGTACTCAGTGTAGCAATAATTAGCTGAGTATATCTAACTTTGGATGGATTTGTATTTTTAGGCTGTTTAGAGCTGAGATTGGTTTTTTCCCACGTGCAGCTGTGGAAAGCTTAACTTCTCACCTGTGCTCACGTTTTAGGGTCACTCTGTAGCCATCAGAGGGGTTGCTCTGGGCTTGTTTTACCTCCTCCTGTTTTAGCCATCGTGGGGAGTCCAGGCATTTTATGCTGACTACCTGGTTTTACATGGCTGAAATGAGAAGCGATGACAGCCCCCTCACCTTTATGTGACTTAGAACCACTCCTAAACCACTGCTTCATCCCAGTGTGGCATTTCCATTTTTCCTTTTCAGTAAACAAGCAGAATTCAGCCTGGCACTACAATCAGGTGGTCTTTTACTCACCTTCCCCTCAAGCATCCAAAGTTGGGTTTGTGTGCTGTGGAAAGAGAGGCTTAATAAATCACACAAAAGCATGTTTTCTGCTTCTATTTTTCAAATGAACTCTGCAGAAAACTCGGGTAAACAAGGCTTCCCCCCCCGCCCCTGAATCACGTGCTTATTTACAGAAAAATGGAATGTTCCCCCCAAATTACTGATGATTAATAAAACATGTTCTTTGCTCTAGGTGTATGGCCTTGCAAAATTCATTTCCATTAACTGCTTGTGTCTCATTTTACTTTTTTTTACTTGGCAATGGAGAGGCCTTTCTTGCATTTTATATACATTTGAAAGAAATTATGTTTGTGTACATAATAAAAATTTGCTGTCATTCTGCCCAATATACAGTCAGTTTTACTAAGATGAAATAGTTCAGAAACACTTTTCTTGATATGGCAAGCAATTTTTAGATTAGCATGTTGTATTTTTAACCTTCATAATTTTCTTGATACAAAAGTAAATCTTAAGTTTTGTCATACCTATAATTGCTCTGACAAAAATGTTCACAGTGACATGAGTGGTGGCTTTGGCTACCAAGACAGATTTTCATAATAATGAGTTTTTTCCTGTAGGGGGCTGTGAACTGCTAATTAGCATCTATGACCCAATATTCTTAGCAAATAAGAGTAATAGCAGTAATTTCTAGCTTTATGCAGGGTGCAAGTCTAATATTACCAGCACTTCTGTTTCATTTGTAATTAACTGCAAGCAATTATTATAGAGTCAAGGAAGTATATCCTAATGCTCGTAGGTAATAAAAAAAATTGAAATTATGTTTGTAAAACTCATATGTTTCATGCTGGGTGCACTGATTTCCTTCAGAGCACTGAGATTATGTGCCTATCAATTAAAAATTCTTTAATGTTGCTTTACATTGATATGCTTTTGAACGTTGCTGTATAAGTATCTCGTCCTCTATTTAATTCTCTTCCTTTTTTTAAAAACAATATCCTTGAAATTTCAATTAATATTTTGACCACAAGACCTTACTGAATACTTAATTTGGCTGCTTGATCTCAACATAAGATTTAGATGGTACTGAAAGAAGTTGTTTACACTCGATTTTATGAGGTCTGTGGCTTAGTCCTATTAGAACTGTGACCCCCAAGGCTGGTGACAGAGGGGTGCATGCTCATGCAGCGTAGCTGACTTCCCCAAACAGAAACAGATCTGCAGTTTCTTTTACTCAGCAAAATAATACACATGGCTTTCTGCAAACTGACTTACTTTCCCTTGTTTATACTGGTTTTTATGTTGGTGGGAACAGCTATGAAATAGTAGCTTCCAGTGGCAATTTCATAGTTGCTGGGATGGCACGGTGCCTTGTCATTGCCTTGAACATCTTTGCATAACAGGCCTCGGTTACTTACACAGAAATACGATCTTATCTGAACCTGAGCTCTGCATAGAGGTGGATATATGATAACTTTTTCCCGAAGTTTTGACAAAGATTCAGAGATTTTAGTGTCTTCTCCTTCGCAAAATGTACTTCCCTTTTAGGATGAATGTTGTTTAACCAATTTTGAACATATAACTATGGCACATTCCTGAATTCTAGACGCTGTGGTTCAGGTTCAGAGGGGTTGAGCATGGCGTCTGCTGTGCTTCAGTCCAAGGGAATTTTCTCAGCATCTCTCAGACTGTTACTCAAGAGATTTGGAGGGCAAGACACTGATATCTTTACATAAGCCATGGATTCCAAACAAAGTTTTTCAAACAGTGATAGGCTTAAAAAACACCCTTTGATCACACTTGGAGTGTGATAATGACTCTATTGTGCAGCTAGTTGAAAAGGAGGCTGAAGAGACTGACTAAAAAAAAAGGGTTTTTATTTTATTTATGTTATTTGTTTCTTTCTTCTAGGCTATGTCTATGTCACTGCCTGTTATCAGTATTGTGTTAATCCATCTTCGGGCATTTACCTAGGCATGAATGTGAATTGATCCAAAATCTATCCTGCCAACTAACTCCCAGGATCCCTAACTAACTCTCTTTCTTTTAATCACTGAAACAATTTAGACCAGATTCATCAGACAGGTTAATTATTTGGTCAGCATGGCAGATAGAAGATATGACAAAATATACTGATTCCATAAGTCCATGCTGACATCCATCCATCCAGCAGCCCAGCTCCAAAAAGCAGTTTTCCACCTTTCCTTAATATCCATTTGGACAGTTCCTTGTGCACCATATCACACACTTTCCTGCTGGTTATTGCCTTCTAGGTAATGTGAATATTGTTCATTTTTAATTCAGCAATTAATTTTCCTATTGCCATAACATTAGCAAAGGTTTGTCTGCCATGGATATTTATATCTGGTGTTAAATTTTGAATTTTCTAGGAGTGCATTTTCAGCAAACAGTTACACACATCTGACTGAAGTCTTTTATATTTCCTTGTGTAAACATGATTTAATTTTATTGTTGAGACCTGTATCAATCACTTTCTCAGAAATTTTTTCTTGCAGTGATGTTACAAGAGTGATAAGGAAGTTGTGGATCTGCAGTAAATTTTTTATACTTGTTCAGAAGATGTATTTTCTTTCCAGAGTTAACGTAAGGAAATCCTATGGTCTGTGTATATCTACATATTCTTTTCAGTACAAAAGGATTTATAATATGTAATCTGAGTGACTGAGAAGGTTTTGTCTTCATTGTTAAAGAATCACAACAACAAACGATATAAAATGTGCAAGTATAGACAGAACTGTTAAAAATTCTGTCCAAATAATAATCTGAGGAAACATGAGTTCAGGGAAAAGTTCAGGAAAACAACCCACCATATATTTTAGACTCACAGCAAAAATCACACTAGATGAAAATCTGAGTTCTAACACACCAATATATACATCCAAAAATTAAAAGAAAATTTTTGAGTGGTGTTTCCTCTTTGAGTGGGAAGACAAACCTTAAAGTTTAAAATTATATTCTTCAAAATGTTCTCCCACAAATATTTCAGATGGGGTATATTTAGAACAGTGGTGGGCTACTGAAATGTCTCATTCTGCATGGAGCCTTACATTATAGGCCATATTTATTATTGGTCCTTAATCTCATGTTGAGTAGACTGAACTATAGTATCTTAGCTATATATAGGAATGATCCTGCTTATTTCAAAGTGGGTTTTTTTTCTCCAGACTGAGGAATGCAAGCCCCTTCTGTGCTGCAAGGACTGCACTGTACTGCAGGCGTTGGAAAATTAGATGTGTGGTCCAGGGCATTTGCTGTGGTTGATGGAAAGAATAAGAACCTCAGAGGGGTGATTAATTTCATTCATCTGAGATGGGTTTTGGGCATAGGATGATCCAGCTTCTGGTGGATCCTTTTTGTCTATAAAGTACAAAGACACCCCAGAAAATTAACCTAAATTTGTGTCTTAATGTTTAGGTGAGTGAGATGAACAAAGATAAGTCCCATTCTAAGTATCTGTCTACATCTATTTCAGTTTTTGTTTATAAGAGAAAAATATTATTTATTTCAATTTTCAGCATTTTAAGATATCCTCCATTTTGTAAAGTAGCCCCATTTATGCATAGAACAACTTCATCTCTAATTCAAAGTATTTTTGGCAATATACTAATTTCATAGTTCCTTAGTAAATGCATTTGATAGTGGGTTTTTTTTAATTCTAAGTTATATGAGAAAGTATTACTTAGCTTCAGTGTACAATTCAGTGCTATTATTTTCCATCTTCCCATAATTTCTATAGTTAGAAGGGAAACATGTTTCCATGCTTTTAGGCCTCCCAGAAAGTCGGTATCTAAATCTGTAGCAAGAGCTGTGCACAGAAAGCAGAGGAATATAAATACAGTTATTTATAAATAGCACTTGGAAAAGTCCACAAAAGTGCTGTAGTAGTGGTGTGTCCAGTAGAAAGCATTCACCATTAGCTACACTTTGCCTGAGAAGATCTAAGTTGTTGCACCAGTGTTAATACTAACCGTTTAATCCATTTATGTACACAGATCAATGGGGAGGTAGAACATCACACTCACGTAGATGACCAAAAGAAGCAACATCAATTATACCATTGAAAGATACAAAATGCTGCCTTTTTGTACCATATGAAATTGGAGGGCTCAGTCTTCTTGTATAATTATAAGGAAATATAATTAAACCCCAAATTATTATAACCAAAACATATTCTGGGGTAAGAGTTCTGTGGGTCAACAAGTAAGTCTTTCAGAGAATGTATTGCACCACAAAGCCTTTTTCTGAGGTAGGGCAGGATGAGCAGTGCTGCATTTTGTTTGAACTGTCACGTTTCTCCTTGAGGAAAGCCTGCCTCACCTTTCATATCCACCAGCATAAATCATACTTGTGTCTAGTGCAAATGAGGTGAAAGCAGAATCTGCCCTACTACCTAGACAGAACCGACATTTCCCTATCGTATATTCCTGCAGGTGCCTTGGACGAGGCAGTCCCAAGTCTTCATGTCATCAGCATCCTTGTTTGCAGGGTTTTGCAAAGTAGATTTTTGAACAGTAATTCAAAATAGAGTCTGATAGTCATCATTCTTTTTGCCCCAACGTTCTTGCTTGCATTTATCAAAGTATGGTGAAAATGTTTCTTAAAAACTGCTATTCTTCCTGGCCATATCTTCTATTACTTTAGCAATGTGTGCTTTTCCTTGTCATCTTTCTCCTGCTATGGCCCCTTCCGTCATCTTTGTACTCTGTCTTTGTGACTTTATAGCTTCCTCTATTATGCCCATGCTTTTCTTTGCCCTTCCTTCTCCTTAGCTTTCTTTCATCCTTTCTTCCTTGGGAAATCCATTTCTGATTCCAAGTTGCCCACCTGTAGATGTTTGGAGCATTAACTCCAACATTTAGCCTTTTGCATGTAAATCCTCAGGAGTCTTTTTAATGAAGGATAGGTACAGGGAGGGAAACTCTAAAACAAGACTCCTCTCCTTCCGGAAGGTCACATTAGGCGTTAGTGACAACTAGCTTCTATAAACAATTAAACTAAATTCCAAAAAAGCTATATTAACTAGAGTTTTATGGACTTCCCTGAAGAGACCTTCTGTGAAGCGGCAGTGAGAGCTTTTTTCTCTCTGTGAGAAGCAAGTTATGTTGAAACTCTGGCAACTAAGGAAGCTGCATACTCTACACTTGTCCTTTGCAAGAATAATTTCTGGAAATGTTTTTATGTATTTATTTCTGTGCAATCTCTAAGAGTGCCTCCACCCTATTTCCATGGCAGTGCTTTATTTGATTGATCCATTTTGCACATGCCTGCCTCTTTCTACAGCACACAAAGAAGCAGCTGGTACAGTTACCAAAGAGCATATTTCTGTTCCTACAGTCAGGTTGATCTCAGTGTAAGAACACCTTGTACTGTCTTCCCTCGGCATGGATTTGGATGCTTGTGAATGAGAAAAGTACACTCCATTAGTGTGATCCAACTCCCATAAGAGATAATGGGCAGTTCTCCACTGACTTTAATGGGAAGTAGGATCAGGATGTCAGTGCTTTGAAAAAAGCAAAGGTTTTGTTAAAAAAGTATTCATTTTAAGAAGAGTAACACAACAGGGAAGTAACATTCCCTGTAGCCTGTAAATGGCTTCTGCAAACACAGTCTTCTTGCTGTTTAGCTTCATAATAACCATGCTAATCAGGGTTTCTCTTTAATTTGAAATACATATTCAGTTTCCAGACAACACAGGAAAGAAGAGTGCATTTATTGTGCTTTTGGCAGGCTTGTAGGGATTCCTTTGAGTGGATAAGAACGTGCTTTTCTTCCAGGTAATTTGGACCATCTCCACTCATTTGATTTTCACTATCACCAAAAAGTGATCCACGTAGGAGCTCCATAAAGCTGCAAATTACAGTTCAGTTCAAATCCTTAAAGGCGTTTCAAGTGCACATTGTAACAGACTCATAGTAATCAAGTTGCAGAAAGACTCTTATAACAGCTATCTCTCTCTCCTTCTGAATTGCTGAGGAACAGGCAGATGTGGAAATTATGAGTAATGTAATTGATGATCTTAAGGCTTTTAAATACCCAAGCTCTCAACAATCAAGATCTATTTGAGTTCAGAATCTAATAAGTAGTAAATACAATAGGTTTCAGTAGGATGTTTTATCAGGTTCCCTGCAGTGCTTCCCCCCTCCTCCACTTTTATGGGCAGCATTACCATCTAATCAGCAGACCAGTTCGAAAATGTTATTGTGACAGATAATCACTTTTAGTTCATCATATTTCATTTTGTTTGATATGTAGTTACTGTGAGTTCACTTATAATGCACATATTCAGAGGGTTTGTCCCCAGCTTTTTTAAGCAGGTGAAAAAGAGCGTAATGTTATCCCAATCTGTTTATTGTCAACTTATTTATTTTGTACCAAGAAAGAAAAATGCTTGTACAAAACTCCCACAAATAATAAATTAATGCCCTATAGATTTCCCAGATGCCTTAATTTATAAACCTATTTTTCAGTAATGATGACAGCTCCAAGATTTATTCTGATTATGTAGTGAATAAATTCTAGAAGTACTTTTTCAACCCAGTGAAAAAACTGTGTACAGTGAAGAGTTAATTTCAATTTTTCCTCTGTTTTCCTTTAATCTGCAGACCAGACTGAAAGAATCTTAAATTCTACATTATGTTTCAGCTAAAAGAATAAGAAAACATTTGTCAGTGAAGAACCCAGCTCATTCTATTACCATAGGTACAGAGCCTAACACCCTTGCTTACGTGTTAATTTATCCACATACAAAAAAAACATGTTAGTGTGAGGTGAGTAAAAAATATTTGCACCACTGGAAAAACTGCTAAATCACATTTCTTCAGATTCTCTGAAAAGCAAAATATGTTGCAGCTTTGCCTTTGATATTTCCTAGTTTGGTAGAATGAAAACAGAAGGCTTTTATTTTTTTTTTCCAAGAAAGAATATATTTTCACTGCAAAAAGGGACTTTTCTTTCAAAACAAGGGAATGAAAACTGAGAAAATTCACATAGGCATGAAAAGGCACAATTTTTTTAAAGGGACATTTTTTGGTTTTGCTACAATAATTAAAAAGTACTCCTTTTCTCTTAGATATAAAATCAGAATATTTGCCATTAACTGAGGCTTTACAGGTGTCTTTCCTTCTTGGCATATGGAGCGGTCTAATGCTGTTGAACTGTTCTTTTGGGGTATGTCCTGTCTGCAACATATTTCTTGCCAAGCACTGAACCAAATTCAGGTAATACAGTCAAACCTGTGGACACACGAAATTGTCCTTGGGCCATTTTGGAAAGCAGTTAAAATCTGACAGTCTGCTTTTGCTCAGGCTGGTGTTCCACTCGGTAATGAGGCACGAATTAGTGAGCTAGCTCTAGGTACTGGTGGTCTTCAGGTGCCAATAGCTGGCTCCTCTTCCTGCAGGCAAAGAACAGGCATATGTGCCCTGGAAGTCCTAACAAAGTGAATGGTGCCCGTTAGGGCATGGGAACGTGGGTGTGCTCTTGCAACATGTCCCTGGCTGTCCCAGTGCTACAGTGGAAGTATCAGCCTCCAAAGAAACACCCACGATCCTGCAGTCAGTGGTCCTTGTCCAAAGCGTTGCCTGGATTAGCTCCATTGACAGTACAATGCAGGCGGTAAAAGATAGATCCTACCCAGGTCCAGCAATTTTCAGGGGGGGCTGCAGATCTACAGGAACCGCTCCGCAGCACCACTGCAGGCTGCTCCCGTGCAGCCATTTAGGCAAACCCGAAAACTCCTCCAAATTTTGAAAAAATTTGTTAAAACAAAGCAAAACAGAATCTGTTAGATTTCTTTACATTCAAAATCCAAAAGCTGTTAATATTTCTCAGAAAAGCATCTGAGGTCCAGAAGGGAGAAAACCCAGGGTGGTGGTCCTTGCTTAGCACTTGGGTTCAGATTTCTTTCCTGGAGCAGTGCTTTAAGGCCAGCACAGGCTCCAGCCACTGACTTCATGAGCAGCTGTGGTGGGGGAGAACATTATTTCCACCTGCACATGTCTGCAGTGAGGAGGGAGGGAAAGCTCTCTGTCAACTGCCCTCCTGCACTAAAAAAGCTGTTAAGTCAATGCATTCTCCTTCCCTGACCTTTGTTTCTGATGAATCAGCATCTTCTGTTGAAAAAAAAAAATTCTGTTATAACATTTCCAACCTATTCTACTATCAATTGCAAAATTATGGCTATTGCTATAAATGGTTTACATTGGAAATAATCAGGAAAGTCAGCCCAAATTGAGTATGCCTTGTAATAGGGAAACTGTATCATTTTAAGCCTCCTAGAGTACATACAATTTCTCTGGGTTCCCTTGTTCTGAGTATTAGCCCTGCAATTTAGAACTGTGTTTGAAGCCTGGCAGGTTGGGAGGTATGATACTAATGCATACATTGATTATGAATGCCTGGGTTAAATGAACAATTATTAACTGGTGAATGAGAGAGTTAAAGAATTTCTTAGTTTGCTGTTGCTGTATTTCCCAGTGACAACAATGAAAGCAAGCAAAAGAATCTTTTGGATGCAGGATTGTTTTTCCATGGATGAGGGATTACAGATTGGCTTTTTAACTTCAGCTTTTCCAAATAGTTTTTCAGTTATTTAATTTACTCTACATGGAGTCTATTGATTATTCAAGTTGGCAGTCAATTTTATAGGGCACCCCGCTGTTTCTTTGCTTAATGTAGTCAATGATTGTAATTGCTTGATCAGTGCAGCCCATGAAATAGGTTTTGTGTCTTTTTTACAATGCATTGATGGCTTTATCTGATGCAGTCTTGGCAGGGTCTAGGTTTTACAGCACGATCCTGAACTCCCAGAGGTCTCTAGATTAATGGCTATGGCTTTCTGTTGGAGCTGCTGATACTGCTCTCCAGAATGTATTCACACATCTGGCATGCCACACTTGGCAGTTGTGCCAGCTTTTTGTTGCGCAGTTACAGAATATCTCACCAGTGCCTAGTTAACTGTTTTCACTAAGGGAATGAGATAAAAAGCCATCCACAGAGTTGTTGGCACACGCTCTGTGTCATTGTAATCACAAATTTTTAATTTTTCTATTACACTTTTTATACGGCCAATTGATGTTTAGAAACAACAAAATACGCGTGATATTTGTTGTATGAACTCTGATTTGATTCCTCAAAAGATTCCAAGCACATTGTGATTTCCTGCAAACGTCCCATTAACACTTTATTTCCAAAAAGAGGAATGAGCTTTCTGTTGTATTGTCAGCAAATAAATGGATTAAAATTACATCTCTCTGGTTCAAAATTTTCTACAAACAGAAAGAAAGAAAATGTGGGTGGAAGAGCAGCAAGAGGAACCTTGTGACCTTGCCTATGAGTGAAGTAATTCTTTTGTCTTTCATTGGTTCATGTTAAATTACTTAGGCTTCATTTAGCTCTGCTTGAAAGTCAGTGTTTCATATTTGGTAGAATTTGAATAGTATTATTAGGAATGTAAAATGTAGTCCTAATAAGCAGGCCAAGAAAATGTAATGAAATATGCAACACAGGTGCATAAATCCATGGACAATATAATTATATAGCACACATACACCATTTATAGTGCCTAAGGTGACATCCTGCCAAAAATGTAAAAGTGTGATAGATTTTGGACCAGCTGTGATATGAACTGATTTTCTCAGCTGATCTTGACATAGAAACTGGACATGTGCAACCCTTATATTAATTCTTTCTCTCCAGGTAGTAAACTGTAAAAGCATAATGCATCTTTGTGTAGAAAAGGTCTATTGAGAAGACATCTGGAATTCAATGTTTAAAATTCCAAGTCTGTCTTTCCACTGAAATCTTACTTATGCTGGGCAATAACACAGCAATCATATACATATATATGCACAATATTAATAACTCACAAACCATGTGTTAACAATAAATAGCCTTAATAAAGTCTGTCACAAGGAAAAATAATGAGAATAACATGGAAAAAACTTCTAGTGTAACGGTCATTGTCTTGACATCACTACTGGAATATTTTATGATTTTATGATTTCTGATGATTTTAGTGCAGTGAAATCCAGTCACATTCTAGAGGCCCATCCCAAAAACTTTTAAGCATGTAAGTAACGGCTCATGCGAACTGTTCCATGGAATTTGTTTGTCCCCATTTTATCAGTGTCAAGGCATTGAACAGGTGGCTCCTCTCCTTCAAATGCTACAACAGAAATGCTTCCCTGGATGTTCTTTTCCATTATGAGAAACTTATTACTTTTAATTTAATATTATCTTGAATCATTGGCTTGAAGGATTAAGGATCTTTAGCACGGAATATGTAAACTCACAGGAATGAAGAGCCAAATGTCAGCATCAAAAGTCTTACCTGAAGACTATCAAACATAGCTGTATAGTTTCTCTTCAGTCATGGAAAAAAGATACCATCACCTTTCCATGCTTCCAGATTTTCTGAGCAGTTGTCATGCTTTTAAGTGTAAAAAAACCCAAAAATCCTGTATAGAAGTCTACATTGAACTTCAGTCTTTTTCTGTACACTAATAATGTGGCTTCTGGAGTTGGAATGATTTTCTTTTTACCCTTGATGAAACAATAAATAAGAGTAGCATAATTTCTTTAACAAATTGCAAGCCAGTCAAGGGGAATCTGAGAAATAGAGATGGTGCAAAAAGGAAAAATAAACCACTGTAAACTCATTTTTATACTGTACCTTTCAGAGCAGTACATTCTGCCTTTTTTTTTACACACTCTATTTTGCCACTGAAAATGAAAAGTGAAGAAGTAGGATGACAAACACTGACAGATGAAAACATTGAAACAAATACGTTAAAATTTTCTGTAACATTTTTTCTCTTAAAATTCAGTTGCAAAAACACTCTATATGTCAACTGCTTACTTCTCCTAGTGTGACTAACTAGATACTGCTGTTAGTACTCAAAATAACCTGATAAACCTCAGTGGAAAGCACTGTGCTTGTTGTGGGCTAAACTTTGTATGGTCACTCAGACGACGATTGGACCTCTCCCAAGGCAGACAGCACCTACAGTAGAGCAGAAATCAACTCAGTACTTGTATGAAGAGTCTTACATGAGGTATCTGTGAATACGATGGATACCAAGTTCAGTCAATCCTGCCCCATAAACCCAGTGGGCATTTTGCTGTGGTTTTTAAAGGAGGCAGAAGTTAATCTATACTTCCTAACTGCATGCTATATTTGCCGAATTGTCTTGGAGCATTGAACTGACCTTGAGTTTTGTAAATCTGATGCAAAATACTGTGCCCCACTCACCATCTCTTTCACATTCACAATTAATTCTTCACATGACATCTGGCTCTTTCAATGTTGTCTCTCTGTATTTGAAAGTCAGTCCTAGAAAGCAAAAGGTAACTATCCCTCTTTCTCTTCATTAAATGATTTCTGAAATTCCAGACTTCTGGTCAAGGCACCACATGTAGGAACTGCATGGACCAGCAAGGACCCTTAGATGGACCCTTAGCTTTTCTTGTCAGCCTTGTGTGGCAGTCCCTGGTTGTCACTTATGACCTGTAAATGTTACAGAATATGAGATGGCTCAGGACAGAATTGTCACAGTTGTCTGAATTTGCTTAAGCAAGCTTAGAATTGTTTTGCTAATTTTATTTTTGCCATAACTAAGAACATAGCTCAGAAATATACGACTGATTCTCCCTGAAAAATAATCTTCTGAAGCAAATTATTCACATCAATGTATTCCATATGCTGTAAATAATAACAATTAAAGCTACTGGTTCTTAATTTGCTTGTTCAATCTGTGTGCTAATTTTTTTTAGATATGGGTCCAAGACACAAAATCAACATCTTGAATATGGTCAGCTTTTGCTTTCCATCACAGTTTGTTTAAAGGACAGGTAGGTAGGCCATAAAGTATGAGTGTATTGATGTCTTCCTTGGGACAGATCCCACTTCCAGCAAAACCAGCAGGAGAGGACTTTTGTCAATGATTTAAATGTAAATATCGTCTTGGAAAAGACCAAGAGGTAATCAAATTAAAAACAAGTAAAATGGTTTAGATAAAAATCAAGACCTTTTCTTTAATTTTAAATTCTACATGTAAAAGGCACATGGTAGGAAAAGACCTTCTTATGACCTGAAGCTCAGACTAACTTAAGCCAAATTTTTTTGGTCTTTTATATTTCCATACCCTTACTCTCCTCTCCATAAGCTGCATTCTTCTCATGAGGGCAAAGAAACTACAGCTTCCACTGGTTAGGAAGCTGAGAAGGATGATTCATTTGATGAATTCTTGTCCCAAGTATTACTTTTGTAAGTGTAAATATTACATTTCAGCACTCGAGAGCTCAAAAATAATCTTTATTCTTGAAATATTTATACATAAAGAGCATTACTGAAATAGGAGTGCTTGATTACTTGGATTGGGTTACATGATTGTGACATACTTATTTTTAGTCCTTGTGCTGAATGGTAACAGGAGACAGAGATTAAAAAAAAAATAAGGAGGATAGATTCATTGCTGGTGAACGTTAACTGTTAAACAACTCGCATGCTTCTACAAGCGGGAGATGGCACCCCTTTAGTTTCAAATTTCTGGTGCATTTGAAATTTGCTTGTATTTGGAACAGTTCATATTGTGCTACACAAAGCATAAAGATGGGCACGGTACTCCCTTGCCACACAAGGTAGTGCAGATATACTGAAATGAGACAGACACAGTGACCTTGAAGACTCAGTAGAATAAGCAAAGAAGAGGAGTGAGCAAAGAACCCCCTGTGCCTCAGTAGCTGGCGCATGGAGCTGCCTCTCAGCAGAGGGAAGCAGGGCAGTGCTCAGAGCAGTGCATTATCTGTCCTGTTCCTATCTGACCACATAGCATAGTCACCATCCCAGGTAATTACTTTGCTGGCACACGCTGGAGTTTTTCCATCTGAGCTGTTTCCTGCAGGTACATTGCCATCAATCAGGCTTGTCCTTGAAGGCTTAACGATATAGAATTGCTGGGCATTTATGGGATATGCTCATGCCATTATCAGACAAGTTATCTAAACTTCTGCTTTTAGTCAGATCATTCCAGATTGATCCATCTTTCTAACAATACTTCAGCTGTTAATTGAATATGGGCAGTAATGTTTTCCATGTTTCTTAATTATTTTACTCTTCCGAACTAGGTTCCTTTAGTGGATATTTATTTATTCAGCCACAAAGATGCATACACTTACTGGCTGAAGCTGTATGAGCTCTAAAATCCTGTCTGTCTCTGCTGAAAGCATAGCCCTGCTTTGAAAGGAGGCTGCAAGAGCTGCACAGAACAGAGCCAAGTCTCTTGTGCCAGTGATTTTCATATCGAGTGTGTTTGGTTTACAAATACAGAGTGATTTCTCTAATTGCAAGTCCTTGTTCTCTCTTACCTGTCATCACCGAAAACAAAGTCCTCTTAAGCTCAGTTGCCTTGTTGCCCGTTGTATCCAGAGACAGTCCTTAATGACACCTGTACAAAACCATGGACTCCCTTGGGCTCAGGCAGTTGGAAGGGATAAGGATTGCTCGTGATCCTTTAGAAAATGCGCGAACGATTGAACCTCCAGCCCGTGTAGCAAGAGAAAACGGTAGAAGTGGCTTTTTCTGTCACTTGTCTGAGCAGATTGTTCCAAGTTCACAGAAGGAATAAATCTGCTTTCCATTCTCTGGAGAAGAACATCATGTATTTTCAGGAAATCAGGGTACCTCCCATATACCACCATCACATGGCTTGGGGAAGGATGTCAGTGATGGGGTATCAGCACTCTGATGACACCAGGGCCTTTCCTCCAGATTTTGTTTAAAAAAAACAGGTACAGGCTTTGCAACAGCAAAAAAAAAAAAAAAAAAGAGCAGCCAAGCAAATCTCTTCTTTTCTGTTTGTTTAGTTTTGAAAGACTTGCCTGAAGGTTCATTGGCGTTCCTACTGCAGACAGTTTGTGCCTGGGCTTTCTTGCAGAAAAAAAGGGGGATTTTCCAGGCACGTCAATATGTCCTTGGCTGCACAGATACCTTTCATACAAAAGGCAGTTACAGTTTCTCCCACTTCACAAACAGTTGCTCCTTACTTATGCACACTGGCGCAGCTTCACCCTGCAGTGTTTAACTGGTGCAGTTTGTGATGGTTATATTCTTACCAGTTTCTCTGATATACTCTCACCTTGTCAATACTGTCATGCAGTTCTCCAGCAAGAGGGTTTTTTATCTGATTTTCTCTATCTGTAGGTGCTTTGTCCTCATAATTTCACAACTGCACTGACTTTCTCTGCCTGCCAGTCATCAATAATTTTTGAATCATTGGCCAAGTGTAACCCAAGATAGCAATGTCTATCTCAAAGGGAAGAAACCCCCACATATTTTCTGGAACTTGGTGACAGGGAAAGAAGCGAGACTTGAGCAGGGCCCTGCAGAGAGTAAAGGCTGCAGAGTGAGCTCAGGCCATACCTTTTCTGCCTGACCACAGGTATGTGAGCTCAGTGCTGGGGACAGGTGACAGCATGTGACATAGGGTCAGCCCTGGGGAAAGACAAGGTGGTATTAGGAGAAGTTGTCATCCCAAGGCTTGGACAGGTGCACTCTTGGTTAGAAACTGGCTAGATGGCCAGACCCAGAGGGTGGTGATAAGTGGTGCTACATCCTGTTGGCAGCCAGTCACAGCGGTGTTCCCAGCTCAGTATTCACAGCTCAGTATTGGGGCCAGTTTGTTTAATATCTTTATTGATGATCTGAACGAGGGGACTGAGTGCACCCTCAGTGAGTTTGCTGGCAACACTAAGTTGGTCGGGACTCTTGATGTGCTGGGAGGAAGGCCCTGCAGAGGGATCTGGAGAGGCTGGATTGATGGGCTGAGGACAACAGTATAAGGTTCAACAAGGCCAAGTCCTGCACTTGAGTTGCAACTACCCCAGGCAACACTACAGTCTTGGGGCCAAGCAGCAAAAAAGTGGCCCAGAGAAAAGGACCTGGGGGTGCTGATCAACACTGGATGAATATGAGCCAGTGTGTGCCCAGGTGGCCAAGAAGGCCAACGGCATCCTGGCCGGCATCAGCAATAGTGTGGCCACCAGGACCAGGGCAGTGATCGTCACCCTGTACTGGGCACTGGTGAGGCTGCGCCTCGAGTGCTATGTCCAGTTCTGGGCTCCTCACTACAAAAAGGACATTGAGGTGCTGTAGCATGTCCAGAGAAGGGCAATGGAGCTGGTGAAGGGTCTGGAGTACAAGTCTGATGAAGAGTGGCTGAGGGAGTTGAGGCTGTTTAGCCTGGAGAAAAGGAGGCTCGGGGAGGACTCTATTGCTCTGTATAGTTGCCTGAGAGCAGGTTGTAGCCAGGTGGGGGTTGGTCCCTTCTCCCAGGTAACCAGCAACAAGGCGAGAGGAAGTGGCCTCAAGCTGTGTCAGGGAAGGTTCAGGTTGAACATCAGGAGGAGCTTCCTTACTGAAAGGGCTTTTAAGCATTGGAACAGCCTGCCCAGGGAAGTGGTGGAGTCACCACCCCTGGAGATGTTCAAGAAATAACTGGATGTGGCACTTAGTGTTATGGTTTAGTTGACATGGTGGTGTTCAGTGAAATGTTGGACTCAGTGATCTAGAAGGTCTTTCCTACCCTTCAGGATCTATAAATCTGTTATTCTAAGGTAGTGCAGAAAGCTCTGGAGAATACAGAGAGGAATAGGGATAGTGTAATGCAGGGCAACAGAGCTTGAATTCTGACCATGATACTTTTGGGTACCCACTTAGGCTTTTTTACTATTACTATACAGTCCTTTTCTTTTCACATAATAGGAACAAGAAGCTTGTCAACCTGGCAGAGAATGGCTGCTCCTCAGCACATTGGTCATCCTCCCACCAGCTCTCATGCATGGGGTCCCATGGTGGGCACCCAGTGAAGACCACCCTGCTCCGCAGCCTAAGGCCAGCCCCACGGAGACCCACATGGAAGACACCTCGAGGTGTATAACACATCATGAGGCAGCCTTTACTGGCTGTGAATCCCTTGCAAATTATGTCTGTGGAGACTGTGGACCCTTCTCTAATTCAAGAGCATCAGCAGGTCCCTGTGCCTTCCCCAGCACAGACATTAGCCTGCCTCTCAGCAGCTCCTAGTCTCCTCTTCAAAGCCCGTATGCAAGGCTCACAGAAGCAGGGATGAGCATTGCACACTCATGAATAAGTGTAATTGAAATTCTGTTCATACCTATTTGGGGGGAAAAAAATTGCTAGTGTAATTAAAATGCACAGGGGAAAGAGAAGTAGCCTGTACAGACACATTATGTTACACAGCACCCACCCAGACAAAGGTCTTTGTCTATAAAAAGCTCAAATATATCTGAGATAATTGCTGTTCATTGATTGTGCCTCTGAAGTGGAGTCATTCTGGCATATTCCACCTTGAGGCTGTCTTATACATTTCTTTGAAAAGGAAAAATTCAAAAGTTCAAGTAAAGACACAAGTTCAGTCAAATACATGGCAGTAAAATCTTGATTTACAGCACTAAGGTTACTTTCAGCTAACCTAGCCCTGAGTGGTGCTGGGCAGTTTTGTCTGATCTTGTGTTAATGCTGTTAGCCTGTGTTTACTAAATGATTTAGCACTGAAATGTTGGGAGTTGCCAAATATTTGTCTTCTGTCCTTTATGAATATTTGAACAGCTCTTTCCTCAGCCCACTCTGAATGCAGAAAAGGGTGTTAAAAGTATCACACTCCGGTAGCGTTGCTTTGCGGAGGCTGCAGACCAACAACATTCTTGCATCAGTGACGCCTTTGGCGCTGTACTAAATAAACCAAAGGTAGGAGCACAAAAAAATGTGCTTGATAATGTGCTTGCATCTTGCTTCTTGTGTCCTACAGCAATTCATATCTGAAAAGAGAGGTCTTTAACTGGTGTATAATTTTTGCTCCCTCTCCTTTTATATATAAAAGCATTATAACCCCTAGTTGGACCCGTTTTATGCTGAAGGCAACACCCAAAAAGGATGGGAACCCATTTCAAACCCAGACTTCATCACAGGTGTGTGAGACGAACTTGAGCATGTCTCCATAGTGTGTGTTTCGTCTAGACAAAAAAGAAGTGTGAAGTTTTTAATCAATAGTGTGTGTATAAACGTACTAAGACGTCACGAAAGAACACGTATCCTAGATATGGTTCACAATTTCTGCATGTAGCCTGCATTACTGCACTACCAGATTTTCTTCTGTCACAGCATTTTTTACACTTGCTTTTTTGGGGGGTTTGCAGACCCCAGAGTAAACAAGCACACCACTATTCATGCACCCAGAAGTGCAGCTCATTTTCACTTTCAAATGTGATTGCATAGGGAATCAGAGTTACTACACCAGATTTGATTGCACCCAGCAATAGCAGTCTGCAATATTTTATACACAGGTTCAAAGTTGAGATTAATTTCTCAGAAAAAATGTTGACCCATAAAGTAGATAATTTTAAATGTCAGCCTTCCTAGAAAAGCTGCAACTTTTCACCTTCTGTGACTTAATCTCATGTCTCATGGACAGGAAGTAATACACTTTTAGTGTAAAAGGACCATCCTTATTTTGATAGAGCTGCTGGATTTAATAGATCAGGACTTGATTAGAATACATCTAGCCATCTCCGGTAGTTCAGGGCATATAATGCTTTATGTTTATTTTCCTTACATTCTAATACAAGGATAAATTCATTCCATGTGAACTTATTGGTAATCATTTACATTTAGTATGTCTGGAAGAAGCCAGAAGTAACGAAAGGAGACGCATTCTCATTCATTATTTGTTTTTAAATATTCCTCATTTCTCTCTTCCTTTTTTTTTTTCCACCTCCACATGCTGATATTGCATGCATGGCTTGCTCTCAGCTTGCTATGAAACAAGCTGGGGCAAGCCTTGTAATGTGATTCAAATTGTAAATCTCATGTCTTGCATCCCCCAAACACCTCATCTCATATGCAGTCTGGAACCTTCATTCCAGTACCAATTAGACTAATATATCCACCCAGCTCCGATTGGGGTGATGGATCGGCTGGTGGGGGAAATGGAGGCGATTTTCTCAGCTCCTCTGCATTCCCATAGGCATGCAGCATTTGACAGATTGGGCAGAACTGCCACGAAAGAGTCTGACACAGATGGTGTAATTAGAAAATGCGAAGTGCGAGTGTGAAATTTATCTTTGATCAGCACCTCCTTGCCAGATTGTCATCTATGTTAATATGATGATGGCTTCTTGGAGATGGATAGAAGAAAACAGCAGCCTTGAGGAAGAAATGGAGAGAGTTCACAACGTAGAGAAGATATTTTGTTTAAGTCTGAAATTCAATCAATTTCAACATGAGTAAAAAGTGATTTAATGTATTTAATTCATAGGAAAACAAATTGAATCTAAATCTGATACCTTACTTTGTTAGGCCCATAATCAATATGATAAAATCTTAGGTTTTGTTGGAAGAAGACAGAGATTAATTTTTTATGAACAGTTAAATAAAAAAAATCAATCTATAGCTATAGGCACACTTGAAGCTACTACATCATTCTTTGTAGAGACCTAATGTAATCTAAATATATTAAAAAATCATTACAGGGCTGCCTGGACAGTTTTAAGGAGTTAGAAGAAATTTTTTCTCTTTAAGCTTTGCAATTACAACACCATCCTCTCTAGCAGGTCATGGAGTTTATCTACATTCACTATGGAATCACAGAAATCTTTAGCTGTTTCATTTTCCCTCTTTATTCCAGAGGAAGATTTTGACTGGTTTGAGGATTTTTTTTTAATTAAAAATGGATAAATATTCTTTGCCTGAGCAAAACATTCTGATCATTTATCTGCCATCTCCAGCTTTCCCAGGAATCTGACGCTCAGTGTTCTGCAGCAGAAAAGATCATCGTCCTTTAGGTGCTCATGAATCAAATGCTGCTCTTCAAATATGAGGAGATTCAGCCTGTGTGAGACATAGGTATAATTTTCCACAGACAGAAACTGAGGCAGGGAGCAGTTAGGCACAACGCATTCAGGGTCGTAGAGCAGAGTGTAATAGGGCCACCGTCGCTGGCGGGTCCCTCGCCTGCCAGCCTGGTCCCCCTTCCGCACCACATCTGGCAGCCACTGTGATCCTGTATTTGGGTGGTTCAAAAGGCTTAAGTTTACAAACCACTATTCCGTAGTTCATTTTGCTAAAAACTGCTCGAATGTTCACATGAGTGGTGCTAATTTTCAGGAAGGTAAATTAGCATAATTAATGACCAGCCAAATTTGGGGGTAATACAGTATGTAATTAACATTAGAGAGTTCTGTTGTACCACCTGCCCCCACATTTCATTGTTGCAGTGTACAGGAGAACTGTACAGGAGGCTATTTTCCCCTTTGCTGCACTGAGCAGAAAGCAGCTTTCTTCATCAGAATAAGCCATTAGCTGTAATGGCATGTAGGTGTAATGGAATGTGCTCGAAACATCTGTGCTGAGAGCAGGGGAGAAATTGCTGCATGCAGTCGTAGGCCTTTGGGGAGCTTGATTAAGGATTGCTTCAGAGAACTTGCGATCTGGCTTGGGATGCAAAAAAGAGAAGAAAGGAAAATAACACTAATAGATTTACGGATGTACTGCAGGGAGAACAAAGGATTTTTAATTTTTTTTACTTCCCTTTATTGCTCTTATATTGCATCTGTTCTCTGTTGGGCTTTCTCTTATTGAATTGATCTGGAAAAAAAATGTAGCTCAAAATGCAGTTTAGCAAAAGACATCCTTGCTGTATAAACATGAAAATAGCTTGATTTTTTTTTCCTTTGTTTGCTAATGAAGACCTCATTGAAACCACAAATAGTTCTAACAATAAATATTTATTGCATATGACATTTGCCTAAATCTGTTTTCAAGTGGTATGTCCTCTATCTAGAAATCATGTAAACACACACATTAAAATAAAACCTGTACACAAAGACAATTCTTGCCTTGTGTTATTTGCATTTCTGGAGTATTCATCTGCTCCTTCTTCTGCTGATTTTTTTTCAAGATTTCTTTAAAATGAATTTCTGATTTGTTTTTCTTCAACTCCATTTGTTTGCACACATTTTTAATAACCAATGGAATATAAACTCTCAGTACACAACAAGAGTAATTGCAGAACCACTGGGCTATGTCAGTTCTGGCTATTGACCCATCAAACTGTGAAAAATCTGAAATGCAGTTTACAGGATCTTAGGCAAGGTGACAGGGAGGAGAAAAGCAATGTTATAAAAGATTACTTTGATGCCATACAAAGAGAAGGGTTAAATGTTTGAAAAATCCGTATTACAGAAAAGGGAATTAATGTGCTGCATGGGACAGATGTGGATGTATCACACAGAAAATGAGAAACAAACCTGCAAATATTGGGTGGTTTAATGATTAAGTAAATCTTACACTTTCTAATTATAAATGACAACAAAGCACTATGTTCACTAGTATCCATCTTCCTTATGAAATAAGAAGCTTTCTGTGTTGGTGCCAAAAATGCCTTGCAATGAAGTTTAAAATATGTAGGGAGGCAAAAATGTAATAAAAATGCAAAAGCTAATAATATTATGGCGACTGGCATTGTTTACAATGCAGAGCACCTGCTGTTTTCAAAAAAAAAAAGAGAGAGAGAGAAAGAAAAAGTGAAATCATCAAACTGTTCTTAAATGGAAAATCTGGGCTCTCTGCCAATTACACAATGTGTTTCAGGTGCACTGTAAATAGGAACAATAAAAGGTGCAGAGGACAGAATCTGAAATGTTAAATCTCAGATACACAAAAAAATTATTTGATGATGTTACTTTGAAAGGAAATCTTGGGTACCTTCCAAATTTCTTCAATGTGGAAACAGGTTTAAATTTTTGCCTCTGTAAAAAGTTGTAAAAATCTAATTATCCCTTTTAAAAAATTGATTAAATTAACCCCAAAGAGAAGAAGAGCCAAAAAATCTAAGAAGCTCACTGGAGACTTCTCTTTTACTAGTCTATTCAACATGGGGGATGCTTGGAGACTACAGTGAAATATAACAAAACCAAATTCTATGATATAATAATTAAAAGCTAAGCCCACCCACGCCCAGAGTTATAAATTTAGATTTCAGGAGGCCAGTGGTGAGGTGCAGCTCATTGAAGTCAGAGCACGAATTTGGTACACATTTCAGAGTAAAACCCATACAGTCCCGGCACTGTGTATCAGGCAACAAATGGTGGCCAAGTCCATTTTAGGCACTGGATGCAGGGAAATTTGTCATCAGCTGGCTAAAGACCAGATTCCATGAATTTGCTTTGTGGCTATAGGACTTTAGCTGTAGACAAGAGTTTTCTTATATGTGTAGAGATCAGAGCTGAGATGAAAATTGTTCTTCATTCATATAATTAGAAGGACAGTGGGAAATTGTTTAAGTATGTGTTTCTTTCTTTGGGAAAAATACTTTGGTTATGTGTTTTGTTTCAATAGAAAGTGAGAAAGTGAAGAGATGCCTTAAGCATGGTCAGAAAATAGTTGTCAGGACACTCTTTCTGCCTATGTCTACTGAAATAAATGGAATGAGTGATGGCGCATCCTCTGACCTCGAGCCCTGTACTGCTCAGCTCAGCTCACACTGCTCCTGTCTCACCCTCTTCTCCCCTAGGACAAAGGGGGTTTGTCCCCACTGTGTTTGGGGAGCAGTTGCTGTCCTGTGCACCTGCATAGTGCTGTTTGGCAAGAGCCAAACTCCAGAGACAGGGGGAAGGGTTAAACAGTATAGATCTCATGGAGCAGTGCTTAAACATGTCCTAAGCCTGTTTAGTTTACTAGTATAGATGTAGCCTTGGAGACCAGAGACCAGATGCTGTGCATCTGCCGCACTCCCTGTAAGATCAGCCCTGATTATTTCCACACCCCATATCTACAGGGAAGGCCTGTAATAAAGCAGTAATCACTTTCCTCCAATCCTCACCTGAACCACGAGCCAGATCTTCATTTCAGTAACCCTTGGATAAATCAATAATCCTTCTATGTGACTGAAATCATACATACAATCTTTGTATTACTGTTTCTTTTGGGTCTGATCCTGCCTGTTTTCTGTCGTTAACAGGAACAGGATCATATCTCTTCTCAATGGCAGCTTGTTTTCCATTTCATGCTGCAATTATCAACCTATCTGAACAATGTTTAGGAGAGGCCATTTCTTTTAATAGAAGGAGGAACTGGGGACACCCTTGGTATTCTCATTCTACCCAGGATATAGATTATCAGCCTACTTCCATGTGATATCCCATCCCCATAATCATTTCTATTTTTGTTTCTGTGCCTAAACTAACAGTGTTTCATGGTGGAGAAGCAAGAAAAATAGGTATCACAGTTTTCTTCCACTTTTATGCAAGTTTTTTGGAGCACTCACACACACCATGGCATCTTAAAATGGACAAAGTTAAAAGCGGTACCAGAGAACAGTTGTAGGGCTGATGCTTGATCAGGGCTAAGTAGGACTTTGGCTACTATTACCACTGTACGGATGTTCTGGTTTTCTGGTACCAGATCTGAGTGCCAGAAACGGAATGTGCAGATCTGTTGCAATGGTGAAAGAGGAAGAGCATCTGAAATGAGTTCAAGGAAATAACAAAGTTAGAATGTAGAGTGGATAGGAGAAAAGGCACTAGGTCATCTCTGCATTCTAAAGCTGTTCAGGATTTGTTTCCTTCTGACTCAAGGGGGGTTGCTAACTGGGCTGAATACTGGTGAATCCAGTAGAGGCTGAATATATGGTTTTGGGCAACTGGGTCTAGGTGGTGCTGCTTAAGGACTGGACCAGGTGACCTCCAGAGTGACCTCCCTTACAAATTCAACAATCCTGTGATTCTGTTATTCTGTGAATCTATAACTACATCTGTTCAAGGAATTTGAAAAATATTTATGCATTTTAAACCACTATGAAATAGGAGCAAAAGAAGAAGCTTAAAGTATATCTCTCTCCTGTGGTGGACGGAGGTGAACTTTCCTCTCTGCCCCCTCTGTTAATGTGGGAGTGGTTGCACTCCTTCTTCTCTTTGCATAACCTCAGCATCTCCTCTGACATTCAAATAGTGTGAAAATGCAACCAAAACTCATGGGTGATGCTATCTCCTCTAAATTTAGTGTCTAAACTATCTATGACTTCACTGGGCTCAAATCCTTATTCTTTGTTGAATGAATTTTCATTCAGTGCTGATTCTTGCTTTTAAGATGGACATGAGCAGACACGCAGGAAGCACTTCCTGGGATCACTCCTAAGCTGACGTATTTAAAACTGCTTTGAAAATAAACTTCTTGCAGGAAACTCTTTAGTTTATTGAAGATAAATCCACTAGCACAAATTGCATAGATTGATAGATATGCACAACTCTTACTATTCTTTCTTTTAAATATCCATTAGCTTTCAAGAACCAAGTCTAATTCCCAATGAAATTTTCCATAATGGTTTAAGTAAAACTAACAGTAAGAAACAAGACAGTTTTAGTTATATAGTCATATATTTGAAGACACATGTAACCAAAGGTCAGAGGTTTTTATGTGTACCATAAGCATCCAAAGATCTGGCATAGTTAAAAACAAAAAAAATTTAGATCAACATTTCAGTTACTTAGGCTTAGATAGATCCAAGTTTGTAAGCATCATAGTTTAATCATCTTAAGAGTCTTTTTAATGGCATTAGCTAGTATAGTTATTATAGTTAGCATAGATATTACATCCAAACTTTTCTTCCCAAGACAGGGAATATGAAAATGGGACAGTCAGCTTGAGCCCCAACAGTGAATTTTTAGTCCTAGTGATTTCAGGTTTCAGATCAGGCTAGCTTAGTAGTGGCTTAGGACTATGTCCATAGCAAGAAGACAGTCTGACTTATTGCTGCTTCAAGCTGCTTCAAGAGGAGTGTGAGAGCAGCTTATTCCACCACTTCAGGTATTTATTCTCTTTTCACAGACAGTCTTACACAAGAAAAAATAAGCATCAGAAACCCAACAGTTTAAGTTCACAGCACGAAATGCAACTAAATCAGGAACCTTGTAGAATAAAGCACAGCAACACCGAGACCGTGTCTTCCCAGATGCTGCAGCAAGCCATACAGCCTAGCTTCAGGTTCAAACCGGATAAGGCCAAGGATAATGTCAAGAGAAGTACTGGGAGATGGTACCTCTCTGCAACCACAGAATGACCTACTCTTATGTTTCATCATCAGAAATCTTCAGGAAAGACTCAATCTATGGGAACACCACAGTATCTTAAAACAGAATATGCATCAAACTGGCCAGTATTAATGGGCAAAGGCAGAAACAGTCCTAAAAGAACCTGTGCACAGTTTTGACTACTTCGTTAACATAGAATATAAAATTTCACCAAACATTTCTTACATCACACCCACACCATTCAAAGGAGCCCTGGCATCTTCTCTAGCATGCTATCTAGTCTTTTCAAAATTTGAAGAAGTGAAAATTCAACTCTTTTCTAGATGATTCTTAAGTTAAACACCCTTGTTCTTCCTGCCCAAAAAGATGTTTACACACTTTGATCAAATCACTCCTTACCCTTTGCTTTGGGAAGCTAGCCATTTTGAGCTGCTCTGCAACCACCACTTCCCTTCAGCACATCCAAATTAACTTGTGGCTCCTTGTTTGTTTTGGGGTTTTTTCAAACATGATTTTACAAAAGAAATAGTAGTGCAAAGATAAACTTTATGATGCTGCATCTACTAGGTATCCCACGGTATTTCCATCCAGGGATATTTTGCACTCTGAGCACGTGCTCAGGTAGGTAGCCACAATGACTCTCTCTTTCGTAGATCTGCTCTTATTAATTTTTTTGTGCTACTGAATTTTTAGGTATAGGAAAGACAGCCTCTCTTCCCCCAGATCACTGATACATGGTAGGTGTGTGCTATCAGTCTGAGTGCCCATGGTTGGGTGGTAAGGTGTTGCAAGTGGAAGGCCTTTAGCTCTACAGTCTGCTTCTTACCCCAGACTGACAGATCTTGAGCTTAACCTTCAAGGCCCTTGCGCTCTTCTTGAGCTTTTGCCTGAGGGCTGCTGGAGGCAGCAGCTGTACTTTAGTGTATATGTGAATCTATTAATGTGGTCACACACGTGTTGTACTGATACGGTCATCATCTCCACACAACCCCAACCCCTCTACGGTGCTGGCTGGGTCACCTCACCTCCCTGCCTGGCCAGAACTCGAGTGAGCATCCACCCACAGGCAAAAGTGACAAATGCCACTTTCAAGTGGGAGATAGATACAGTGGGGAAGAAAAAGAGTCTCATCACGTCGGTGCATAGCATTTTATGGCAAAGCTTGCCACATTTTACTGCTTATATATGAACATCCTCACCACATCACATCAACAAAACAAAATATATTTACTTCACTGTATCCCACAAAAATAACCCTCTGGCTAAAATATGCACTTATCCTTTAAAATACATTGCAAAATGCCTCTGATTTCCCTCAGAGGGGTTTCTGTGAAAGTCTGATTTTTGACACAGCTTATTTTGCTGATATAAACATGTTAATAGTGAAAATGTCAAAAAGTTTATTAATTTTAATTCTTGAGATGGAAAAAATGCATAAAAGTTCTGTTCCGTGCTCTAGGTAAATAAATGAGCATGGTGTTTCCACGTTGCAGCCAGTGAACCACACTTTATGTTAAACCCTTCCTACAAATACAGGAGTGTGAACAAAGCTCAGTAGTGGAAAGAAGACACAAATTACCTCCAGCCTTTTAGAGGCACAGTAGAGGCTTCAAACACTGGAAGATACATGAGTAATACATCCAGAAAACCCTGTTTCAAAAAAATTATCTCAAGCTTTGTTAACTAGTGTAATACTAAACAACACTCTTTGAAGAATAACAAGATCAGACAATGCTTGTTCATGTTACTCCTGAAGGAAAATGAACCTATTTCATACTTACATGCTAAACCGGGGCACACACATATGGGTACACGTGTGTGCACACATATGGTATGTTCACATATATGCAGAGGTATATGTATATAGTTAGATAGATGCTTTTGCAAACAAAACAAAAATAAATTACTCTATATATGCCCTTACCTTCCTCCCACTATGAATGGTCTTTTTGTTAGTCCACTGAATAACCATTTGTCATGGGCTTTACTGTACCATGAAGTTATGATTAATATTATGGCTCATGTACACTGGGTTGAAAAACCATATTCATTTTCAAAGTCACGTTGCATTGATTAGAATTCACTGCAGGTTATTCAAATAACGATCCTCTCTTTTCCCAGGAGAATCTCCGTCTGATTTTTCTTTATCCTCATTAAAGATCCCAGGTGCAGACAAAGCTTTACATACTTCTAATTTGCATTATCCTTGGGAAGGAGATAATTCACATGCCTTCAGTATATAGCACTTGTTTTTGTAGTTTGCTCTTTCCTATCTGTCTATTTAAATAAATCAAGAAATTTAGCCTTTATAAATCCTCTGACAATAGAAAATGCCAAATTTTATTATGCTTAGTAATGAGCCCATGTATTCTGAAATATCAATTATAGTTCAGATTAAATGAAACAATTTTTTTCGTTGCTCCTTGTCAGGTTTTACTTAAAATGCAGTCTCTGCTCACTCTCTCAATGATGGGAAAAGGTGAATTTTTAAAGCAAAGATATAGATTTCATATCAGCCTTTGACCAGAGTAAAAATATCCCTCATCAGTCTCTGAGAAATCATTGACAGGATTTAGTCTTTTTCTTTTTACTGGTCGAATACAGAGCAGTGAAAGCACATAACATCTGTAATTGCCTGGTAGAACTTAATAGTCCCATTAACCCCCAAAATGCAGCACTTGTATGGATTCCACATCTGTTTTCTGAGGCATAAGTTGTGTGGGCCTATGTTTTGCAACAAAATAATCTGTCTTGGACTATTTTTATCGCGAGCCTTTGTGTAATGAGTTTAGCCCGAAGCAGACTGACAGCATTGTTGACATTTCATTGAGTTTCCATCCTCAAGAGGGAGGAAATTTTAGCTAATTAAATAATGTTATAGTGTCTCAGAAACTACAAAGGCAATGGGAAACCACACAGCAGTCATACTGTATTTCTTAAGATCATTTGTGTATTCTCAAGGTTTTACTATGCAGAAGTGATTCTTCTAACAGTCTTTAAAGCAAGTCATACATTAGACAAACTTTTCATAACTCAACCTTGATAGTAATATTTGTAAACTGGTTAGTGTATGTATGAAATGAAGCCAAATAGGGAAAAGAGCTATTAGAAAAATACTGAAACAATTATCACTTTTCATCATCTCAGCACAAACGGAGGGAACATGTTGCCTGTGTGTACTGGTGGCAGAGAGACAGCAAAGACATTTTCTCTGTTACTTTTTGGCTACCCTGCTCCTCTGCACTAAGGGGATAAGAGAAAGCGGAGGGAAAAGATGGGGACAGGCTGGCTTATTGAAAGGTTGGTAATAAAATGCAGGCCCCTTCGGGACAGTGGGAAGTGGTGGGAAGTAATTCTGGGGAAGAATGAGGAGTGGTGGGGCCAGTGGGTTTCTCTCACCCCTGCACCACATACTCTGGTGCTGATCCCAGCAGGACACAGGAGGTGCTGCCAGGCCCCTTACAACACCATAAGCTGTTTCTGTGGGTGATCAGCAGCTGACCGGAGAGCAGCTGCCCCAAAATGGACCAAAACAAGGAGCAAGCAGTATTAATTATGAAAGTTTTGCAGGCCAAGACAAGGTGCCTTCCCCAGCTCCTGCGCTCCCTGACTCCAGTTGGCCCCAGAAGCTGGTTGTCATCCCTGATGTCCTCAGGGCTTGGAGCAGTGGCACGTTTTAGGCAGTCCCTGCACCATTTCACTGGCACACCAGGAAGCTGAAGCTTCACTGCGAGCTTAGGCAATGGCTAACTCACTGCTGGAAAACACCTGCACCCCACACAGAGCTCCTGATGGTCAGAGAAAGAAGAGAGACAGAATAAAACTGCTGCCAATCTCAGCTTTTGAATATGATTTATCCAAGCGCGCTGGGACACCACTGTGAGCAAACGGCAGGAAATTTGACCAGTTCAGCCTAACCAGGACAGTAGGACAAATCACTCCCCTCTGATCTGGCCTGAGTGCATGGCACAGCAGACAGGTGACTGGAAAATAATTCAGATCACCATTCCTACAGAAAATAAAATAAATTGATTGCACTCTTCTCTATGTGCAGGAAAGCGAGTCCTTTGTTTCCAACACCTTTACTTCTGAGGTGTAGGGGCCTCCCATCTTCAAGCCCTTGTCTTGCTGCACACCCAGCATCTGTGATTACCTTGGAGGGTGCACTGAGGGTGCTCAAGTACTGTGTTTCTATAATAACACTCTCAGGCTGCCTGCCACATCAGGAAGAAAATAATACATTTCTACATTAATGATTTAATTTCTTTTTTAAGATGTTAGTGTTTCCCTGATAAGCAACGATTTATGTATCTTGTTTCACGACTAAAGATTCTTAGTATTAATGACTGAAGTACAACATAAAGGAAATACAGTTGTTGAAGAAATGACTAGTTTTCTTTGCATTTCCCCTTCAGGCACAGGGGGCTATTTGCTGGTAGTTTACACTGATGGCCACTGCAATGTGTCCTTCTAAGTTCTCAGCTCATGATAAGGACATTTTATATTTGCATAACACCTTTCATCCTGCAAGAGCAAAGCACTTAAAAAAATTAATTTAACGTTATAATCTCCCAGCGGTGGTGATTCACCCACGGTGCTGGCAGCAAAGAAAACTCGGAAATTGTCCCTGTGCATCAGAGGCACCAGCCAGCACTAAAATAGTCTGTAACCCAGAAGGGCTGCTAAGTCCTCTGATGGGAAATGTCTGTGTGTGTCTGTATCTGTGCACATGTGTGTGTGCTGAGGAGGGATCTCCACGTGGCCAGCTGCCTCCAGATGGACTTTGGGTCTTTTCCTGCATATGGCAGCAAGCTGAGGTTTTCGGTTGCACAGAGGCAGAGAGGAGACCTCAGGATTCCTACAGTGAGCCCCAAAAAATCTTTATTCTCCCATTAAGCCTCAGGGAGTCTAAAAGATTTTATTAGCCTTAATTACGTTTTGTCTGGGATCATGAGGTCGGTGGGCTTGGCGAGCTTTTGTTTTTAAAAACCTAACTTGCTTGCCAGGCGAGTTTCCCAAGCTCTCATTTTATTGTGGTTTCCAGCAGGGGATCTTGTTTCAAGGGGTATGATCAAAGTAAAGGACATTTCTTCTGGGACTTATTTTACATAGATTAGATCTCATTATGCAACTTGCTCTTTAGTCTATATTCTTTTTATAAGCTTCTGGCTATATGAATGAATTTTACATAGTAAAGTGTGAATTTATTATAATGAATACACTTTCTGAGTGAAAGGAAGGCAAAATACAGCATAGTGTAATACATTTAAGCTTCCTTATCAACAACAAATTTCAGCATTGCAGCAGTTTAATCTTATCTCAAACAAGGTTGCTGCACACTAATTTCAATGCAAATTTTCAGCTGACTTTTATTTCATTTTTAAGTTAAAAAAATATTTTCTGGAATTGTGTCAAATTTTGCATTTCCTTCCTAAATGCATATTTCTAAGCCTTCTTTCAAAGGCATGCATGATTTTTTGGGATTTCAAGATCTGCACTTGATTAAGTCGTTACAACTTGACACCTTGAGAGTTCCACGGAGGTGGGACTTTGTGATGATGTCCAGCAGCTACTTCTGAGTACAAAATGCTCTGGATTAGTTCTGTTGGACAATCTCTAACAAGACTGAAAATTGAAGAAATCAAAGGTTAACAAAGAACAGATCTTAGCATACACAGGAATTCTTGTCCAGTATTGTTAAGGTTTAGGGACTGGCAGAAGTGGCAATCTTTGTTAAAAGCTTCATTCTAATAGCATACAAATAAGAAGAGATTTTTCAGTTTTATACTTCTCTACTGTGCATCTATCTGCAGTTCTATTTAATATGAAGTTTGGGTCAATGCATGTGTGAGTTCATCCAATGTTTAAGTAAATGACTTGCTTTTATTTCCTGAATTTCCTCATGTGAGTAGAAAGGTATGTTTTTATTATCTCCTAATCTAGTCTGATTTAAATCTGAAATTATCAAGTGAACTAGAATTTAATTGTCAAATGGAAGAGTTGTATGCATTTTTTGTTGGTCGAGTTTCGTATATATATATATAGACCCTCACCTTTCAAATAATCTGTTTGATAAGGTTTTTCAATGCGAGTGATGATCTTAGATTCAGTCATCTTGACTCTTTCTTTATTTTTTTACATAAATGGGGGAAAAAAGCTTTTTCTTTTCATGTCAAGGGCAAAATTTAGCTGCACTTGTTTCTGTCAAGTCGCTAGAACTGGTCACTGAGCTGGTAGTCTAAGCAGTTTTAGGATCTGTTCTTATAACTGAAATTTGTCCCAGCTAAAAGACTTTCTTCATTTCAAGCTGAAATACTGAGGGCAAATTAGAATGCTTAGAGGATTTTCATTCCCACAGATGCTGTAGTCAAGACATTTCATGAACGGGGAATGGGATTTTCACAAGAATTTAGCAACCACCTCTCTCCAGACACACAGAATTCAGTGCACCACGAGCCCTTCCGAAAGTCCACACTTATTTTCACAGGGACTACTGCCCTATAGCAAATATCCACATCTGAGGTCTACTAACCATACACAGCATGTATTCACTACTTCTTCCCCAAATCTGGTTCAGTCTCAAATGAAACCCATGTAAAAGCTTGTGTACAAAGGGGTTAAATTCATACCAACATATTTAATTGCAATCTTATTTACAGCCTGTAAGCAGCTATTATATGTATTTCCCAGGTTATGATTCAGAGTTTACACATCTTTAGTTTACCACGGCATAAAGCAGTGTCTCAGGAAAGGAATGTTTTTCAGTTAAATGGTTAATTAAGACTTGGAGATATTTTTTTTTCTGATCAATGCAAGTCAAATTCTCAGTGCAAGTGGTTGAATCATCTTCAGAACTCTGATCATAATTAAACCACAAGGAGCCTGTTATGATTAAATGTGGGAAGCTGAAAATACATGAACCATAACAAAGGATCTGAATTCACTTCAAGCTTTGCATAAAATGCCGTTTCAGTTTTTTTATCTTAGTATAAAAAATGCTTTTATCCTGTACCTTTCCTTTTTTTACAGAATTTCTTCTAAATTCAG
Organism: Rhagologus leucostigma; assembly: GCA_013397725.1. Lineage (NCBI taxonomy): Eukaryota > Metazoa > Chordata > Aves > Passeriformes > Rhagologus > Rhagologus leucostigma. The sequence goes on along the minus strand of VZTD01002184.1, from coordinate 762,326 downwards.
TTACATTTTTCCAAATTTATAATAAATCTTGGACATGTAACTGCTATCTGAGCTTCCTAATTTGTAAAATACCCTATGTCCTCTGTCCAAACGATAGACTTCTCTTTATTTTTTATTAAAAACACGGAATTCAAAAGGATACTCTTTGCCTTAAACAGTTACACTTACTGTATTGGTAAGTAAATATTTCTCCAAATTACTTCCTCACAGCTTCCTCACATCCATACATGATGTTGGTAGCCTACAATAAATTTCTAAAATCTATATTCTTTACTGTGTTCTAATTCTTTATTGCCATAATGATTTTCATTTCTGTCTTTCTAATTAGACTATACAGCTTTTACAGAATAGCTTTTACACAGGATATTTGTTTTTCTGTTCATATAATTTAATCTTGAATGCTTGTAATCACAGCACATGCATATCTAAAAGGGACCAAATTCTGTTGTCTCGCCTTGGTGAAATTCTCTTTTTGAAACAATGAGTAGGAAATACAGGATTTTGTGAAGGAATATCAGAAGCAATGTCTACTGCTGAACAAACACTCAACACCCCTCCCCCCCAAAAAAAACCACCAAACAAAAGAGCCAAGAAAGATGGTCCGTATTAAACTCTTACAGTTATATTAACATTTCCAACTATGTGAAATTCAGATGTTGAACGAGAGGAAGTCGCATGAAGTCTGAACAGGGACTTCAAGCAGGAGTGAATGAACCTGCACAGGATTTTGGTGTTCACATCTGTCTCCGCTAACAGCCACACCAAAGAAAGCGGGTTGGGAGACATCTCATCTGTGTGCACAGCCAGAGGAGAAAAAATCCTCTTCCCTTCCTATTTCCCATCCAGACTGGAGGGCAATGGATGTTCATAATCTCTCTGGTGGTAACCAATAAACTCCAGAACCAGGCACAAAGGTACTGGCCTAGGGTCCCCACACAGCAGCTTCCAGCTGGAGTATTAGATCCATGAGAAGTAGACAGAGTGGGGGGAATATCTCAGACAAGGAAAAATGCTTCAGAGAGAGATACATCTAAACCTCTGTTTACTTTTTTGAGTCAGATGCTTCATTTCAGTCCTTTTTTACATATCTAATTAAGACCCACATCAAAGACCTAAAATCACCTCCAGGAAAACAGCGTCTCGATCACTCTTTCGAGGCAGACTGTGGCACAGGTCTGTACAAATGTTGGCTAAAGGAGGACTGCAGAAGGAGAGCCTGATGCTCAGTACACCAGCTTGAGGAGCAGGTTTGACCTAGGTTTGACATCCTTTTTGTTGAAGCTAAACCGCTTAATAGAAGGGAACGAAAATTTCCTTGACTCAAAATAAGGACCAGAGAAGAAAAGCCATGACTGTAAGAGCATTTACCTGCATAACAGCAGGTGCTTCACCAGCCTGGGAGTCGGGAAACCGTGATGACTTGCTCATATACTTCCTAAGTTTCATCTTGACACTGCTTAGGTGCCTGAATTCCTCCCTCTGATATGGTTTTTGGTACTTTTAAGGTTGTGGTGAGACCCCTCAATCCCAATTTGCTGAATCCAAGACCTGTACTGTTTCCCTCACTTAGGGAAAACAGATACTAATATTAACGGGACTTTTGTCTTCGTCATCCTATCTGTGAAGGGATGGTAGTCTCTGTGCCATGAAAGCTCCTGAAACAGCATCTCCCATCCGCCACCACCTTCTTACAGCTGAGGGATGTGCTACTACAGCACAGCTGGCTTTCCTCACTTCAGGTTCAGGAAGCGACTCTCTACAAGCCAAACTAGTGGGGCTTGTTCACTGTATTTTATAGCATAATGGACAACATATCAAGGGGGAAATAATCGTATTTACATTTTTTCTGCTAAGTGGAAGGAAAAGGAAATGGCATTCCAGAGAGCGATAAAATGAGAATGAATTCATTACAGGAATAGAGTGGCTAGGAGATATTTTTCACATTTTAATGAATAAACGACATTTTCATCCACTAAAAATACAAAGTACATAAGTAGTATTTACCTACAGACCATAGCATAGCATGAAATGCTTCCTTTGTAAGACTCTTGGCAGAATGATCCCATTTTGCAGGAAATTTTTCATTATGTACGGGACTGCTTACCTTTTGTAATGAAAGCCAGATCTTTTTCCAGTTAAGCCAGTTGCAAACCTTCTGTTTTTTTCAGCCACCATAAAGATTCTCTAATCCATATCAGAAACCTGCATCCTCATTTAGCTGGCTCTGGATGCAAAACTGGTTACTGTCACACTGAGTGCTCATGGTCAAGGTTCAAGTAAAGGCTAATGCTCTAAGTGAGGCTACATGTAAGTGTGTTTTAGTTTGGAATGCACTGTCCTAGTTGGTGAACACGAAACAGCTCCCTAGCCATTTAATTATCTGAGATTATAGTGATCCTAACTTCGAATAGAGTTTTCTGCCACACCTTCTGGTTTCTGAAAAGCAGTGCCCTGAAGCAAAACCAAGTTTGTTCCCTTTGACTTTTTTGTATATTTTTTAATATTTCTAATTCAATTCAATTTTTACAGGTTTATTATAGTAGTTTATATCTTATGTTTCTTCACAATGCTGGTTTATCGTTAGTTTCCCTTTTGGAAGCATTAAACATATGAAAATAGAGTGCACACACATGAGGGGATACTTACTCATGCAAATAATCCAATTGAACTCGGTGAACTTCCTGAAGACAGCATTACTCATGCAAGTAAGTGATTACAGGACTGTGTCACACAATGAACGGTGTGGGCCTGATTATCTTCTCACCTACACTGGTTTTACATCATTACAGTTTCACTGGCTCTAATGGAATTACTCTTCATTTCTCCTAATGTAAGAAAATTGAGATTCGCACACCCACTCAAAAAACTTGATGATAATAATAATAATAATGACCATGAATGAATGATGACTCATTTAGGTACAATGCAACAGAAGTAGATCTATAAGTGCATTTCTGTGAAGATCTTGCTATTATCCAAACTCATTGTGGAGCCTGATCCCTATCTGACTAGGGATGCAGAGGGCTTAGGGTTTGACATGCAGTGCTCACTACCAACTCTTTCTGACTCCGGAGAACAAATTTACTTAAAGTCTCAAGAGAAAGATAAGGAAAATGCTGCTGCATTCATATTATACATAGCATTAGACAAGCATAAATGGGATTAATTTAAAATATTTTCAGATGCTATAAAATACATGTGTTCTACAACACTCACAGGTGGTCAAGACCAAAGATCCTTGAGAGAAATATCAACTCAATCATAGAAAATGCATAGAAGTAGCACACAAGCCCCTCTTTAGACAATAAAAGTATCCAAAAACCCACCAGAGCGCTTACTAGCATCAGTTTTCCTCAGTGGGCATCTCCATGGAAAGACTTTGTACCCCTTCTTCCAGGCAGTTTTGTACCCCAAAGAGAACGAGCATTTCCCAAAACCCGTGCAGGAACGATTCTGATTCTGCATTCACTTCTCAGAATTCTCCATTTTGATAACTTAAAAATTCAACTTCATGTATTTGCCAAATTAAAAACTCCCTGGATCTCCAGCATGATTGCTTTGATGAATTGAATCCTTCTAGTCCATTTAACATGAAATAACAGACTTGTGTTGATAGTGCTTTTGTTCTCGATAGTAGGAGAACTTGTTACTGAAAAATTAGCTACTCACCCTTAAGTAATCACTAACATTCCAGCTCCTGAATATAAAAATGAAGAAAGAGCAGATGGAAACAAACAAAAATTGTATTAATAATACATAAGGAAGCGATGCCTACAAGTGATATTTCAGCAGGGAAAAAAAATAGGAAAACTACAGTTTTCATTGGGTCTTAATGTATGTATCCCTCTCTAATGCTTCCATCTTCAAGCAGTTCTGTTTTATTGACACAACAACACAAATTGCAGAAGTAAATTGAATCACAGGCTCAGAATGTAAAAATCAATGAGAAATAATTTTGTAGCACTAAAGTGAACAGTGTAATGCTAGGTATTCATTTAATTAACCATGAGCCTTTCCACATAATGCACAATCATTGCCAGCTTTTCAGCTCACGGTTATTCCAGGAATAATGGGTTTGGGATTCATCTTTAGAAAACCTGCATTAATATTTGAAAGCATTTAAATCCATTAGTGGGTCATCTGAACACTGCAGGTCACTTTTACATTGCTAATTGAAACAATAGTAATGGGTTATAATCTACTATCTAATAATGCCTGGAGTGTTTTACCGCTTTTATATCTGCAGATTCCAGGAAATATGTAAATTTGTTGCTGAACTGTTATAAAATATGGAAATTTAAACTGCAAACATGAAACTATTTCTTTTTATAAATTAAAAAAAACCCCCACTAACAGCATTAATAAACTGAAGAGTTACACTATATTTTGATGTCAGGATAAATTCCTTTCCATAGACTTTACAGTGTTCATCGCTTCTGCGCTGTAGGCTTAACATCTGGCATTCACATTTTCAACATTGCCATTAGGAGAAAGTGAATATCATTAAACCAGTGAGTAAACAATCATGTCATTGTTTCCATATGCAAGCTATACATTGAGTCAGTGTGCTGTGTTCTGACAGCAATGTGTTTTGTTGTGGTTAGGTTTCTTCCCTCCATGATTTGATGCAAACACTTTTCTTCATGGGATTTTCTGTTTCTCCTGCATGTAAAAGTAGCCATAGCATATGGAAGTATGAATTTAGGGTGGCTTACTTTCAATTTTGTGCTGCTTTTCTTTTTTTCTTTTTTCTTTTTTTTTAATTAAAAGGTACTGAAAGGTAAAGTTGCTTTGCGAATCTTGCAGGTAATTGAATAGAACACAAATTGATACTTAAACCCTCATTTTCGTTTTTAATTAAACAGGCATCTTGCACATTTACCTGCATCTTCATAGGCTTAATTACAGTCTGATTGGGCAAAAAGATCCAGAGAAGATCATCTCATTACATCTAGGTAGGCTGCACTGGCAGGAATGTGTGGTATGTGTATAAGAGGAGGCATGTGTGTTAGTGAAGGTGTTTAAATAATTTACTTGGTTAATAAAATATGGATAGCATATTTGAGGGAAAATTGTGGATCATTGCATCACCTTTGCCCTCAGTAGCGGGAAAAAAATCAGTCTGTAATGTGGTTGATGGGAGAAAATAAAAAATATATATATTGTGAGTAACATTTTAACACAAACCCATTAAACTGGAAACAATTCTATATTCAGAAAGGTAGACAAACTTCTTGCTTCCTAGTGACATGTATATTGCCCTTACATGTGCCATTCTGTTTGAAAAATAATGGCTTTTGTGGGTGAATAAACTCCACAGCTCTTGCAGCTTATTCCAGAGTGGTGTGATATGTGGTCCTCTAACAAAGCATCCAAAGCTCCCTTCTTACTTTGTTTTACAAGGGCAAAGAAGGCTGCAGATGGGATCTTATTCTGTAGATTCTCATTTGAGGAGACAGCATTGTTACAAGAAAACTATAAGTTCATTAGTATATTTTTTAAACAATAGCTATTGATCAGGGCTATCAGATGCTGCCAGAGGCAGAATCCTTCCTGTTCAGTATCTCTTGGCATGTGAGGAGGAGGAGGAGAGCACATAGTGTTTCTCCCCAGCTGACTGGTATGCCTCTCCCCACGAACTGCTCTGTGATGGGGTCTGCAGGTAGGGCTAGCAGAGGCAAGAGGGTCTCAGGAGACAGAAAAACTCCTTCTACCCCAGCAAGAAATAACGCATGAGTAGGCACGCCAGCACTGTGGAGTGAGAGCCCTTCTGTGCTCTGGGAGGGCTGTTCTGCCACGGTGATATGGCTACAGTGTGAGGGGGGCTAGTTCATCAAGACAGAAAGAATATCACCTCTGATTTTCATTACTATGCAGGGGATGAATTAAAAAGATCTCCACTGGGCAATGATAAAGATATTTAAAAGGCAGTTGTTAGTTGAATTTCAAATATATGCAAAACCAGAACTACCAAGAGATGCTCACTGATAGTCAGTCTCAGCTCTAACTGGCCATACTCTAGAGTGGCATGAGAAGCACCTACTCTGAGCCAAGAAGAATGTTATCTACAGAGATAGATTGCTCTGTAAATTACCTAGAGCTGTAGAACATGCAAGATTCCCAAGATACAACCTGTCACTCTCTAACCTTTCTTCAGCACAGGCCAACCCTTTGTAAACCCACTTGTGATTCTACAGGCCGATGGGCAGCTAGGGAACCTGTACTCATTGCCTAGCACATATCATCCCTAGGACCACCTTGTATCAGCCGAAACCTCAAAACCTGGGGTACAGTGATTGTGAATAACATAGGTAGATGCTTTGTCTAGAAGCAACTATATATCCCCTTCATTTTCAACATACCATGTAAAACAAATCATGGATCACGCATATAGGCAGGAACCGAATGCTAGTGATGGTTGATAGAGACGTTCCAAATTATACAGTAAACTATCCTGAGCTCTACCCCTGTGTGCTGGAGAACAAGCTGCCGGTGAGTGCAGTGTTTCCAGCCTCTTCTCACACTTGTGCTTGGTTGAGGTTTTATTTAACACTGGAAACCCTAAACAGATGACTGGTCTGGATAATACGGTTTGTGCTGTTGGCAAGCTTGCAAAAGAGCACTTATTAAACAAACAGTTTTTATTGTTTTTAAAAGCTTTAAGAAGGCCTTTTCCCCGTCTTTTCTTGGAAAGGAGAAAGACCTGTAATTCCATGGCATGGAAATACTGCTGTACTTTAACAAGGGCTTTTTCTTTTAAAAATAAGTACTCTGCATTGACTGGATAACCAGAACCTTCCACCCCATCTTACATCACAGGTTCAAATGCAGATGCAGCCATGTCTGAACACCCGGCCTTGAGACAAAGAAGGGATTTTTCTTTTGGAGAAGTGTCTGTGTCATAGGGACAGTCAGTGTTGGCAATCTCAGCAGAGGGGCAACAGGTAAAATGTGGAGACAAATTTCATATTTTCACCTCAGAATATTTTTCCATATGCTGCCATGGAGGTATTCAGATAAACAGTGAGTTCAGACACTGTGGTCCTTTCTCCAGCAAAATTCCCCTCTGAACTAAGTTTTGCTTGAGTGATGACAGTGTTTGTCCCATAATAAGGTCTTTAATTTGCTGCAATGTCAATAAGGCACCTTGTCAAGGATATTACACTTAATTAAACAATAAATAAACCAGACCCACCCTGCTCCAATCAGATAAAACTTGCCTGCCTGCCCAGCTTTGGAGGCTGACAGGGTTCAGGGACTGTTTAGGTGAGTCTGAAGCAAGGCAGGGAAGTCAAGACTCGCCAGGCCGTAACCCCAAGAGGGTGCCGGTGACAGTCTGGGTGAGACGTGTGCCCTGCCTTTGGAGACAGGAAGAAACAGATAGCTGAGTCTAAACAGAACTGCACAAGCAGCAGACAGAGTCTCAAGGGAAGTGTGTCCCTGTTGAGACATTTTCCCTTGGTAAAATTAGCAAGTTCAGCTTCAGCTGTGCAATATGTTGGCCAAAATCTCAAGAAACCCTGGAACAAATTTATTCCATCTGGAAATTAGTTTCAGCTTTTATTGCTTTCAAATTTTGTTCCAGAGCAGATTCAGTTTCCAAAGAGAGATCTCTGGTCCTTTGTCCTTCAGGATTTTTTTTTTAATTTTAATTTTTAAATTTTTTTATTTCTAAATCATATTAATTAGAAAGTTTTGAAGAAAACAAAAGAAGAAGGAGGAGAAAGAAAAAGGAACAACTTGATTTTCTTCTTGCCATTAATTTTCTGTGCAATAAGATGTTTCAAAGGAAGCTCCTTTGCAGGCACATCTCAAATATCAGCATCTGACATGAGATCCTGTTGGAAATCTAAATCCTTTCCTCCACTAAGCAAGTATTTTTACCTGTTCTTTATATTTGTCATTTAATGAAACTGCAGCTGAGCCTTTTATTTAACCATTTGTCATTAAGAGGCAAAAGGAAAAGGTGACAGGAGTGGAGAGGTACCCAGTGACTGTTAAAAACAATCTGTGTGTATTCATTGCCAAAGTAGTTAAATATTCCTAAGTCATATCTGAACATCTGCTTGTGGTTTAGTGCTTTGATTGAAATTATTTTAAATGTGCTTCTACCTGAAAATGATTTCTTTTAAAAGGTGAAGGCTGGTGGTGATTTTCTCACTACGAATGACAGCACTTCATCAGTAGAGCATCCCTGGCTCTCAGGAAATCCACCATCTGCTTACTTCTCCACTTTTCAAGGAACAGAAAATCTGAAAACTAAACAGTAACAGGAAAAAAAAAAAAAGCAAAACCTGCAAGTGAACAATCCTAATGGATTTCACATGCAATGTGTTTCTCTACATAGTTCACCAAGTTTCACAGCAACTCATTCTTCTAAACTGGTAATCCTGGGTTATCTGCTAAAAGTTTTTCACTCAGAGATGCAACCTCTTCTGATGAATGCTGACAAATGAAGTAAAAAATTATGAATGAAGTCTGCCACCCTGGGCTAACTTGTTTGTAACTCAGAAGTAGCTATTAATAAAGATTTTGAATGAAGGGAGGCAAGATGAAGGGAACATGGACACAGCTCCCAAATCTACATTTGTTCACAAGGATAAGATTGAAAGACATCTCTAGGGCTATGAAATCCAAACTTTCACTACAGGCAATGATACAATTAATTGTGTAAGTGATGTATCAATGTCCATCTGAAAGTAAGCTATGATTTCACTCTTACTACTTCTTACTCTAGACCCTCACTCCTTTACATGCTTTTAACCTCTAATATTCTTTTAATTTCCAAATCTATTCATATGTGGACTCTCTATTCAGCATTTGACAGCATCTTCTAGAGGAAACCATTTTTTCTACATCCTGCCTGTCCTTCTCCCACCTCCAAGAGTGCAGAAAGTGGTCCTGTTCCCCTGAACTTTTTGTTTTTTAGATTACAAGAAAGGTGAAGCAACTTGTTTCCACCCATACAACAGGATTTCCACTTCCACTTATCCTACTAATGCCCTGTCTCTGCACCTTTTCAGTTTGAATTCAAGTCCACTGCACACTGGTGATCAAATGGAGACATGGGTCTTGCTGGTATCTCATGTGGAGGTAGTTGCTGTTCCCATATCTTTCCTAAGCACACCAGGTCTAAGAGGTTCTTCATATTTGCTTTGGCCAAGGCCAGTGATGTCACTGAGATGACTCACATCAGAAGTTTGTGCATTTAAGTGAGTGTACATAGGCCACTCCTGGGGGCCAGAGAAGACCTTTTAATGATTTAAATGAATCTGCATGTGAAAACTTGCATGCTCACCCCACAGCCCAGTGGTGAGCTGAGCTGCAGTTTCTGTTTCTTATTCTGCAGGAACAAAACCTATGTCTCTTATGCTTCTCTTCACACTGGTTGGGGCTATCCTGCTGAGAAGCAGGTTGCACATCTACCACCTGCCAAAGTCTGTGACTTCAAGCTTGCTGTGATAAAAAGAAAATTAATCCTAAGTGCTTGCAAAAATCCTCCACCACTGAAGAGGTATCTGAAACCTCTGAGTAAGAGGTAGACGTCACTACACATCTCCTCTATAAACAATTCCTTCTAGTTCCTAGTCTAAACAAATTGGATATAAAGTATGTTAAAAATAAGGACCTGAAATAGAGGGAAGCAAGAAAATCAAGCTGCTATTCGGCTGAAATCCTCTAATCGCTAATAAACTGGGTATTATAGCAAAATTAAAAAGGAAACATATGATGGCAATATTAAGACCAAAGGCCATTAGTAAAGAGAGTCACTGCCAAAGCTCACATTCAGTGATATCTCTGTGCTAATGGACATAACATTCATTAGCACACCCAAGCTCATTCTGGCTCCTCTTAGCAGTACACTGTTTGCTTTATGCCTCTGCAAGTTGTCTTTCCTTTCCCGTTTTCTCCATCACTAAACTGAAAGCTATTTGACAGTTTCTGGCATCTCTATTAAATTGTGGCAAACATGGAAATTATTAACTTTTGAACCACAAAACTAAAAACACCCTTGCACATTCTGAAGCTGAAACACGTTGTGAATGAGTTAGCTTCTTCTGATAGGGCTCACAGGGGCAGCAGGAGGGCAGGGGGAGAAAGGGAGGCTGACCCCATTGGCTGAGATTTGGGTTTTGCTGTTGTCATGAGAGATCAAAAGACTGTGATCACCTTTCTGATTGCTCCTTCTCTAGTAAACAACCTCGAAGTGAGTTCATTAAATATTAAAAGGCCCTGATATCTATTAATGTTATCAGACACATGAAATATGCCTGATGGATTTATTCTGCTGTAAAGGAACCATATCCCAGTGTCCCTCCTGGGACCATGCTCCAGCTGTTTAAACTATAATTCCATCACTAGGAGGAATGGTTGAGGCTGACCTCCATGAAATGTACTCATTGTTGCTCAGCCTGTGAATTGTAAATGAAACCTTTTGTAATAATGTTAAAATATGCATGCAGAGGAATTAAAGCACTGGAGGTCAGCAGCGGAGCCTCGCAGTGGGGTCGCTGTTGGCTCAGAGCAGCTGGTGGCTGCACTCCAACAAAAATGATACCCAGAGGTTGTTTAGGGGGCTGACTGCGTGCATGACTGGGCTTGACAGATCTATTGCTGCATCTCAGTGAATCTCAATCTGGTTTTGATTGTCTTCTGCTTCAGTGTTGGTTGTTTTGAGCACCTTGCTCTTTTGGAGGAGCTAAGTTTCTGGTTACCTTGTCCCCTGTTCAGTGCCAGAGCTCTTTATTGCCCTACCTGGGATCATTAAAACCTCATAGCACATTTTAAGCCTCAGCTTTCCACATACTGATTTTGCGCCTGCTTTCTAGTTATTTATGACATGAACACTATCTACATGTCCATGAAAGAAGGAGCACATGCATAAATTCCAGCTAATAAAAGCTATGGAGCCTGGGACAGCCCCTCAGTCTAGAGTCTGAGGGAGGAAAAACTAGCCAGTGCCAGGATGAACCTTGCAAGCTTCTGAAGGGGTTAAAAAGTACCTTTGCTGAACCCAGAGCAATGACCAAGAGGTCCCTATGCTCTGGTTCCAAGCTTTTGGGAAGACACATGTAATTCTATGCAGCGAGACCCTTGCACTATTCCTGGTATTCTGCTTTCATGACAGTTTTTTTTCGACGCTTAACATGCTGTGAGTCCTCAAATGCCTGAAGTGTTTTAAAAGCTTTACAAAAATTAAGTGCTCCAAAAAAATCCTGATAAGGTTTAATACAGAAAGATAAGTGGCAGCTTCTCTGCTGGGCTTACCAGCAGTCAGCCAATGCCACGTCTTCAGTGTCAGCAGGTAATTGAATTTTATGTCCCAAAAGTGGGGCAAAGGCTTCACCTTGGTATTGCCTGTGCAAGGCTTTCACCAATTTAGCATCTTTGTTGTCATGTTCTTCAAAATCCTCATGTCACCTCAGATATCCAAGTGAAATAACCAGGTCTGCAGGTTTTGAGTAATGATTTTCTACACTCAGGGCTAAGGACTAAGTATGGGAGAGAGGCCTTCAAAGATTAGCCCCTGATCTTTTCCTTTCAGAGATCTAAATCTAAATTACGAAAAAGAATTTTCCAGTCTCATCTGAGTCATAATTTTCCAGAAAAAAATCTTTATAGTATCTGGCTCAACATGATGTTTCCATTAAGATAAACTGGAGACATTGCTGTCCCAGACAAGTTACTGTTGAAGGATTAGGAGAAGCAGTTTAGGATAACACCAGCTGGTTTCTATTTTAACTCCACACCTGTCCATATACCATAAAAAGAAAAGAAAAGAAAAGAAAAGAAAAGAAAAGAAAAGAAAAGAAAAGAAAAGAAAAGAAAAGAAAAGAAAAGAAAAGAAAAGAAAAGAAAAGAAAAGAAAAGAAAAGAAAAGAAAAGAAAAGAAAAGAAAAGAAAAGAAAAGAAAAGAAAAGAAAAGAAAAGAAAAGAAAAGAAAAGAAAAGAAAAGAAAAGAAAAGAAAAGAAAAGAAAAGAGGAAAGGAAAAAGAAAGGAAAAAGGAAAGGAAAAAGAAAGATAAGGACTCCACTGTCTGAATAGACTTTATGGATTTCTTTAAATGGCTCAAAACTTTCATTGACTCTAGCTAATCCACTCATCTGTCAGAAATAGAGGAGGGTTTAGTTATATTATTCATATAAGAAAAATCTGAGAATTTTGTCAGGTCTTAATCAGGTGTTGACCAAAACAGGTATAGAAGGAAAAAATAACCAACCAGCTTATCTTTAAAGCACTGGATTTGTTCTTCATAGAGATAATATTACTGTACAATACTCCTGTCACAGTTTTAAGACTGGCTTCCAAAGTTCATGCATTAAAAATGTTGAGAAGACACATGCAGATTATTCACAGTGATGTAGAGGAACCTGTTCAGAGCGTGCGTGTTAAGATCTCTTTTGATTTTGGTTACACTGGCTCAGCTCTGAAGCTCTTTGTACTGAAGACAGTGTGTCTGTGCCCATTGCGCAGTTTCCAGCACCCACTGCCTGTGAGCAATGCCATGAAAAGCCTATAAAGGTGTGGACGACAAGAGACAACACCAGGTGACAGTACACTATACCTCCTGAGTCTGTCACTGACTTCGGCCAGAAAGGAAGAGAGCTGAAACACTGCAGGACTCTGCATCTTTGCAGGCTTTAGACTAGAAGAAACAAAAGTGGGGGGGAGGGGGGATGGATTTTCTCTTTGATTTTTCGTTTAAGCAGAACATTTGAAAAGGGAATCTTTAAAAAAGAGAAAGCGGTTGATGGTTATTAGCCCTCTGCTTAGCTTTACCCTTTCCCAGATGTTTTTTCCCTGGGGAATTCTAGCAGACAGACCACGGATCATCACAGCTGGCATCTGAACAGCGCTGTGCAGTTAATAATGATTCACAACCGCTGCTCCCAATCTCTCCGGCATTTGCCTCCGTTAGGACAGAGCACAAATGTGCTTGCAATTAGAAAGGAAGGAAGAATGTAACAGAAATGCTGTTTCTTTTTAAACAAGTAAGTGTAATTTTTCATGTAGACTTGGGACTGTGCCCGCAAGTAATTTGCTTTTGTCAAATGGAACATGAAAACCACGCACCCAGCCCTGCAAATGATTACTCACAAGCGCAGCCTCTGCTAGCACAAATGCTGGCACTGAAGTCAAGAGCAGTCTGGTGTGGGTAAGGATTACTCGTATGAGGAAGGGCTTTCAGGATTGGCCCCAGGAGAGGTATGTGAATACTCCTTCATGGGACATAAGCTTCAGGGAACTCAAAATAGGTTAATTCCATGCCTGATTCATTCCATGGACCATTTAACGAGAGCCTCTGGAATTGTGCAGTCAGTAATGAACTGCCAAGAACCAAAAGTAATCACTGCTGCAATTATTAAAATTTACACTTGGATTCTGTTACCTTTGCAGCAAGTATGGGTCTTGAATTAAGTGGTTCAGAAATCCAAGGACTTCCCACAAAAAGCAGCCCTTTCAAAAACATGATTCTTTTACTTGATTATTGCCCAAATTATTGCACCAAAGTGCTGTTATGCTAGTATGTTTTCTTCCATTTTTTTAACAGGGTCTTTGCACACTGGAGATGTATGGCTGCTATATCAGTAGCAATTATGGGCTAATAGGTCATGTAGAGGCTTCTTTTTTGTTCTAAGCATAGTGGGTATGGGCATTCCTCCTGACCTGAAAACAGCTTGACATCTTCCCTTAGGGAAATACAATGCACTGCTCTATAATCTTTATGTTCTCACGCTGTGTCTGAGCCATGCAAGGTGTGGGCACATCCTTTTTGGGTAGACCTGTATTTCCATTGCCAATCATGAAAACTTAAAGCAGCTTCGTCCTGTAAAGTGCTGAGCTTTCTGGCTCTGATCCAGGAAAGCACTTGAGTACAGGCTTAACTTTGCACATGCATCTCATTGGAGTTGATGAGACTACTCATTAGACGCTTTCAGATAAGCTGAGTCTGATGGGCTTCACACTAGGATACTTAAAAATCTAGAGGAAAAAACATAAGCTCTATTTGTAGCTTTAGAAAGAGGGATATTGTCAAAATAGTAGCAAATGGGTGTAGCTGGTGCCTGTTGTTATATGTAAACCACCATCTCAACTTCAGTTCTTACCAAACACTAGAGCAAATAATCAAATTATTTGTTTTACAGACTACAAACAAAACAGAAGTACAGGAAAGAGTCGGTGTGGCTTTGTCAGGAACATCTGATTTCCAGTAGTTCTGCACGAAATGCTCTGGGGATGGCACCGGCTCACAAACAGAGTATGAGTCAACGATGTTCAACTACTGCAGAAAAAGCAAACACGTCTTACTGAGTTTCACAACTAAGAGTATATATATGGGGAGACAGATGAAGTGATCTGTCCATTCCCCTTGCCAGAGCAGTGTGGCCACTTTTAGACATCTTGGTGCAGGAGTTAGAAGAAAATTATAAAATCTTAGAAAAAAAATTACTTGGGAGGAAAGGCTGAAAGGACTTGTGATATTTTTGCTGGGGGCAGTTTGAGGGATATTCTGGTACTCACATATGGGACAGAGGCAGCTAGGACAAGAGTTGGAATAATGACACAAAAGATTCATATTAGGAAGAATTTTCCAGTGCTAAAACTAGCAGAGGAGTCTGAAGAGACTGTGGTGCAGTTTTTTGGGGTAGGTTATGTAAAACACCTGCAAGAGATGCTCTAGGTAGAGCTGCTCCTGCCTTGGGACTGAGTGAGTGATGGAACAACCTCTGAGGTCCCTTCCAGCCACACCTTGCTTTGGCACTGTGCATTTCTGACTCTGTGCACTGACATGACAATGTGTCTCACCTGCTGTGCCTGTATCTTTATTCTCTGGGTGTCACACATGCAGCTTTTTAGAGGACTGAGGCCCCAGATCAACAAAGTGCTCAAATATGAATCCTATAGAAAAATATGTCCTTTTTCCTTTTGAGTCAAGTACGTGTTGAGCCTTTGCTATACTGGAGGTTTAGGGGCAGGTTATTAAGTGTTCAAATGTACCTAAAGATGGTACCACTACACACACAGTTTGAATTGAACGTATTTCAATTGTCTGTTAAAAACACGGACAAGAGTATAGATGTGTGCAGCTATATCTGCTTTGAAATATGCTCTCTTTAGCCTGTTTGACTGTTGGGAGGCTCATTCATACACACAATTTGAAGGGGGTGAGCTGCCTGTAGAAAGGCAATATACCACTGGAATCATGAAGCAGCAATAAACAGCAGAAAACACCAAGGCTGATTCAGAACTTCAGGATTTGGGGTCAGACCTGCCATCTCCTGAGTTTCTATGGCAAAGACAGAGGAAAGTGTGATTAAAACATCAGAGAATTCCTTGCCTCTTTGATGTGCTCTAAGACATGATCGATCCTCTATGAGGAATTCAAAATTACAGATTTTCCCACTGCTATTTGTTCAGGAGGCAGTAGCAACTTCGTTATCCAGCCACAGCTGGATGGAGAAAGTATAGCATGTATGTACAGTTGAGTATTAATTAATAAATTCTTTCTGTTTAAAACTTCTATAATTGCACACTTTAAATAGTAAACATTTGTAATGAGACATCTAGAAAAAGAGAGAGTGGAATTCGTCTGTTGTTGCAGTTACACATTAGACAAAATATGACCATACTAACAAGCAAGGTAACTTGATAAGCAAAATGTTGAAGATATCCCCCAATACAAAAATCGAATTATTTCGGTATGCCCCATGAGCATATTGTTCATAACACTCTGTTTAAAACAATTTGCATGAAGTATATATATTCTTAAAGCAGATATTGTCACGAGAGAATTCAGCTTTGATTTTCCAACATTCTGATTGAAAGGCATCCTTTGAGAAAACAAAGTTCATTTCACACAATAGTGCACTTTTGGTTGAGTAGTAAGGTTCAGTTCAGAAAAATGAGCAGCTGCTGCTACCTGAGCCCTTGTCTGCCTGCTAAGGAACTCCTAGGACTCCGACCACCACTTCTGGCTTCCTTAGAGGATGAGAATAACATAAAGCATAACATGTAGCCAGCGGATCATTCCATTGTCCAAAAATCAAGCTGGTTTGTTGTTATCGTTTTTTTCCCAGATTTTCAGACTGCACATCCTTAGGAGAGGAGCTCTGGTCTGTCTCCCCAGGTGATTTTCTTAAGGTCTACTGATTGCATTGGATTTTTGTAGAGGTGGCATACTTTTGCTCAGAATAGACGAAAAACTAAGCACAACTTTGTAAATAGATACAATAAGAGACTGATAATTTGATGTGAACCAAGCTGTAGAGGGTTGTGGATCTGTATCCATGTTTCTTCATAGGCCCATTTAGTATTGTTCCCAGGGTAATAAACTGCTGCGTTGTTGCAGTGGCTCAGTCCACATTACACCCCTTGTGTTACTACAAAGTGGTCTCTCCCCACACCACTGTGCTAGAAAGTTCTCCCTTTGTCAGGACCCCACTGCCCCAGGTCCTCTCTCCCCTCCCTTCTCCCATTGGCCCCTGTTATGTCACTCAACCTTGCCTCTACCCCCTAGCCCTCAAGACTATTGGTTTTTGATGCTCTGCCCGCCCCTGGGACCTTTCAAGATAAAACCATGCACGCGATTCTGTTCTTTGTTGTTTGCCTCTGTTCCTGTTTGAGTGTGTCTGTTCCGGGTCCATGGTGTGGATCAAATAAACACCTCGGAATTGCATGCAAAGAATCCCTCCTGCCTCTTTGTCTCCGGTAGGAGCAGAGACTGTGTGTGTGTGAGTGCCTGCTCGCGACTCCCTGGGGGGATGAGATCACGTGCACGCGTGGGTGCTGGCAGAGCGCTGCCAAAGCGTCTCCACGAGGGACTCTGTGGAGAGAACGTGGCATTGGTCCATCGACACCACCACCGTGATACTGTGTGGGTCAAAATGGTTTTCCCCAGACAGGTGGAAATATGGACAAGGGGACATGAGTTAATAATTTTGCTCATTTATAGCTGCCTAGTATCAAACCACAGGGTGCTGGTAACCTGTTGTTTCCTTGCTTTTTCTTCTCCCTTCCAGGCTGTCCTCAGCTTTTTGAAAAGTCCCATCTCCCCACAAAACCCCACTGTAAAAGCTGCCTCTTCACTTTTCTGGGGTCTTTCCTCAGTATCATTAGAGATCCCCCATCACTGAATTGTCAACAGGGCTTGAAAGCTGATAAAACCCTTTGGCTTGAATCTGTGCTGGGCTTCTGCCATCAGCTGATCTGCAACAGTTTGGCATAACCTCCTTCTTTACACAGCTGGGTCCTAGGCCAGCTTTGATCAAGGAAAAAAAGGTTGGAAAATCTTTCCCATTCTTTAAAGAAAATATGATAAACACTGCAGTATCCATGGCTGTATAAGACTTGAGCTGGTTTGTTTGGTGAGCTGGAATTGTTATTTCTGGGGATGGAGGCATGTTTCATGTTGCTCTGCCCTTGTGCACAGCTGTCGCTTCCCTTTGGACCCTGGCTGAAGGACAGCTCTCTTCAGAAGGGAGACGGTGTTTGTTTTGTTATTGTTCTGTGTTTTCTTCCTTGAGGACAGAAATTCTGCCCTCGGATTCCAGCCATTCTCAGACAACTATAGTAATAAAAAAGTACTGGTAAAGTTTTAAAAGCTTAAGAGAAAACGAGATCTCTTGATATCTATGAACATGTGGGCCTTAGATGAAAAGATGGCCAATGATTCGAGGGCATGCTGGACCAGACTCTATGTGAACAGCATAAGAGCTTCCCTCTTGGCAAAGGTAGGAAGAGATGAATAATTTTCAGGTGCTTTAGTTAATGCCATGTACCTAGCCAGATGATTTTTGTTGTCTCTCTTTTTTTTTTAACTTTTTTTTTTTTAATTTGTATCCATACCTACTCTATTTTGTAGGTTCAATGTGTCTATTGAATGCAGGTACAGAACAAGTCCCTTATTGCTGCCACAAATCCTTACTTACTGGCTAGGCTTTGTCATGAGAGTGCCCTGCAGTACTTTGTCCATGAAACCAAATTTTTGGGGGAGTTCTGAAAGACTGTTTTATTCCTAGTTTTCTCTTATAAGACAGGATCTAAACACATTGTGACTTTCTCTTGACTGACGTAGGAAATGCAAATATTTATTACACAAATTTAATGGAAAAAGATTGTTCTTTTCCCTGTTTTAACCTAGGTTCTTGCTTGCTTATTTGGACCAACATGTTCTTTTTTTTAAATGATTTATTGTGGAGACTGCATTCTGTATATGCAATAGATTGCAACAGATGTGTATCTTCAGAACATATTTCAGGCAGTGTTTTATTGTTAATATTAAAAGAAGCCTATATGTTAAACAGACAGAAATAGCTTCTATTGTGTATTACTAACATGCAGCAGACAACATACGCAGACAGGCATTATGTCCCATTTATTGTTTACCTACTGAAGCTACCTCCAAACACCTCCATAAACCATTACAACCAAATTTTGTATATGATGCTGTGCTTAAAAGACTAAGAGCATTATTGTCAATGGAGTTTGATGTATGTGAGTAAGACGACCTAGAGGGCCAAATCCAGCTGGGCTGTTGATGTGCAGGATACAGACTGGTCTTTATGTTGTTAATCTGCTAACTCAGGGCCCAGGGTTATTCGATTTTGGATTTCTGGTGTAGCATTACCTGATACAAGTGGCACTAAAGAACTCGTCATTAAGTTACATGACATGAAGTTTCCTAGTATGAATATGAAGAACTTGAAGTGTTGCAGTTGACTGGGCAGAAAGTGTGTTTTTTCACATTGATTCCAAGAAAGATTCTACATACGAAATTCAGTTCATTCTCTTTATCTGGAGAAGACATGTTGACAGTGTAACATATTTTAATCCTTTACATTATGTGTCACAGGAAATTACTTTAATCATTCCTTCCTTAGAAAATATTCTTGGAAATACACGTCTTTCTGTAAAATAGATTTGATGTTATTATGGCCCTACAGCTTCCACTTTGTGTAAACATTCAGAAGCTTTACTAGCCATGACATGAACTTGGGAAGATGAAATTATACACCACAGCTTCTAATTGCTTCAGACAAATTAATCTCCAGTTATGTTCTGGATCTTAACATGGAAATATTTGAAATTCAGGCTGCCAGTTCCAGGAGGAATCAATCAATAAACAAACAAAAACACTTGTGAAAGTGAAAAATTAAATCTAAATCTCAAATTTGAATTACTGGATGTTCTCAGAGTTTCTAACAGTTTATAAAGAGAAATAATTTATAAAGCAATTTATAAACAATATGAATAATGACTCCATTTGAGATTTTGTTGATTAACAAACATTTAATGATCATAAGTGGTAGTGCTGTGAAAAATGTATTGTTCTTACATCTCTATATAATTTGGTGGCCCTAGAAGCTGTCCCTTCCTCTTGCCCCTCCTTGCTGGTTTCCATGAATCTGAATTCTGCATTGGTATAATGTTGTTCTTTGGAGTTTTTCCCTTGACAACAAGGTTGTCACTGACCAGCAGGTGAAAATCTGGTCATTAACAAACAAACCCTTGAGATTTATAATCATAGCAAAGATATCATCTTAAATATGTATAAAATAACTTGGGAGATGTTGCTGTCTTCTAGCAAAGCTGGTAATTTTGTAATATTTGGATGTCTACATGAAACTCCTGAGAGTTAATATTTCCAGTCATTCTTAAAGCTTCACTTGAAGTTGCTGTCTGTGCATTCATTCCTAAATTAATTAATCTCAAAATTACAGCAAATGTCTGATTTCACATTAACCATATCCAATTACTGCGTAGGTCAACACTGAATCAGACTGAGCTAGTTCATTCTCACGCCCTTAATGACTTGCCCTGGATCCAATTTTGAGCTAAAATAAAAAAGGAGCCCAGAACACGGATCTTCTGGGTGCTGCCAGTTCTGATGAAAGAAACAGGTAACAAGTCAAATCCTTAAAAGGACGCCAGAGGAGAAGCTGAAGACATGGGACTCCCAAGAAGCGAAGAGCTGCAGACATCAGCAGTATATTTTACCATCAGGGAGGAGCTGTTGCAAGTCAAGCATTGTCAGACAAGTGACAAAGGGAGCCTTTACTTATGAGGGTACATAAGCAGACAAAGGATGGGGATGGGTAAGGGATTTTGTTCTGGAGACTGATTTTTTTAGGGAGAATTGGTCATAACATACATATCTAATTTAGTTGGGAATACTAACTAACCTTACCCCCACCAGAAATAAAAGCTGCCGAGGAGTGACTGTACCACCGGGATGCTGGGTGGGCTCCAGCCTCTCCTCCTGCAGAACGATGCCACGCAGGGACCTCACAGCAGTGGCTGCACTCCTGATGCACTGCCACAGGTAGAGGTGCCTTAGGTTTGCCCACTGCTGCGCAGGTGAGCCCTTTGGCTCCATGCTCCACCCTGGCTTGGGAAGATGAAGCCCCTCGCTGAGCAACGGGCTGTCAGGGAAAGTCATCCCTTTTGCTCCCGAGTGACAAATGCACTTGTCTTCTTGGGCGCCACGTGACAAGATGGTAGTAACTGCGCTTCAGACCAGACGAAGGCACAACCATTCATGATTTTCCATTTTTTGTCACATTAATTTGGGGGGGAAGGGAAGTAGGGCAGAGAAAAGGCTTTGAATCCAGACAGACATGTGTGTTTTAAATTATGTTTTGTGAATTGAAGCAAGGCAGATGCTTCCAACAAGCACACATTTTGCTACT
Organism: Rhagologus leucostigma; assembly: GCA_013397725.1. Classification (NCBI taxonomy): domain Eukaryota; kingdom Metazoa; phylum Chordata; class Aves; order Passeriformes; genus Rhagologus; species Rhagologus leucostigma. Next base: position 741,635 of record VZTD01002184.1, on the reverse strand, counting down.
GTTTGCAAAGCAGACACACACTGGCACATGGTTGTAGGACATGAATTATACTTCTGTGCTTCTGATTTGTAACCACACCTGTATACCCTTAGAAATGCTAATAGAAAAAATACAAATTTAGGCACAAAGGAGAATCTAATAAGAGGAACATTTGAATGGGTAAGGAAATGTCTATTCCCCCCCACAACCCCCCCAGTCATTAGGACTGGAGGAACATGCTTATAGTAATTAGGTAAGATTGATTTAGAGGCTGAACACCACCCACAATTTGTGTAGTCTGGGGTCAGGCAGGCAGCTGCAGAAACCGCTCAGCTAATTATGAGAATTCACTGTTCGTTAATAGAATCTCTCTCCACAAACAGCAGCTGTGTGTTTGCTCACGCAGATTATTAATTCTGGCCTTGCCTCAGCTGCAAGTTTCTGCTGCGTCGAAAGGAATCCTCTGATAGAAGTGTCAGTTATCACACGAGTGATGCCAGGGGAGAAAGGAAAAGCAGAAAGAAAGGAGAATATCTTCTAATCACAGGTGGATAAAGATTTTTTTGCAGATACCTTCCTTTTCTGCCTCTTACTCCCAAACAATTAAATGCCAGTTTTGGAACTCATTAATCTGTAGGCAACCTGGCGAGATCTAATTTATACCTGTCAGGAGCAATGGGCAGCAGCTAATAGGAAAATAATTGCAATGTAAGTCTACTTTTTCACTTGATAGTATGCTTGCTTTTAATGACAAATCTTTGATATGGTGCATCAGAACATCATAAAAGATATTGTCTGCATCAGTTCTACAGCTATGCGTATCCTTGTTGTGCCATGTTTTTTTAAAAAGTGCGTATTTGTATTTTTGCAAAAATTGAACAGAAGGAACTTAACAAATGCGGCATATTATCATTTACAGATATAAACTTCTGCTTCATACCAAATGAGAAAAAAAGGTCAGCTTTGTATGTAAGATACCATATCTTGCTACATAGCTAGATATAAAATATGCATCTAAATTATTTGCTGAAAAATCAAGACACGAATAAATCTTGGCTCCGTCAAAGTAAAAGCTGAAACTCATACTCATGTTAGTAAGCAGCAATGATTCCTAGGTTCTTAGATTTGATAACCACATAGAATATTAGGGCTTTGGGGAGAGCTGAATTTCTTCTCTGTATTGTATCACTGTCACAGGACAAACTGTCTGGTATTCAGGTAAGGTCCCATACTGCAACATTCAGAAATATTCTCAGGAATGTTGACATATCTGTGAACAGAAGGTTCCTGCTGTGAAAGATAAAACATCCATATTGTGCATTTGGATGGAGATGTGTGGGAGGTGTGCAGAATATCCCCATGTGCAAAGTAAAGGGGAGCAAAGCCCCACCTTTACATCATATTGCCTTGTGAAATAGGTACTTGTCACGTTTGCTTAGACCATTGAATTAGGCCAAGATAGGAAGATTTTCTTTGCAATGTAGCAGAGCTCAGTTTAATGGTAAGTGAGCATCAGTGTGGGGAAACACAAGCAATGCAATGATTTAGTAAGAGCTGTATTCTTGCAATAAATGTAGAATACTGTTGACTGTTGGAAAATTAAGATGTTGGGTTTGTGGTAGACAAACCAGACCCAGTTAATCCCCCAGTGTATCTGTTTATTTCAACACTGCTGCAAAGTTGCCCCAAATACAAACTTGGTCCAGCGTGTTTTGCTGCTTTAAATGTTAGCATAGGACAGCATGGATCAGTGGACTGTGATGTATGATATAAAGCCCTCTAACAAATGCTTTTGAAAAAATTGCTTTTTCCTACAAAAGTAAAATGGAAAAAATGCTCTGTGTAAACAGATTGAGGTTTGATTTTGGGGTTTTTGTTGGTTTGAGTTTTTTTTCACTAAAATAAATATTTCAATATTTGATTTAAGGCTTTTTGAGAATCTCGCACAGTGTTTTGTGAAAGCAAACAAAAATGTTCATGTTAACTCATCTTTTTTCATGAGGGAAAACATCATTTTGTGGCCAGCGCTTTCTCCCAGAGTCCTAAATCTGTAATTTCTCAAATACAAACACAGCCTAAATTGGCAATTAAATTATTCCAGCTTCCACTGAAATCCCTTATAGAACTGTTTCATGATAGGTCTTGCAGCTACATGCAGGCAATTGCACAAGGAAATGCCAAATCTTTCTAGACATCTTCAGCATCTGTATAAATCTGGTCCTTATTAGCAAAGACCTATTCACAGAGAAGGTTACAATAACTTTTTCAATAGAAATTACCTTGTCCTATTATTCAACTTCCACTAGTTTGCACATTCAAACCATTCTTTCTCACCTAAAGTAAAAGGTACTGATACCCTACTAATAGGAAAGAGGCATCAATCCTATGAAAGACAAGCTGTAATTAATTTTCTGCAGTGCTTATGCACATCACTGTGATTACTGTTGGTAAGTATTCAGGGATCAGTAATGACCACTGTGGACTTGTGAAAGTAATTTGTGTGAGGAAAGGAATAGATTTGATAAAGCTGCAATAGATTTGAATGCTTTTTCTATTACTGAGTGTTTGCCATTCATGCTACACGATGAACACTTCCTTAGGAGATTTGCAGGTGTATAAAACGTCTAATTCTGACTGTGAATTTAAAGTGTGTCAGAACACCTATCCTCTGGGACGAACCATGGGTTTGCGCTAACAAACTCATTTAGTTACATTAAGACAGGAAAAGAGAATGTGGGATGTGAACAAGTGTAAGCCAACTGAAAAAACCAGCAAATTTTCTGATTTTTTTCCTTGCATTGAGATAAACTACAAAATTAAATTGGATTTTTGTAATGATTTACAATTTGATTCTTTCAAAGCAGCTCTTAAGGGGGGTCCACATGGCAACTGGTTTTGCATACTTAAAGGGCTGGGAAAATTGCATAGTTTAATCACTTAATCCTTACCATGAACTTGCAGGCAGGAGTGCATTTAGAAGGGCATTTAGAGTTCTCTCTTCCAGGGCTTGTTCTTGCAGTGGTTTGTGCTCTAGCCTACTTTCCCTCCCCAGCCATTCCTTCTTTCTCCTTGCATGTCTTTCCATGCAAACTGTCTGTATTTCCCTATTAGAATCCATCTTGCTAATGAATTAAACACCTTGCTTTCCTACGTATAGCCGAACTACTCAATGTATAGCACGTGTAGCAGTTTTTAAAAGATTTCTAAGCAAGTGTTTATTTACAGTTGCACTGAGGTGGAGTGGGAGCTACTTTGAGTTGTTTGGCAGAGGGAGAAGGTAACCAAGGGTTTCTCTTTCAGCTCACTTTTCTGTGACTTTGTAGTAGAAAGTTTAATGGCTTCTTTTTTCTACAGCCTTGAAATGTTCCAACAAGATGTCACTGAGTTTTATCGTCATCACTCCCACGTAGATGGTCAGGGACTTGAACTGGCTGCTATTACGTGGTTTGCCGTTTTTGTGCCAGCTTCTAAACACTGAAATATCTGTTTGTGCAGTAGTTTCTATATATCACTAATACATAGCTTGAAATGTACATGATCTATTTTCCCCAGTAGGAACTTATGTAAATAAGTTTATGAGCATATCATACTTTTCAGTTGTAAAAAAAGGAAATAAATACTGCTGAATTACAATGCTCTGGTTTTCCTATTATATTAAGATTTTTATCAAGTGCTCACGACTGAAATGTTCTCAGAAAACCTAAGCCTTTGTGTCATTAACATGTTATGCAATTTCAGCGTAACTCATTCCTACTGGAAAAATGTTGAGAAATACAAACTGTGTCTGTCACTTCACCATGAAACTCTTCTTTAATTCTATTGCAGTTCTGTTGCAACTTTGTCAAAGTTACTCCTCCCCTTAGTTTCATTTACGCTTACAAGCACTTCTACTTAATGCGGTTTTTCTAACACCAGCTTTTGTTGTTTGTGCATCAGATTGCCAAGCCCTTTATATAATGGGAATAATTTCAGGATTATAATGATATTCCCAATAAATTATTTAATATATTTCTTGAAAAAAGAAGTAAAGGAACTCTTTTGGGTAATTGGTGTGCAGTAAGCCACAGTACCAGTTGTATATTCATTTTTCTCCAATGTATGCAATTATCCACTCAGCTTGTATCCATTAATATTATTTTTCTTCCTAAGGTGGAAGTATATAAAGCCATTAGAAAATAATCCAAAGAATTCTATTTGCTGAATAAATTTTAATTTGCATGGCACCAGGAATTTTTTATTAATGGGAAATAAATTATTGCAATCTTATGGAAGGCGACAAGTTAATAGCTTTGTGAAAAGTAATGGAGAGAAAATGATCTTGAAAAGGTCAGGTCTCCCGTCACAATGTCTTTATGCACAATTAAAACAAGTCAAGAAAGTGGCTATATAATCAGGACCATGAATATGCATTATATCCTAATGAGAGTATGAAGATAGAGATGGGTTAGTGCTAAAGTCATGGTGAGGTGGTGACATAAAAATGGTAATTTGTGATGTAGTATTTAACTACATGCTTCTGTTTCCTTTGGGAGAATTAACTCGTTGCTACCTGGCTATTCATTATTTTACCTTCACCCAGTATACTAAGTGAAAAGAGATTTCTCTGCAGGCGCACAAATACACATAGAATGTGTTTTACTCTTCCGTAAAGATGCTCCCCATAGTTACATAAATCACAAAATATCTCTCCTCTATCACTGCAGGAAGACCTCAAGAATGTTTGTTACTGTTACATTTTTAATTATAGGAGCTGAAAGGCATTTTCACATTACATAGCAGGTTTAATATGTCATGGCTCAACCGTGCTAAAAGTATTTTATTTCCTGAGGTGCTTCTGTGCCAGGGAAACATCCACTTCAAGGTGTGAGGTATTGTAATCCTCCATGCCTCGGGCATTATCCATTCATGGAGGAAGAGGTCCTGCCCTTCCATATGCGCGTTTTGTGCTGCTCCCCTTTACTCCTTCTCAAACAGAAGAGATGGGACTTTTCGAAAGTAGAAGAGGAGGGTCATACCCTTGTTTGTGACTACATTTAGCTACTGTTAGGAAGCCTTTTTTTGAAATATGCCTGGCTAGTAATAATCATCTACAAAAAGGAATTAACTTACCTTCTTAAGCACTGAATTTCCTCCTGGTAACAGCAGTTTCAGTAGTCCCAGTGCTGCTAATGGGTGCTATTGAGTCTTGACAATGATTCTACATTGTAATTGAAAATCAGTAAGAACATTCTGATTCAGTGGTCATTTAATAAAATATAATGGTCACTGAACAATGATTTTGATTAGCTAATGGCAACTTAAAGGTTTACAACACCTCTCACAGCATTGCTTATTTGGGTGTGCTATTGCAAGTTACTCCCTAAGAGCTCGGTTTATGCTCAAAATAGGAATAACTAGGAGGGGAAGCAGATGCAGCTGGCATCCTATAATGCTCTGTTTGGGTGGCAGAGTGGTATTCAGTCCATGTTGATTAGATTTCCATAGATGGGCATTCAGCCCGTAACTCTTTCCGTATATTGGCTCACTTAGTCTATACTTTTCTCGTTTGCTGCTTGTTTCTTTGCCCACTATACTACAGGTTTCTTAACTGTATTATCATTGGATTTTGTACATGAGAATAGAATTAAGTGTTTTTGTGATGAGACTCTTGTCAGGATTTTTTAATGTTTTTGGTGTTAAGAGATTAAGCTTGAAAACTTACTCAATGAGCAGAAAATAGGCTACATATAAAATTTACACTTTCATGTCTTGTCTGGTCACCAGGGGTCTTTGTAGTAAGGAGCCCTGTGCAGCTTTTGCCATCTTCCTGTTGCCAGCTTTCCTGTCAGTAAGAAACCAGTCAGGATGTTCCTTATCTGAAACCAACAACATTCAGCCTATTTATTCCCAGAGAAGATGTAATACAGTGGCCACATTTACCCCCTACCACAACTATGAGAGAGTTACTTCCCTGGGATCAGACCTGGCAGCATTTGTGGATATGTGAAAACTGAGGCAGAAGGGGCAGGGTTGTAAACAAAGTCCCTGTAGTCTGGTGGTTTGTCACTACAGGCCCTCAACAGGCATTTTAGTGAAGATACAGCTGTGTATTTCTGCTTTGGTGTTGTCCCATAACTGTGTGGTTGGTCATGGTGACTGCGGCCTCAGTCCATGACATCAGGCCTGGTTGCAGGCTTTTAGGTTTCCAAACAGATACACGGAGCATCAGCTGCCATTTTACTGAGTGCTTTGAAGACAGAGTACAGTGCTCCTAATGAAGCAAACAATGAGTCAAGGAAACTGGTAAAAGAGAAGTGCACAAACCTGCAGAGTGAACAGTGTGTGCTTGGCTCGGCACTCTTCCAGAGATCTGTGCAGTTATCTGAGGCTGATCTCCAGCCTCAGAAGGGCTTTCCATAGCATGTATCTTCCTGGTACAAATTAGCTGCAGAGGTCCCTGAGCAAGTAAATCAAGTTACAGATGCTCATCATTTTACCCATATAAGGCTACAGGAAATAAGGCTACAGGAAGTAGAGAGGGTGGCATGGCAACTTACACTGCCAGCCTCTTCCTCCCTTGAGCAGGGCAGGGCACACACTGGGTCCCTGTCGCATTATCCCAGCTTGAAAACCAAGTTGGAGCACTAAGATATATGGCAGATTTTCTGAACATCAACCAATCACTTCAGCAGTGAGTCCAAACTTGCTTGGAGATGTCTCTGCTATATGAAATGGTATATAAATATGCTGATGAAGGTCAGCTGCATTTCTCATTTTCTAATGACCCTGTACTTTTGGTTTATGTGCTGTTGAAATATTTGGATGATATTTCCAGGTACCTCAGTTTTACAGTAGGGAAACAGAATTCTCATCAAGTGATGCTGATGGGAAGAAATCATCTACCTTGTTCACACTGCTGGTTTTGAAATTAACTGTGGTGACTCAGAGGGGGAAAAACGTTTAAATGAATAGTTCAAGGAAAACTTTCTGGCTTAGTACAGTTATAGTAGAAAAAAAATGAGGAGAATAGGCATACAGAATGCCACAAAACAGTTTTTTTTTTTCTTTGCAGTTATGATGGTTTTCCCTCTGATTAAATCTCATTTTGAACTTTTGCCATTCTAAGTGGAAGAAGTGATAGAAAGAATCCAGAAGTGGTCAGTGGATATCTGTAAGAGGGTGGAGAGTCTTCTGTAAATACCAAGTTTGTTGTTGCTGCTGTGAGTGGTAGCAACAGCAGTAACGTGCAATGCTTGAATAGCATTGCACAAACACTAGGTACAGAAAACGAGAGGATTAAAAAAGACAAATAAAATGCTCTGAGGAGTGGATTGAAAAGTAAAAAGTAAATTAAAATACCATTCTAACAAAAAGGAGGAAAGAGCTAAAAAAAGTTGTAGAGAAAAAGCATTTAATCTAAAACAGAAATATATGATTTATGCAATATATGTGCTGACCTTGTGAAACTTATTGCCTCAGGATATTGTTTATCTTAAGAATTTAATACGTTTTTTTAAAATGAAGATTCAACCTCTATATAGGTCAAAGAGAATGTATGTCCCTTACATGGGTAAAAGAGAATCAGAAAAGAGCTTTCCATTAGAAGATCTTCCACAAAATCTTAGAATATCTTCTGCAAAACAATGCCAGCAACTGATGCCAGGAGGAACACAACTGTGAGCTATTTCATGACATCAGCACCTTATTTCTGTACAAAAGAGCTGTTCCTCATTCCCTGCTCTCTCTTTTCATTTGCCAACAGTCCCTGTTCAGCTTTCCTGGTACCTAATCCCCTATATTTTTTGAATGTACATGAAGAGTATAAGGTGATCTGATAATACAGAGGGGCTAGAAACCAGAACAAGGCTGATGGCCAGTTATGTTAATAAAAAAGCTTGCCCTAACTGTATTTCAGTTAATATTGAAATTCTGACATACTGCCCTGCAATTTCCACTCACCTTTTTTTTTCCTCATGTGCAAGAATAAAACAACTGTCCTTAAGTCATGTCTTTTCCCTCTAGATGAATGGCTTTCATGTTGTTTCTAAAACACCTCTCTCTCAAGGTGAATATGTGCCAGTTAGGCAGAGTCAGAGGTAACAACACTATAGAGAAATTCTTTTCAGGGATTTCAACTGTCAAGAATGGTAATAACTCTCTGTGACACACAAACATAGGCTTTTTCTTTGGTATAAAACAAAGTGTAGATTTATTCCAGACTGATCAATAGCTTAGACTTTTAGAGTTTGCTAAAAATTTGTTAATATGCTCAACTATTTTCTTGTGTTGAAGTAATGAGAAATTCCAGCAAAATGCACTTATGAAAATAGCGTGCACAAGCTGAAAAGGAATGTGTGTGTGTGTAGATGTATATTATGTGTATGTATATATATATACATATATGTGTGTATATATATGTGTGTATATATATATATACATGTATGTATATATGTAGGTGCTTGAGTGTGAGAGAGTATACCTATATAAATACAAATTTCCAGTTCCTGGTTCTTTGTGAGGAACTAATTTGGTCTAATAGATGAAGTGTTTGAAATCTGAAAACAATGTTTTGATGGTCAGAGCAGCAAAAGGGGAAGGTGTTAAATATGGCTTATTAGCATTTTATGGAGAAAAAGAAATTCAGAATCCTCATGAGACCAATAGAGGGAGGGAAAAATACAGTACACATGTAAATTAACAGCCAGCAATCCTCGTACCTAAGGAAATATCCGCAGGACATTTTAAATCATCTAGAATTTGGGTATACTCATTAACCCATGGGAGTTAACCATCTGGCAAGTAGAATACAACACTCTAACTAGTGTTGTTGTGTTGTTGTTTTATAAATCAGGCTGGATCCAACCGTACTGCTTGCCTAATGGAAAGTATATTGTCATTAACATCATGTCCATTGCCAGATCACAATGCATAAAAATTACATATAACACAAACAAAGAAGTCATCCTAAAAGTGGTATTAGTGTCCATAGCTTTGATTGAAGATGTGATACGATAACTTTGTTTAAGAACACTCTTGTAAAGATTTCCCCTTTTAAAAAGTAACGACAGTATTTACCAGTACATATGCACAGATTTGTATCTGATGTCAAATACTGCAAATATAAAACAAATGCAAATGAAAGCCATACAATGCCTTCTCTCTGTAGATTGTTTTTTGACTGAAAATAAATTGTATAGTAAATACACTTAAATTAAGTGAACTCATTTAAGTATTATACTGACATTGACACAGAAAGATGTATGTGCCGGTTTGGCCAAAATCTAGTAATATAGCCCCTGAGAGAAAACCAGGTTACAACCACCCTTCCCCCCCAACAGGGTTTGGGAAAAAAGGAAATTTTTCCTCGAAGGAAAGTGAAAGAGATAAAAACTATTTATTTTAACAAACACACAGGAAAAGGACAATGATGCTAAATAATGAATTAAAACCCCCGCTATAGACAGAAACCTGGGAAGATTTCAGAGTCCTTCTGTAGGTGTGGTCTCTCTCCTCCTCGGAGCTGGTCGGTGAGGGCGTGGGCCCACCCCCGGGCCTCGGGGAGAAAATTCTCCTGATGTGTTCTGATGTTGTTGAAACAGTTCAGAAGAGAAGAAGGGTAAAAACCAAAGTCCCAGGAAACAAAATTCAGCTCTCCGTCTCACGCCAAGAGGGAAAAAAAACCAGCTGGCTGAAGAAAAAGCAAGCAGGGTGCTCCCTTCGTGCTATCCGCAGCCAGACAACACTGAGGAGTGTAATCTCTGTGTCCTTGAGAATCTGCTTTGGAAAGTTCATCTGGTTTTTTTTTTCAAGCTCAGTTTAAAGGCACAGAAAAGGCACAAGATTACTTTTTGGGCATAGAGCATGATAGGGGATACACATGATAGAGTCACCCCAAGACAATGTATTTATTAAACTTTTTTGTATTTAGAATCAATGTTATTATTTAGACTTTGACAGACAGAGCAAACATTTTACATTTATGTACATGAGACATCAAGGCATCCTTTTGAACAAGATTTGCTGGCACTTCTGAGCAGCTGAAAATCAAGCTGGGAGTGCCTACTCTCCTTCTCCACAAGCTATGATGGACTAGGAGGAGGCCAACTTGGTAGCAGGTCTGAGACCTACTTCAATCAAGCAAGCAATAACTGAAATAATGTTCCGTTGTTTACAAATGCCTTTTCAAAGAATTCAGAGAATTCAGGTATAATTTGAGTTTGTGTGTGCATGCATATGTGGGTGTGATTAAAGACACAGCAGAGTAAGACCGTCCTAAAGACAGGGAAAGTCCCCCTCACCTCACTGTCTCCTTCTGTCCTGCTCCAGCAGTAGGGACTGGAAGGCCATGCTGGGTCTTCAGCAGGAGGTGAAACAAGCCCAGTGGAGCAGGGTCTGCCCTAAGCACCAATGAACCTTGCTATGGCTTTGCTTGTTGTCATGCCCTGTCTTGTACTGTGTTCACTTGGTGCCACACAAGCATGGGACAAAATGAGCTTCTTGGCCCCCTGGCTCAGACTCTAAGAGAGGATGCAGATCAATCCAGATGGACGGACAAAAGAATACATAAAAATAATGGGAAAGCATTTATCTGAATGATGCACTGTTAGCATAATACGCCAACTGCCAGAAACAAAGGGAAAAGTTGAATACAGAAAGTGCTACTGTGAAAAATGAAGAACTTTGTCCCGTGGTGAGTATACGCAGTAACTGCATGACTAGAATTTCATTTCTGACACTGTCTGTAGTCTTGATTGGATTAAATTTATTTTAAAGACTTATCCAATTTTCCCTTTCCCCATTTCCTTTCCCTTGTGATGTTGCCACTCTATTAATAGCCTCCCTAGTGAGATCTGAGGGCAAGAAGCAAAGAAAAGTATTGAGCCAGATCCTCACTGGTATAAATTAATATAATTCCAACTGACCTCATGTTATTCCACTAGAGTATCCCAGTGTATCTAATTATAAAGATAGGTTAACTTTAACTAAGCAGCAAATATATTACCCAAATTGGAATTTTTCCAGGATGTGGTTTTGGATATTTAAGTCCTTAGTAAATCTACACAGTATCTTCTGTTAAAATTTATTTTCTAAAATAAAAATCCCATTTTATCAGCAAAGTAGCACAGTCAATAGGAATATCTGTTGGAGAAAAATTCAAGGACACATGCTTACTATTACCTGAGCTACTAGATGCACCTTGGAAAATCCTGAAAACTTTCTGTTCAAGCATTGCTGTAGCATTCCCCAGTCTACACAGTTAATGCAGAGACTGCAGGCTCCTCACAAACTGATTAAAAGCAAACAAGTGCAAACTGTCTGATATAGTGAAGTGTGACTTTTCATACCATACAACTTACTTGTTATAAAGCTATGGGCTTGCTAATAGGATCATCACTCCAAACAGCACTTACTAGAAATCTCACTTTCCATATGTCAAAGCTGCAGTGACTTTATCTTGCAAAGAACTCACTTACATATTTTACTTGTTTCGTAAATGTAGTTTTATGGACCCTCTTTAGTATCTGACACTGAGATCTCCGAACTCTGAAACACTCAGATGAAGTACATTAGAGTTCATTTTTCAGAAGTATTTATCATAAGCTATTAGGAGGAGAATTAAAATTGCTAGTAGAGTTGACTGAGCTTTTAAGATTTGTCACTAATCTATTTGTGTAAAGAAGGATCTTGTAATATTCCCTGCCTGCACAAATATCAGTCTCCTGTTCTTATTTTAATCTGTAAAACGTATGATTGAGAAGACAAATAGAAGCCGTAAAATGGGAAATCACTTTTCCAGTGAGTCTGTAAAATTAAAATCATTACAACATAAAACTCTTCTTAGGAAAATAGATGCTAGGATTTAAATATCATAAAATATCAAGTGCATTCTTCCTTGCACAAAATGAAAGGTCTAAGGTTTCCCTCAGTCTTTGAATGTATCAAAGTCCTCATCTGATTCCCAAAGTACTACAAACTGGATAGTTTTGGGTGCCATCATTCCTCTTACACTACCACATAACTGTTTGCAGTTGAACTGACATGCCTTCCTATGAAAAGAAGATAATACACCTACTCAGCACTGAGAAGGCAATGTTCCTACTAGCTGTGGTTCCCAGAGCAAACACTGAGCTCAGAATCACAAAATCGCAGAATCAGTTTGGTTGGAAAAGACCTCTGAGATTAGTAGAGTCCAACCTTTGACTGATCTCCACTTTGCCAACTAAACCATGGCACTAAGTGCCACATCTAATCATTTCTTGAACCCCTCCAGGGATGGTGACTCCACCACCTCCCTGAACAATCCATTCCAATGCTTCACAACCCTTTCCACTAGAAATTCCTTCTAATGTCCAACTTGAATCTCTCCTGGAGCAGCTTAAGTCCTGTTATCTTCTGTCTTGTTGCCTGGGAGAAGAGGCAGACCCCCATCTTGCTACATCCTCCTTTCAGGTAGTTGTAGAGAGTGATAAGGTTTCCCCCAAGCCTCCTTTTCTCCAGCTCAAAGCACTGCAGGCTCTGATAAATGCAATAGGGCATCCCCCAGTTGGGAATGCAGTGCTCAGCACAGCTAATTGTGAAAATCAACGCTCTGGTCAAGATAATCACTTCTTAGCTCATGTGGTATTGACTAAGCTCAAACTTTTTTACAGGTTTGTTATCATCATGGATGAATAAGATCAGTTTACAGGAGATGTCATTTCTGTAATCTGTACAATTAAGTGTGTGCACCAGGAGTGGCAGAAATGAATGCACCTGAATCCCTCACGGAAAAGAGCATGTCAAGTAAATGTATGAAGAAGGCTAAGAAAAAGGTTTTATAGAAACATTTAAACCCACCAGGGCCAAGAACTTTCCTCTGGGGTAGATTTTAAATTAGTTCATATTTTCTCTTTTTCCTCTCATAACTGCAGAGAGATTCAAGAAACCTTCCATCTCCCATGCAGATCACAGAGAGAGGTTGAAAGAATAGAGAAATATCTGTTCATCTGTGCATGATGCCAGGCTCTAATTTTTTATATAACTGCTCATAGCATTTCTGAACTATTAAACTTAATAAGGTCTCGTGGGTCTGTGTGTGTGTGAACATTTTACCCCACAAAGCTCCTCTAACTGCTGTTATGGCCATGGACTTATAGTAAGAAATCAGCAACCAACACGTAATCTCATTTTATCCCAGCTATTGGTACAGACACTACCTAGTAAAAGTGATGGATATCTGTATTTTATAGATTATGAGTGAGTTTGCAATGGTCTGTAAAGTGACTGCTTGAGGCAAAGTGGCTTCTTGAGGAAAAGAGAGGGGTTGGCTAAGTTTGTTACCTGTTTTCTTAATCTTCTAACTTTGCTCTCAAGATCAATCCATTTGTATTAGCTCTCATTCCTCCTAGGAATGGCAGAAAGATAGAGCCCCAGATCTTTTCAGAAGACTAACAAAATCTGAGACAAGAGAAGAGAGAAAATTCTTGGAACATGCTAGCTTCCACATATAATGGATGTGAAATTCAATGTACTGAACAGATACTTGATCTTCAGTTTCTAACTTTCACTGTTAAAATCTAGCTTTAAAGGTTATAAAAAGACAAGATCTACAAAAGCCTGTGTATTTGCTTAACAAAATATAATACAAATACTACTAAATCCAGCAAGAATTATGGCAGAGCTGTCTGGTAATTTTTTTGTATAAATGCTTTTCCAGCATAAAATAAAATATTCATAGGAATGTTTCCTAAAAAAATTTCAGTTCTACCAAAACATTTCAGTTTTTCTACTTAGGAAAAGCAAACTCTTTCACTGCAGATTGACTCAACCTATATCAAAACACCTGCTTCTGAGCACAACCAGACATTTCATTTGAGACTGGTTCAAAATTAATTTTCAGCCTTTCTTTCCCTCCTGTTAAAGCAGCAGACTGCTGCTGTTTTCCTTCTAGGCCCAATATTTGTTTGACTATAAGAAGCACAAACTCTATTCTACCAGAGAAAATGTGTGTAATTCCAAATAAAATAAATGTCTACTAATTGTTTAGAATGTTTTGTTGATTGCAACATAGAAGTTTAGTCTGTTCAGTCACATCAAGTTGAGACAAAACTGGACAAGATGCCAGGGGGCAAACCTCCAGCAGGAAAATACCTGTTTTTTTCCTGATACCCTTGACTAAAAGGGTGGTCTTAAGTCTCTGATAAGAAAGTAGCTACTTATGTTCTTTTGGAGGGTTCAAAAGATAATGTGATAGGAGTTTAATTCGAACTGGAAGTTAATACCAGTGAAATCTCAGCTTCATCTGCACCTGAACATGGGAGACATTAATGTCTGTTGTATCCTTGCTGCAATCCTCATGTCCAGCTGAATCCATCTGTATGTTCTGCCCCAGCCACCTTCGGATTTCCCATTAACACTAACTGCTGCTATGCTTTCCAACATAATATAATTCCAGCCAAATCTCCACGTTCCCTTATTCCCCCTTTTTTTGGCTCTATCCTGTTTATGTATTCATTTAGATACACCTAGACCATACCTACTCTGAAGCGTGTAGTTTTCTTACTAGTTTGCACTAGGTGAAGAACAACATAACCTTGTTCCTTCAATAGTCCTCTGGGAGTTATGTAAAATAAGTATAAATATGCCCATTTCACAGGTTTGAAAATCTATCAAAATACTCCCAGATCTCTGTACTTTGTAAAAAGTATGTTTGCATGAAGTATGAGAAGACTACTTTTCATCAGCCCCATAATTTCACATATGAAATCCATATTAGAGAGTAATCTCTAACTGTCTCTTATGCCAAAATATTTTGAAGTATCATTTCCCACTTTTTTCCTGTCTGTTCAAGAGGTGTTCCTACTTTTTAGTTATCAGATCCACCTACACACTTGCCAATCAAGCATTAGATCTCTTAATTTCATTTATTGAAGAAATTAAAACTCTCCTTCCCATTGAAATAACTGTTCAACATCTGAACTGCATCTGATTTCAGAGAAAATTCAAGCTGATTTATGCATTTCAGTGATGGGAGCATTTATGCCTATCTTCATGGTTTATGAACTGTGACTTTCATAACAACCTGAACAGTAACTGCCTTGCAGGGCAGCCTCCACTGAAAAGCAAAAGCAAATCAAGAGTTCCTTGTGACTGAAACTCCACTCTACTTAAGGGGTTTTGGTTAATTTACTGAAAAAAATAAATAAAATATAGCAGTCCACAATCTTCATTCAGGCTTCAATGAGAAAGATCCACCATGGATTTTATTTTCTTACAGATATCTATTTGAACTCAGTTTAACATGACTCAGCAAAGATTACTTATTTTTCTGCTAATCCTATCAACCTTTTACTCCACCAACAAAAATGCCAGCTGAGAGAGCATCTGTGTACGTCTCAGTTGCAGTTTGAAATATACTTTATTGATTCACTTCTTCCCTGTAGCTAACAAATATATGGCCAATTTCCCTAAAAAGTGGTTTGATCACATCGAGCAAGCTTTATTTCCACTGTCATATGATTGGAAATGGAATATTCCTGCAATACCTGTTTTCAGGGGTGGAGCCACAGGTATTCTTATAAATGAGACTTACTTCACTCTTTTCAAAGACACTGATTGTTTTTGAAAGACTCAAATGCAAAATGCTTGGAGTGAATTGTTAGCCCTGGGCTGTATGCATGTTTTAATTAGAATTGACCCTGAATGAAGCAAATAGTCTCAAATACTTAAGATGTTGTAAAAAATAGTCCAGATTTCACTCCTACGAATGATTTCTATTTAGAGAAGGAATCCAAAACTGGCTGAATCGAGATCCTGCTTTCTTTCCCAGCCTGAAGAGCACACCATTCAAAACACTGATGGAAGCATGACTTGAGCCCAAGCTTCTTGGGCAATTAATTCTTTGTATAATTTTATTAACCTCATTTCAAAGTACTTGAAACTGACACTTTGTCTGCACAGAATATGAACTGTCACATCCCATACCCAGAGTGAATTAGTGACACTACAGTCTGGGTACTGTTCTCATTTTCCAGTATCACCACAGGTAACTAACCAAATGGAAGTCAAGAGCTGTGCCAGTAAAAAGCATAGTAAAGTAAAATTAGCATGCTTTTGGAAAGCCAGGTGTTTGAGCTGCATTATTTCTTAAAAAATAAATAAATAAAATGAAAGTGTTAATATATCTATCAAACCTGACTGTCACCTAGTGATTGCTGAATCATTCTCTGTCTCCATTCTAATCCACAGACACCAGGGAAGAAGAAAAAGAACAACCCCCCACTCATTCCTCTTACAAAGGCAAATTAGCCAGATTGAAGTCAGCCACTGAAGGAGAGGGAATATGCTTTTGCCATGTCTTCCTTGCTCCTAGGTATGGGTCCTGGCAAAGATCACATCAACAAGATCGGTCCTTCCTGGGGTGCTGGATTTTTGAGTGGTAACACAGAGGAGTTGGTATAAGGAGGGCAGTGGTCACATATGCCTAGCTAGCTAGCAGGAGGAAGCATATGGCCACCATTTGTTCCACCAACAGTGGTGTGCACACACCGCAAGCCCACAGAAGGAATGCTATTTCACTCAGCCAGACTTCCTCGCAGCTCTTCCAAGACACCCGCTTCTGCACGCTTCCCAGGAAACAAGGCGTAAGCTGGCCAAAACACTCCTCAGAGGAAAGGTTTCTTAACAGTGCTAAAGCCTTTCTCTCTTGTCCTTCACTAAGTCAAGTAAGTGCTTTGTGCTGCGCTGCACAGATGGCTCGATGCTGCATGTGCACAAGTACAGCTGTTAGGTTTGGGGTGGGTTGCTTGGAGCTGGCAACTCTGCCTTTCAGTTGATATCTATGAAATTAACCAGCAGGCAGATTTTTAGGGAAAGGAGAGGAATTGCTGCACAATATTTAAAAATTAAGATAGATACTGTCATCTTTGGCACTGGATTTAAAACAATAACCTACCCCTCTAACAGTGCTTGCGGCAAAGACCCTATTTTTTCTCTTTGGTTTATTTTCCTGACTCTGTCACTTACACACTGCAACTGGGTGTCAGATTGTTTAGTCTAGTATTGAGACAGCACAAGTGCTCTCGTGTAGAGGCTTTATTTCTGGTTGGCTGTAGATCAGCTGGTCTTTTTAGGAGTTGTGTGAATGAGATTGGGCTGGAAAGCACGCAAAGGTCTGCAGAAAGTGGACTGTTCTGGCCGGTGTGTGCCTTTATGCCAGCTAACCCAGACAGGTATTTGCATCCTGCCCCAAATCTTCATGTCTGCGCACCAGGGTTTGTCACTCCAGCTTAGCACTGATTTCATCCCAAGCAATACGGGCACCCGGAGCTGCAAGTAAGTGAGACTGTCTTGAGTGAATGAACTGTGAATATTAGGGAGAATATATACTAAGCCACTTGAGTGCTATTAGCCCTTGCTTGCCATCGCCACAGAACCGCTTCATGACAAGAGAATCAAGTTCTCCCCACCTGACTGAGAAAGAAACAGAAAGCTGTTCAGCACATCTGAGCCCCCAAAATTTAAGGCACATGCTGTCAGATGTTTTAATGTGGCAGTTCCTCACTGTGTCAGACACTGAATTTGCAATGTGTCTGCTCTCTCGTGGCCTTGACTAACCCCAGTGGTCAGAATTCACATTAACTCTGTAGTGAAAGAATACGTCTATTAGAACATTTTATCCCACTGATATTTAAGCACTAGGTTTCATTACAGCAACTTTGTAACTGATCACAACAGCTTTTTCTAAGTATTGATGTTTTAAATTACCTTTATCATTGTGTTTGAACAAACCTATTTTCCCTTTGTACCTGTACACTGATTTAACTGAAATTAGATACTTTTTACTACATTATCTGGTTATCTATTAACTTGATGTAGTTAACACATTCTTTATAGGTTCTCCTGCATTCATGATCCTCTCCCTGATAATTCATGTAAGGGCATTTCCTGCTTCGAGTAACTGGCAAGATGTTACTTGGGTGAAATTACTTCACTCAAGTCTACGCTCAGAAAAAGCAGCATTGAAACAGTTAATTCAAACATAAATATGGCCAAGGTTACAGTAACGCTTCTGAACTTTAGAATATCATTCCCAAATCTCAAAAAAAAGAAAAACCTGAAGGAGCATACCCGCAGGGCTGAACATCAGTAAGCAGACATAGAGAGAAGATTGGCATCTACAGAATATAAAACAAGATTTAGTACATAAGGTGAGAGAGGTATCTAAGGTTCTCAAGGGACAGACTATTACAGTCTTTTGAAATAAGGGGTTTAAGTCTTCAGCTCAGCTCCCTTTGTAATATAAAGCCTATGTGTCCTCTTTGAGTTAGACCATGCACTATTACAATTCAAGTACCTCTACTTCATGTGGCTTTGTCACTGTACGTGAACGTAGTTATATTTTTATATTTCTTGTATGTTTTTACTTTTAGAACAAAAATATTTTAAATTGTGTATATTTTAATGGTGTAATTGAATTTATATAATCATGGGGGAAATCAATAGATAAATAAGAAGTAAAGGAATATAATTAAAAATTATAGTTGAAATAAATTCTTTAATTTGACAGATAGCAATGAACTCACAGGTATTGATCCTCCTTGCCTGTACCTTGGATATGCATCATCACACAAAGCTGTATGGCCCTGCTTTCTGACTTGACTTTGCAGAGGCAAAAGTTCAAAGTGACTGCTCCCTACTAACACTGGAAAGAAAAGTCATTTGCTTTGGCTGGCATTGGTCCATATCTTTGGTGTCGTTATTGCAATGGTGACTCAGCCAAAATCACTGTGTAGAGGGCAAAAAATATGTGCTTAGTTGGATTCATGACTATTATATTTCAGGTTTTTGGTGACTTAACACCTCATTCAGGGGCTGGAAGTTTCAGATTTGATGTATAGGTGAAAATTTTAGATTTTCTTGTGCCTTAGAAGGGAAAAAATGATAAAGTGGACAACGCAATTTGCAAGAACTGTACTTTTTACCAGATTATTTAGGAAGGCCAGAAAAAGCACTGTTTCTACGCTCTTGAAGAAATAAAGGAAAATACATCTGAATCTCTACAGCAGTCATGGTGTGCCATGCTGGTATGCTGAAAGTCAAGCATTACTCACTGCCTTAGAAACCCAGCCACCATGAGGATCAAACTGGGTCCTGAATCAATAAAGATGACAGGACTGTTCATAGGATGAGTGAGTTCAGGATGACACCCTTCCAGTATAGAGTGAAGAGGAGACATTTGTTTTAGCTGACAGGAAGCCCCAATTAAAAAAGCTTCTGTCTTTCTAACAGTTAGCTGTGGGAAGTCATTAGTCATCGCAGGCTTTAAATCTGACAGTCAGACAGTACCAGCTTTATACAGGAGCAGGTAACAGAGGGTGAACTAATAAATATAGTGGAAGTACACGTACCATTGGCATCCATATGAAACCCAGCACAGATACGAAAAGAACAGCAATTATCAGTGGCACCAAGATCAAAAGAAATATATGCTGTTGGTGGAATCCCTGTTATCCCCGGACATGAACATAAAGGACACTGATGGATGGCCGTTTACCACTATGTTAACCTTTCTGGGGACAGGTTGCTTTCAGATTGTGTAGGTTACTCACAGTAACTGATGTGAAGGGTGGCTCTTGACACAAGTTGTCAAACCACCACAGTTTCCAGCAAAATGGATAATGATGAATTACGTCTATCACAAATTCAAAGGTATGACGATGTTTTTGATAATATGTGTCAAAGCTCTCTCAGTTTTGCTGAATTGCCCCATCCATCTGCCCCATCCGCTTTGGATGTGTGGTAGCCAACTCAGAGGCATCACCACCATGTCTGAAGTCTTTGTGTGTTTTGCACTGGAGGTGCTTCAGGTACTGAGAAATAAGAAAACTGTCAGTCCTCGAGTGAGCTTCAGGAATATGGAGAAAAGAGGTCTGGGCTTTGGTTTTGTTTACAAACTGAGGAAAAGAGCATTGCTGAGGGAATCCTTGATACTTTCCCAGAAATTTTAATCTAAACATATAAAATGGGATATTTTGCTGCAAGGTCTGTGGCATACAGAAATTGAAAGCAGAATGCAGATAAGCAGAAGGCTATGCTCTGCTGTGATCCAAGCAAGTGACATCACAGTTGTACCTGTTACACAGATGGAAGGCTACCCTACTGAATTTTGAGTCTGAGGGTCATTCTATGACAAGAAAAGGAAAAGAAGAAGCTGACTTTCTTCTCTGCATAGTAGCAACTAATTTCTGCTGCCTGTCTTGAATTTAGACAGCAGTTTGTGTCTCAAAAGTACCTCAGGGACACTCCTTAGCTAGGCATTCTTATTTTTAGTATGTTTCCTCCTCCATTTCCTCCACTTGTTGCAAAAATATTCCTGTATAGCCAGTCAGTTTCCGTGGGGATTTAGCTATAGCTATGGAAATTATTTATCTAGTGCTATAGTTTTAGTCTACAGTAGTGTATACATGGCTTATAAACTTAGGATATTTTAAAAGTAAAATGTACAGAATTCATTTTGCTATAGACATTTACAAATACTCCCTTTCTCATGACAGCACAATTTTTATGGAAACAAATGTGACAACACAACTGTATTTTGTAATAACTGGGAATCAAACAAAAGGAGCTGACTGATTCTGAAGATATTGAGACACTGTTTTTGCAGCATTAACCAAGAAAGAATTTTGATTAAAGCAAAAGTAAAATCATAAATTATTTAAATGGTGTCTAAATCAAATATTGTTTTTCCCATTTTATCACATAGTGCTGATGATTCTTTAGGGTCAGTAAGTCCCTTTCTAGCTCAAATTGCCTACATGCAGGTATCTGGGAAAGGCTCACCAAGATGTGCCCCATTCCTTTATCCAGGGTTGAAAGTCACCAAAGAGATTTTTGTAATAGAGGAAAAAACCAGAACTGCCACAAGAAAACTCTGTCTGTGACAGTGACTGTCTGGGAGAGTACTGTAAAGTCAAATGGGCGTTGAGTTTGATGTCTTTAACTGGCTTTTTGCACAAGACACAGGCTGAATTCCTTTCTGATATATTACTTTCTTCTGTAACACACATCTATTTATTTCAAAGACTTTTGTGAGGGTTCAGTGGCATTTTTGCTTCTACTTATGCAGCAGTGTGTCAAATGTATTAAGAATGAAGAGAGAAGAATGCATAAGCAGTGCAAAATACCCTGAACAAATTAAGTCAAAGTATAAATGAACAGAAATAGGATTCAGATTGCATAAATTGCTGTGATTAGTTATTAAGTTCCAATTAATGTTGAGATCCTCTTGACGGTGCTTAAAAGTCACAAAAGGCATGATTCTTTTGTCTTTAATTTTTAGAAGATTGCAACAAATAAAACAGTAACTAACTGCCTTGGACATAAAATGAATTACTGCATCTTCCTGGCTTAGCAGGTGTTGCAAGCCCTGGTACCTGACTCTACTGGTAGCTCACAGCAAATGTGACATCAGACCTGGAGTGTGAGCACCGTTACGTGGGCCCAGCACATGTATGGGACCTTCAAAGCACCTTCCAGACTTGACAGCTCATTTCTGAGTCATGATTACTCAGCTGCTGTTTTAAGTATTGTGGCATTGTAAAGTTTTGAAAGGGGAAAAAAAAACAACAAAAAAAGAGGCAGATGTAGTGTTCTATGAGCCAGTCGTATAAGGGACAATGAAATTCAGCTTCAGAAATAAGCCAGCAAGAGAAGCAGAAAACTGAATACCAAGGCGTACACAATGAAAGTGAAAAATGGTAAGTAGGAAGTCCTGGAGCTGGTGAGGCCTTAAAGGCTGGGTAGATTTTCTCCTACATCTATTTGATAAGAAAGCCAAATAATTCATTATTTCCTGTCTCAATTAGGCAAGAATTACACAGTCACATATTTGTATACTGTATTTTACACATATTTCACATGGACTAAGTGCCTGCAGGTCAGCAGTGTTTAATATCTTTGGCTGTTTAAGTTGCTTTTCTTTTACAAACTCATAACTTGAAGGGCAAGTTTGACCTCGTACATGCATAAAGTCAAGTCTGTGCTTAAGCTTTTATGGATTTTGAAATCTTTATTATTTAAAAAGCAAAAGTCTCATAGCCAAGTAAATTCACTTTACATTCTCCACATATTTTAATGCAGAAATATTGTAGAATTGAAGCTTCAAAAATACTCTCAGACTTGGAGGAAATATTTTCTGTCTAGATCAATGTTGACCTAACAGCTTTATTAATTTATCAAGAGAAGAGCTATAACTCTATTGTAACTTGCCTGACAGTAAATACTATGGTAATTTCCAAGGACAAATTTTTTTTGTTGATCATGAAATACTAAATTTTTAGTCACTTCTCCCTCTGGATTAAATAAATACTATTAGTTTTTTCAGTTGTGTACAGTAAATATGGATTTCAAGACTTGTTTGTCTGCATTTCTTAAAACATTTATGAACTTTGAACAGATGAATTTGTTTTAAGCATATTTTTTCATTTGAACACTTTTCCCTCTGGTTTTTAATATGGAATACCATTCATCACATATTGAATAAAGCAACTTTTACTTTATTTAATGCCTTGACCCAAATCACATTGTCTCCATAAATATTTTACAGTCTGTGTGCAACAAAAGCACAATTACTGAACTCAGGTCTGCACTTGTAGGTAACATACTTTAAAAAAAACCCAATAATTTCCTCTTCTCCTGCTTTTAGCAAAGAACTGGTGTTACTAACAGTCCAACTGATTAGAAGGGATTGCATGTGCATATGTATATATATATACATACATACATATACACATATATGGCAGTCTATGTATTTCAGTATGTATAAATGTATGCCTGTGAGTGTATACATATATATTTTAACACTTAGTCTACAGGGATAGGCTGTTGGAAATGTGTAGCAGGTTCTTTTGCCAAGTTTCTGTCTATATTAAATCCATATATACACAAAACAGAAAATATTACTCATTGTATGTCTCTCCAGTAGATTTTTAGTGAGTCTGGAAATGAATTTCCAGACTTGAATCACGGCTGCAAGTACAGCTGCATGTCTGGCAGAGGCAGAGTCTTTGCTGGTGGTTGAATTGAATGGGCAGATGTAGCTTAACAGCTACTTTAGAATTTGAAGAAATTATCTTCCTTTTTTTATTTGTCCTGAATTTTGCTAAGCAAGCACAATAATGCCAGATGGATGTTCAGAAAGAAGTAAACTGAACAGCAAGGAGCAAAATGGGAGAAGTGGTGACTCTCGGCCTGTTATCTCAGGGATGACGAGGTGGAGAGTTTTACTGGCACGGGTCTCAGGTCATCATTCGGATGCATTCAAGCTTCCACTTTTCAGAGATATGACTGACTGAATTAAGTGAAATAACAGACTTTTTCTCATTTTGAATACAATGAATAAGATTAGAACAAAGCTGGATGGCATACATGCAAATCCAAATTTGATTTCCTTTACTAAGCATTTCATTTTGGATTATAAAGCCACAAAAGAAGGCAGTTCAAAAAAACAACAAGCTGAAAAAGGGATCATTTCAGCTTAATCCTGCTGTCAGTCATGAGAGGTGGAGCATCATGGTTCAGGGCTCAGCCTTCCACAAGTCCTGCCTTCACACCTCAGTCCTCTCTGATTTTCCCTAATTAAAAAAAAATATTTACTGTAAGCCATTGGTGTCAGTGACAGACAATTCTTCGTACACATAAAAAGTACATCAAACAATAGATTTTAAATCGGAGTGCTTAGTATTTCTGATTCTCTTCTAACAACCCATCTTTGGGAAGTTGGCTTCACCAACTCGAAGTTATAAATACTTCCCACAAGCCCATGTGGAAATAATAACTTGGTGTAAAGCCATTTTGATATATAACTATATACTGGCATTTGAGTCTAGCTACAAACCTGGCTTGGTCGGACATTCTCTGAAGCCAATTGACATTTTCAATTGACTTATTTGAGGTAAAATCAGGACAGAGCTGAACCTGGACAGTTTGTTAAGGACTTTTATTTTGACTTAAAATCTTCCTGCTATTTGCCACCAAAAATACACAGGTACTTGCCCAAATGTGGCCTTAATGCAGCCTGAAAGTGTTCCTATTGGGAGTTACTTCTCTGAAACTGCTGTGCCTGTCTTCTTTGGTGCTACGCAGGTAACTGCTTGAGTCTATAAGGAACTGTGCAGTCCATTTACCACGGTTAAATGCAGGTATCAGTGTCCTCTATTGTGAGTTTGGCATTTGGTTGTTGAGGATACTTTTTGTCTGTTTTTTTCTTTAATAATAAATTATTATTAAAAGTTAATTTCATTACTAAGTGTTTAATACCTAACTAAAAACAAAACAACAAAAAAAAAGGAAAAAAGGACAAAAAAAGCCCTAAGCCACCTTTAATCCCATTATACACAGTAGCACTAATGCTAATGTTTTCTCATGAATCCAGACTTCTCTCTACTCTTCTTGCTGTGTTCCAGATCCCAACAACAGCCTTCATCTGCTTCTAACAAAAGGTAAAAACCTTCCTTCCTTCACCAGACAGCACTGCAAAGTCCAACAACAGTTTTTCTGCAGGGGAAGACGTGTAATCTCTCCTTCTTCACTTCCCTGCCTCAGCCGCTTCTAGTAACGGGGCAAGCCAAATCTCTTTTCATAACCTAAGTCTCCCAGGAAAACATCACAAGGGAAAGCACAGCTTGAGCCTCTGGAACACACAAAAGCAAATCCAATCAGCAATTGCCTGGTTTAGGTTCATCCCAGTTCAGATACAAACCATGCAGAGAAAATATTTCAAAAAGTATTCAGCTACCTCAGGTAAGTAAAACTCTGCTTCTGTGATTGATGTGAGCTGAATAATCAGGCTGCTTACAGCAATGCATCTCACAGTCATCTCTGTCAATAAAACCAAAGTGAATGTGAATAGTAAACTGCAGATCGGCTGCAGTAAGCATTTCCCAAACAGTGAGTAAAAGCACGTAATTCCCTTGCAAAACTTGAAAACCTTCCTTTGAGTTAACTTCTATAGGTATTGAAATAAACAAAATTGAATTTAAGCTAATTAGATAAATGTGGCTTAAAATTCTTAGATATCCTAAAACGACAATAATATTGTAATGCAGTACAGAGTATAATGATATTTATTACATTGGGCACTGCACAATAATTATATGGTATGTACCATGGTTTAAATATAAGAAGAGTGATGTGTCTGGATGTTATTCCTAAGATTTTAGCAATTTGTTGCTAAAATTAGCAATATTAAATAAAATTGTTAGCAATATTCCAGTTCCACTTTAAAACATGAGTAAAATTTTGTAGTGAACTTGGGTGAAAACACCAGTTATTCTTAGCTGCTTGTCTGCAAAGCTCTGTCATATAAAAGGCAACTATTATTAATCGAGGTGGTGTGACTAAGGAAGATGGGGGGAGGAAGGAGTCCCTACAAATGGGTCTCATGTTTGCACATGGTTTGTTTATCTTCTCTTGCCTCCACTTTGAGCTGTGGGGTTGGGGGGGAGCTGGCAGCTGGCAGCTCATCATTACAGGCACACACTGTCCCATCTGCACTGCTTATGCTGGTGAGGTCGCATGGGGTTTTACCCAAACAGGCTCTCAGGGGTACAATAACATACCTCTTGATTTGGCTGTGAAGTTATACTTATTATTAATAGACAAGATAAGAGGCTGGGGCTCTATTCATCCACTTTAGTGCTAATTATTCAGTTTGATCTGAGCCGATTATGATACTGATAGATAACCACACCACATTTACAGCTATAGCAAGCACTGGCCAAGAACTTTGGCTCATGCTGCTGTTTGGTTTATCTGATAGGAAGGGAGGAGAAAAAAAAGAAGCTGCTCTGGTTGATTAGCAATGTGTTGCATGGGACCATTTATAATGAAGCATATCATTTAAATTTTCCTTTACAAATGAGTCCAACTCTCTTTGCAGGCTGCAGGCTCTGTTAATTGTCACAAACATTGCTTCCTTTTTTTTTTAACATTATTAGCTCTTTGGCAGGATCTCCATTGTTGACTAAAAACTTGGCATGATCAGGGCTTGCTGAATAATTTAGGTTGTTGGCAGCTGGAGTAGGAGAACACACACACATCTAGGCAGGCAGACGTGCTGCTTGAGCTCTTTATATAATAGCATTGTATACAAAGCAGAGTATAGTCAGAAATGACTTCTGGGTCTGTTTATAGGTAAACACTGATGTTAGTTTTTCAGAAAAAAAATTGAGGAATACTTCAAACTGTATATAATATGTGAGACAGATGCACTGCTGATTGTTCAGATGACTCCCCTAATCTCTGACTTTTCACAGAATGTGATTACTGCAGATTCTGAGGAGCAGCACTTCAAGTATGTTTCTGTGCACTTTGGCACTTCGAGTCTTGCGTATAAACACCATTGAACATAATAATGAATCTGTGAGCTTAGCCAGAAAGAGAACTCCTCACACTTTTCCTTTGTGCAGTAAATGTCTCCCAATTGTACTGTCAGTCACAGAGAAAATGTGCAGCTTGAGAGGTGCCCATTTTGGAATTACATTTGTGTGCTGCATGAACTCCCACTTTTATCAAAGTGTCTAGAAGAGAAGTAAAATACATAAAGCCTGCTGCCTGCACCTCGATGCAGGGCTCCCAAAGAATCAATGATGAGCACAGGGTAGATTTTTCCGAAACAGTCATCTCCCACCAAAGTTCCTAGTATAAATTTTATGTAAGAGACATGTGTCAACGTGCACTTCTCTCGTTCATATACCTTTATCCTGTCACTATTGCGACACCTTACGAGAAGATGTCTTGTTCATGTCAAAGTTTGAGCAGTATTGAATGATCATGAGGGAAATCCAAGAAAAATAAAACATGAGGGCCCAATTCTGAGTGTTTATTATCCTTTTGTTTCCTAAGACAAATTATGTGCTGCCTCTCTATTTTTCCAAGTTTCCACTGTCTTCTCAGGAAAGTCTTTTCACTTCCATGCTCCTCACTCCTTAATTCCACTTTAAATCCTTTGAGGGCCTTTGCTTCCCAGGTCTTTTTCTTTCTGCCCTGAAGCCTTCGTCACTGGAGAGGGAGGACTCCACTAGAAAATGTCTCATGGATTTCTGTGACAGCCACTTGACAGATATGATAGAACATAATGAGAAATGAATAAAATACTCTCACAGCAGTCTCAACAGAGGGAGGGTAACTGAGTTAGGCTGGGAATGAACAGGCTCTCCTCCTCCCTCAAGCGCAGCTTAGTCTTGTAATCGGTGCTGGGACACGAGGTGGGAAAGGTGGCTGCAAGGACACAGTGTGCTCTCTTGACAGTTTTCATGGTTATTAGCTAAGAAAGACTGAGCATTTTTAAACCTAGAATGTCTCCCAGTTATGCTGTTACACTTCTGCACTAAACAAGAAGGGGTATCAGGGTGAGTATTACCTAAGCACTATAACACAGAGTCCATTCAGAGATGCACAGACCTACATGTTTCCCAAAAGAAGCATCAGATAACTCTCAGAGTGGTCTTCCTGCAACATGACAACCTTTGTATCACGTGGGAAGCACTTCTGAATTGTACCTAGAATATGGCATTCCAGTTATTATTTACTGTGTAGGTTTTACTACATAATAATAGACAGTACAAATACATCTATAAATATCCTATGCAGCTTAGAAGACTGCTGATGAAGCCATCCATCATCATAAGGAATCTATTCTATGAGACTCTGTTAGAGTTACATACTTAAAACATTATAAATAAATAAGTGCACCAATAACTTTCCTTTGTTTGCTAGGAAACTGCACAAACATCTGCATCATTTGTTAAGAGATTTCTAGGAATTTCTTCAGTTCCAGTTAATTTGGGGTTTGTGAAGGAAGTGCTTATGTTTGCCACTGGCATATTAAGGCATATATCAGCAATACCTATGTGTGGGTATGAAGGAAAGTGTGTGAAAGGCACCATCCACATTGACACTAACACGTGAACTTCAGGTATATTGAAAGTCTCAGTGACTTTAATCTGAAAACTCACCCTGCCAAAGCTGAGCACATGCCCAAGTGCTTTGCTGTATTGAGACCATGTTTAGCAGCTGGTTGTAGTTAGCTGTGTTGCAGCTTAGGAAGTCAGTGCGCTCAGCAGCTGATAGACTGTTAGCAACTGATAGCAACTGATAGACTCTCTGCACAAACAGTTTAGGAGTCTCCTTTCATGAGAACAAACTGAGGAAAATTTTCTTTCATAAGTTCAGAATTTTTGCAGGAAAAATCTGTGTGCCTACAGTTTGAATTTTTCAGCACATGACCCAATCAATTTGCCGTTAGAAATATCTGAGTTTCATTCCTCAGTACATTTGGAAGTACTGATGTGCACAACATTTGGACTGGAAGTTGAAAGGTCAGGTCATCAGATAGTGTTAAAAATGTGCCCCACTATGTTTTATAATAAAACATAGCCTTAATATTTTCAAAAACAAATTAATTATAACTACCAAATTCAAAAACTTTACTGGTAAAACTGTGAATATAGTTTTGTGCAAACTAATGTCCAGGGAAGATAAAAGAAAGAAAATCATGGAATGCCGATGACTGATGCACTTTCCCTGCTTCCTTTGTCACAGTGAAAAGCATATTTCTTCTAACAGAACAGTGGCAGCTCTTATCTGCATAAGCACGAGAGCCCCTAGAGCATGAGAACCTTTTAATAAAGAAGTCTACTCTTTTGTTATAAATCATTCATTGGGCAAGAAGAGACTCTTACATTAGCAGTGTTACTTAGTTTGATGAATCTCATAATGTTAGAGTTTTACCAACAGACCCATAAAAAGGTTGCTGCTCGTACTTCAGCCCAAAGCACAGCAGTTATATACAGGCACACAGCTACAAAATGTCCAGGATGAAGAATTAAAAGGCTGGGATTGATTAGCATTTACAAGAAACTTAACAACCAAAGGCTCTGTAATCTGTATTGGAGTAACACAATGTTGAGCTGATTTTCTATTTTTTAATGAGTACTCAACTATGATGTCACTGTGTCACTGTGACAGAAATGTTTGATGTTGGGGTGGAATAAACTGAAAGCATCACTGACTGTCTGATCTTTTGTGTGTGTCTGCCACAGGAATGGTAAATAAAATTCCTGAAAGTAAACTCTGAGGTGAGTGCTGGGCAATAGATGATCACTTCCTAGATAAATTTCACTGAGGTACAAATGAAAGACTTGTATACACTACTGTGAAAACTTTGTTGCCAAAAATATGGACAGGTAGCACAAGTAAATCTATTTGGTTTGGGTTTAGTCATTGTTGGGGTTTTTTGGCCTAATGACTGTGTCTGTTTAGCCACTCCAGCATGCATACACACGTTTGACATCCACACAAGGTGGCTATATATACATGTTAGTGGAGCAGACCTGGTCAAAAAAGTATATTATTGCAGA
Organism: Rhagologus leucostigma; assembly: GCA_013397725.1. NCBI lineage: Eukaryota > Metazoa > Chordata > Aves > Passeriformes > Rhagologus > Rhagologus leucostigma. The sequence continues at coordinate 712,278 of VZTD01002184.1, read as the reverse complement.
ATCTTTGACTTGACACCAAAAAGGTGAGGACAGATGCTTTAAAAAACTATTTCATACAAAGACAAATAGAAAATTTCCTATTAGCAAAAACGTATAATCACAAATGGCTTGAACATGTCCTTCAGGTCCATTCTGAGGCAAGCAACAAAGGTACAAAATACATAACTCCTTTTTATTTTAATAAGTGTCAGATTGCAAGTGTTGCTATAAGTTTCACTGCTAGTATTTTAATTAATGGACTAGAGAAAGACATTTGCTTGTCCATAACAGACTCCAGGTTGTGAAGGTAAAGAATAAAGATAGACTTCACTGAAGAATAAGGTTACATTCTCTCTCATCTATCAATCCCTAGGGGTCTAAAGTCCCATTAAGCCCCACAGGCATCTAGTCAGCATCATCAAGGAGACCTAGAGAGCTGTTCAGATAACCAGCCAGAAACTCAGCTGAGATGAAGTACCACTCCAGATTCTACTGATTCTACTGCACAGGAGGGCTCTCCCCTGGCTATGATGGGAGACGGGACAGCCTGTGGGACCTCAGGGCCTATGTACCTAAGCCAGACACCTTTAATGTCAATGGCTGAACACCATCTTCAGATTTAGCTGTTTAAAAAATTGCTTGGGATGAATCACCTTTTGTAATCTTTTAATCAGTATTTAAGATGGATACTGAAACCACTGAAGTGCAGGGTCTTAAAGACTTCTCTGCTTCAAGCAAGAAATAGGAACATGAATGGCCACCTCAAATGCACCAGGGGCTAATTATACACCTGGATTATAAAATGGTAGAACAACTGTGCAGTATATAAATATATAAGTATAATTATACAGTTTGGGGCTATAAGAAAGGGAGTAACTTTGTATCCCACCCAGAGGTGGATCTCCTCAAGGGTAAGAGGATATAATGCAAATTGCCATTCTGCAAAGCTCATCAGAATCTCTTCAGGCTTTTATGGACTTGTCTTGCACTCACACTCCTTAATAACACTTTGGAAATGCTGAAAAAAAAAGATGTCAACATGACCAAAGTTTTTCAACAGAAACTGTTCGCCAAGTTAGTGAATAATTCTGGCACTGCTGAAGCAGCATTTTTAGTGAACAGAACTTTCTCCTTCTCCAAAGTCACCTGTCTTTATTTTTGTTTCACTTCCTACTTTGCCATCTACCTCTGCTCTTTCATGGTGGCTTCTTACTTGAACTTCTTACTTGATGTCAAATTTTGCTCTTTAATTTCAGAGTTTAAAGCAAGGCTAGTTCCATATTAGTGCTAGACTATGTAGGAAAATTCTTACTCTTATAAAACTGTTCTTCTTTAGAAAAATTTCAGAGTCTGCAAATTTTTGCTACAGCATGGCACAATCATTTTACTCTCTTTTGCTCATCTAAATTGAACAGTTTATTTAGTGAAACCTTTAATACACAGGCCACAGCAGCACATCAGGAAACAACTGCAGATCTGGCCAACAAGTGGAGTTCCCTGTTCACAGGAGTAGATTAGGGGCTGGTCTTGTTTGTGTATGAAGTTAAGGGCAGGAGAGGGGGTAACTACTATTTTATTGTTGTCTGGATTGGACAGAAACTTAAATATTTAGAAAATTTTAATGAACAAAAAAAAATTTTAATTTTAATCATAGAGGTGTGAAGAATATGATGTGTAGTATATGCGATAGTAGTTTTCCAGAAGTGATAATTAGGTCTAGAGCCTGAGCTGGGAACATATAATAGAATTAAGTCTAATAAAAGACACTAGTAATTGCATCCAAACAGAAAAACAAAATAAAACAAAACAAAAAGACAGAAATAATCTCCCTGTTTTAGTTATGCTGGATAGAGTCCAGTATTGCAAATCAGCAGGCTGATCTTGGAGGCTGGTCTGCAGCAGGAAAACTGCAAACTGTGCTCTTCGTGCCTTGCTAAGGAAAAGAAAATAAATAGGGTATTTCTAGCAGTTTAAAGGCTATTTTTTGTTTGTTTGGGGTTTTTTACCTTTTACATCCATTCATAAAGGACCTCAACTTAACTCAGACTGAAGCTAATGTAAGGGTGAGGATTCTGGGCAGCTGACAGGTTCAAGGACTAGCTAAACAAAACATGGTTTTGATATTCTTTCTCTGTCTCTTGGATAATAACTCTTAAATAGACAACGTGTCATGACACAAAAGTAAGCAATAACAAAGTCACACTACATCAGCACACAGCACACAGTTAATACTGTAATTTAACTCACCCAGCTCTAGAAACCATAGTTCTAGAACCTTTGGTTCAAAGTGAAGGTAGAAAACAGTCTTCCAGGAAACCAGCCGCCGTCACACCTGCCTGTTTTCTAGTAACAGCATCTACAAAGGCTGAGATAGCAATAGATCTTGTGCATAAGCAGTATGCCTGCTAAACACTGCTAAAATACTGGCAAAAATATGGCAACTGTCCAGTTGAAATCAGCAATCAGGCATTTGGTTCATGTTGATCTCAGCTGTCATATCATTGAATTCTCTCTTGACCCCATGTTATTAAACTGTAGTATCATTGTAGGGCTTAAGTGTTCAGGACCTGATGAGATTCTACCAGCAATCTTAGGCGACTGTAGCCTGTATTTGTCTGTATACCAACTTTACCTAATGCAGACAATTGTAACTCAGATTTCAAGTTTTCTCGGCCATCCAATAGGAGATGATTCCCTGTGTGTCAAAGCATCAGTCAAAATATGAACACTGTATTGTTTTGGTGCTGTGGGTATGAGCTGAAGATTGTATCAAGTATTTGGAAAATAACCAGTGTTTCTGTCAAATAAACATGAAATTGTCAGAAAGGCAATCCACGTATTAATAATGAGAATAGCCACACCGAACACTCAGAGAAGAAAGTCTCCTTGTGCCTTAGTTTCTGCTTCTTCTCTTCCTTTTATTCACTAGCTCCTTTTTGCCATCTCCTTCATGCCTCTAGCCACGATAGTTTTGCCATGTATGTAGCAGACAGACCTTTCTTTAAACAAAAGACTGCAGTGACTCCAAGTACACATGCTGCTTACATTAATTGGGAAAGGAACAAAACTCGTCCAATCCAGGTGCTGCACTCCATTTTGTCCTGTCTTTGAAATGAAGATTGTCTTTCCTCTCTGTTACTCTCCATGAGATACCAGACAGAGGAAGGGAGAATAAAGAAGTGAGTGGGGATTGGGGGAGGACACCCCCTTCCCCTCATGTTCTATGTGCAATGTTATTGTCTCGCTACTTTTAAAGCTCTCTCCCCTGTGTGCCTACACGCTTTAGTCTCCCCTCTCTTTACTCAGAACCAAATCAGTAGGCAACCTACAGCATATGCTGATGATGGGTAGTCTTTCAGCTGGTCCCGGGCACTGGTTTCAGAGCAGAGCAAACTGCTGGCAGCAAAATGCTTGAACTCCTGGGTTTTGAAGTTTCAGGTTCCCTATCAAAGCAACAGATATTAATCATCTGCTACGAGACTTTCAGCAGAAGGCATACAATTTTCCCAGTGGTATCTTCCTTTTAAAGGGAGTGTAAGAAAAGCAAAAAACCATTTCAAAAGACTTAGGATTGAAGAAAATAGCTAGATCCCAGTGGATAAAGAAAAACAGAAAAGTAAAAAGTTTTTCAAAGGCTTAAAAGCAAGCTATTTAAGTCTTGCAAGATTCTTGTTTTATTTTATTAAAAGGTTTAAGTAGCCAGAGACCTAGAGCTCGACACATTTGGCATTTGTAGACATTTCTCCCATAGTTGTCATGTTTTATAAATCTTTATCCTTTCTTGTTATTACTGCTGATCATATTTTCATCTGGATAAAGTGGGTTTCAAGATATGAGACTAAAAAGGCTATGGGTGGGCATAATTAACAAAAATGTTAGGTGTGCTATGAACAGCAGAAACACTCTGTTTAAAATTATTATTGAGCACAATTTGAAGGGATTGAGATATTGCTACTGTTATGGAAAATGGTGTCTCATTTGGCAATTCTCATCACGATCTCTCCAATTCACATATATCCTTTAGCTAGATAGAGGATGCTGTATAATGTTTTAAACACCTTTCAGCTGATACAAGCACCACTATTTGTACAAGTCAAAATACTATCTTCAGGGGGGCAGTGGTCTGTATTCACTGAATAAAAACTTAATGAAATACAGCAACTTCCTTCCTTCATAGCAGAACGCAATACTGGGTAAAGTCAAAACATGGATCTGATTTATTGTCTTTCTCCATTCTACAACAAATCAAAAATAACTCTTGAAAGTCCATGGACTATTACTGATCCAAATATTTATAACTGTAATCAGTTCTGGACCAATTAAATTATTCAAAATTTAAACTACAGACGACTCTTTTGCAAGAGTCAGAAAGAGATATCTCCTCTCTACAACATCTCTAGCAGAACTAATTAGAGCCAGATTTTTACTTGTTTGTCGTGAATCTATTATTTGCTACAAATCTGCAGAAATAACTACAGTACATGAAAAATAGTGAGCCTTGTCTGTAGTTTGGCTCAAAAAGGTTTGAAAAATCTCTCCTGTGTAATTGCTCAGTTTTATCTTGGAACACCAGAAGGCATCAGGCTAATATCCCTGGTTTTATCACAGCAAAATTGCTATATTGTGAGTTTTATCAGTATGCTTTTTGAAGTACTCAGGTGTTACGGCATTTTGCCCAATTAACCCACAATAGCACCAGAGCCAATTCAAAATTCTTCTGGCTTTTCTCTTGTGTTATTAACTAAAGTCTTGGGTGTTTCAGTCTTTGGAAAGTTTTTGTTGCCCTTTTATGCATTTCTGTGAATAATAACAGAGTATTTTCACAACACTTACAATTTTAAAACACGATTTGTTTCTGACCATCTTTACTGCAAGACACCTTAGGAGAAATTCTATCAGTTAGCAGGTCATCAGCTAAATGCCTGAATCCAGACCTTTATGATTTTAAAGGAAAATATGGAAAACTTGTCTGAAGTGCCAAGAGTGTAAATGGTCCTACACTGTGACTGCTTCAGTTTTAGTTCTTGGCTTTCAAGTGAAACAGGAAGTTGAAAGTTCACGGAAGAATTTGCCATGTTCACAGAAAATGATCATAGGGTGAAACCCAGCAAGTCACAGCAGTAAACATGTCCACTAAAGGAAAATAAACTCTGAAAAGTTATTTAAAAGCAACGTTTAAACCTTTACAAATGCAATATGCATTGAGCGAGCAAGTGCACCAGGCCATAGAGTACTAATAAACTTCTGATTCTCCTGCCTAAGCCTGAGTCACTCTGGCCTTTCGCATTTGAATGCATCATGTTTATGATGCTGCTGTAAACCTTGGACCTCAATTACTACATGATAACAGGTTTTTATTGCATTACCCTTTCCAGACCTGAGAGCTTGGATTTCCCTGCACTTAGGCACTGAGACACAGCTGGGAGATGGTCTGCATAACCAATTAGTAGATTACTTCTGAAAATATATATTCTGCACCACAGAGGCCTAAAAATGAACCATCAGCTCCAGCTACCTGCTGCTGCCACTTGAGAGGAGGGAAAGAGGGAGAGAAAAAAGATTTGGCTACATCTCTATAATTGCATAAACAATGCATCATTCACTTGACAAACTATATTAATAGCACCCTGGAGGACATGCTCTGAACATGCAAAATGCTGCAAAGCACTTGTATTTTATGGCAAATCTTTTTAATTTTTCAGTTAAAATGATAATAAATATTGATTTTCCATGTACCATTACTGTATCTAGAACACTTCCTGGCAGTGTCTGTGAAATTTAAGTCGTTTGGTTTGAGTTTTTAGGCATCAGCTGTATCACATCAAAACAGAGAGCTTCCTTTCCCAGAATCCTGGCTTGTGTGCTTTATCCAGAATTTCTAAGAAAATGCTTTATTTTTCTCTCTGATGTTCCTCGCATTTATGAAGGAGCTCTGATTTTAGGGTTAGCTGTGAAAGAGACAGTGCCAGGGATCTATCATCAGAGATTTCCAATGTGCAAGGATAAAGGGCTTTCCCTCAGAAAAAAGGTTTTGGAACAGAGGAAGCATGAGAAACAGTAAGAGTGTGGTCAAAAATATGGCATTTTGGATGGGATTATGGAGGCTTTGTCCAGCTATGTGACACCTGTGAAAGAATTTCATCTGGACTACTCCTCTTCCCCAATGTCTGAATTGTGAATAAAGCTTACCTCGCTTGTAAACCCATTGGAGACCAAGGGATCATAAACGCTAAAGCCAAGAGCCCATATTTCTTGTAGGTATTTAATGCTCAGTTGGTTTCAATATCACCTAAAATCCTTCTGGCACCATGGCCTAGGAGTTATTACTAATAATGATTATCATGTGAGACACACCAGTTCTGAGAGGAATCAAGGGAGACAATTAGCCCAAATATCACTCAACACCACACCTCTCTCCAGGTTTGAAGGGCTGTGGCAGAAGTCTCTGAGCTCTTGCCTTCCCATAACAAATTAATTTTGTTCATTCCAAGAGTATCAAAAAGAGGCAGGAATCACCAGTCTTCTGTCACCCCAGGTAGAAAGGGGTGAGACAACTGAGTAAAGGGCAGAGAACCGAGAAGCCCAGAAATTTAGTGAATGGAAGAAATTGGGTCGTTTGCTCAATTTTGTTGGGGGACAGCCCATTTTGTTTGGGACAGGCAGCACTGCACATGTGCATGAAACCAGCGCTGTGGCTGGGACACAGCAGCACCAGTGCACATTCACTGCCCAGCAGACTCACTGTGGCTCCAGCCTTCTCAAACAGGCTGGAATTAGCATTCTCCTCAAGACCACCTGTGTAGCACACACTCTGCAGGCCAGCGCTCCTGGGATCTGTGCAATAGCCTCTACATGTGCTGGAGGCATCATCTGCATGTGGGTAGAGACACGTATAAAATTTCCCATCCTGTTTCAAATGGATCGCCAGATGTCCAGAAATCCCTGACAATTGTCCAGAATCTCTGAACTCCACCCAGACAGGATTGCCAGGTGGAAAAAGTAGACGCATCCAAGAAAACTCAGATGGTAGCCTAGGAAAAGAAAGTCTGGCAGCAAAGCAGGGAACAAGAAAATGAGAAATGTGGAGATGAGAAGGCAATAGGAGGAATGAGAAATACACAAAGTTTTAGAAAAGAATGAATGTAGTTTGGATAAGTCAAATACTTTGGCTCTGACTCAAACCTTAAATTCAAACCCGAAGAAGTCCTATCAGCAGCATGAAGACTCAAGTAAGACAGCTCAGAAAGTAACAAAAACATCTAGATAAGAAAGCAGTCAATATCTGTGTGGGTTCTTGTTTTGAAAACATATAGGACCAAATTAATGTATAAAAGTTGCAGATGGTCAATATTACATCACCAGCAGTCAAAGCAATATTCCTTCCTTCCTTCCTTGCTTCCTCTGAACCACAGCTTCACCTCCCACATCTTAACATGTAAACTTTACTGTCAGAGGAGCTGGCTGAACAAGCAGAAGCCAAGGATTTCCACAAATAATTAAAGCATAAAAAATAAATAATAAATGATAGCTGCCAGAGAATATTCTCTCTACTGCAGATATGGAAGGAAGGTACACGAGAGACCTAAGATAATCAAACATGCTCTTTTTTTCAAGTCACAGACTCATTTTGCTTTCTCCATTCCCACTCCCATATATTCATCATATGTTTTACTGATTCTATAACTACATAGAACTGGACCCCAGGAGGGTCCAACTCTGCCTTCCTTTTGCTAAGCAACGCTTATGTGAACAATCACAGTGTCTATAGTGGGATGATTCTCATGAGTAAATTATTAGCCAGTGCCAGAAAATACTGCAGAATCCTGTGATGTGCGCATTGTTTCTGTTGAAAAAAATAAGGCACATGAATACTAAATTAGGAAGGACTTGAAATTCTCAAATTTTTGTTATTATGGGAACGTGCAAAAAAGGCAGAATAATCTTCCAGTTACACTTTTCTCTTATTTTGTTGTGTTTGGTTTTTTTAAGTTCAATATAAACCTACAAGGTGGAAAAGGCCAGGAGAGAAGTCATTCATGGACCTTTATAAATATTTAGGACGGAAAAAATCAATCTCCAGGACTGAATTTTCCTTGGGAAAAATACTGGGAGACTTCCTTCATTTTATAGCGTATTTTCAATTCTTGATTTAAAGCATGCCTGCACTTGAATGTGATACAGTCCTCCATGATATGTTCTTACTCTAATTTCTTTTTCTGCTGAACCCTTGCCTTATTCAGCACTCAGGATAGACAATGTGCTGGGGAGACATCAGCTGCAACGGCCATTATTTTTAATAGATTCCCTGAATCATCTGAAACAAAAATAAGATGATTAGTGAATAAGCCAGAGGACTTCAAGAAAATTACTTGAAGTTTATGTGCAACTTTCATTTTTTAGATCAATTTGAATACATGTTGGGTAATTGCTGAGGTTTGTTACTAAGTGCATTAGAAATTAGAACTCCCATTTCTGACATACAGCCTATCATCCTCTGCTCTGCTGCATTCCAGGACTGGGAATATCACCAAGCTCTGCACCAAGGGAGTAGCTTACAGTCACAACAGGTCTCTCAGAAACAGTACTGCTAGGTGGGTACCCCTTGGCCAGCGGGTTTCACCAATACTGGTGGCAGACAAATATTGAGATTCAGGACACTTGTCTTCTGTTTGGGGCTTTAGAAAGGAGTCTGTTCAAAAATACAGAGACCCTGTACAAACACTCCCAAGTGCCCTTTATGCTCGTATTACTCCTTTGCACCCAGCCAAAACCTCCGGTTTGTCCCTAGCTCCACTTAGCTCTTTTCCCCCCTCCTGGCTCTTTTTGCGCTTCCAATCTCATCACTTGTTTCCCAAGTTCTCTCTGCAGACATCTGAGTCAAATGTGTCTCCCTGTGACCTCCAGTTTTACCCATCAGATCTTTCTCATGTCTGCTCCTCGTATTCCCATAATCCACTGACCTAGCCAACTGGATTTTCATTGAATTTTCATTCTACTTAGCACCCTTCTTTAGCTGGGTTTCAGGGACTCTTTCCCCTCCAAAACCTTAGCCTCAATAACTCTCAGCCCCCATGTGCCTTCTTTTTTCTGCAACTAGACTCAGCTTTCTTCTCCTACCCCACTCCATGTTCTCCACTTGCCAGCTAGCTGCATTTCTTCTCAGCCTCCTCTTTGCTGCCCCAGCCCACTCTCTGTTTCAGTTTCTTTAAATACATTCCTCATCTTCAGATCTTTCTGCCCCACTTCAACATCCCCCATCATGTCTTAATCTGCATTTCTTCACACATCAAGACAAGATGTAGTTTGTCTTCTTTAAATATGAGTGAAGCAATAATACTGCTCTCCAGTTGGCACCAGTAAAGGAGGACCAGCAACGAAAAGACAATCTGCTTGTCATTGTTACCTCTCCAAGGTCAAGGTCAAACTCAGCAAGACACAGCGCAGAGCTGAGATGCAGAAAAGGGTGTTTTCACCCCGGGATGGGTGCAAATGGACTGACATTTCAGGTGTTGGAATATTAGCTGTGAAATATCTGCTGATAATGAGGAAACTTGCCTCTTTTCAAAAGTTTGTGCAGTTGGAGGGTCCTTGGCAAATATTAATCAGGAGCAATAAAAGGTATTGTCAAAAGCACATTTCCTTGCCCAGTTGCTAGGTTCCTAGTGTGAGCATCCTAGCACATGCTAAAGAAAAGGCTGAAAGTATTATTCAAAAAGTTCAGCATTTTCAACAAATGTTACTTCTATTTAGCTTCCAGTTTTAAGGGATGAATTATTCCACAGTAGCGATAAGAAAACATTTATTTAGAGCTACCTAGGATACCAGTCAACCCCATCTTTTAACCAGGCCTTTCTAGAAGTGTCTATGTGGGAATCATATACTCATAGAATCATTCAGGCTAGAAAAAAATCTCTACAACCATCAAGTTCAACCATTAACCTAACACTGCCAGGTCCACCACTACACTAGGTGTATCCTTAGCACCATATCTACATGGTTTTTGAGCACTTTCAGGGACGGTGACTCCCCCGTTTCACCGGGCAGCCTGTTCCAATGCCTGACCACCCTTTCAATGAAGAAATTTTTCCTAATATCCAATCTAAACCTCTCGTGGCGCAACTTGAGGCCATTTCCTCTTGCCTTATCATCTGTGAACTTGGAAGAAAGGACTGACCTCCTCCTGGCTATAACCTCCTTTCAGGCAGTTGTAGAGAGCAATAACATCCCCCCTCAGACTCCGTCTCCAGACTAAAAAAACCCAGGTCCCTCTGTTGCTCCTCATCAGACTTGTGCTCCAGACCCTTCCACAGCTCCGTTGCTCTTCTCTGGACACGCTCCAGGACTTCAGTGTCCTACCTGAACTGAGGGGCCCAGAACTGGACACAAGACTCGAGGTGTGGCCTCACCAGTGCCCAGTGCAGGGGGGCAATCAGTGCCCTGGTCCTGCTGGCCACACTATTGCTGATACAGGCCAGGATGCCATTAGCATTCTTGGCCGCCTGGGCGCACACTGGCTCGTGTTCAGACACTACTGACCAGCACACCCACGTCCTTTTGTGCTGGGCCACTTTCCAGCCACTCTAGCCCCAGCCTGTAGCACTGCAGGGGATTGTTGTGACCCGAGTACAGGGCCCGACATTTTGTCTTTCTGAACATCATACAGCTGGCCTCGGCCTTGGCCCACTGATCCCTCAATGGCATCACTGCATAAGACAGTTATCTATATTTTCTCTACAGTTCAAAGGACAGAGAGATAGGGGATTGCTCCAGGAGCAATTTATCCCTTTTGAAGACAGGTGCCCAAGGGCCACTTGAAATGGTAGGACTGTCACTGCTAGCAGACATTTGCATTGATGTTGCTTTGGGTGATTGTGGAACTGAAATACAAGCATCAGATCAGTGGGGTGACAAAGTGCTAGAAGATTTGGAACTGCATGGGAAACGTGGATGTAGCCTAGACTTTTGACAGATGAAGTTCACCAAGCACGACATTACTGAAAGTGGTCGGAAGTCTAATCATGCCTCCTTACCACCTGCCTCATACCTGGGTACCTTGGAAAATATGGTATTGAGACACAAATCCAAGAGCCCATGAAATCGGTGTTAAAATCTCCTCTAGCTTTAAATGGACTCTGGTCTTCCATCCTCAAGGGAAACATTTTTTACCGGGGTAAAAAAATGTATTTTTTATATCAGAATTTTTCCTAGTTTTTTTCATAGTTTCATAGTCCCAGATGGTTAATTAATTAAAAAAATTAATGTCTCTATTACTCTTTCTCTCCTTTCTTCCAGGAGGCACAAGTACAGTTTAAAGCCTGGAGAAGGAAAAAAACCATTAATTAAAATTTGTCTCAAACTTGCTTAACTATTAGCTGCTTGTTGTGAGTGAAGTGCTTTTGTTTTCCTACCTTTTGTGAGCTGTTTGGTCTGCCTGAACTACTCAAGCAGCAATTAAAATACCGGGGTGCTGCAGCGATCATCTCCTTACTGATGGTCCATCCTGAAATCCCTTCCTCATTTCCATTCCAAGGAAGTCTGAGTCAGTTGACCTTCAGGGCACATTGTAAAGTTTAGTAAGTAGAAGGAACTTCAGAGAGACTCTGGAGAAAGCAGTATTGGCAGTGATAGGTTATGCCGGTCTGAGATGGCCCAAGGCACTTGTAGGAAAGAATTGCAGACTGAATTTCCAGCCCTGAGGGCTGCAGAGGACGGGAGGCCAGGGAAGTAACACTGCCCGTCTCTATCAGCAGAGCCCCTGTTGTAGTCATGGCTGGACATAGATACCGTCTGGTCTGTGCACAGAAAGGCTGGCAAATATGACTCTGACAGGATTTCTGTATAAGCCCTGGAATTCTATTAATTGTTTTGCATATTGCATTGCTCCTAAGGCAAAGACTCTGGTTTTCCCATTTGCACTTGACCCTCATTTGCCATGCTGAACAAACATTTATACTTAGAGACGAAATCCTCCATCTTATCTACCTTCCAGTTAATCAGCATCTTGTCCTTTCCTAGCTTTGCTCTGTCTGGTTTTTTCCATATGACTACTAAGACTACTCCCTTCTTAGGTATTCATCTTTACTGGGGCTATTTAAGAGAGGTTGAACTGCACAGCAGTGTCTCAGCTGTTTATCATTCAATCTCCCTCTTTAGGCAACTGGTTACTTATTTCACCCAGAGGCATCTGCAGAAGTTTAGAAATTACTCACCAGAGAAACACTCACCCATCCAGTTTCTCAGTAGTTCAGTGCTTTAAAGAACCCTGGTATGACAGAAATTTACTGTACAGAAGGAATCCCCAGGAGATGCCAAACTTGTCAACCTGCTTTCTAATGCTTGTGTTCAGGGTACCACCTGGTATTTACTAGGACACAAAAACCAGTTTAAGCTTCTCCCCAGTTTTATAATGTCTCCATGTAAATCCTTTGATATTGAGTACTGGTGAATTCACCATCCAACTTTTCCCCTAGCAGCGGTGCTGATATGCCCTTTTTCTTCAACCTGACTACTTATGCAACTTTATATTTGAACTATATACATATATAAAAGTTTTAATGAAACTTGTAAATTCTTACTGTACTTGAGACCTCTAACCATTTATCAAATTTGTCTGAGATTGAGTCAGTGGAGCCAGCAGTTAGAAAGGCGGACATGCACAGAGTATGACTCCGTAATTGACATTTGTTAGGAAATCCATCTGAGAATGGATTAACAACAACGTCTGGCATGACACCAAATGCCTCCTCTCTAGTGCTGTCTCTTTCTTCCTCCATTGGGATGAACACATACCCTATAAAGGAAAATCTTTCCTCCTCTTCCATAAATCTGCATGTTGTACTGAGGCCATCTTTAGCGGCAGCTCCAAATCCTATAATATCCCAGTTTGAGTCAGTGAGGTGCTTTTTAAGAACCATGCTCTTATACACATCTGTTTTTCCTAAGGTTTAATGTCCACGCACACTATACAGAAATAACAAGCACTGATAATACTGTTCTGATACCACATGAAAGAAAATACCTTTATAGGCATCCTTTTAATGTGGGCACTGTTCTGGTTTCATCATATGATAAACCACACTCATGAAACGGTAAGCAAAATTACTCTCAGACTTTTTTTTCTTACAGAAAACATAAAAAGTCACAGAATGGCTTTTTTTACACTTCTGCTGCTGTCCGTGTGGCAAGCTAACAATGAGTGAACTCTTTAGCCCAAATACTGAAAGCCTTTATGGGTCTCTCATGTTTAGAAGCTGCCACTGATCCTCCTTCCAGGTTCTGCATCAGGAGAGATCAAGAGGTAAATGGTAGGGTGTCATGTCTACCAGCAAAGGAAGTAGCTGTTCTTATCTTTCACAGGACTGCACAGTTGAGCCTCTTTCCTTATGCTGTCTTCAGTGTGCAAAGAATGGAGATTCATTCAGCTGAGAAGTAATCTTTTTCCCACCCTAGTTAGTCTTTAATTGGATGAGCTCCTTGATCCCTGTACCTGAGAGCACACAAGAGGGGAGACCCAGAGGCCACAGCAAAGGGTGTGGGTGAGGTCCCAGGTAAGGCTGCAAAGACAATAGGCAATTAAGAACTATTAATGCACTAAGCACCTGAGAACAGCATTTACATTTTTGTTTAAATCACAAGTTTAACCACTGCTGTTTTTCTTGTGCAGTATCATCTGCAGTTAATTACAGTATATGTAATTCCACCTCCTTCATCCTCAGTAGGAAGACATGGACGTCATAGGCATTGGAGGGGGCATGGAGTCATGTCCCTATCATTGCCGGAGGGCCAGGTGGACATGTGTTGTGAGACCCTTCAGTAAAGTGACATGACATTAGGGGTCTGATTTGGAAAAGCCTGCCAGGAAGAATGACTTTCTGCCACAAGCACAAAGGTGACCACCTGGAGGCTGTGAATGAATAACCTGATTTTTTTTCTCTTTCAAAGAAACAGGTGTAGTCATGATTGTCAGGACAAGAGCTGACAAGCATCTGAAAAGTCTCTGCATGCATTAAACAGGAGACAACACAACACTTTTACTGATGGTGTGGTGAGCAAAGCATCATTCCGGTCACTGGATTCAGACATTCCCCCTGTAAGGCACTGAAACTTGCTGGAGCGGCATACCCAGGCAAAGTGACCTTTTTTATATATTGTTTTTTACTGCATAGCTTGCACTTTGTTGACTTAGCTGGGCACCTGCTGTAAACTGCAAATATGTTCCTGTCATCCTGGCTGAAAACAAAAACATTGAATAGTGTAGTTCTTTGGTGGACTGGCACTAGCAAAGAGCAAAAGTACCTGTGTAAAAAAGGCTGAGGTAAATCTTCCTGTCCTATAACCTTTCCCAGCTTTGACCGTGGGCTGTGAACAATTTCCAGTCATCTGTATGGGGCTACTGTTGGTTTTTCTTTTAAACAACAATTGTTCCCAAATACACAGAACAGATTTCTCCACTTGCTGATCCCTCAGCATTTTGCCCTGTGTGCTACCAAATTCACGTGCTCTTAGAGTAGCCAGAGTGACTGTGCATAGGCTCATTTATATTTATACCCTGTGCTCCACTTTCTCTGTTTGTGACATTCTCTAAAACCATTAACCATAATTTAAAAGTGTTGCCACCGTGTTTTCAGTGCAATTGTACACTCTGTGTCAGCCTCTGCAGCTACACCTGGTTGTCTTTACAGAAAATTCTTTGTCTTTTTACCCCTAAGTAATGGGATAAAATAGCTTTCCTGTCTCTCAGTTAAATATTCATCTCCTCTGGTAGATGTGTATGTAAGGTTGAAATACCTTTTGCTATTGCCTATATAGTTTGGCAGAGGTACAAGCCCCATGTACAACATAATTATATCTTTGTGTTTGGACTGGAGTAATTTTTTGAGGAAAAATAATGACCTTTGTTCCTAAAACTGATGTCTTCCATCTTTCATTAAAGTAAGTACTGGGAATATACTTAACTTGAAGGAAAAAAACCCTGCTTTATCTGAATTATTGTAAGAAGTCCCTTGCAAACAGAGACCACAGTTCTCTGCTGCTGGTATTTTTTGTATTCAGAAATCAGAATTTGAGGCCAACTTTGTATTTATAGGGGAGAAAGTCTGTACTTCAAACAGGTTCATTATAGCACGGTGCCACTGAGATGCTTGAGTGCTCAGGATATCTCAAAATTTTCACAGTAGCTGTCTTGTAGAGCACATGTACAATCAGCTTCAGGATTCGAGGGCCACAGAAAATTGAGTCAAGATACTGAAAATTTAAGAACTTACTAAAAAAGTATAAAGAATTAAACAGATCTGAATTACTTAAAGAAATGGAGATATGAAATCCATTTTGATAACATTCTTCAATGCTTCTAAAAATGTGTAGTTAGTGTTTTTTAAAAATTAATCCCACTTTTCAGAACAAAGGCATTGGCATTTGGGATCTTGGGTGAAACCAGCACTCCCATTTTTGACCAGTTCCAGATGCAATTCACATCTCATTTCAGGGAAGGCACCTCCGTTGCAGAAAGCATCTCTTAGGAAGCCAAGTACTTTCTTAAAACCAGAAGATGCTCATTACTGGATACTGTCCCAGATCAAATCCCTGCTTCATAAATAGTGTTTAAATTTAGTATGTTTTAAGTTCAAATTGGCTAAAGATGTCTGACTTACTTTAATACTGATTAACGTTCAAAATTCAACTCTGTATTGGGATTTTATTATTATCTCCAAAAACTTTCACACTCTCATTTGGGTTCTACAAGGTATTTTCTGTGATTCCAGAAGTCCCAACAATGGATCAGAGCACTGCCTTGTGATGAACAGCAAAATCTTATAATAAAAGGCTTGATTTCTGCCCATACTAGCTTACATTCTATACAAAAAAATACTATCTGGTTAACCAAATTGATGAGACAATGTGATGAGTTCTTGCTCATTGATTGCTCTTGCTCAGATCAGCAGCAAGTGAGGCAATATGAAATTTTGACAGAAAGAGCTCAACTGGACTATGCCTAGAAATGGTCTCTCCAAAATTCAGCAATGTTTGGGTCAGAATCATCTCAAGATGATTTTGTAGACAGCACTGCACCAGGGGTATGTGTCTGAAGAAGGAAATAATGTAATTTCCCAAAGAAGCAAGAAGTTAAAAATAAACAGATGAAAGGGTTCATTTTTAATTTCAGTGTAAGGTTATGCAATCCCAGACTAATTAGTTTTCCTGCTACAATCTTGAGTTCATCAGTTGAAACAAACAGGGATGAACAAGATGAACTGCCTTTCTGAGCCAGAAAGATGCTGCAGTTAGGGAAAAAGGCAAATGAGATCCTGTATGTGTCAGGTGAAGTATTTCAACTGGCAATAGGAAAGTATTTGTGCCCTTGAGCAAGGCACCAGCAAGACCTCATCTGAAATACAGCACACCCATAGTGGCCATCCATGTGCAAGAGTGATGTATTCTGGCTGGAACTGCTTCAGAAAACTGTTATGGGGGTAGTGGGGAGAAAGAAAAGCCTATCTCAAAGAAGATAAATTAAAATATTTTGTTTGTCATCCTATCAAAGCACAGTCTGAAAGGATATGTGAGTGCTATTTACTATGGAATAAATATCAGGCAGAGATAAGAACTATTTAAAGAAAGGACAGTGTTAGGCCAAGGATAAATTTAGACTGCAAACAGGAAAAATTCAAACCATAAAACCAGTGAGCTTCTGGAACAGCTTTTCACAGGAAATAAGATCAGAAAAATGCAGATAAATTTTAAGATGCAGTTATTCAGTTTATGCAAGTTTGGCAGAATTGCCTATTCAGTTATCCAGTCCTAAATTCCGCTGTTCCTAAAATTTTAGAGACTTACTATGATAATAGCTCAATTAACCCTTTAACCATTAAGATCCAGAGGTTGCATTCAATATCAGCCATAAGTAAAATCCCTGGCAATGTCAACATTCTGCTATTGTCTATTTATTGACTTCAAACTGGAGCCTTTTTGTGTGTTAATCTCCCAGGTTTGAAGCAACCTGGTTAACCCCAAGAATTAAGGCTGTAATCTAAATGAAGAATTAAAATTAATTGAGAAGAAAGGTACTTAGTTTCAAAGCAAAATGTCATTTTTTCACATTGAGAATCTGAGTTCCTACATCAGAAATGTTCCCTTCACAACAACTCCAACAAATGTGCTTTCCTTCTGTAAGCAGTATATAAGAATGAATTCTTCTGCATAGACACTGATATATCCTGGAGCCTAAGACACTGATATGTCCTAGAGCCTAAGAAGAACTGGAGCTGTATCTCTTTTTCTCTTTGTTCTCTCTATTTTCCTTTCCTTCCTTATCTTTCTTGTCACTCTTAGACGTGAAACATAAATATGCAATGGCTGCACGGGACCCCATGTGGGGTGGCAGCAGGATGGCGGTGGCAGGCTGCTGGGGATGCTCACGGTCCTCTCCCCTTGCACCCTGGCTCTGCAAGAGGCAAGAGGACAGCTCCAGGAGCTGCAGCTCCTCACCTCTAGCAGCTCTCATGTTCTTAGCCTGTATAATCTATCGCTGGCCCCAAGAAATGCATGACCAGCTGTCTGAATAACTTTTCTCACTTTGAAAGCTATTCATGAGCTATTTTTCATAGGGGCTTTTAAAATGTTCAATAGTCACAATGCTTTTCTTTTATTATTAATCTGCAGGACCCAACTTCTGTACATTTCTGCATGTGCTTTAATTCTCTCACAAACTAGAAGGAGAGCTCTACTGAAATCTTGGCCCAAAATTTAAATCCCAAGCTTGTCGGTAGCATGGAACCTCTGTTAGCAGAAAGACCATGTTTGCATCACACTGTCTTTACAGTAAACTCTCCAAAGGGAGGGCAGAGGACAGCCCAAGCAAAAACAATGCTAAAAGGCATTGAACAGGTTAAAAGGAAGAACAAATATAGCACTAGGGGATTCTTTATTAAATCTCTATCAGTCTTGAGGAAAAGCCAGAGAAGCTGAAAGCCGAAGAAAGATATTTGGCAGGAGGTTCAAAAAGCATTAATGATTGACTGCCATGTTCTCTGGCAGAGGTCAAGCATGAACCACTCACCATGCCTTGACTCTGCACACTCAGACTTCTATTAACTGGAGCAAATCACAGCCCTGCTCTGTATTTTGGGCTATCTGCCATTGCCAAGGTACAGTTTCTCCCTGGTACCATCCACAGAAGTGACATTACAGCCCTTTGGCCACCAAGACCATTGGTGACCATCTGGAGGCTCCTTTAGTCTTGACGGTCTTTCTCAGAGATCCAGCCATAGGTGCCTGGTGAGCCAAACTCAGGTGAGGAGCTCAACCCGGTCACTGCAGCCCGATGGCTCCCTGGACACTGCTGACTCCTCAGCTATTTTGGACCTCCCCATCCGGGGCTCTGACACTCCTTCCTGGAGGCTGGTTACCAGCCGTTGTGTTGTCCCAAGGGACTTCAACATCACCAAGTTCTAGCAGCAATTCCTACCTACTATTTCACCACTCACTTGAAATTTCATTCCAGTGCCTATGCAACTCTCAGGGCAAAATGAAGCCCCCGTTCAAGAAGGGAAGACAACCCGAAGATATCCACAGCACTGCAATGTGAAAAAATGGCTGTAAACTGCACAGAGTCAGGGTCTAACTGGTCACAGGGACCTTCATAACTGTGGGAGGACATGAAATGAATGAGGCAAACTGAAGGACCATAAGTATTTCAAGCCTTTCTTTCCTTTAAGAGTGGGGCTGACTGCTTGGCAGGTTTCACAGAGTTCTCACACAGCTATATTTAGGACTGGAGAGAAGCCAACTCTCCATTGTTCAAGTTCACATTTCATCTGACTTGATGGAAATTCACACTTTATGAACAAGGTTGTTCTATCAACTGAGCCTTGTCATGGGACTTCAGCAAAAAAGGCCATTAAGCAAAGGAGAGTTCAGAAAGGAGAAAGTACTTACAACGAACAAACACTTTATCAAGCAGATTTAAGTTTCTTTTTAAGAGTCTTGGGTTTTGAAATTTTCTTTTTTTTAGTGGACAAATGGTAAATCTCAACTTGCTATGTGTTCCTACTGCTGCTTCTCACTGGGGAATACAGGACGCAAGGATGCTCATCAATTAAAAATAACGTCTGAAAAATAAAATAACTGTATTGAAGTTTTTTAATTCTCTGGAAAAGATCTGTAGGAACTGTTAACAAAGGGACTTTCTCACAAAGCATTTGGTTCATCCTTCAAGGACACACATGGCTCTGAGCAGTTTTGTTTGGTTTTACACTGGTTTGTGCAGCACCTGGAGCAGGAAAGGAGAGAGCAGACAGCGGTCAGGAGAGCAAGAAGATGTAATTTATTCCAAGCAGGCACAGTGATGGTTCCTCATACATGCAACTTCCTCCATGTCCTGAACTACCAGCTGCAATCAAGCAAGAAGGAGAGAAGACAGGATTTCTCAGGCACTTTTCCTCCCTCCCAAGCATCTTAGTCAAAGGATCTAAGAAATGAGGCCCATGTGTAACATGAAACCCCAGAAATTTCCAATATTTGGATTTGGGTTCATTTCAAACGATTATTCTCATACTGGTTCACTAATTTATTATTGTTTTGCACATTTATTCCAAGCTGCATGAGGCCTTTTATGGAGGTATTGGATATGTTCTCCCAAGCCCCTATTAACACTAATGGGCATTATGCAGGTGCTTTAGCACTGCCTTCACCTTACAGCGTTTTTGTTACCTTAACTATTGGAAAGTGCATTGCTATGTACACTGGGTGCCAATTGTGTTTGCAAGAGGTAGGAAATTACCAAGTACAGAATTAGCCCCCATCTGAGCCGCATGTATGAGTTATTTGGAAAATATTTGTTTAGTTGCCTTGGAAATAAATAGCTCAAACTTCAGAACGGATTTTTAAGAGAATTCGATAACACGCTCCTAGATGTCTCCTGTGGAAGCCCCATAAGAGCAAAATGTTTTTCCCCTGATCCGCTGTCTGATATGATTTGAAGTGAATGTGTAAAACTTCCCAGCACATCATTTTGTGGAGAATATTTTTACTAAAGCTCATTAGATTTTTAAATCTATTTTCTTGCTCTAATTTTCCTGTAGCAATCTGAACTATGAGTCAGTCCAAATGAGATTTAAAATAGGTCTCAATTTTCTATGCATGTAACTGCTCTTAATTGCAGAGAACAAGTTTAGACTGGCTCTGTCCAATTAAGACAAAAGGAGAAAAGGATAATTAAAAATAAATCATAACAATCAAAAGTTGCATTTGCAATTTTGCTTTAGATGCTCCCTCCTCCTACATTTTTGCAGTAATGCTTAAAAGAAATGGCACAATATCTTAAAGATTCATTGTCCTAGATCTGGCAAAGCAAATGTACTCATCGTTGTCAGGCTAAAGGTACCTATTTCGCTGTTCAGATCAAACTTAATTGTGTGTAGAATTTAAATAGTTCTTAATTATAACTTTGTTCTCAATTTTTTTTTCTTATGACCTTGCATTTGCTTTTGTTATTTAAATATGTTTTACAGAGACTGTCTTTAGGAATAACTCATGGATACCTGCTCGGTATTTTTAAGTTAGTGGGGGGAGGAAGGAGCAATTTCTGAAATAGTTACAGTTTGCTTTCAAAAGGCAATGTTTTGCATTATTATTTCTTCAGGAGAATTATTCCTGTGATCTCACTGGTGTGATAAGAAGTATTTTGAATAATGTATATTTATATGTGTGAACACTGTGTCCAAACCACGCATAGAACAAATCAAAAGCTATTGACCAATGTGCAAGGTACCGAGCTGATTTTAAAAGAGCGATTTACAATTCAGAACCATTCTGTCCAAGTGAGATTTGTTGCAAAATAGTCTTCAGGTTCAAGTACTACAGTACAGACTTAGGAATGAATTTTACAGAGGGAAACCACTTGTTCTTCATTATCAATGTGTCATTGCTATTGAGAGAGCCAGAATAAATCAGTTTGATTTCTCTCTGACTACAATATTTGGTATACTTGAGAGATGTGAAGGCAGGTGGCATCAAATACATGGAGTTAAGAACTGTTCCATTCTGTTTTCCAGGGGAAGGCTCCATCTCACCCGAGAATAATCACCAGGAAATCACATATCTGTTGTAATTTCATCGGCTTTTCTGTCTGAAAGGAGAGAGAGGCCTCATTCTGGAGTCAGTATCTAAAATAAGTAAGTAACTGATAAATCAATAGATCACTGAGGTTAGAGAAATCCCACTTTTTGACTCCATAAAATGGTAAACGTTTCAAGTCTGATTTCTGCAAACAAATGCCAGGACACCTGAAATGAGTCAATTTATCTTTTATGTTTCCTTCCAGCTTCTGTTAAAACTTTGATGGCAGGCAAGCTCCATCAGAGAATGCAGTCCTGATATTTAATCATGTGTAGGTTGGAAAGGGATCTATAAGATCTCTATTTCCAGCATTTGTTTTCTTATAACTTTCATTCTAGCTCTAAAACTTTGCTGCTCATCTCACTTCCTAGAGACATACTAATGCAATAAATACTTGGGAAGCAAACAAAATTAATTTTGAAGAGTAATATTTGTGGTACAGAAGTGAGCATCTTGTATCAGTCCTGCAGAAAACCATGAGAAAAGAAGATGTTCTCACTTCCTTGAGAAAGCAAAACTTACATGATGTCTATGTTTTTGTCTATTTATTCCAGTGGGATGCATTTTCTCCTATTTTGCTTATTGTTTTCCTTTATTCTTGCTTTTCCCAGAGAAATGTACAGCTCTATCCCTTCCCTGGGCAGCATTATCCAATGCTGAAGATAACAGCATCACCTCTGTGACAGTCCCAAGCTCTGTTGGCCCAAGCTTGCTCCTGAGCTCGGGTCTACCATGTGGTGGGGTGTTACACTATGATACCAGCTGAGCCACTGAGCCAGAATAAACAGAATGCATTTTAACATAAAGGGATATAGTACAAGAAATTTATTCTCAAGTCTTGGAACTGTAACCATGTGTTACCATATTGTCTTCCTTCTGCTCCTTCTGTTTCTTATTTTCACACATTGCTCCATTCTTTTGCAAATCTTTCCTCACAGAATGTTAAGAAACTGAGATCTACCTTAACTAAAAGCTGTTCTGCTTTACATCATATTCATGTTGTTGGACTGGCTGCTACCTTTCATCTTTCACTTTTCTCATGGCTCTCGACATTTTAAATCTATCTCAGCTTAGCTTCATTTACTATTCCTTATACCTTCTTTTTGCCTGCTGTGACAGTTCCCTAATTATTTCTTTGTGCTTGACCATACATTCTGACTTAGACTGGCATTGCAATTGATAGAGCTACCATATATCTCTGCAATTTTGAAACAGAAAAAGATCAGGCTGGATTCCATTTCCTTGCCAATACATTATTTCCTTGGCTTTGTTTCTTACAGTGTTTTCCACACTTCATTTTAGACAGGTTCAGTGAGTGGTTCGCGAAGTGTGGTCCACAAATAACTGTTTGACAGCAATGCCATGGTATGCGGTCAATGAGCCATGTTGCCTTTAACAGTGTTTTCAGTTAATATTTTGATGATATATGTGCACAGAGGTACTTGGGAAATTCAGAGATGACCAGTCTGGAGCACAGAACTTTGCTGAACTGCTAGTTTAAGCAATATGATCCCATAGTTTCCTGCTGACTGATTTCAGCCTAGCATATTCTGCTGATGGAGTATATGCTGATGAGGGTGGCATTTTAAAATTAGAACAGAGAACACCTCCTCTGCCACTACAAATCTGCACACTGGAAGTTTGTTTTGCATCTGGGAGATACAAGGAGGGATTCCTGGTGGTGTGACCACATCAGCTCTCTCAAAACCACTATATACCTGGTTCTTTGTGTTGAAGTCTGACCCATGTTCCCAGAGAAACAAATATCCTATTACACAGACATTCACTTCTGTAAAATCCTACCATATTCAAAGAATTACCTTGTCTGTCCAGAGACATTATGATTTTTTGGCTAAGGAGCTGTCGCTCCTTCCAATCTCCTTTTCATTCTTTAGGGCAACACAGTAGGAATGAAGATCCAGGTGATGGGATGGGGTAGCTGCCACGTGGTTGTTCCCCAGTCATCCCCACAAGGACATGCAGCTCCCCAGGCAGGGTCCTACTGTGGGACAGAGTGCAGCCTCAGGCCAGACTAGACCATCAGGGTATCCTCACTGGCTCTGCAGTCTCCAAACTCTTCCAAAGCAAGGAAGAAATACACAATTCCATGAAACTGTAAAACATAGATATGTCTTTTGTCAAGCTGTTGGGAATGAAAAATAGCTAAAGAATAAGAGCCCAGAAACTGTTATTTTTTTCCTATCGGAAATCTCCCAAGAGCATCCTTGCTGGCTTAATTTATCTAAGGGAAAGCTAAAATGGCTTCTGCTTACCTCCTCCTCACCTCCCCTTTCTTCATAAAAGAAAAGTCTGCTTATAAAAAGAAAAAAAAAATCAGCACCAGGCAACTTGGAACATGATTTCATGTGGAAAAACTTAGCAGTATCCCATCAAAAACTGTTGTGAAATTTCTGTGAGTGTTCAGAGAGGGTATAGGGGGAGGCTGCATTCAGTTTCAATGTAATTCATACTTCAAAGAAAAATTGTTCACAAAATCACTGTGAAATAAAAAAAAAGAGAGAAGGAAACTCTAAATATTTTTTTCTTTCTCTTCATATCTATTGTTGATATTGATTTTTTCCCATGGTCATAAATTATATGCTGTATTTCTAAGCTGTGTTCGTTCTTGTCCTGACTTATGTTAATCAATGTTTTTGTTAACACACATCTTGAATATTGCATTTCTCTGGTGGCTGGCTTATCATCATCTATAATTATTCCAACTTCCAATTAGGTCTGAACTCTTCTGCAACATTATTTACTTGCTTCTAGCAATGAGACAACATGCTATATCCTTTTTTTTTCTAGGTTGGTGCTCAAAACACATTTCATTTAAAATTCTCCTGTTGATAGTAGAGTCATTGTCCAGGTCATTGTACCAGAGGCTTTCTTGACCTTTTATTCTGCGTTATATCTTTTATATCTATATCAATTATACAGTTGTGTCTATAACCAATTCAAACTTATCTAATACTTGAAATAACCCCTGTGCATACAGCGAGTGCCCTATTTGACACAATAGCCCCACAAACAATGTCACATAACCGCATAGCCCATCAAATCATGGGTTTAGAAACCATCCAGGAGATTTCTTTTGTGAATGTTTTTTGAGTCATATTGCCTGAAATCCTGATTACCCAGGAGTATACTTGCACTTTCTAACATCCCCATACCAAATATGGAAGTAATGTGGAAAAATCTAACAGAATGGAAGCTGGAGAGAGACACAAATGGTTGAAAATGATTAAACAAGCCCTGTTGGTGGCCTGCGGATGTTTATGATTAACGTAGATTTAATCATCAGCATGTAATAAAAATTCATCTCTTCTAATTGGCTTTTTTATTGATGCTTCTGTTGCTGAGAAAAAAAATATGTATTTCTTCGTATTAAAGTTCAGAATTCTGCAAATACAGTACAGCTAGGATGTATGCAAGGTAACATATGCACTCACTATCTGTTTTAAAATGCTGCTCTGACAAAAACAGTCATCATTTTACGGTCAAAAGATCTAAGGAAACGAAAGAACCTGCAACACCTTTTTTGTCTCTCTAATTATTTTGTACTGCATTGATTTTAAATGAATCTGAATACAGGCTACAAATCCTGGCTTTGGGGACTATTGAGGAAATGAAAGCCTTCACTGATCTGAATGAGAACAAACGTGATAAAGGCATGAGGCAGACTGATAAAAGACAACACCACTCAGAAAGAAGCAAGCCTTTTAAGAAATGTCAGATGATTATTTATTATTTCAACTGCAGTATCCTAAGCACTCCAGTCATGGTGCCATCTCACCAGGTATTGTAAAAGTAATTAACAGAGCAGAAGACCCTTACTGAGAATTCAAAAATAATGTTACAGTTTCTGAATGCTTTATTCCTACGTTCTGGGTTTGGGTTTTTTTGTTTTCTTGTCACAGAAAAGCTTCAAAGATTTGAAGTTTCAGACTTACTCTCTTCTGTATAAGCTCTGTGCTCTTTTCTCTGCAAATGTCTGTGAGCTGCTTTTGTGGCACCATAATACATCACGTGTTTCCTTCTACTCTAAAAGATAATTTGCAAGAATAATAAAAAGTAAGAAAGGAACAATAAATGTATAACTCTAATCGGTAAACATTATATAACGTGCAGCAATCAGTGCAGTGTATCACTGATGTACAAATCAATGTGTACATCTCCTTTCAATTACCAATTGATTCTGTACAGCTTTCCCCTCTAACAGAGCTTATTTGTTAATAAAATGAAATGTGAGCAAGTATTTGAAAATCTCTCAGTGGGTAGTGAAAAATAAAAGATCTCAGGACACTTAGAGAAAATGATGCAGGCTTGGGGGCCTCTTTTTTTCTTACTGCATAAGCATGTTCTTAAGGGCAGAAACAAGAGCAAGCTGTTTTCAAGTAAAGATGTCTGCTGAAGGACAGGATTTGAAAGCATGTTTTCGGCATTATGGGGTTCCCCAGCATCTGACGATTTTTGGCAGATGTACATTTTTATAAGTGTTACTGGTTTTTTATTTTCCTCCTCAGTACCCGGCATCAGCTGCGTGTGGGGTGTCTGAGCACTCCTGACACTCACATCTCCAGTGAGGCAAACACCTTCTTGTGCCCAGGCTGCTTCACAGCCACCCTGACCCCAGCCCAGCCCTGTCCCCACCAGAGAGGTGGCCGGAGCGGGCGGGTCAGGCCACGCCAGCGGCCGCGCTGTTCTCTCAGTGTGACGCAGCCTCTGCAGAACAGCCAGGACGGATGGCTCGCAGTAATCGCTCTGACATAGACTGATTACTACAGTAACAACAGTCGCTCGTAGTTAAGGAGTAGCTTTGGCATATGGTATGCATTTGGGGAAGGGGGGGTACGAAAGCTTTTTTAATTTTACAGATTGCTTTACGTTTCAAAATGCTGGCGTTTTCTTTTCCTTGGCTTTATTTAGAAAATATCAACAACAGGCATCTGAAGCAAAAAATTAACAAATATTGTTACAGCTAAATGAATTCAAAGCAACATATATCACAGCTGTTAGGAGACGCCATACAATCGCAAATTAGTCATCGTTGTTATTGCAGGAAATGCAACATTTCACCTCATAAACTTTCAGCTACATTTTCCCTCTTGGTAAAATACAATTGGAGCCAAATTTCCAGTTGAACCTGGAACTTCTTTTAAATACTAAGGCCTGTGAGTTTGTACAGACTAATTCAGGGGCTTTTTTCCCACTGAAATGCTACTTACACTTGTGTTCACGTTTTTACATGCCTGGTCCATACTCACAAAAGCAGCTTCTGCTACAGGTGGTGGTGGTAGATGGGCACCTCTCGGTATGGGCAAACAGAACCATCCAACCATCTAAACTCCCTTTTATTTTCTTTTTTTTTGAGGTCCACCGTGCCTAGATACACAGGGTAAGAATTCACCCAAATTAATCCTTCACATGAACTATAACCAAAAAAATTAAAAGAAAGAAAGAAAGAAAGGCTTGATGAATAGCCATCATCTCCTTCAGAAACGGTATTGAATATAGTGAGTTATCAGTCTAACTGTACTGCTGTATATTTTAGATCACTTTTGGTTAGCAGGAAGAACTCCAACAGGCCTCTTTCTTTCTCTTTCTTAATACCTAGAGATTAACTGTTCTGTTCTGAGTACAGATATGACCCTATTCTATCTCTATTCAGATCAAAATATGCATAGACCTGAAACAGAAAGGTAAGGAGGCTTTTATTTTTTTGGTTTATATAGCACTGCATGAAATAATATATTCTAAGGCAAATTTTTGCTCACCCCTTATCATGTAATATAATGAATATTCTGGAGGTCCTTTTATTAAGGCTTCCTTTGAAATGTAATGTAAGTGAGGTAACTCAGAAACACTTTCACCTTCCAATAAAAGGATATTTTCTAAACATAAAAATATTCAAAAATCTAATTTCACATAAGACGAGATAAAATATAAAGGAATAAAAATAGAGTAATAATGTCACAATCTGGGAGGAGGAAAATAAAATAAAGGAAATGTATATTTGAAGGATACTGGGGTTTTTTTGTTTTCTTTTTGTTCTTCATGTGACTGTTTTACTCTTCTCAGCCTCTTTGGATAAAGTTTTAAAGCATCATTTTGCAAGCACTCTGAAATTTATTCTTTGAGAAAGGTAGCATGTTAAAAAATTCATTTGAGGTTGCATGTTTTTGAGCCCATTTCCAGCCTGCTTTTTTTTTTCATTCTCAGAGAGTTTGTGAAACAGTTAAAACTAGAATTAAAGCAATTTCTATTGTAGATCATTAACTCTTATTAAATTAGACTTGAATTATTTATGATCTGAAATGTTTGATCTATACTATATCCGTCACGGATGAAAAAATCTGGATGGCTGAAATGTTATCACTGCTTTAAAAAAATCAGAACTCTCTCCAAAATGTAACAAGCCCTCATGCTGTTTGAGTGTTAAGACTTCTGTGCTAAATACCGAGACGAGTCTGTGTTGTTTCTCAGATCTGGGTTCTGTGTTTGGATTGCTGAATTAGGTGCAAAATAATTGGCATGAAATAAAATTGAGTGTACATCTGAAGAGCCTCCTGCTCACATTTTATAAGATTAGTTAGTATATCTGGAAAAATACATGAAATGAGGGGGTTTTTCCATGTCTGGTAAACACTATTTCTTGAAAAAAAAACCCTTCTTGTGATTCATAAAATCAGCTATGTAATTGTACACCTGTGATAGGTCAAGTGCAGGCCAGAATATGCACTTAATAAAATTCAAATATCATTACATCAAAGTTAATTATATACATGAGGAATTAGTCTAATTTTACTATGTGATTTCAAGATGTGGTGAAAGAAAATAATATAGTCAAGATCACTTATACAATGGTATAAAAGCTTAAGTCCATGTATCATTAAATATAATGTGGAATAAATATGATTCCCCATGAGATACGCTTTGTGCATTTCATTAGTTTGAGATAAACAAATTCAATAAATGGCATGACAAATTAAAACGCTTAAATTTCTTATTTTCGTTCTATAATGTCATCCCGAACACATTTCACATTCACCCCCAAGCTGATGTTCAGGGTGAATTCCCGTTCTCAGGGAAATCTGTCTCCTCTGGGAGCTCATCACCAGTGTCCTGAGTCCAGCCCCTAACGCGTGACTCTGTCCCTCTGAAGCGCCTTCTGAACACCAGACACTGCCGAGTGCAGCAGCCCGTACCCATCGCACAGCCGTGCAAAGGCACGGCCTTAACCAGGAGATGCTGATGGCTGAACGGATATATTTGAAAACTCAGTGCCACCCAGAGCACACAGGGAAACTTTAAAACTCTAATCTAAGAAAGCGGAAAATAACTCCAGTTCGCAGAGGAGCGGGGTCTGCAGCCCAAAAGCTCCTTCTTGCAGCAGTCGCACCCCGACACCGTCGAGCCGACTGCGCCCTCGGCTCCGCGTAGGGCCCAAAAGCTGTGACATGGCAATATTTAGACACTGAAAGGGATCCGTGGGAGGCTAACGGTTGTAAAGCTGCAAATCTTTTCCTGTGAAAAAATCTTTTCTTGTGGGAAACTGGCTCTCCCACAGATTATCCCATACTTAGAAGAAAGGAATATTAAAGTATATTAATTGCAAAAGACTCTTTTGGGGGTGGGATGAAGTGTGCTCTAATTTACTGAAGGTTCAAGTTAAAAGTCACGTTAGATTGCTGAAAGTTAATTTCCCTTTAGCTGGCTCACTAGATGATTTTTTTTTTTGTTCCAGTTACCTATTTAATAACGCATCTATGCATATATCACCTCTATTATTAATAGTAAATGTGCATTTCAACATGTCAAGTTTTCCTAGCCCCACTTTTGCAAAATTTTTTTTCCAATATAAAAAAGCAAAGGCATTTCCTAGGGCACATGCTGCCAGACACCCAGCATTTATCTTATCTTAGTTGATGACTTTCCTTTTATCCTGAAATGATTTGACAATGACTCTATGATTTCCTGTACAAATTACCCTTTGAAAGTGGCAGTGGCGCTTGGCAGCGATCTTCACTTAATTACTGAGTGGATTATTAGCATACGGCTTTTTTTCACCCCTTCATTTCTTTATATCTTCTAGATTGCGCTGACAGTTCCCTTTCATTGCGTGCTTTAACTCACTGAATACTAAACATTATGCAGATTGCAGCTGAGAAGTACCCTGTCTACTCCAGCCCTCTTCCCCCACTGTCTGCGCTCCACATCAGCCCTCCTTGAAGGAGAGTAATTTGTAGGTCAGAAATCAATAGTGTGTCTGGGAAGCGCATTTGTGGGTTCTCTGCTTTGAACTGAGCAGAAATTAATGTTTTAAGTAAGTGCTCATCCCATAAGGTAGCAAGCTGCATTCCATCTTTTTGTTTAATGTCTCTCGAAACTGTCTTCCTTAGTAGGTGCTTTTTAAAATTTTTTTTTTTAATTCATCATGCTAGCTGTCCATCATGTAGCAGTGATTCTATGGCTAAAATAACAGTCATTTTTCCTCCCAACCAACAAGTCCGCAGAAGGTTGCTGTTAAGCTGAACTCCTTTGTCAGACATACATTGTTATTTATTATTTGTCAGTACAAGATAAATGTGAATGATAAATCACAAAGATTTCCCCCTTCGTTTTCTCCCTGCAAGGATTCTTTGGAGGCACGGACACTAAGTAGCACACGTGCGTACACGTGCAGACACGTCAGGATTTCTCCAGCCACCTCTGCTTCGTGCTGTTCATCTGCTGGCTGTAGCATAGTCCACCCCATACTCCTTTGCTGGTAAAGGTCCAGGATGCCTTCCTTGGTCTTAGTTATGTACCAGTGAAGATGAATCACTTTTTCTGGTTCTTCTGGTGCCTTGGTTGTGAAGACAGGTGCTGCTGAAGCCACAGCATTCAGGTCAGCATTCAGGTGGTCTATTTAGACAAAACTGGCTTTATTTCACTTTTGTGATTTGGGATTTGGAAAAATTTGTCTTCCTAAAATAAGATGAAAAGCTAGTTTCCTCTCAGTCTATTAAACATTTTAAATTCAATACAGTAGAATACTGATTTACCTGAAAGCTATGAGACCTACAACTCTGTGCTCTCTAGGAACCTCCACAGGTCAAGCTGGCAAAACCCCAGGGAAGCCATGTAAGTAGAGTAGCCAATAAAACCCCCAAATTAAGAAATCACATAGCATGTTTTATTTATAATTTTTCTTCACTCTGTGGTAAGATTTGTGAAAACAGGAATATACCTATCAACTATTTCCATAGCGGTAAATCTGTA
Organism: Rhagologus leucostigma; assembly: GCA_013397725.1. Taxonomy (NCBI): domain Eukaryota; kingdom Metazoa; phylum Chordata; class Aves; order Passeriformes; genus Rhagologus; species Rhagologus leucostigma. The sequence continues at coordinate 681,921 of VZTD01002184.1, read as the reverse complement.
TTTTCAGAGGCAAAGACTGCTACTGAAAACGCAGTTTTAAGTCTCATCTTCTTCACACTCACTGTCTTTAAAGCTGTGTACAGTCAGTAGGTAAGACCCTGCAGATAGCCAAGCTACCTGGCCTTCATGTAGGTCAGCTTAGCAGTGCCTGTTTCTCTGCTTGTCCTCACTACACAGCTCACACGTGCCCCTTGTCCTGTCCATGATCTCTGCACCACTCTCTGTGTTGGCTTACTCCAGTAGTCTGGCCTGGATGATTTCACCTTTGAAATGATGTTGTGCCCTTGGAAATCTAGACATGGTGGACTTGAAAATCTAGACATGGTGGCTGCTCACATGCTGGCCGACATGTTTGGGTTTGCCCTCACCTGGACCAGTGCTTCTGGGGCTTGCCAAGTCCTTTGTAGGTCTTTACTCCTACACTGGGAAGCAAAAATACAAACATGGTAGGCAGAACCCTTTCATCAGTCTCCTTCTAATGGTGTGGGTGCTCTGAGCAGCAGAAGTAACTGAGCTAATTGGTCTGGTAATGGGCATGGCTACATTTTGGTCACTTGGGATATTTTCTTGCTTTAGAGGATATCTCGACGCATCTGAAGAATGAGCTTGGCTTCAGCTGCATGTGAGCACCCACCCAAGCCTTGCTTCAAGTCCCACCTGCTTGGAGAACCCTCAGCCCGAGTGCGGTGGTGCTTCACCTCGTGCTAACACAGCATCACGGCAGATGAGCTTTGTGCAGGACCCACCAGGGCTCCAGCTATTTCCATCTGCATTCAAACCCAGAGTGAAGAGCTCTGTAGCCATGAACAAAGGAGTCCATCCACCACAAGTGGGGTGCAAGGCAAGTGCTACAGTTCATAAGTACCAGGATTTTGCTGTGAGATCTGAGGGGTCGGTGCTGATCTCCGTGGTTTGGGTACCGATCGCACAGCGCTGCCACCGCAGCAGCAGCAGGCTCGGCATGAGCCGAGACCCCGGGGGGGAAGCAGGGCAAGTAACTGGGTGGTCAAACCCACACCGTGCTCTCTCCCGCAGTGCCTCAGCGCTAACCCAGCCGGGCTGCTCAGCTTAGAGGTGGCTCAGGTGGGTTCTCAGGGCACGCCAGCCCCGCGGTGGGCTGGGCACGGGTATGGCTCTGCTGTCTCCGGCAGAAAGGCGCCGGTGCAGCACTGCGGGTCCCGGGCTGCTCGGCAGTGCCACTGCTCTCCTGCGTGGGAGGCCAAGGGAGGAGCTTGGAAACACTCAACTGCAATTAACTCGGTAGTCAAATTACACCTTCGCAACCGTGACTGGTAAACCTTTTGGACCCTCAGAGTTTCCTAATGGCCTGCACATTTTCACACATCATTTGGCGGGCTTATCTTCCACCTTTTAGTTGAATATGCTGTGAAGGCAACGTGAAAACTACAGTGTAAAACCATGCAGCACTTTATCATAATCTGATGGGTGATCAACATTTTGGGAGCCACTGCCTTAGTGCATATTTCACAATGATTTTAAACTCCATTTAAAGAGTAAGCCAGACCCTGGAGATCTCTTAGCTCAGTTCCCACTATAAATGAACAGAGTTGCCAACACACTGTGCAAAAATCACAAGGTAAAATCACAAGGTAAAATCACAAGATATTAGAAAGCAGTACATATATGGTTTTCTTTTAATTCTGTTTTTATGAGTCTTTTGGGAATGTTTTTCAAGCCTTTTTTTTTTTTTTTGTAAGTATGAGGACTGGATTGTTTTTAATGAATGCTGATATTCTAGTGTATGGAATTGAGCACTTCAAGAAAAGAACGAATTTTCTTCAGATTTACACTATAATTATGACACTTGGCAGGACTGGGTGCTAGTGGAGTGTACTCTGCCAAAAGGCTGGAACCAGTAAGACCGTGTAAAAGGTTATGAGCCCTCTGTATTCCCGCCAAACATTTTATCTTTCTTTTCTCACACCTGATCTCCATATCCAGAGGCTGTCGTTTTTTTTCCTGCAGGCTACCACACACCGATGTAAACAAAGCAGTGTCTCAGGCAAAGGTTTTCATTTCTAGCATTTGCTGAAACAGCTGTACCTTCAAAACACCATGCATTTCCAGCACTGGAGCTGTCATCAAGAGATGCTGCAGTTAAAAAGTATGCTCTCAGTCTTTAAACCAAAGCTACAAAGAGTTTGCTCGAAGCAGCACAAACTAATCTTTGAGGGCATGCTAGAATAAACTGGTTCCCAAATTACCCTATACCTCTCAGTCCCAGCTGGTTCTTTTCTCTCACAAGGCAAACCCATTTCAGTCCTTCCCATCTTGAAACAAAACCAAACTGACACACCCATCCCTAGCCCTATATGCTTCTTCAGTTGCACACCCAGACTCTTTTCTGTTCAGTATCCGAGTTTGCTGTGCGCCTGATCCAGGACCTCTGCTGGCACCTCCCACCAACTCCACCCAGGGCCTGCATGCCCCAGTTCCTCCTGTTCCCCTGAAAGTTTGAGATAATGGCATCCCTCAAAGTCCACTCCTCTTTTCAGTTGTCCTCACGTGCAGTCAGTGGAGGCTCAATGTCAGTGGAGATATTTTTTTTCTGAAAGCAGTGGAGATTTCCCTCTGGATGTCTGTGAAGATGTCACCAAGATCTAGACTCAGTTATCTGTTCTTTACTCCATAGGGCTTCACTAATTTCATTGACAAACTCACACCAAACCCTTGCTTTACGGAGATCACTGACAAATCTTCCACTCCAGACCCTGACACATGGATGGGGACATCTTTCTACCTTAGGCCTATCTCAAATCAAAACCTTGGCCTGTTTCCTAGAAACTTTTTCTCAGATCTCTATCTGTCGCTTTCAGCTCAGGCTGGCTAAACCAGAGATTTCCATACTTCTACAAAGCCCACTTTCTATATGTTTTTTTTTTCCGTTGCCTTGGACACCTAGCACTTGCCTGTAACTCAGGTGTCCAGTTCAGCTTGGATCATTTTCTAGACCCTTCAACTTGGGCTAGGTATATAGCTCAGTCACAGTATCTGAAGGATATTCCCCAAGCCATGGCTTTTCTAATCTCTTTGTGAGAGAGAAATCCTTTCGCTCTCTCATAATTTTGCATCCGCTTTCTTTTTTTTTTATTTTTTCCCCCCCGATAAATAAAACACAGTCGCAATGGTAGTCAGTTGCTCAGAAAATTTTCGCAATCCATGATTTGGATTTCATCATCTCTCCTAGAAATCTCTCTAATGTCATCTTATTTTCACCACAAAATCACCACAGCTTATCTCTGCCTATAATTTCTCATGGTGTGATTGTGAGGATGCCAGCTCCCACGCACATTCAGCTCACTTTTATTTCTGTCACTTCTCCAGTATATAAACAAGCATTGTCATCCATTTTCCCATATTGCCCCTCACACCTAAAAGAGGATCACCGCACATATCTGCTCAGTGTCTTCCTTCAGATCCTTGCCCTGTAACAGTCTATTGTCATACTCACAATCCCCCATGATGGTCAAACACTGCTGTGCAGCTCATGTTGCCACTATTGTCTCATTTTCTTCTCAAGGAGAACTATAAACAGTCATCCTCCCACTCCAGTTCTCATTTTCCTTCTCAGTCCACTCACCCTATTTTCTGAAATTCAAGTACTTAAAGAATGAGGGTTTGGATTGTCCTTACACATGGGGTTTTCCTCTAAGGATTTCTGGTGAGGCAGCCTCGGTGCCTCTCTGTGCCCATTCATGTGCCTCTCATGATCTGTGTGTGTGCCTCCCTGCATTACAAGTGCACTACAATGAGCCAGAGCTACTGTATAGGCAAGCCCACTTCAGAAGCAGCAAAAAGTGCCGAGCCTGGCTGGTTTAACCTGCTGGGTGTCACTAAGAGTTAATGCTACGATCCCTGTACAACACTGGTCTATGCAGAGCAAACAGGCCTTTAAATATCACTTTCCTATAGGTTTTTGCTCAGCTTGAGTACTGAAGAATCTCATTCATTTTCTTCATGGAAGAAGAGCTCTTGTTTTGACAAATCTGAAAAATAGTATCTTCTGGTGGCTGGCACACGTCTGTCTGTTCCCTGATACCTGATTGCTGCTTATTTTCAGAGTAGAAGTCAAATTGCTGGAATAACTATTAAAATGACCTATTAAAAGACAACTGCGATTATCCCTATTTCTTTAGCAGACATAAATTAGGAATACTTTCAATGTCACATCCTATTGTGTAAATTAACAAGTGAGCTTGGATTTCACCGTTCTCCATTAAAATCTCACTGTGGTTCATAATGTGGTGAAGCACTCCTTTCCCCAGGTCGTTCTGTGGGCTAATCAGAGAATCACGCAGAGCTGAGTGCTTGCTGAGTACTTGCGATTTTTCCTTTCCTCTTCCTTATGCAGCAGACAAACAAGTCAACCTGTGACAGTGATGTGTTACAGTGAGAGCAAACTGCCGAACAGGGTCTTCTCTGTGAAACGCCAGGCATGGAACTTCATCAGAATGGAAAATACAGGTTATGCTCCTTCGTCTCCAGTTCAGCTGAAAGAAGTTATTTCAGCTCCTTTTGCACAGATTTTTGCTACAGCCTGAAAGACCCAACACACATCTTTACGGTGACATTACCTACAGCATCTCTGGTAGGTGTCTAGAAAGTGAGGGTCAGAAACATTCTGCTGCTGTAACATAAGACCAGAGGGGTTATTGAGAGGCTAAAGGCATGAAGTGCAGACTTCATCTCCAATAGATTTGCCCCAAAAATCAGGTGCAGTTCCATCAGGAGTTTTAAACAATTTCCTTTTAATGCCACAGGGTCGGTTTTTAAACAGCCTAGCAGGTACCATATGCATCAATTACAGTTTTATTGAGTGTTGCTTGCTAGCACTGCTGAATTTGGATTGGCTACCATCTGTTTAGAAGGCTGGAAAAAATGGCTATTGCCTGAGATACCATTGCAGGTTAGCAGTTTCTGTGATGTTCTTCAGAACCTGCCTTAAAATATCCTGGAAACGATGGCTGAAATAGCTGCACTGTACCTGAAAATGTATCCTTAACATGAAAGGATATTATTGCAGGGCTGAAGAGATGATGTAATCTGGGATAAATATTATAGCTATAAACATTCTTTTTATTATTGTAATTATTATTTCTATTAGTATTAGCATAAAGTATACAGCATGATAGTGGTAGTTTATTGTGCCTTTAGGAAAATGTCAGTATAAGATATCAGACACAAATTCCAGGCTAAAACAGAAAGGCTTCCAACCTCGGGAAGATGAAGGATGAAGCTGACTGCCTGGACAAGGAGTAGGCAAATGAATACAAATAAGAAGAGACCTTTCAAAAGAGTGCATATGGCTCATAAACCAAAATTTCAGCAGAGAAGAACTGTTGAAATGAAGAACTTTGTGTTCTCCATTCTCCTCTGGATCTCATGACTCTTTTTTGCTTCCTAGTCTTTTGGCCCATACAAAGTTGTTTGGGATGTTATCTCCATGGCTGAAAACAGAAGACATGAAAACAGATAATAAAAGAGCAAATTAATTTGTGAGACAGAGCATTTTACACATGAAATCAGATTAAGGTGTTGAGCAAATGATTCTGAACCAGCCAGCAATGCAGTGTACCATCCCTGCTTTTGGACTTACATGTGAGAAGACTGAAACTATCTTCACTTGATTGCAGCAGAAGACTATTTATTACTTTTTTTTGGTGCGTTTTCTTTTATTGTCCGAAAGAACTGCAAATGCTTGCCTATATTGCATACACTAAATCTGAGGTACACTGACCTAGATAAGTTCTCTGCAATTTTGATTTTCTTGATTATATGACAAATGCAGAGAGTTCCTAGAATTTGCCATGAATGGTGATATAGTTTCCTTTTTTGAGCTAGACACGCCTTTCCCAAAAATCACTTTCAGTGAAAACCTGGGCAATGTGAGGAATTCAAATGTGATTCTCCCTTGGCAGTTTGCACAGCTCAATGAAGGATTCTCAATACAATGTTATCTGTCTCACGCATTTTATTCCAGCAAAGATTTTAGGGAAGCTCTGAATTCTCCATCCCAGATAAACTCTTCCAAGGGTATCACCAAATTTCCTGCTGTGCAGTTTTCCAACTCCGGCATCACAGAAGCCAGATGGGTTAAGGTGCTTGCACTGACCTGCATTCACAGCCCACAGTCAAGTATTTCTTTGGCTGGTTTTGTCCTTTCTCTGCCAAGGCTGTGACACGTGGTGGGAGGGAACACTGTCAGCTGGTGGTTCCAGAGGTGTGATATCCTACTACAAGAATTCCAGTGTAAATATTTGCATATACAAAGATCAAAATCACAGGTCTTCAGTATTTACATAAGTAAATGTTGACAGTCACTCGTGTAGAGCACACATGTAAAGGTGCAAGCATAACCAAAGCAAATTTATTTGTAAATGCAATTGAATTTACATGTGCTTTCTTGGGAAGCAGGGGGAGGGTGTTTGTTTTTCCTTTTCTGACTGTTTGCTTTGGCAGAACTTGTGTCCTCTGCAGCCTTTCTTCATACTATTTTGCCTGCTCTTATTAGTGTTTGCCTGGGGTATCTTAGCAATGGCCGGGATTATTTTAAGGCCTTTTTGGTAGCAGCCTTCTTTGAAAATATCTGTTTTGTCTTCTGGGGAAAAAAAAACCAAAACAGAACAACAAACCAGCAAACAGCTAAACCTTTTATTGTGTAAAACATTACAAGAAAAAAGATAAATAGAAAGAAAGGAATAATAAAAGAGACAGTGCTTCTAAGTCTATCAGCACTACACCCTCTTCATAATAATATTCCCAAATAGTGTCAAACTGGTGAAATAAATACACCTTGAAAAGGTAAAATTGTTACAAAGCACTAACTCACCATGACTGTGGTTTGAATAGTTTGATCTCTGGAAGTTAGCAGATAGCATCTTCAAATATTTGAGGCTTTACTTTTAGCACATTCAGAAAAATCAAGCTTGTTTCAGTCAGCTTGTCACGGTCCTCCAGAAATTGAAGCATACCACATCCCCAAAATACTTGTGAACTGTCTTGGACAACTAATGGTATGTGGTGCTTACTATTGCAGATAGATGTTCCCCATCAATTTGGGATGACAGCAGTGGCAGCGTTGCACTGCTTTAATAGCAATATTCTATCCCAAGTGTGTCCTGTCTTTTATAGATTATATTATTTATTCTTCCAGTACTTCCAGATCCTGAAGTTATTACACACTGTTCAAACTGAGATGACCAGAATCAGTTATGTGATTTGATATGTTTATCAAATATGTTCTGTACTCTGTGAGGTTTGTTTTCTTCTGGAAGATGCTAGACTTTCAATAAGAAGAAATTTAGCTTAAGTCTCCCCTCTGTCCTCCCACCGTGCTGTAGCAGCTGCACTGCAAGAGAAATAGGGTTGCTGTGTTTCACTAGGCATATTAAAAAAACCCTCTCAAACATTTAAATAAGAACCAAGAGGCTGAATTAACCATGAACAAAGAAAAAATATTAATGTAAATAAGAAACGAGTGTCACAAAAAGGTTATGGTGCTGGATCTTCTGCTGAGTGAAGCTAAAACTTCTCAGCTAAAGCACTGTATTGCCAGATGCGGAACACAAAGCAAAGGAAGTGCAGGCAGAAACTCCGCGGTTCTGCACATGCCCGACTGCAGGCATGGCCGTGGCCACCTGGCAGGATTTTTCTCATTGTACAGGAAGGTTTGGAACACCTCTCAGCCTTGGGCTTGACCAGTGTCTGGGTGTAAAGCTGCAGATTTCCCTCTAGGTGTGCTATCAGCATCTCATATTTTCTCCTGGTCAGCTTCTGTGAAAGAAGAGTAGTTCTTCACTCGATGCTGAGGCTTTGGAAATCAGGAACTATTTTTCTGAGGTCAGTGTTAGCAGCAGGAAATCAGCACAAGGCAGCAGTGCTAGCACAGTCCTGCACACCTTGGTGGGTGCTGATGTGTGAGGAAGGTAGGCACATCCCCCACATCAGCACCCAAATGCAGACAAACACAAGGTAGGAATTGCACAGAGGGAAGGATGCACATTTGTTATGCAGTTATGCATTTCCACAGCCTTAGGCAATGTCAGGTGTAGTCTAAGGCAGCTCCTACAATTGTTTAAACTGTGGGGCAGTGGGGCACTCACAGGTAATAGTTTCAAGAACTACACTTTGGTCAGTCAGTTAATCATTATACAATTTAATGCTATAACTGTGGCACTCAAGCCGCTGAAAATGCATTAATTTCGTGTGGTTGCAAACCTCAGTTAAGCTATTGCCTTTGTTATGCTAAAGAGTGAGTATTAATTGGTGGGGCAAAGATCTGGGCATCAGACCTCAGGAGGAGTAGTCCATGCCCGCTGCAATCCTTTGGCTCTCATCAACTCCTGTGCAGAAATTTCCCCTGTGACTGTGCTAAGCAATGCACCTGGTCATTTGGCTTCAGGTTTCATCTGCGTGTTACACGGGTATCATCACAGTCCAATTCACAAAGAAGCTTTGAAATGGAATAGTTTGAGTCTGAGTTGGTATCACTGGATGACAGTTCATACAGTGACAGGAAATTGTTCAGAGGGGAGGGTGACAAGGGAAAAAGTTCAGAATCTGCTTTAATAAGGCACTAACACTATAAGCACAAGGCGGATATACAATTAAATCCTAAATGAAATATCAGCTGTAAGTGCAACTACAGATGAACCATTGATTCCTCAGACAACCATACAGTGCTTCAGATCTCCTAAATGCTCTGCCTGGTATTGGATTTTAGGCTACTTTATTACTAGATTTGGTTCCGTTTTTCTTCTTGAGTCTTTTGTGGAGCTGGTTTGTTTTAATGCTGTTTTGTCCCCTGTCCCCAGGTTACACAGTCCCGGGTTACAGAGAGCAGACAAAACCAATCCATTAAGCTATTACTAACATTATAGTGATAAAAAATGGAATATAAGACAAAAATATTGATAAGGCAAATCAAAATGACATAATGACCTTTAAAAAAGGTCAAAATTAAAAGAAAATAATCCCTTTTTTTAAAAAAAAAAATCTAATGGAAATCAGCATAATGAGAAATTGCAGAGGTCGAGATCTACAAGCAGCAGCCAAAATTGCACAAAATTGTTTTTACAGTGCTAGGCTCTTCAGTCCAAGCCTCAGCACCAAAGACTCTTTCCTGCTTTTCTCTGGTGCTCATCATTCAGTGACTCCTCCTGAGATAAACCCTGCGGCCACCAACTGAGCAGTCCCCGGCTCTCCGGTCACACCTATGCTGTGGTGCTGTGGGACGCAGGTACACGGTGTGACATACGTGTTCAGGATCTGTCAAGGGCCTTTGTTACACAGTCTGTCAATTCTGGAATTTCTTACACTGCCTTTATTTTTCTCACTCTTTCGTATAATGCATTTGTCCAAGTGGACAAAATTGATTTTACCAGGCCAGCTTTGAACAGATCATGTTCCTCACTCCAGCCAAAATACATTATCAGGAGGCCAGAACAAAATAAACCATAAGTGTAGAGAGGACAAGCTTCCTGAAGGATACACCTATTTCACTGTCTATCCTACTGCTGCCTACATCTTATTTCAAGTAACTTTACTAAAGCCAAAGTAAAAGCATGCTCAGTTTTTCTTCAAAAGATTATAGTAAGAAGGAGTAAAAGCTGTATTTTAATCGACATTAACACTGACATAAAACTATCATTTACTTGTAGATAGGTTAAGAGTGAAGATGATTTAGAATCTGAGCATGTACAGTTAATGCACATACCAGACTATATTTTTTTATTGTAGAAGGGCAGAAGTTTGATACACGACTTAAATCTTCTTCCAACGCTATTATCAGCCGCTTCCTTGGCCAGTCAAACAAAAGCATTCTGTCTGCATCAGTCAGAGGGAATTGGCAGGAATTAAGCTAAGCAAAATAGGGGCTGTTTACTTCTATTCTCAAGGGGGAAGACTTAAGACTTCCTCATCCAAAAAGAAAGATGGCCAAAAGGTGGGAGTAGTAGGAGCTTTTCTCTCAGCTTTCACAGAGGATTCAAAGAAATGAGCCCACTCAGGATGTATTAACAGCATTCATGCATGTCCTATAACCAGCTGGGAAAACGAAACAAGGGAATCAGAAAAAAATGCTTTTTTAGAGAAGACAAAATGACACAGAAGAAGTCAGGAGAAATGCTCATCCCCTGGAGGTGTGGAAAGGAGAGGAAGAGTTGGAGAGAACCAGCCAGGAAGACCTGACAGGTATAAAAACATATATGTCTTTTGGGACAGCATTTTTGTCCTGAGCATATGGGCTTCTGGGTTTTCATAGACAAAACTTTTCCTCTGCACCTAGAGGTACACACATAGCCCTCTCCTACCGGGAGACAGCAGCAGCTCTAGATCATTCCCTGTGATTTTGACCATAGTTTTATCACACTGACCAGCCACATAAAATTGTAAAGTGAGCAGTGTTTTAGAGCAGTTTTTCCCAAAAGATCTTCTGCTTTCTCCTTGCAATAATTGTAGTGTAGATGACACAGCAGCTGCATATCATGGAAACTTTACTGAATGGTACCAACGAACTTCAGATCAACAAAGAAAGTGTTCTGTGTTGAGGAAAGCAGGGAAATAATGTCAAAAGCTGCTTGAATTGCTTATGTTCTTTGAAACGAATTAGTTTTGTATGTGCTTATATTTTATCTCGTATATATACATACAAAATAAATATAAGTATACATGTAGATATACACCTATACACACACATGCATGCATAATGTGGTACACATGTATCTATAAACACATTTTTTGTTTATTGAAGATGGGAGTTTTATGGCAAGATCTCAGGGTGACGATTTGACTAAATGAGATTTCCATATCTAGCAGCATGTTCCTTGTATTAAGCAAATTTCTGATAAATAAATCCATTTGAGTTTTGAATCTTAGGAGCTAAGGCAAAAAAATAAAATTAGATTCTAACCACAGAAATAAGAACATAAAACTTTAGTTCTGTATTTGTTATAAAAAGACAAAACCATATTTTGTATTTTAAAGACCAATCATAAAATATCTGTTTCGACACTTTCCTTTTGCATCTGTGCTTCTAGTCATTCTTTAGTAACAAACTTCCTAAATAAAAAAGAAAATATTTTATTGTAAAAACAGGAAAATTCAACCCCAGGAAAACTTGGTCAGATTTTATCCTTGGTCTGAATGACTTCACAGGCAAATCAGCTTTGTTTTTCTTCAACTATTGTATGGAGATGAGTCTTTATGGCCTCTCACTACCCATGAACAGGGTCCATGAACAACTGCCAGTGGTCCTAGTGTATTTGAACTTGAGCAATGTGCAAGTAAAAGGAAAAGCAAAGTTAGTATTTATTTTACATTGCGGGTGCCAAAGAGTCACTCCAAACCTATTTCTTCTCAATCCTAAATAAAAGACATAAATAGCAAATACTTGTTGATTGATACAGTCTTTATGCAAGAAATTGTGACAACTGAGGCAATGTATGTTCCTAAACATTGTAAAGATAAGTATCTAATAATTTGCTGTATTTTTTTTTTTTTTTTACTAGGGAGTTCTACTAGAAGGAGTTAACAAGTATGGTAATTCTTACAGTAGCTCATGGTTATAGCCAAAACACCATCTTGTTGTCCTGCTAAAACTAATGTTGGGATGATGGCTACTAGAACCAAATGGCTGTAAAGTTTGCCTCTACTTAGAGTAGGGTTAGGGATTCAATTAGAATATTTTTCTCAGATTAAAAACCAAAGACAGTATGCATCGAAGTAATAGGAAATATTTACATCAAAGGGTGCTCAAGTGGTAGGGAGCACTAGTTTCTCACTCCTTCACCTGGGTAAGACATGAGGAGAGGAGGAAGATGCCCTGAGTGGTGCTGGGGAGGGCTGCAGTGGGTAGCAGATACCACTGAAGGCACATTGCTCTCGTGGATTTTCTGCCAGCCTCAAATATGCGTTCACAAGCCTCTTTGTGAACTGAGTTCTGCGGGGTTCAGACCGCCTTAAAATGTACTCCAAGGTATGAGCTGGAGAGCAACCACGTCCATAATCAAAGGCAATATTATTATCCCAGTGCCAGGTATGGAAAAGGTTAGAAAAATATCCCAGAAAGGAGCTGTGGCCCTTGAGCAAAACCACAAAAGCCAGGCAGTCAATGAAAAGTCGGCAAAATGGTTGTTTAACACTGTCACTAAGCCCAAGTTTATTGCAGAGAGAACATTGCAAATCCTCAGCAGGCGTCTTAGCCCTGGGGCTGGCAGGTTTCCCTGGCTGAGGATGCTCGCTGCCACACCAGAGCCTTCATGTCCAGACCAGCTGGGGACAGGCACTTCTCTGCCAGCCAGGGTGGGGGCAGCTCTGCAAACAAGACGCATAAGAGAAATATGGTGCCTCCCCTTACTGTAAATAAAGGAATCAAAAGTTTGGATATTCAAAGCTTTTCTCTATGAACTTTGGAAAACACCCACTTGTTCACAATTGCTTGTCTTTAAGACTGTAAATATCTTACTACAGGAGTAGGAGTAAACAAACTATTACTTGATGCACAGAGTTTAAACCCTCTTAGTTGATAAAAACGCAGGAAACACCCAGGCTCAATACTAAAGGAAATGATCCATGTTTTTATCTAGGAAGGGATTTTTCTACTTTCTCTGAAAGTGCAGCAGTTATCAAGACGTCAAACCACACACAACTAATCTTCTCTCTGTAGACCCCTGGTCTTCTGAAAGAAAACTGAGCTGATAGTCAGATATTGAGGTTGGTCTCTTCTCCCATGTAACAAGCAATAGAACAAGAGGAAAGGCCTCATGTTGTACCAGAGGAGGTTAGATTGGCTAACAGGAATTTTTTTTTCACTGAAAAGGTGGTCAAATATCGGAACAGGCTGCCCAGGGAAGTGGTGGAATCACCATCCCCGGAAATGTTCAAAAACCACGTGGATATGGCACTTGGGGATATGGTGTAGCGGTGGACACGGTGGTTCTGAGTTGATGGTTGGATTCAATGATCATAGAGATATTTTCCAGCCTCCATGATTCTATGACTCTATACTCACACACACAGCACACGGTGGTATCACTGGTCCCTCACTGTTTTCGACAGAACGGCAAGGCCTAGGGGGCTTCTGCAGCATTGTGTTCTTCACAAAACTCTTCAAGCCTTAGAAAGCTTGTGAAGATAAGTACAAAAAATACTCTTTAAAAAAAGATTGTGGAAGATAAACGTTTTTCATGGGTAGGTGTGTTTCTTTGACAGTTTTCATGTTTACTGGAAAAGCTAAAGCAAATCAGCCCCTTTTTCAATAGCTGAGAAACAAAAAATCTCCTTCTTATCAAAAATGTTAAATATTTCTTACAACACTGAAAAAAACTGTTCCTCTAAATGGTCTGCTGAAAACTGAATCTCCTCGTGATCAGTGTTGCTTCTGTCTTGCTTTATCACCCATCAGCTGGGTAATAGCTCCAGCCATTACCTTTGCATTGTGTTTGTTTTCCTAAATCAAGCTATTTCTTCTTCCCACCAGCTGATTGACTGCTTCAGGGCGGCTGTTACTCCTATCTCGTCCTTCTCTGCAAGAGAAATTTTAAAAGGGATGTAATCATTACTTACTTACATACTCAGGTCCACTGCAAAACCATTGAAACTTAGAATGAACGCACTCTAAGACTATGCTTCTTACTTCTTTGTATATGTTTTAATCAACAGCATTAAAAAAATCACCCCACGCTACAACTCTAATCCTAACTCAAGTCTGTAATTTGTTATTAAAATGGTCACTATAAAGCTGAAAACGTACATATGCGTTTTAGATATGGGGTTTTAAAATGAAATAGAAATTAAGCTCAGGGGTTTTAAATTTAAATTCTTAATTAATTGTTTCTCCTTTGTCTATTTGAGTTGTGATAATATATACATGCTCAGGTTGTAATTCATAGATAAGAATGGAGCAACTGGTTTGCAAATAGCATTGCTATGTTAGAACAAAGTTTGTGCACAGAGACCTGATTTCCCAGTTCTTAGAAATGAGCGAATATTGAATCTTACATGGGTAAAATTAGCCTATAGCTATGTTGACAAAGTGAAGTCACAAAAAAATAGAAAACTACAGTTTGGGAGCCAGGTGCAGTTATGAGCTTAGTTTATTAGATTTTTGTTTTTATAATTATTTCCATTGTTCTGAGTGGTAAACTTAGGCTTTTTCAGGTTTAAGAAATCTTCAGGGTGGACCTAGCAAAGATAAAACTAAAAAAGTTACATTCTAAACAAGTGCTAAAACATAGCTGATAAATACCCCACATTGACTGGAAATGTATTATATATTATACTAGACTTTCTCTACCTTTAGTACTTGCCCTGAAACGGAATCAGCTGTTCCCAAGAATGATAAAGGACACTAAGACTACAGGACGTTGAGGTCAGAAATCAAAAACAGAAAATAGCACTTTATGCAGACATTATTTTGATGTTTTCTAACCTGAAGAAATATTTCACGTAGGGGTTGGAAAAGCAGTAGAAGCACTTGGAAAGGTTTCAGAGTTTAAGATAAATTATACTAAATCAGTTGCATAGAAATATAGCTACCAACCTGCCATATGAAGAACAAAAGCAATTACCACTTCTCTATATAATTAACCGTGCTCATTATTCATTGAAATACCTGGAATAAATATACTGCAGCAACCAACCAATCCAGACAAGTTGTCTGTACTTAATTATTCTCACATAAAAGCAATTTTTAGAAGGTGGAACAAAGTTAACATCTCTTGGGTAAGAAGAGTTCATATTAGTGAGGAAGTGAAAAAGAGTTTATAGTTGTGAGGAAGTGTTGTTTTAGACACAAAATGCAAAACCTTTTATTTCAAAGTCTGTCCTGACATCTGAAAATACTGATTTTGGTATTACAATTATAAAATCATAAGCAAAGTGATGATTATTTTCTACTACATGCAGATGGCTATAACTCTGGAAAACGTTAATTCGTTTGGGCTTAAATCTAAAGACACCTATACCAGATTTTTACACTGCCCAGGTATTTATCTTTGTATATCTAGGTCTTAAACATGTGCTAAGCACTCTAGTCACAAAGACACTCAAGTGCTTAACTTGAATACTAAGTGAAAGCTAGTAATGGCAAATATATATGTGTGCGTGTGTGTGTGTGTGTGTGTGTGTGTGTGTCTGTGTGTGTGTCTGTGTCTGTGTGTGTCTGTGTGTCTGTGTGTCTGTGTGTCTGTGTGCGTGTGTGCGTGTGTGTAGGCATGTTTGTCGCAATGTATATTTGCATACACGAATTTATTTCATATATTAAGCAAAACCTCATTTTGGCAGGAGAGGGAGAAGATAAACTGGTATTACGGGTTCAGAGGAGCAGAGGCTACGCCTGCAACAGACTAAGCAGAAATCCTGCAAATAGATAGCCATTTTCTCCCTGGTGAGCCATATCTACCCAACAACCCAACTTCCATCTCCATTATCAGTTATCGAACAGATGGCTGTTCACAGGCCTGGGTGAATAATGCAAACCAGTGTTTGCGAACATGGGTTCAAAGTCTGAACGGCTGTTTGATTCACTCTTGTTCATCCACTTGTTATTCAGTATTCTCAAACGTTCATGCTGAATGGGTTTCCCTTCACATGGATGTTTGGCGAATGGGTCTTTTTCATACAAACCCCCATATTCATGTGCAAACAAGGGCATTTGTGTGCGAACAAGAATGTTCCTTATTCACTATTGGTTATTTGTGCTTCTCTACTATTATTCTCCTTTTTGAAGTGTTTGTTGTCCACTCAAGGTGCATGACCTAGGTGATCAAATACAAATCAAAAATAAGAGTAACAAGCAGTCAAATTAGGCAGTTCATCACGGTCTAAAAATAGTTAATCATCTATTAAATGTAACCTTTTCAAGTAAAGACAACTTGTAGATAGCCGAGAAAAAAAAAGGACAATGCGTGAATGAGTATTCCCCCTAAATCTGTTTGCAATCACTCTAAAGAGCAGTGCATTTCGTGCAACTGAAAAAGAGGAATCCGCAGTCTAGTGTAGGGTTGCTGCTGACCGGTGATCAGAAACAGCTGTGTTAGTGCAGCAGATGCCAGTTGCCTGCCTCCTTCTACTGGAGGTAAGCTGCAGAATGAATTGCCTGAGCCTGCGCTGCCCAAAGCGAGCACTCACTCCAGCTAGGTCAAATCAGATCCAGCTGGGATCCAGCTGTGATACCAGACCAGGTGGCCCTGAGCCCCGGGCAGGCAGATCCCGTGCTCGGCTGCCTCAGCTCGGTGCCTGCGATGCACTGGGATGATAACTTCTGACAGAGCTCAGACTGGGTTCATAAGAAGTTTTCTGATTACAGCAATTTTAATCCCTAAAATAAACTGGATGTCTAGAATATCTAGATTAAAGCGTTTGTCTAGAAGTGAATACAGAATTGGCTTCTCCCAGTAACACAATTCTAGAGGTGCGAGACTTTAGTTAAAGAAAATAGCATAAGCAAAATCATCACTATCTAATACCAGTATTTTAGGTCATTCATTCAGCTATTTTTACCTTCTAGAGATTTATCAGTATTAATATTGTGAAATTAGGATTCCTTCTGTGAGCTAAACTCCTTTTGAGAGTACAGATGAGACTGTGTTACATTTGACTATCCTGGGCTCTCTTACTGTACTTTTTTTTCCCGCAGTGTTTGAGAAACAAATGTAAATTTGGGATGAGTTCTTTGACCCTTATCTGAGAAAATATGCTAGTTATGAAAAGCCTGCTCTCACACCCCGATACTACATGACCACTTAGATACTGCCCTTTATTATGTGGCTGTCAGTTATATGAGATAATTATGAATTATTAAACTGTAGAACTAAATCTTCAGCAGATAGCAGTGGGCTATGAAATCTAGTCCCTTCTGTAACCAGGATTTGGTAAGTGTTTGTTGTGTCTACTGCATAAAAGCTTTGTGGGTGACTGTCAGAAATTTAGTATCACCCTGAACTATAACCTTTGTACAGTGTCATCCATAACCAAGTGACCTGCTGCAGCTCATTAAAGTTAATGTAATAGATCATTTGCTTCTAATTATATTCATCAGCAAATTAGACTCACTTTTCAGCTGTTAGTTAGAGAGAAGAATACAGTTAAGTAGTTTGAGTGAATAAAGTATATTATTCTGCATGTTCCTTTGTTCAAACTCATACCTTACATGAGCAGAACAAGGATGAGATGACTATTATAGGAGAAAGATTTTTTACACATGTAGATTTGTGCTGGTTTGAGACAAGATTGAAGAAGTTTAACACTTTACAATTCTTCTTTTCTAAAGCAAAGTTTAACGCTTTAGAGTTCTTCTTGTCTAAAGCAAGTGCAAGAAAAATGCTTTTTAGCTCATACTGCCTGAATTGCTTCCCAGGAAAGATCTACATTTCATCAAATACTGTGTTCTGTTATTAGAAATTAGTCACATTTATTGTTTGAGTACATGCTGCACAGTATTAATAGCACTTGCCTCCTAAAATGACTTTATCATCTAAAAAGAAGTATCTAGTAGTTATTGTTTTCCAACATACATCAAGATCATAGAGAACAGGACATGTGTTACTTAAAAACCACATTCCAAAAAGAAAATATTCTCTTGATCAAAGCAGCCTACTAATTCTAAAATCTTGAGAAGGGTAACAAGGAACAATACTTTTGGTAGGAATCCCATATCCTCTTTATTCAGGGTGTGGGGTTTTTTTTTAAACCCTTGTATTAAATACAGACAATGTATTGAAATTATGTGTAGTCAGAATTGTTCTCCACGCTACCTTTTGGAAAAGGGGAAATATTTCTTTATGCATTTTTAATATTTAGTATTGGTTTATTTTTACAAAGTTAGTCAGCTTGTGATCTTACTGCTGGCATATCTATTCCGTCCTCTGTATTCTCACAACACGGTTTCAACTTCTGGGGCACAGCATCCCATCTTATAGGACCTGCTCCTGTAATGACAGCCACCAAAAGGCATGTAATAAGAGGTCATCCTTGATCTTAATGCTTCACTGGCCCCAGTAATTTGTGTTGGTATTATATTACTGATGGACTCAGGAGGCCATCTCAATGTACCCAAATTCGAAAATAAATTCTAACATGACCGAATATCTAGGTTACAATATAGAGTGTTTAGCAAGTAGTATAAAAAAGAAATGGTCATATCTACTCTGTGCATCTATTTCCCCCACTTTCACACATTGTTTTAGCTTGCTTCCTTTTATCTGGCTCTGAATAGTGCCAAGATTCATGTGCAGATACAAATATCAGAAAGGAATATTTCTTTCTAGGCACACTGCGTGAGCAGATTTGGCTGTTGTTTATGCAGACCCCTGTATCTGTGGATTGAGTCCTGAGAGGCTATAGAAGAAAAAGGAATTAAAGGGGTGCTGAAGTGCTGCAAACTGGCCGTGGTTTTCACACCATCCTGCCATCCATGATGGACATCATCCAACACACCAGCAGTACTGGCTGGGGAAGGTGGGGCTGACCCAGGTAAATGCCCCACGGTGGGTTCTCCCCTGAAAACCAAAACTGAAGCCCATAAGAGATGACAGATTGTAGAGGTGGTCTCTGGCAGAAAAATGCTCTAGAGCAATACACACTATGTGGTTAAAATAGGGCATTTCATTTTCCATACTTCTGCTGCAAGGGATGAATCAAGTCCCAGGAATTTACAGAGGAATGTGCTTCAGTATTAACATTCTCAGAAGTGAATCCTTGATGCAAGGGTTCCAACCCAAGGCTTCTCAGGTTCACAGATTTTCATTTATAAATGTGGTACTGACATATTTATTGAGCTAAAGTTTGGAGTTACAGCAAGGGTCAAAACGGATGATCGAACAGGGACTGAACTGAATCTTAAATACTGAGAAATCTGAGCTACTCTTACTAAATGTTAATATTGTTTAGCATTTCTTGCCAAAGGCAGAGAAAATCAAGAAGCTAATCTCAGGTATTTCTGATGAGCCAATACTACAATTTACCAGAGATCTGATGAAAACCTCTCCTGAGGAGATTTGTTGTCCAGATTTTGATAAAGTCAGAATGTTTATCCCAACTGAATCTTGAGTGCTGGTAAAACTGCTGTCCACTAGCAAAGCAGCCCACGCGAGAAGGGAGAGCAGGAACCAGGCAGCCTCTCACTCACGGGATACCTAATGACATCACCTGATTTTTTTATCCTGTTGACTCTTTCATTCTTCTTGCAGTATGCCTGCCTAAAGGTGGCCTCCTCCCTTAGCAAGCACTGATATAAGTATTTTAAAAATCAGTGTCTGCTCTCTTTTTCCCACTACATCAGATTCAGCAGTGCTCCAGAACTCGGATCAATACTAGCTGGGGGAAGTGAGCAGACAATAGAGAGTGCAATATTTTTGTATGGTATATCAGGGGCTATTTGCAAGCTGTTAGGTGGCAAGTTAAAGCTAATATTCCTTTTTTGTAGTAGCTGAAAAATGGGATGACTGGAGAATTTTCCATGCAGTATTTTGCCCTTCTGTTAAAGTGTTTGTCTTGTATTGAATGCTTCAATACTGAAAGTTAAGCATCTGCTCCAGTAGTTTCCTGTACCAGGGCCTGTATTTCCAGCTCCTGGAGTTATTCGGTTTCTGGTCAAGTCACTTAACACCCTTACATTTCACTTTCTCCATCTGTGAAATATGGAAAATTAAACTAACTGTCTTACGGTGGTATGGAGAGTAATTAAAAAATGTTTGTCAAGCACTTTGAGATCATAAATTGTACTATTGTAATATTTAGCAGATGTGATTCTAGCACATTACAGAATACAGTGTTATCAGAGAGATCCTTGCGTGTCTGTGACCAGGTGCGCCTCCGCTCAGAAACAGGTTGCTGCATGAGATACATAGAAATTGGGAAACTTGCATGCTGTTGAAAGATGGGCAAGAAAGTTTGGTCTAATTTCCCTTCTTATCAAAGATATTTACCTAATTAGGAGAAATGAAGGGGCGCCAACAGCATTTTCTATCCTATGCGACTGGCAGAAGGATGCTACAGTGAAAGATGTCCTGGCATTGCTGCGTACCAGCAATTGGTGGCCTTAGGGTGGGGCCGTGCCTGAAGGCTGGGTGTGAGCCACCAGCTTTTGGACAGACTGAGCAGGGTGTGTGGCAGGAGGACACCCTGACACCTCCCAGCTGCTTATCGGTCCATTGAGCTCAATAACCACCCTTCTGCTTAGAAAAACCATGATTCTTCTATTTCTATTACAGGTCTAGACCAGCCAGAATAACACAGAGTGATGATTGACTTCCTATTATGTCCCAAATATTGAATACTGTATTGAATTTCCCCTTTTCTAAGAAACTTAAATAAAACCTATTTTCATAAACATTTAAGAATCTGAGGTACCTTTTAGATGCAGTAGTTTCCTCTTTTTTTCCTCTCTTACACAAGAGTTCATTGTCATTCTGAGTGAAGAATCTCAATCTCCAAGGTTGTTTTGGAATACATATATGATGCTCTGCTGAGATATGCTTGGTGAGACTGAACAGTCTACAGCAAGCTCCTTACTTGAATCTCTGTCTGGATCTCTGCTTCATCCTTGGGAAAACTAAAAACCTAGATCTAGCTGGAAAAAAAGTTGGTTACTTAACGAAATTGAAAAATAAATGTTTATGCTTCCTGCAAGAGAGAAATGATTTCTTATTTTTCCATTGGCTGTTCATGTCAAAGCAATTTCCTCAACAAACAACCACAATTTCTAGGAAGACTTGGTGGTTGTTTTGGGGTTTGTTTTAATTATCAATTCATCAATTTATTTATTTATCAATTTAAAATTTAAATACCCCATTATCAGTTAAATCTATTTTACTGTAAGACTTCCAGTGAACTCTGCCACATCAACATCCTAACTATATGAAAGGATAAATTATTTTTCTTTTTTTTATTAAAAAGTATTAACATTTATTGAGCAAAAAAGCATTACTTTTAATTTATATATCTAAGAGTATTGATATATACAATGGACTTAAAGATATATTGTCACTAGTACACCCATTTAACCTATTGTACAATGGTTTATAGCTGTAAATAATGATTGTTTAATTAAGATACCACATTTATCCCTAATGTTGTATCTAACCTAACTCAAGGTGGTATGATATGATGACTTAGTAAAATCATTTGAGAAAGAAAAAAGTCATCCCAGATATCAGCCTTCATCTTGTGAAGAAATTATTTTTCTTTTCGATGCTTTTTTTTAAATATTCTTTTCTTTTGTGTCTTCTGGTTCAGTGGGATAAAATCTTCAAAACAAAACACCAGGGCATAAAAATGCCATTAACATGAATAAAAATAGCACGGGTAACTCCTTAGTGACAACTGACTTCACAGTGTCAAAATCACACGATTTTATTGACCTAGTTGAATTTCTTCCCCTCAGAATCAGAAACTTACCCAATTTCCTACAGGAATGTCTGTACAGTTTTAGTTTAGTTTACTCATTAATGTTTCAAGCCTTTCTACCACAAAGGAACAGACACATGAAAGTGAAAATGTACCTTTTTTTCACAGCGGGGAGCCTTCATAATGAAAACTTGGCATGCACACCTGAGGAGAACAGTAAAGCTTATAGAATTTACATATGAGGATTGTAATGTGCTTTTTTTTTTTTTCCCCCAACCGCAAAAGAAAGGAGAATAAAAAGAGAATGTGACATTCTGGCACCAAGGTTATCAGCAAGACATGAATTTTACTTCTGTGTTAAAGATGCAGAGAAGACATGTAAATATGTAATTTTAAGTGTTCAGAGTGTCTTCTACAAATTTTTCTGTACATCCATGACAACTGGTATTATTATTGGATTTTATTATTGTATTTTCTCCATGGTGCTGTATAAAAAGAACTCGGTTGAACTTCAGGGTTCAGGGGGGAAAAAATAATTTCCTTCAGTGGAAGGTGGTTGAAGATTCACAAGATGTGAGAAATGGATTTGAAAACTGGGATGTCTTGTGTTTAGAGACATCTAGTTACAAGCTTGCATGTTTTTCTTGTTTTGTCTGCTTCTTAAATTTGGATTTTCACTTCAATACCTGATGGTTTTAGGGAGATTTATTTATCAACAACAAATTAAAATAAAGAAGACTGAAATGAAATTAATTCACTTACTTGCTTCTAAATAAATATAACACCATAGTTAGGCAATTAAGGCACCTAAAGATACCCATACACTTAATAAAAAACTAAGATGATGCTTTTTTGAATACTTGTACAAATTTACATGGAAAGTAACCCTCTGTCACCATTTACCACTTTCTGTCACTTCTGTCTTATTTTTCTGCTTTGTACTTTCTTGACAAATCATCTGTGCACCTGTGTGTATTATTTAGATGCCATATTAAAAGTGAGGCAGAAAAAACAACACCAAAACCAAAACTTTCTTACAGCTTAAAACCAAACCTAAGTTCTGACCATCACCTGATTTAATCCTCACAGGGCTATAAACTCACTTCATCTGTCTCAGCTTCTCCATTTTTATGCTGGGAATAAAGTTATGCTTCCTTTCATAAAATAGCCTTGTTATTGTTCGAAGTTGCTAATTATTGTTCTATAGATAGATAAAAGCAGTTGTCAACAGAAACAGATTTAAAGGTATATTGTCAGCACAAAACCTTTTGTTTCATCAGGAAAATATCATGAATCATTTGTGCTAATGAGCCATGGGGCATTCTTTTTTAGTAATGCATTCCCAAGTTTCTGCTGAACTTTTCTGCCATCTCTGCTGGAAGGAAGGATCTCTTTGTATGTTTGCAGATATCTGACTAGTCCTCAAAAATTATATTATTTCCTATGATCCTTTCATGAGTTTTCACCTTTTTAATGCTGTATCTTTAAATACAATTTTTGCATGTCTTCTAAGCTTTCGTCATACCTGAGATTAGTCCCCTACTATCAATCTTGGAAAAAGACATTAATTGAAATAGAAAAAGAAGTAGAATTATCCAACAGATAATGAGTATAGAGTATATGTATAAAAAAATCAAAGTAAGACAAAAGGTGTATAATAAACAAATTACAGTCTTTTAACTTGCATTTCATCAAACACCTTACAGCTTATTCCCTTTGTCTCAAACATAAATTATAGTATCTCTGATGCTTTTAAGATTCTACAGCCAGGTAATGAGTTTTTGACAAAACAGTGTCCCCTTCTCACAAAAGAACTTAAACATTTCACACCGCAATTGCGGGTTAATTCCCATGGGGAGATGAAACCTTTTAAGAAGTGAAGTGAGAATGTCTCCTTTGACTCTGTTTGAAAAAAAAAAAAACAAAAACCCAAAAAACAAAACCCTCCAAACCTTAAACTTGTGTTTCATTTAGTTCACATAGCTGTAACAAAGCCTAAAATGAAATTACAAAAAAAAAGGGAACAATTCAACACAAAAACTGCTTCAAGGGCATGTCTTAATATCTGATCAGAACTGAAAGAAATAAATCTTCACACAAAAGCAGATCTTTAACTGGCAACAATTTTCAGGAAGGAAAAGGCACAGTCAAGGGAAGAATTTTGCATAAGCAATTGTTTTTGAGGGAAAAGGCATATATACACTGATAATACACATCTTGCATCCTGTCCTTGACCATATGTATCCTCCAGCGGGGTGAGTTCCCTCGTCTCCATCCTGAAATAACCAACTGCAGCACTGACATCTCAAGCAGGTTCACGAGTTTTTATTCCTTGGATGAAGCAGCACTGGATTCTGAAGACCAAGGGGCACTCGGTGCTCCCAAAGATATTTGTCTTTGGATCATTAGGAGAAGGACATGGTTTCCCTATTGCTATAATTTGAAGTGCATGGAGAGAGACCTGTCTTGGAACAGAGGAGCCCAATTCAGGCCACAGCTTGCTGCGGGAGGATGCCAGTCCTTCCACCAAGAGGTTGTCCACCAAAATGCTGTTTCTGGTCCTCCACACCCAGCAGAGCCGTGGTGCAGCTGTGAGATCAGGCTGTGAGGAGGAGCAGTGCATGTGCTCTGAGGAGAAGGAATGCCCCCAGGATGTGTGCACCAAAATGGGATCAGCTGATACTTCTGCAAAGAAAGTTGTGAGGCACTGAAACAGGTTAACCAGAGAAGCTGCAGGGGGGTTGAAACTAGATGATCTTTAAAGTCCCTTCCTACCCAAACTATCCTATGATTCTATGATTCTACAATTCTATGAAAGAAATCCTGTTGTTGTGATGCCCCCAGGGAGGCTGGTGAATATTCTGTTTGGGCAGAACACCAGATCACTTTCTGGAAGTTAGCCTTACATGTTAAAGCCATTTGCTGTACCTGTTAACTCTGCAGCAGAGAATCTCCCCCAGAGTGGTTCTCCCAGGAGGGACTTACCTGATATCAAGGCCATGGTACCTGATGTCTGAGAAAGGACTTGCAGTATTGCTCCAGAGGTGGCACTAAAAGACAGACCCTCAGAGCCGTTTAGGCACCTAACTCCTCTGAAATCAGGAAGATCTGAGCATTTCAATAACTGGGGGAATTTGAGCAATGGGACTGGCTTTCAGTAAGCATCATCATATTTTATAGTACTTCCTTCCTATCTTGTCCAGACTTTTGTCTTGCTGAGAAAAGCTAACAGGATCTGTGACCAGCTTGTAGAAATACACTTTTTTTATTTTTTTAAGAGATTTCCTTGTTTAAAATGTCCTTTGAAAAAGAAAGTAGAAAAAGGCTGTATTTCCAAATATATGTTGTCTCTTCCACATTAGAAAACAAAAGGCAAATTACAGTATTGCCAAGTATCCCTTCAAAACCCTGTAGGAAAACGAAGATATGTCAACATATGCAAGAACCTATATTCTCTGTATTACATCATGGATGGCCTTAAATTCATCTGGCTCAAGGTTGTCCTTTGATTGGTATTCAAGTGGAGTGGTAAGTGTGTGCTCTCTAATCCCTGCAACACATGGTAATTTTTTCATTCTCTCTCCGTCTCCACCTGTTCCATGGTCCAGTGGAGGGCTGCAAATCCTATCAGGGGAGTGCAGCAGTGCTAAGCCTGCTTCCCTGGCTCCAGTCCATCACATGTGCACTCAGGCTGCAGAGCACCGAGCCAGCTGCAGCCCAACGATCATGTTATCAGATGACGGATGGCTTCATATCAGGTGTTTAAACTGACGAGCTGCCCCATCTGGTAAATGATTTGGGAAGTCTGGCCTTGCTTGATGAATGGGGAAAGTGACAATGCCAATCAGTGTGACCCCTGCAGCTTCCCTGCTGCCGGCCCAACAGCCACAATCAAGTATATCCCACTGGTTTACTTTTTCAATCCTATTGTCACTCTACTGAGACCTACTGTCACTAAATTGCTACTAAATTATATCATTAATCCAAATATTTTCCTTGTAAAAACCTCCACAAAACACATACCACACCTTTAGCAATGTTGGAAACCAGATTAAGTTGACAGAAGATGATGCAGTTATAGAT
Organism: Rhagologus leucostigma; assembly: GCA_013397725.1. Taxonomy (NCBI): domain Eukaryota; kingdom Metazoa; phylum Chordata; class Aves; order Passeriformes; genus Rhagologus; species Rhagologus leucostigma. The sequence goes on along the minus strand of VZTD01002184.1, from coordinate 656,472 downwards.
GCTGGGCAGGTCTGTTACAGATGACTCTGGTGAGCAGGCCAGTGACACAGTTATTGAGGCACTTTTTCTTTCTCCCTTGAAATTCAAAAATCATGAGGCTGAGCATCAGACATCAGGGGGAGATATAACGTCTAGATTCTCTCCTGGCTCTGATTCAGAAGATCACATACACTTAAAGCACGTGACAAATTCCCTCTAACTTCAGCAAAGCCATGTTAATTGCCATCAGCTTGAGACCCAGTCCTCACTATTTTATTAAAATACTCATTACAGAATATGTGATTGAAAACTAACACTGTTTAAAATTACTACTGCAGTACCATTTCATAATGTGATATTTAATGTCTATTCAAAAAAATACATCCTGTCTTTGTTTAAAATATTATTATTTTATTACTTAAGTATGTGAAATATAAATTACATAAACACAGGAGCTTGCACTTTAATTCACTCTTAAATTTTCCTCCATGTGCTGTATGTGCGTGGCTTAGTTGCACAGTGTATTGCAAACTGGCTACTTATCATAATAGAGATCAAATAATGGAGTCAGGGCAGAATACACCACGACTACAAAAAAACCGTGTAGATATTTTAACAACAAGGCAAACAACAGCAGCTACCTGAAGTATTTATCAGCCTGTACATTTTTACATTTACTGTCCATCATTCTTGATCATTCTTTTGTGTGCTATAGTATGCTTTTGTGAATCCATATGCTCCTGGATGTATAGAGAGACTGTACAACATGATTTATGTTTTGCTAAGTTGTACAACGCAGTTCTATCACTGGATCAGTGGCTAGCATTTCAGTTATATTGGTTATCTTTGCATGTATCTGCCTCAGGTAAAATTCTGTCATACTCATGACATAAGGAATGTGTTTGGGTTTTATTCAGTTTTTAATCACAAAACTTGGGAGGCAGAAGGACATAACTTTCATACGTCACAGAATGGTGACATGCACTGTTTTTACTGGCATACACACATATTTAGGGGTTTATTGTATTTACCTTAACCATGTAATATGGCATAATCCTGTGTGAAGACAGACTTTAGGATTAAGAAGATCACAGGGATTTAAAATTTCTACTAAATGACACAGGTGGCAAGGTTCAGTTGTTATACAGCAATCAGGTGTGGTTCTTCTTGCATCTCTCCTGAGACCAAAGGACAAGTTTTGGTGCTCTGATATCCTTTCTTCTTGTACTGTGTCTGTCCTTTTCTTCCTCACAGAAACAGTGCAATACATAATGGCAAGCCTAACACTTCCCTTTCCCCAGAGACAGCTGAAGGTACAGAGTAAGAACTTGAAGAAATTAACAATGGGAATCTCCATATTTACTGGGAAACCCTCAACACATTTTGAGAAGGAAGTTCAAAGCCAAATGAGAAAGAAAAAAGAGAGAATGATATTTTACCTCATTCCCCTCTCACCCTCCTTTCATTTTACAACTTCACCAGACTTCATGAGATTTTAAGTGCCATAAGACCTGGTCTAGGATTGTTGGGTCCTGGAAATAGGCAGTGATTTCATTTTGAGTTTTGGGTACACAAGGAACACAGAAGCCTCTGGAAAATTATTTTTTGTGAACAAAGACTATGTAAGAGTCAAAAATAATATATAGCTGATTTTAAACTGATTTGTATGCACAACACAAAAGTATAAATGACTTCTGCAAGATTTATTGATTTGTGTCAAGGCATCATTACTTTTCAAAGTGTGAAAAATGATCATATATTTATGACCTGCCGACTGAAGCTGTTTTGTGAATTAGCAAAAGCTCTGGAGAGGAGCAGCCTAATTGCATTATCATAGAATCAGAGATGGTTGTCAATTTTCCCCCATTTAGCTTTTCTCCTTTAGTTTGTTAAAATGAAGGTGCCATACGTTGGTTGAATTCACTAATACCCTGATGAATGAGGTATTTTCCCAATAGGCTCACTACGAGTATAAACAGTGAATTAGGGATGATAGGTCATCAATCATATCTCCTTCAAACAGATCTTTGCCCTGAGATTATTTGTTATATATTAAGAGCACTTACAAAGTTATCATAGAAAACACTCTGATGAAAAGACACTAAGTTGACCTTAATTCCCTCTTACAGGGTTTGTAAGGCAGTTTGTTTGTTCAGATTGATAAACCTCTGTGATGGCACACTAATATCTAGTTTTTATTGTCTCGATTAACAGTCTTTGTTTCTTTCACCTTTTGAAATATGTATAATTTTCATAGTATTTCCTTTTGATGTATCTATACACTGTGACTGAAATTCAATATCTGCCCTGAATTTTAAGTGAATATTTTTGTGAATTTGAGGGTGTTTCTGGATTTCAAGAGCTATGCTGGTTACCATTTTTATAGGAAACTGTCATTTACGCTCCTCTTTGGAAAGGTATTTAATCATCATTGGGGTAGTGTCTATGCGCACACTGTACTGAAAGCAAGCGTTTCATCTCCATTGATGAGCACCAGCCCCTGGTGGAAGTTAAGCATATGTTTAAGCAGTGTCCTGGCTGGAGGCACTTTCCTGGATGATATCCTTAATTTAAACCAAAAAAAGGTCAAAGGCAATCTATAATTCAGAGCACCTTTCACCTCCTGCAATGTGACTATGGCTGGCTCCAGCTGTGATGCTGAGTCAGTGGGGGAGGCAAAGCAGGAATTCATCTGTAATTGCGTCCTGCAACCAGGGCTGCACCACGTGAGGCCCCATAACAAGCTGTGCTAATAATGTGCTAACAGATGCGGGAGGGCTTCTGCTCCTACTCCCAGCAAATCTATGACTTATCATGCTTATTAAGCTGGAGGTAAATTTGCCCTTCAAAAATGCTCATGCAACACCCACTGAAATCAGCAGGAGCACGGTGCAGCAGGGCTGGCGTCAGCGTTGGCTCAGCCTGTTCCTTTCCCTGGCTGAGGGAAAGGAAGCTCTCCCTGTCATGCCCCTTTGGTTTCCAGCCAGGAAGGTAGTACACTGGGCAACAGTGGAGGAGCAGAGTGTCAAGTGATGCTTCCTTCTCCACGCACCAGGTGCTCCCAGCATACACAAAGTGCTGCTTTTTGGGAGATGCTGGCCAAAAGCTGTGCTACATGTTCTGCAGTCCTCAGCAGACTAGCTTTCCTAAGAATTTGTTTGGATCCTCATCCACTAAAATGAAACGTATCAGGCACGGCAGCATGACAGTGAGGGCACAGCAGGTAGACTGGAGCAATTATAACAATCTGAGTGCGGGGTTTGTAGGGTATTTACATCCAAAGGTTGGGAGCTTTACACAGTCACTGTCTTTACCATGGAGCAATGCAGCCAGTACCTCCAACAGTGAGCTGTCTGTACTCTGGAAACTGGGCCAGAAGGGGAAGGATCCTTCATTTATCTCCTTGATGTGCAGTTACTCATGTTGATAGAAAACTTTAAAGCTCTGACACTTATTTAAGGGCTGAAATTTTATTTCAAGTTATTTTTTTTCCCATCACAGGCTTTCAAACATGGTTGTAGCCTGCACACTTATGCTTATGCAGTCTTATCTTGAATGGTATGGCCTAGTTATATTGCCTTATTTAATTCCCCGTGCACTGACTCTGCCTGGAATATTTTCAGAACTTAAGTACAAGACAGTCACTTATAAGTTGGTTACATTTAAGTGCACTTATGAAAATCTTTTTACTTGAATATTAGGAACAGAGCTTCCACTGCTCTTCCTAATTGCAACACCATGGGCATCTTTCTGAGAAGTCCCAAGGACGCTGTGAAGACCATCAAATTACAGACATACATTTGGAATCCTATTAATATTTGTATAGTAAAACCTTCATTCACACACATGTTAAGGAAAGCCAAAGGAATGCTAACACAATGTGTGCGAGTTCTGACTCACCTCGATGCTTAATGGATAATTTTCCCTATTAGACAACAGCTAACACCTTCAACACACGAACCTGTGACTACCAAAATGCTAAACATTGTGGAGAGAAAAAAACTGATTCCTGGACTGAAGCAAAAATCCCAAGGAAGGCAAAATGTTTGTGAGATTTTAAGGACAATTTGTCTAAAGAAAGGTGGGCTCTTGCATAAGATTTTCTGTAGACAAATTTTATCACGGAACACGTGTGTGACTCCATGATCATGGAAGTTCTTTTTGGAAACAAATTTTTAAGAGACATTGCTGCATTCCCATTTCCACCACTGGCACCTCACGTGTTGCAGGGCTGGGACTGTGAACGGGGTTCAGATTTGCTATTCAGCAGCTGGAACTCATTGTTATTATTATTCAGCAGGCTAAAGGATGAGGCAGGGAGATATGATAAGGTCTAGAAGATTAGGGTAAATGCGCAGACAAGCTGGGGGGGAGATGGCATGGTGCTGGCTGTCCCTTTCCGCGCTATACTTTGTGTCGGCTCTTAACAGCCTTTAACATTCACGGTGAAACTTTAAAGACGGAGAACAGCCTTAAGAAAGGGCAGAACTGTAGGTCTTTCGTGAGGTTAGTATTTCCGTTGAGAAAAAGCAGGGAGATTTAGGAGAATGGGGAAGGTGTTACTGTAATAGCAACATAAACTAAAGTGGGCGATTTCTAATTGAACAGCGTGTGGTCCTGTTTTTATCAGTGTATGGTACCGCCTGTTTTTGTCTCCATGAACACTCTTCTTTTGTCATTCAGCTATATAATCACCACCTTTTGTAAGATAATCACAGGTAATTAACTTTGTAACTGTTCTTGTCCTGTTAGACTAGTAATTGCCAGTTTCTGAATCACAGATCTAGGAGGCTTCTCAGATAAAGGAAGCTATGATCTAGCTGTAATTTCAAGTTTTTGACAACTGATTGAGGGCCAATTGTTTTACACATGGTGATATATTTATGGCAATTCTTCCTTCGATAGCGGGTCTGAAAGGTAAGACTGCAAATGAACCACACTTCTAAAAATGCATTGCTCATAATAGCGAGATCTGTGCAACCTTACCAGGCAGAACATTTAAATTCTTCTACTTTTTTGTTCTTCATAACTTTGATTTACTCTTAGATGTACTGCACTGTGGGTTAAGTGGAACAATTCAAGTCTGAATAAAGAAAATAACAATTGCTTTATCAGTTCAGAACAAAAGTACATCTTACCCAGTCAGCTCCTGAGAGAAAGCTAAGCACCGGCAGTTGCTTGAAGAAGTAAAAAAAAAACAAACCATGGCAAATGCAGTGATGTCTTCTTAGGATATGTTCCTGGCCTCTGTACCTCAAGGGCATTTTGAGATGCAGGCATAGTACTTTAATTAAATACTTTATGATTAGTTTTTAATGCATCAGACATGGATGAATGTGATGTTTTCACATTCAATCTGTGATCTGGAATTCTACAATACTGAATGAAAGACGCGGTTCATTCTTCTGCTTTTAACTTGCTGTTTAATGTGATGCCTCCATTACTATCACAATACACCCTATCTGAATTAGGGAATATTTGAAAACAGTGCTAGGTATCAGGGAAAATAAAACAATAACAGGCTATTTGAAATATTTGTAAACTGCTGTAATTATCAAGATATATAAAACTCTTTGTTCGTTGGTAACTAAATATAAAATTTTTTCAATTAATTGTTAGCAACATGGCAGAGGAAACACGGCATGTTGAAGCATTTTATATTCAATAACTGTGGCTTAGTATAGGTTAATATAGGTTTGTCTAAAATATATGTCATTTGTATTCAAACTTTCAGACAGAAGTAATTTTTGTCAGAGCCCATAATGCTGAAGGTAACAATCAGGAATACCTATATATCATGTTAGAAATTATCACTTTGCTTGAGTTCAATTTTACTTGAGTTTAATTGAATATTGGCAGAAATTGCTCAGGTATGTGGCAAGTCTTCATCATGTGGAACCTGGTCTGCATGTCTTAAGAGAAATAATACAGTCTGGCTCAACTACAATTTACTGAACTATATAAGCAGCAATTATTTAGTGAAGTTCTGGTATGTGTGTAATGCAAGAAACTAGATTAGATTATCATGATGGTCTTTTCTGGCCTTAAAATAAATGTGATCTATAATATAAAACTGTCTTCATTCGGGTTAATTGTCATCAGCTGAATTTTGCCATTCCACAGGTGGTGAGACTCATTTATTTCAGGGGAATTGTTCACCATTCTGTGTACTGGGAAAGATTCAGACCCATGTTGATGAACGTAGTGCAAAAGGGGTTTGAACAATGAGAGAACACACTATTTGAAACAACTTGATGACTTACTTATACATAGTATACTAAATATATGAAATACCAAGGTAAAAAAGGCTTTGCTCCCCTCTTTGGCCATTATCCATAAAGCTCAAAACACTCTTGTGAGGAGCAGAACACGTCAGGGAAGTCAGGAATGGAAAACCTCTGTGCCCTCCCCAACATGTGTCAGTGCCCACAGCACCTATCTCCATCCTCCACAGGGACAGCACAGTGGCAACCAGTGCAAGAATTAAAATCATACCGATATTCTTATATGCCTCCAAATCCCAGTGCTGTTCAGACTCTGATTAAATGTCCCAAGACAGAATTCGACACCTGGCTGAAAAGCTTTACACCTGGCTTCAGTGCTCAATTCTCATATGAAGAAGAGCTGAGGGAACACACCTTGGACTTCTTCCAGCACTGCCTTTCAGAGTACTCGTGTGTGCAAACAGAAACAAGAGGTCAGCAACTGAAGAAAGCATCGTTGCCACCACAGACACTGCCAGGCGGGCTGATCCTGTCTGCATCTGTCAGTGGGGCTGTCACTTCATCACTGCTGACTTTGGCGGCAATGCTAATGGCTGAAGGCTTTTGTGTCCCTGCTGGACCCATTTCCCCATACCACAGTGGTCTACCTTGGCTGCTGTGCTAAGACACTGCTTTGGGAAGAAGACAGACCTGGAGATTTGCAACAGAATTTTTTTTTTTTTTTAAAATCTCCCATATTTAGGATGGAGGCACTTTTATACACAGATCAATGCACTGATCTCCACCAAATGTCTGCCAAGAAAGGAGATCACATTGCAGCTGGAGAGAGAGCAAACAGCTGGAATGGGAGGGGTGGAGGGAAGCCTTGCAAGTTTGCCCCCGAAGGAAAGAAGCATCCCTGATCCTGTGGTTCTGCTGTACTTCAGGATAAACAAGACGTCTGTATAGCAGAATATTGTCACAGGATCAGGATTTCCTATTTCAAAAGTAACCATCAGCTTAGCCCCATATTTATTTTAAGTACCTCAGCTTTGCCCTGGTGTTCATGTAGCAGCAGCAGCAGTTAATTTTCTTGTGACAATGTTCTATTCTGCTGACATTATCTCTTAAATATAAGACTATTCTATTAAGGTGGATGAATTGAATTTCATTTCCTCTCACTTCAAATAATGGCATTCTATTCACATCACTTTCAGTACATCATGGCAGAGTATGGACTTTTGTTAGAGGCTGGTACCTGCTAACGCTGTTACAGAAAGGGTAGAGATTTCCATTATAAATCCTCTTTTACGGTGTTTTAAATCAGCTAGAAAAGTTCTCTCCAAGATGAAACCTGCCACCAGGAAAAAAAAAATTTAAAAAATGGAAGTTAAGAATGATTTAGCTTGGTTGTTTTAAATATCTTTCAATTGTATAAATAAATGGAAAGTTTATCAGTTCAAGACATATTTAAAATTTCTATAAATCAGCATCTCTTCAGCTCAAGGATATAGTTTGACATTAGCTCATAATGTATTCTAATTGCTTTTTGTATTATGAAAAATAACAAGTTCTTAAACTTTGGAGAGTGTGTCTTCTACATGTCAAATAACTACTTTACATAAGGGGTTTTGCTGCACATATTCTAAATATGTTTTTATCCCAAAGAAATGTTAAAAATAACATATTCATAAATCTGCCTTAATTCATGCTTTCATGGTAAACTTTTAACACTTATGAAACAGCTGTTACAGTCAATATTTTTTTTTGTGTTGTAACAACTCCCTGTTTAAAAGTCATGATGTAACCTGATTCAGAAAAACACTTAAGCAGGGCTCATGAAGCAGAACAAGGAGCAAACAAGACAACACAGCAAAGCAGTCTGTTCTCCCAGGCACAGTGCCTGGGCTGGATGACCACGGAGTCTGGAGAACCTGGCAGCTGTTGGCTCTCTCATCTCTGGCTCTCCTGTCATCTGCATGTCCCCTTCAGGCTTTTGTCTCTGAAGCATATGCATTCTTTAAAATACAATTTGCTGCATCACCCCTAAAGAAATCCCTTTGTAAGGAGGCTGTGTGATAAAACAAGAAAGAAAATTCTGGGTATAGCAAATTCTCCTCAATTCTAATACTACCAAAAGATACACCATTTTACCAGCAGCCACAGTGTAGAGAACATACGCATGTTTTTAACTTTAACAGTTCTGTTTTTCAGAAAAACACTTCTGTTTTTCTTATACTTCAGAACTTTCTGAATTATGTGTGCACTTGTTATTTATTGAATATTCACTGATCAGTAGAAATGCCCCCCTACTCTGCTCTTATTTTCACAAACCCTTTCATTAAACCCACAGCTTTCCCTGGACCTCCGCAAGCATGGAATTAAAGTCCAAACATACACTCTTTGAATGCACACACGTTACATCACACTAAAACGCACACAAGAAGCATTAATAAGTGCATGGATTATGACAACTGCACATTATTTTAATGTGCTGGAATTCTGAGAAAAACATTAAAACATGTAGTGCTCAGAGATTTCACCAGCTTCCAACCTGAAGGCTGGCATATGCCTTATTCCATGTTTCGAAGTGGTAACTTGAACAGGCATCTAAGTGACTTGAACAGGCATCTTCTTTCAGGCTAGCAAATTCAGGTTAAAAGTTAGTCTTTTTCCACCTCTAAGTCAGTCCTCTAAGTGTTTCTTACATTATTTTACAGATATTTCAGGAGTTTGGTGTCCCGTTGAGGTGACCAGGAAAATCATCTCTAAGGAAAACACTTCTTCCACAAAGGTTGAGTGAAGAGCAATACACATATGGACCAGGGCAAAAAAGTTTTCATTTCTTTTTGCACAAAATGTCCAGTAAACTAAAAGTGATGAACTTTACAGCAGTTCCTATCAATATGGTTGGTCTCTCCAAGCAATCATTATCCTGGTGTTGGGGTGCACTATGTGCTGGAAGAGAGATAGGTCCTGAGGGCTGGAGAGAGAGCCTCTTTCTTGGACCCGGGGGTGATCCTGGGAGTGCATCCAGGTCACCGAGGATGGGCTGAGAGAGGATTGTGGGTTTCTGGATAGTGTCGGACCTATGAGATGTGATAATTGTAGTTTGTGACCTTATAGGGTATTGTTTACTTGTTACCATAATAGGCAATGTCTGTGCACTGTCCCAGGTGATTGGGGGACACTGAGGTGAACATCTTTCCTGGTTATATGATGCTATATCCTGTTAGGTGCTGGTATTTAGGGAATATTTTCCTGCGCAATAAACGCTTTGCACTTCTCCATCTTGTGTGCAGAGTCATGCCCTTGCGTGAATACTGCAAATGGTGCCTCGTGTTTGTGTATTATATTTAAAGAGGCGATAACTGGCTTGGTTTTTCCTTTTTTATTTAAGACTCTGGCAGTATGAGCCTCATGGACTACAATCCACTTGGGAGAGAAGTAGAAAAGCTGGCCAGTGTCTAATCCCTGATGGTTTTTTCAGGTGAGCTGTGAGTAGCTGACGCATTCAGTCTCGGACAGGATTGATTTCAGTATGGGCAATCAGACTTCTCTTGCTGACCAGCAGTCTGTATTTGGCTCTTTGACCTGGATGCACTCCCAGGATCACTCCCGGGTCCAAGAAAGAGGCTCTCTCTCTGGCCCTCAGGGCCTATCTCTCTTCCAGCACATAGTGCACCCCAACATCCTGGCTTTCAAACAGTGAGAAGAAGGAACTCTTTCCATTTATGAATTCACAAATGTGGTGTGAAGAGCAAAATAAGACATAGATAACTCATGAATTGCCACTGAACATTTTAGGAAACCAAATCATGAAATGTTATTCAAAGCCTTCTGCGTGGTTTCCTGCCTTTTGGTTCAGCATTGTCTTGCTGAATCCTTTACGTCAGTGTCACAAACTGTTCTACCTGCATTGAACTCCTTCCCTACATACTGAGCTATGAGAAATATCAAGCTCTCAGATAGCTGTAGCAATGTAAATGGTTTTCATGTGAGACATTCACTGCTTCAAGAATCGGTTAGAAAAGAATGCTTCAGCACTCAATACTTCTGTCAACAGATGTGCTACGCCAACCACATCAATCTTTTGCCACTGACTGATGTGCAACTATAAGCCACCTCAAAACAAGTTCTGTGTGTGACTTTTGACATTAGTCTCCAGTTTTCAAGATCACACCTGAGCTCTGCAATCCCTTTTATAACTTTTTGATATCCTTGCAGAAGCCTCTTTTTGCTGATCACCAGAAGAATAACATACTAGTCTACATGGCTACACAATACCTGAAGAGAATGAAAGTACGAGAGAAAAACACCAGTTAGCTAATTTGATTCCTAATATATAGGATCTATAATTGGAATTCAGAGTATATGCACTAAAATATCTCCATGTTAAGCTGCTGTCGTATGGCAGTGGGGACAATAGCGGTGAAGTGTGTGTACTACCACCAGAGTAATTCAGTGTAAGAGATCATTCTACATATTTAAGAAATACCAGAAAATCACACAGAAAATTGAACTGCAGCTGTGCCCAAATGTCTTAATGACCAGAAGAGGGGGACTGCACACACGGATACGAGATGCCTAGATGCAATTCCAACTCCTAAGTAATTACATGAAAAATTATTCCTTCTTTAGGCAAAAAGCTTGTCTACATGGGAAAGCAGAGTGGAAGAGTGTCACAATTGGGTCACACTGCAGACAAACCCATAGAATGTTCCCAGGTTTGTAAAAATTTTCTGACCCGATAATGGCCACAAAGGCCCCCAAGTTAGGTATTAGGAGAGTGAGCAGTGTGAGCTGAAGTGCTCGAGAGCTTTTGCAGAGGAGAACAAGCATGGCTATGCCTATTGGGATAATAAAGAGACTAGAAAAGAACATGAACCACCCTGGTGATACTGCAGTTCATGTACTGCAAGAAGGACCAAAATCAAAATCTTTAGGTGTCATTCGTAACAACAGTCATACAACACTATAAAAGACATGGGGGCCCTTTTCCAGGAAGGCAAATGATATAACAAGTAACAGGTGAATATATATATATATGTTTAAAAAACAAATAATATGACTGACTTCAAGGACGGTTTGGATCATCTTGATTTGAGAGGGCATATGTGAGGGTGTGGAAAGGCAACAATTTCTTGATCTAAGAAAATGTGCTAGTGAAAGCAGCGGCGTTAGTATAACACATGCTGCTATTAAAATAAGATGTTCATGGGCACTGGGGGTCAGATGTGCTGACACTTCTGAGATAAGTTGATTGTGAAATTGCTGCATTAAAATTTTAGAAGAAGATGTGTAAAGTTAAAAAAAGATAAATCCATCTTCACTTTCCTAGCTTGAGCAGTTTAAGAGATGCTCAGCTGTGACTAGAGAGGAAAGGATGCCAGCTTTCCAGCGTGTGTGTGCACATTTCTTTTGCTCATAATTAATAGCCCCTGTGCTTGCTAAGTTTTTGGAAAGCAGCTCGCAGCCTACCTAGGTAATGCCTTCTGACAACGTTTTGAAGATCAGTTATGTCATATGGCTGCCTTTTAGAAAAAAAATTGTAATGCATAGCAGTGCCATATGGCATCTCTGAAGAATCAGCCGGATTGGACAGACATTCATTGGATAAAGTCCCACAGCACTTGGAAAAGAATGTAGTCCTGTTGCCAAAATGTGGCCTTTGTTAATCTCCTAACTATTATTGTGCAGAAACCAATTCATCTGTATTAATTATAAACAAATTTTAATTACTTCAGTAAAAGCTCATTATACAAATATCTAATGCCAAACAAGCTGCCTTAACCCTTTGTGAGACTCCAAAGAAACCTTGAGATGTTTGATAGTGGGTGTTCTGTGAAAAGCTGAAATTTCAGCGAGAGTGCAGAGTACAATTGTGTGACATTTAAGTTTTCCTCTCTTCATATTTCATATTGTATGTGTGTTTTACAGACTCTATCAAAATAGTGTGTCTGTGGTTATAAAAGGCCATTTACAACTCAAATCTAAGAGCACATAACTGAATCTGACATTTTCTATTGTTTAAGATTTCGAAGTAAAATACAGTCCGTTTTAAAATTGCAATGACTCTCAATGGCATGAATAATGTGACAAACTGTGACCTGTTCACAGTAAAGCATTCACCACCGTCCAAGCTCACTTGCAGTTTTTCCGTCTGGCTTGTAGCCCTACCATCAACCAATCCACCTGAGATGCAGGGGAATGGTGTTTGGGGGTGGCTGTTGATTCTGTAGTCTGCACCCATGAAGAAGCTTTTGAGTCTGTTTCCCCTCACAGGAATATGTGTTTTACAGTAAAGTTGAGCAAAACACTGCAGTTATACTCACCAAGTCTTTGTGTAAAATCTTCATTTGTTATTCGTGCATACAGATTTGTCCTCTTTAGCTTGGATCACTCCATTTATTGGAGTCAGTTTTTGAGCAGTGTTCCTAAATACAGCATAGCCTGTCCAAGGCATTGGCCACCAAAAAAGGGCTTCTCTAATCTCACTTTGGGATGGGTGGGTGGTAATGCTCTTCCTTGTAACTTGGCTACCATCAAGATATGATGTAGGGGTCTGAGAGGTTAACCCATTCAGACTGCTCTGTCACATGACATATTAACACAACCGGCCCAAGGTCAAGAAAACACAAAGCGGGACCCTGGAGTTTTGCCATGAGTTTCAGCTGTGAATGAAATCCAAAACTCGGTGAAAAAAAGAACAACTTTCTTAGAGGTCAAAACCATCCAACCTGTCTTAACTATCCATCTTACTTGAATTATTAGAACATACTTATAGTCCAACCTTATAGTATGAAACTCTTGCAGTCTTAAATCTCTCCAGACTTGCTGAAAAATTGACCCACCTTAATGAAACCTACAGGAGTTTGACATACTGAGGGTTACAAATGACATTTCAAAAATATATATCTTTTCTTATTTCACAAGGCTGTTCCTATCAGACAGTATAATCTTAAAAATTTATATTTGTGCAGAAATTTTTGAATAATATATGAACTTGGGTGCTATCTGTGGTTTTATTTCACCACATCAACCATTTTGTCTTAACAAACATTCCCAACAGTATTCAGATTTGGACTTCAATAGCTTAAAATCAATAGAACCAATTTGTGCATTCTTCCTACCTTAAACTTTGGAATTCCCACTTAAAAAATAAGTCTGTCTCCCTCTAATTTTCCTGCTTTTGCTGTATTGTCACAAATATTGTCATGAAAGCTAATTCCATGGCAATTAATATATGGTTTATCTCTTCGTTTGAGACTTTTGATAATGTTATCTCTAATCATCAAAGTTAAGTACACCTTCTCTATATTAAATTGACAGAAGCATGCTCACAGCTCTGTAGGTAATGGCCTTATGACCACTGAGTAGCCTTATGACCAATAAATAGTCTTATACTCGATGAATAGTCTTTAACATTAAGGACCGTAAATTCCAATAGCCCATGCAAACTGTTGAGCAAAGATGTTCTCTGACATAACATTCTGTTTTCCTGGAAATTACTGACTGAAATGTTGTGTAGAGAGCTAATTTCTTCTCCTTAGAAGACAGAGGGAAATCACAGAAGGAGAAATATGAAGCGGACAGTTTTTGCTAAAAGCTTGCTAATCCACTACACTTCTAGGAATCCATATCTAGCTTTACATCCAAATGCACTGGCATCTTACACTAAAAAAATGTGAGTAACAAATGCTGAAATCCAAGGACTTTCAAATATTAAATTGCCATAGATAACCTCTTGGTTTTCTGTGGTATATATGGGAAATTTTCATTTGAATTAAAAATTAACATTGATAATGATATGTCAAAACTCGAAGCCTAAAATTAGATACCTATGACATACTGTGATACGTCATTAATATCTGGGTACTCAGAGATCCGAACTATGGAGTCCTCACTGAAGTAATATTAATATCCTGTATAAATTTTATACATAAAGCAAGCAAGATGTTAGTATTTTTGAATACAGATTTATGTACCTTTAAAGCTACTTTATGTAGCTTTAAACAACCATGATGATCCTACTGAAATAAATAAAACACTCCAGCAAGGGGAAGATGAGGAACAAAAGATTATTTTCCAATTCCCTTCCCAGAGGTTCTGTCTTACTAGATAGCTCATTTTATTTCAACTAAGTTACGTAAAGAACATGTTTTCATTACTTCCAGAATAAAAAGCACGGAACCAGAAATTCTTATTACTGAAAAATCAAATATGCTGTAGAAAATGTATGCTTGAAAGTCTTAAATTACATTTTATGTTTTGCCTACTTGGTCTTTTTTCCCATTATCTCTTACAATTAGGCCTTAGTAAATTGAGGGTTACAGTCAAAAACAGCAAGGAAGAATCATGAAGCTGGCAGGACTGACTGTGCAAGTAGCCAGAGCATCTGTTTCAAAACAGTGCCATGAAATGAAACTGCGGGGAAGAAAACGCATCAAGGAAAGAGATGCATTATCAAGAAACCAGTGGCAGTCAAGAGGAAAAAGGCAGAGAAACCCAAATTGAAAGCGATACAAAATTTGGTACCACAAAAATAGGTGACAGGTTATGCACTAACTGGCAAGGTTAGACTGGCCTGGACTTGCTTGGAGAATGTCAGAAGTGAAAAGCACCTATCACACCACTATCAGAGCAGGCATGTGCTGAAGCAGCCAAAAAATCCCTCATTGTTAAGCTCTGCCTGTTTTTTGAGCCTGCCAGACCCTGACCAGAGCAACACGTAGGAGTTGTATGGAATGTGGTTTGGCGAATTTTTTTGTGTTTGTCTTCGTACTATATTAACTGTGTAATAGGCAAAAAAAAAATTAATCAGGAGAAATTAAGGGCAGGCCATCAATAGTCTGAGACCAACTTAAATCTCATCAAATGTAGCAGGAGAAGCTAATCTGGGAAAGTAGAAAGGTACTCACCATTTTGCATGTCAGGCCCAGACTATCGTTCTGTGCTCGTGTAGTGTTACTGAGAGCAAAATACCAAGGCAAAAATCAAAAAAGTAGTAGGATGCTGTGCTGCCATGTTGTATGTGTATAATGGAGCCCAGGTACAGGTTGGGATAACACCCTTCTAAGGAATACTGCTTTCCCTTTATGAGCCTAAGGAGCTGGGGCTTCTAATGGTAACAAGTTTCAGTATTTGTGTCAGACCACATTCAACATGCTTTTATACTAACAGCTACAGAGCACTCTATGATGGACCTTTGTGTCCTAGGTTAATAAAAACTTCAAAAGGGAGTTGATAAAAATAGAAGATGTCATAGTATTTTTTCTTGGGGAAAAAAAACCAAGCCTAGCAATGTGAACCACTGTACTTTTCTTGGCTTTCAATATTAAGCAATTAGCATTACTCTAAAATTTACCACAGCCCAAATTAATAATAGGTTCATTTTAAAATTCTTTAAGGCTGTCTGATTAATACTCTGGAAAGAAACCATTTCTGCGTAGTGCATGAGACTATTTTAATTTCTGTGATGTTGCAGTTCCTAAGCTTATGAAGAGGTTTGGAGAGGTTTCCCAATGTTGATCATTTTACAGTAGGACAGGCTCAATCTGAATGAAAGTGTGCTTCCACATAGCTGCCAGTGATCCCTTTGGGTTTATGGCTCTGTGTTGATGCCCTTTCCTTACAATGATGAACTTGCACACGTGTCGCAGAGTAGGTTTTGGTTTACTGGGAGTTACAGAAGGTATGTAACTTTGTTGAGATCTTCTTTCATTGGGAAGAAGAGCTGGTAGCTTGTGGCTATTAAAGTCTGTCACTGAGAGAAGAACGGGATTCCTCCTCCATGATTCTTCCTTGGGAGCTATCATTAGACTGCATTTGTTGGGTGGGGATGGGGTGGGAGGTCAGCTATGCTGGGGCTGAGAGCACTGCACTGGTCCTAGGCTGATCCTGTGCCGGTGACCTTGTGGGTGTTGTGGCTCTTGTTCACACTGTGCTGCTGTTTTCTCACTTGGATCTTTTTATTTAATATGAAGAACACTGGTGAAAACTACTAGGTAAGAGCACAGAACTATGATAATCACTAGAGAATCTGAGAAAATATTTGTAGTGTTAAATACCATGATCATACCCTTTATGACATGGTACCATTATAAACACTTTGTTCTTACCTGAAAGTCTGTGAATCATTTCCCCTCATTTTGTTCCTTACCAAGAACTACAGCTGCCACAAAATCAGATCTATTCTTGATTCCTTTTTAAAGAAACTATGCTTGCCAATTCTGCTGAGTGGTTGAAAAAAGCACGCGACTCAAAATAGTATATTTGATAGTGTGAGTAACCTTTGAAATGATCTGTGGTATTTTTGCTACAGATAACCATCCTATAGTGTTGCATAATGATATCCAAATAGTGAAACCAGTTTTCCAAGAAAGACATTGAGTTAGTCTGGAAGAATGACCCATCCTGTGTAGGAAGCAAATATGTACAGAAATAAAAGAGGCAACAGAATTTTTCTTCTCTCTCGTTGTAATTTTAAGTTCCATACTTACACAAGATGAGTAGAGGAAACAATGGAGGGAAATGAAGGGAACTCCCAACTCCCTCTACTGGGAAGAACCAGAAGACTCACTCTGGACATTGTTCCTTGTATTTTTGTTATTTTTGTACATACATTTGCTGTTGCTTTCTCTGAAGTTTGATTGGTTTTTTTTTTTTTGGTAATTGGGTCATACTTCAACATGCACAACTGATCCTAGGTTGCTATCAGCAGCCTGTTTCTGTGTGATTGTAGGTGCTGCTGCATGGTGAGTACTCTGGGTGCTGTAAATCTGGCTATGACGAGTTGGCTTTGCTGGGCTGCTGAAGTCTGGCTCTCAGCAGGGAACCAAGACTACTGTTGGGTGAACTGAGGGCACCATTTCGGCCTTATCAAAATTGGTGGAGTGAAAGCCCATGAAGCCAAGAGTACCACCAGGGCAGAGCAGAGGTAGCAATGGTCTTTTTGAGTCTCTATAAAGGTATAAATCCTATAAAGGAGCAGGCCATCCCATCTGACTGTGGACTGCAGAGCTGAAAAGCCCCACCTGCTCTGAGTGGATTCACACTAGAGTGTGTTTTGGAAGGGCATTTCTGTGAGAGCAGTGGGGTCACTCCTGGGTATTCCTGGCTGACATAGGAAATCAAGGTTTTTGGCAGATAAGTTTGTTCTGACATCCCTATGACCTTGACACTGAGAATCTAGTACAGTCTCTAACCAATATGTTGGCATATAAACTGGAGCAGATTTTATATTTCTGATTAAAATACAACTATGACTTTGATGACTGACAAGAGACACTTTTTTTCTTCCCCCAGATCTTGTGTTCTCTGTTACTCTGATTCTCATAGGAAATATAAGTGCTTGGTAATATGGAGAAGCACTTGCAAATACAATGAAGCAAGTTTAATTTCCTAATTCACAAGGCCAGAAGTATGAATATGATTATAGGAAGAGATGTAAACCACATGATATATTTTTAAAGAAATACCACCATGGCACACTGAACATTGTCCCCATCATAGCCACTGGCCTCTAGAAGTTACACTTGTGAAACAGAGTGGCTCTTTCCCCTTTTTTGTACTGTTTTATGACATCCTATCAAAAATTTATTATTTAACAAAATGCAAGGCTCCCTGGATTTCCAGACATGAATGTAATCAAATGGCATGTGTGAAATTAATAGTACAGAAAACTTAGCACAAGGAGTGATGAAGTACATTTTAACATGAAGAGTGGTGATGTACGTTAGCACATCAATTTATCCAATGTGAAGTCAAGCGGAAATTATTTAGAAATCATTTGTCTTTTGAAAGGAAGGCGATGCAAAGATGTTGCCCTTAACATGTTTGATAAGCACATTCTGATGTGATTTAAGTCTTTAGATAGACTCAAAATGAATATAGAGAGCCTTGTGGCTTTGATACCAACAAGAATGAACACATCAGAGAGTGCCTGATATGTAGAATTGTAAAGAACTGACAAATACGACTCACAGAAATCTTACAGTTAAAAGCTAAGGTAAATTTTTAAAAATGTAGGATAAGTGGCACAGCAATAATAACTTACGAAAAATGAAAGCTTCTGTGAGAAAAGGAAGAGAGAGAAAGAGAGGAAGGGAGGAAGGGAGGGAATGAGGGAGGAAGGAAGGAAGGAAGGAAGGAAGGAAGGAAGGAAGGAAGGAAGGAAGGCAAGGTTGATCACCCCTTATCAAGGAAATGGGACAGAACCAACACATACACAAACCAGAGGTCCCAGGGTGACTGTGTGTCCACACAGATGAAGGAAGATGACAGCTCTCACCTGCGAGTGTGCAGAAGGAGTGAATGCTCTCAGGCACCTCCTTGTTTTAAGGTGTGCTTTACCTTTACTGTGGATTAGGAACCTCAGTCACCAGTATGAGGTAACTGAGGACAGGTAAGCAGATGAAATGTAAAGGAGCCAATGCTGCCAAGCCCAATTTTGGTTTCCTTGTCCTGACTTCCCTGAGGACAGTGACTGTAGTTTCCACTTTGTTTTGGTGATGAGGGATCAGGCTGGTCCTGAGAGTTTCAGTTGGACTCTTTGGCTTTAAGCAGCAAAAAGGTGAGACAGGTCTGGGATATGAGCAATTTGAAATTATTTACAGCATAGCCCAGGAGAAACATGGAAGCAATCTGGAAAGTATTCCTTATGTCTTCATTAAGAACAATGAAAAATAAATCCTCTCTCTTAGCTTTTTTGTTTGATTTTTCTTTCTACATAAGTCTAAATATCCAAGGCTACACTGAAGAACCCCACAGTAGTGGTCAAAAGCTCAGTTGGATGGAGACATACCACACACTGAATCAACATCTGCTGCAGTTATTCAGGCAAAGATGATTTTTCCCCTCTAGTAATGTCACTACAGGTAAATCTTTCAAAGAGGTTTTGCACAGTGAACAGAGCAGATAAGGCCAGTTTGCTGAAATCTGTCAAATTCAGGAAAAAGTTGTTTAACCCAAATGAAGTGGTATATGTTTCTCTCATGCCAAGTATTGTGTAAAGTTGTATTTTCCACAATTTAAAAGAAATTGTTTTAGGATGAGCTACAGATTAGAGCTCAGACCTGAACTGTTTCTTTTTTGAGATCAGTTGTGGTGAAAATACGACACAAGTAGACTTAAAAGGTCTTTTCTTGCTCTTTTCTTGTCAGCAGGAAGATCTGATTCACAATCAACCATATGCCAACAATCTTACAAGATACAGGTAGAAACTCAGACAAGGTCTACTTCATCATGACAGTGCTGAAACAGTGACATCATTCAGAAATACTGCTTTGATCATCAGACTGGCATCAGAGGTATCTCAGAATTATTCTAAAGGACTTCCTATGAGCCCTACAGGGCTCTTTACTATATAGTTATACTAATAGGTTATTGGGAGTTTGAGAAACATTACACTATTAAAGTTAACACAAGTCGTGAAGGTCATGTAAGGTGCTGGACTAAACCAGCAGGAAATACAGACTATGGCAGTCAGGATATGTGACAGACATGAAGTAAAATGGAGGTAGAAAAAAAATCAAGACTATATTTGAAAGACTGTCATACAAAAATATATCAGAACTAGTGTGGTTCATCAGCAGGATAAAATTTGAAGCAAATTCGTACTTAAACTCTCATTAAAAAGGCCAATCTTTTTTATTAACTGCTTAGAACAGACACTGAAAATAAACAGGATAAAGAACAGGAGTGTGCTTTTGAGAGCTTAAAGACTCTATTGACTACATTCCCAGTTCTGGCATTTTATGATATTTCTCAGTCTACAGCTGTTTCAGCAGATGCCAGCAGCTATGGTCTTGGTATGGTGCTACTCCAATTACATGGACATGATTGGAAACCTGTAGCTTATTGTTCCAGAAAGCTTTCAGATGCCAAAACCAAGCACAATCCAATAGAGACAGGATATTGGGCAACCATATGGGCACAAAAAGAATGATATAGCATGTTCTTGGTCTTGATAATGTCTAATGGCAGCCCCATGATTCCCATGCTATTAATAGGGTACTCTTTAGACTATAGAGATCATTCACTCATTTGAAATACAGACAAATTCCCCTGCTGCAAAATCTGTTCACATTAAGCTCATCTGGAAACTTATGGAGATCACTCTCATCAGTAGAAGCGGTCATCAAAGCCAAAGTGTAAGTTGGTGTCTTTTTGATGCACTGGCATCACTGCAGAAACCAGATGTGTAAAACTGATCACATGTGGCTTTTGCACTATTGCTACACAGGTTTTAGTGATCTAACCCTGCTAGCTCAGGCATTTATCGGTGACCATCCATGCCTTCAGCAGGCAAAGACAGACAAAGTCCAAGACTATCTGCCTATAATTAACAACTCTTCAGGTTTCCTGTATCTCTTTTCTAAGAATTGTACTTTGCCCTTTAGAAGCGAAGTTATTACAAAAGAAACATTAGTGACCCTGATATTTACTCAATTGAAGAGCAGTATATAGGCACAACAGTTCCAAGAAAGTAGCTCCAAAACCTTCTGATAAAATCAGAAATCTTGTGATATCTAGGGGAAAAAAAATTTCTGAGAAATCTCATACACAATGGGAGACTCAACATTCAATGGGAGACTTTAGGAAAGAATAGTGAAAGCAGCATCTGAAGTAGAAAAATGTCTGGTTGGTTGTTTGAGGTTTCTCGTTTTTCTTTTCTTTCTGTTTTTTTTTTATTTTAAGATGTGTGGCTATCCTGCTTCTCACTCATTCCACACAGAAGTAAAACACAGAGAAGTTTATATATATATCTCTATATATAGATATGATCATCTATGTGCATGTATATATATATGTATATGTGGGAGCTAGATGCTGTGTGAGCTATACAAAGCCTGTGAGGCCTAATTCAATGGCTTTTTTGATGTGGAAAAACCCCCAATACACAACAACCAACCTGATGAAAATCTGCCATTTTATATGGCTCTGCTTAAAGGCCTTCGGACGAACAGATGTTAACTCTAGAAATCCCCAAAATCTCTTCTTTAACTATTGGAATGAATCCCAAAGTTTATGCAAACTCATTAGGAAACCTTGTTCTGATCTATCTGAATGGGCAAGTATATTAGACTCTCTCAGTTTTTTCACTGCCTGTTACTGACCTCTGAAATGCTGATTGAGTGACAGTCATACCAATAAGGAGATAATTTTGTTGAGAATGCTAAATTTAATAAACAGAAATCTCTAACTTTGAAATTGTGAATCTGAAGGAATCAATTTCACAGAAGTCACAGAAAACAGAGAAACTGACTTCATGTCGAAATCACTGAAGCCTACAGTTCATCAGGAACTGCAATTTGCTGTCATGTAGCAAATTTCACCAGAAGATTGTTTATGGATTGAGAAGGTAAAGGGAGGGCCTGGGGAGATGTACGCTGTTTCCTCAAAACTATTTGAGAAGAGAAACAAACAAACTGGGAAGCTTCCAGGCAAAAAATGTTAAGAAGAGAAATAGGCTTTTATTAAGTAAAGTTTGAATAATTACTCGCTGTGAGAAGAGGGGAATACTTATTCACCTTCTCACAGTGATCTGATCAATATAAAAACCTTTTCGTTATACAAACAACAGAAATTTTAAAAGGACAAAGTGGAAGCTCATGCCATGTCATCAAATAAGAAATAGAAATGATTCATTAACTCTAATTTAAAATCCGAAGCATTTTTTTTAAATTTTCCTTGCAGATTTGCTACATTAGAGCTGAAGAACAGAACCAATTGTAAGAACCAGTAGAAAACCAACTGTAAGAACTGTAACAGAACCAACTTCCTTTGGCTGCTTACCCAGGGAAGATGTCACAGCCTTGAGACTGAGAGCCAGCCACCACTTACATAGCTCTGTACAACACAGATATCAATACCCTTGCCCAAACTCACAGACACCACAGTGATATCAGAAATGAAGATATTTAATCAGAAGTGTTCATTTCTGACGCAAGACCTCTCAAAAAGCTTATTTGCTTGTTAAGATGCTTAGAAAGTGGCAGGGCTGCTGTAAGCTGGACCTTTTGCCACATCTTGTAGGTGGTGAAAGCGGCTCTGAAGTCACAGTTTCTTGAGTCTCTTGGATGATTTAGAGACACAGTTTATAAGCTGTGTCATTGCTGGCAGAGAAAAAAACACAAGTCAAACCAGGGAAAGTACTCCTTTCTATTTTTTAACATGTTTATTTATTGCAGACTAAAGATAGTTTCTAGTTTTGAAATTTTTCAAAACGCCTTCTAAATTTGACTTACCTGGTTTCTGTTATGTAGGACACAACTATCAAATACAATATGGGGTTTTTTTTTGCCCATGGTTAAAAGGAAAGTGATTATGTAAGAAGAGAAGAAGTTTGAGCTAAAAAAACATTATTTGAAAAGGACAGTATTTTTAGTAATAAGGTTTGTGAGTGTTCTAGTTCGGCTCGTTTCCTAAGAAATCAGTGGCCAAACATGTCAGTTATTTCAGGGAGACAGAATCAGGTTGTTTCTGCAGACGGGCAATAAATTATTATGGCACTTCATATGAGGTTTTGACACATGCAGCAGCACCTAATTTCAAGAAAAGTTCCAGCAAACTGAAGGAACATACACCAGAATTCAACTAAAGGTGGCTCAATTTAGCTCTTTAACCATACAACTCATGGATTTTCTTAGACATTCTCATTGCAACTTTCCCTTTAAAATGTAATTTTGTGCATTGCACTGTGTAGTGTTTAAAGTGTTATGTTTATTTCCTCATTTTTCTATAAATAGCGTGTCTCACACTGTGCTTTGTTCTTTCCGAATATTTCTGAATTATGGTTTATTTACTTCCTATGTCCTCTTAACTTGCATCTTTAAAAGTTTTCAAAAAGAAAGCTTTTGCCAGTGAAAGGGGAAAAAATACTTCTCTCTTCTGTAAGACATCATTTTTTCATTACTTCTACTTTTCCTGTTTGTCTGAAAGGAGAAATAATAAGTGACTGATGTATCAAAGCATCTTGCCTGTAATGACGTGCATATGAGACAACATTTTAAGTTGCTATTGATCTGCAAATAACAATTCCTGAGAAAACCAGATTTCATCAGTTTTTTTCTAAAAATGAACCAGGCTTTAAATAGAGCCCAACAAATGCAGTAAGATCAGACTGAATTATCTAGCTGAGTTTTTTTCACAGCGGTTTGAAACATTTAAATACCATCTTTTTTCACTATGATACTTGATTGTTAGGGTTTTTTTAAAAATAAAGTATCTACTTTATGTTCATATGTATTTTTCAGCTTAAGCGGTGAACTACATCCTCATTAGTACTTGAGATTTTAATTGTTGGCTTGTGAATTCTAATGTGCCATGGAAGGATTATATCTGAGCAAGCTTTTGATCCACATAAGAACAGTTAAAACATATGAGTATACAGACAATACAATGTAAATACAATGTAAAAGGAACTAGAATACCAACATATCTAGGGGGCTTGTAGAGTATTTCTGGACCTCTGTGAGGAGTTTCTCAGGTTATAGAGACACATGGATTTTAAAGAAATCACAACAATAAAAGTTGTATTCAAGAAGAGACTTTTTCTTTTTTTTCAAGACAGCAGCTTTAAAACCTACCTTTGTTTAACTTAGTTTGATGCAAATATAAACAGTGGTTAGGGGGGATGTGGAAAATGTGGTTTCAGTTACATCATACTGAGGTCATGATATTAATAGAGTTCCCAGCTTAGACCAGTTTGTTTTTATTTACAGCTGGAGACATGGAGATCTGATATACCAAGAGAGGACTTCACCTCTCTTTATGAAATCTGAATGGGCCAGATTTTCAATACAGGAGCAGGATTGGTACACTGGTTAGTTACAGCCAGCAGGGAAATGCAGTTTTATTCCCAATTTAAGCATGTATGTAAGTGGAATAATGTACAGTCAACACATCAGTGGAAAAGATAAGAGAGTTATGTTGTTAGCCTTCCATATACAAAATGTCACTGTACTTTTTAGAAGACATAGCACTGAGGGACTATGTATACACAAAAGGAAACCTGGAACAGATCATGCACCTTGGATCCATTACCTCGTAGTAGCTGTGCACCATTATGTACATTACAGATGGTCGCTGTCTCTAGTTAAACAGTAGGTATGTTTAGAAAGGGAACGTGCTGGCCCTTCGGAGGTTGTCCTAAGAGAGGTCTCCCCTCCACCTCAGAGGAAAGGGTCCCTCAGCCTGCAGCTCAACTTTTGAGGGACTTCTAGTGGTGTTTAGGTAAACGGCTTCATAGCTGCTTATTTTATTACTGTCTGATATTAGACCACTACTGTTTATTGCAGGTGGCTGCCTGGCAGGTGGGAAGTTAAGGAACTGTATGCATGTGTGTTAGGGCAACGGTTTCCCCTTGTTAGGCGAGGTATCCCATGTGCGACTGTGTGTGTGTGCTGCGTGGCAGTTAATACAGCACTTATTGCTTCCAGGAACCTCAACAGCAAAATGTTTCCTGCACTGTGACATTGATGAAAAACAAATTTATTATTTCCATTTTGGTGTTTTTGTGTTTGTTATAGAAGAAGCACTAAGCCTGTACTATTTCAGCACAATCTATTCTCTCGGTTTCAGCACAGACAAAAATATTTCAGCACTAAAAATAAATATTTTATATTTAAAAATACATTTAATATTAAATTGATGAATATTCAATACCTAATCATTTGTATAACTAAAATATAGACAGTGGATTCAGACAAGATAAGCTTTTTGCTTCTGTAAAACGAAACTTTTCAAATCATTTTTTCTCTTTTTGCTTGGTGTGCTTTATTTAACCAGTAGAATTTTTTTTTCTTGAAAAGTTCTGGGTTTTAATAAGAAGCCATATTTCACTGAAAATGAGTGACAAAGCTGGCATTCCCACAAATGACTGCCAATATATTATTTTTGTTTATGTGATCTTTCCAAAATAACCCAGCTCCCCTTTTTCTGTCACTGTGCATATATTCTGCAAAGTGCTTCAGAATGCTGCAAAATTAAAGCGGTTTTAGGACTCCTGACAATGACAAAAGGCAAACAAGAATGTGAAAAGTATCCTTAGCATATAATTTAATTAAGGAATATCCCAAATAAATATACATGAAGCAGAGCTAAAATCTATTCCATTAGAAAAGGAGATGTCAAAATGTACATCAATGGAGTTTATAACCTCCTGAAAGCAGATAGCCTCTCTTTTTTTTTTTAATTTGGAAAGAACTTAATACATTTTCCTCGCTACCAAGGGGTAAACAATAGTGTGCACAGAAAGAAAGGCAGGTAATATGTCAGCTCTTGCAGCATGTACATCACCTAGTGGACATGCTTTGCATACTAAAGGGTGGGGATCTATCCTGCTACTGCATATTTTCTGCTCACGTTATCAAGTGTTAGTCCTGGCGCATGCTTTCCACATATGCGGAGCTGCAAAGCGCACCCAGCAACTTGCGGCTCACCTGTCCCAGCCCTCGCCAAGCCCTGGAGAGGGGGCAG
Source organism: Rhagologus leucostigma (assembly GCA_013397725.1). NCBI lineage: Eukaryota > Metazoa > Chordata > Aves > Passeriformes > Rhagologus > Rhagologus leucostigma. The sequence continues at coordinate 630,808 of VZTD01002184.1, read as the reverse complement.
CATATCTGCAACACAGGACTTCTTATCTCTTTGCTGCTTTTCTGTGCAGGTGTCAAAGCAGGATTTAGCCTGTACCCCCAGCTAAACTGACAACGATTTTCTGAGGAAAGTGTATGCAACACTGGCGTAATCCTGAAGCAGCCTCCATCCCACTGCAATCCTCTGCAGTGCACAACCTACAAAAAGTGTGCAAACAGACCGAGGGGAAAATGAAGTGTGGCCCACACTAATATGTAAAATATACTTGGAAATTAGAGGGGAAATTGGAAAGATATGCTTAAGGGAAAGGTTTGTGAGTTAAAGCTATCAAGGATCCAGCTTACCTTTCTATCTGTTTAGTTTCACACAAATATTTACAGCGTCACTCCATCCAAATGAGAGCTTCTCAAACAAATGCTGTAGTAGCTACCTACAGCTTGGATCCAGATGCCAAGGCCCAATCCAGCTTCAGCAGAAGCAAATAGCGAGATCCTTGTGCACTTTATGGACTGTGAAAGCAAGCTTTTGGAAGTAGAAGACACATTTACAGAGAAACATCCCTGAAAAACAAGGATGGACTTAAAGTCGGCACAGTTTGACTGGAAAAGTGTTTCAGGAGCATGAGCTCTGGATGGGAACATGTGACAATATGTAACACTCCGAGCTGCAAGGCAGTGACAATTAGGAGGGACATACTTGTCTCTATTTTTAAACAGCAATGAGGTGAGTTGATATTTAAGTTCTCTTCCAAGAATTTCAGTGCAGATGACTGCCCATAGTATAATTATTCACAGTAAAGTCTGAGCCATGTTTCAGTTCTGAACATTTGATCGGTCTCTGTACAATCAAAATATAGTCAGATTTGGACAGCCTAGCAGGGTATTTCTGACTTCCATGTGCAACGATACTTTTACCAGCCTTTCTCTCACACAATGTCACACAGTGATACACAGTGTAAATCCTTCATATGTCAAATCAGACATGGCATCTACAGTCTGCAGAAAAAATCTGCAGGGTGTAAAGTTACCAAGTATATGTGAGGTCTACTGTGAGGCTGCATTTTTTTTCCCTCCTGAAACATGAATTCATCTTCCAAAGAATGTGTTTATTTTTCCTCTTTCACTAAAACACATCTACTTTCTTCAGGAAACAAATAGAGAAAAGAAAAAGGTATGGATAAGAGAAGTTTGCAATAAGCCAGGCTTCAATCACCAGCTTTGCAATAAAATGATAAGACTCGGTGGTTACAATCTTTTATTATTTAGGAATCATGTCAATTCTCCCAGCATGTCTAAGAAAAATAGAGTTGCCATGAAGTAGTTGGCATTTAACACTTTCTACTACACTCCATTATCTGAGAAGGTTTTGTCCTTACTGGGAACAGCGGGAAATGTCATACAAGACAAGCCAGGGCTGTGAGTTTAATAGCTGATTTCTGTATTTTTCTCATTATGGAAAGAGACCACAGAAGTCTATAAACTTCATGGATATTAACTTGCTAATAGTTCAGACTCGATCTTCCAGAGTTTCTAAATCTAAGCTGATGCTTCTCCACTAATTTGAACAGTAATGCCCAGAAAGTTGATTGATCTTCTAGAGTGAAGGTACATGCTAAAGAGGAAGCATTGCAGGGTTTTTTTTAAAGCTGTAAACTGAGAATTAGGAGTCAGTGTTCAGTCCCTGACACTTCATCAAAACATGGTCTGAGACCACTGGCAAACCTCTTCTTTATTTTTCACCTTACACACAGAACAATTGGAATGAAAGTATCACGCTACAAAGATTTTCAAACTAAAGTTTCTAAATCTGCTGTAGACAAAAGAAGCCTTGTAAAATTTGCTATCTTTAGATTATTTTTAAATATTTGAAGATACTTTTTAAAAGATTCTCCCATAATTTTGGCCTTGAAATAGACCTCTGTAAAACAGATAGTTTTTAAATTAGAAATCAATGCCAGACTTGTGGCTGCTCACCATCTTTGTAAATTGAAATCACAGTAGACCAAAACATGTCCTGATTTATGATCTGTGGAGCTGAATTTACTCCAATGTAAATTTGACAGTGTATTACAAGATACTGACCAGTTCATTAAAGCTTCATATTATCAAATATCATCAGAAAAGGTAGCTTTATCCAGATTATAAAATATATTTAAAACATATTTTCAAAATCAACCAAAATTTCAAAGCCAGCAACAGAGGCAAATACTGCTATCGACATGCATATAAATATACATAAAAATGCTTCCCCCCTTTTGGAAATGAGTATGCCTTTAGACTAAACACACAGTATGCTACTTTGCACTGAGTAGGCCTATTTATGTGTTTAAAATTAAGCATTTGTAAATTTGCAAGATCAGGCCTATAGTGTACGTGTGTGTGCATGCGTGTGTGCACGTGTATGTACAGGAATAAAGAAGCCAGCTTGATTAGAAGTCCTATTCCATGCTTACTCTTTTACTTAACATCTGACATTAGAAAAAAATGAAACTAAATGTCCCAGCGTTTCTGACAGTTCCAATCCATTATCTGCAATCTGAAAAAAAACATGCACTTTTTTACTCTGAAGCAAATGTAAGAAGTTTTTTTTCCCTTTTTTTTTTTTGTGGAGACGCCTTCTTTATGTAGTGTCAACATGATAGCAGAAATACCAGTTTGCTGTAGATTGTGGGACTGACAATAATATTCTCTGCAACACGTAGAAGGGAATAACTGATGAATCGGAAAATATATGGATGCCTACCGAAATGATTATGTAATGAAACACGAAGTCAAACGGTGGCATGCTTCTATTAATTGTAGATGATAGTAATTAATTTTCACTGCAGTTGTGATCGTGTCGCTGCTTTCAGAAGAATCCAGAATCCCCTTCCAGGAAAGTGTGAAATTGCATCTGGGTTCTTCAAGCCATAAAAGACTATAAATTTCTTTTAAAATAAGACAGGGAGGCCTTCCTCGATACTGTACTTTAGAAAGAGGAAAAAACAAAGGGAAAAAGAAAATGATAATTGTTTTCTCTAAGGCTATTATCTAATGCAAAAGCAAACAGTCTGACTGGAAATCAGCTAACAGAAGGGGATTAGAGAGTAGATCTGAGAGTGGCTTGATTTCTAGCACTGCTGTCTCTTCACACAGTGATGAGACACAGGCAGAGCAGCCAGGAGCTCTCCAGATGGCTAGAGAAAGTGTTTGTCTTGGGTTACTGCAGGGCAGTCTGGACTCTTAAAGCCGGGGAGGCATCATTAGGGAGCAAGTTAGATGTCCACCCAGTAAAAGCGAGCGAAAGAAAGAAAGAGTAGGCAGGCTGCCCGAGAGGGACCACGCTCGCCTATTGTTAACATATACTTGACCCCCACTAACCTCTTCACGACACAGATGTCTCCTACCTCTATCACCTCCCACTGCTTTAAGCCCTCCCCCCCTGCACCTGGGTAGCGGGGCCGGCCCGGCTGCCGGCAGTATGCTGCCTGCCTCGCGCGCTGCCTGCTAGCGGGAGCCGGGCGCAGCGGAGCGGCGGCGGCGCAGCCTCNAGAGACCCCGCCACTGACAGCGGCCGCTCCCTGCGCTCCACATCACGTTTGTCTGAGGCGGCGGCAGCAGCAAGGAGAAGGACCTGGGCATTAACTATCTCGACTTGGAGACTTTGCTTTATTTTTNAAAAAAAAAAGAGCTAGAGAGGGTGGTGGGGGGGAAGAGCAGCTGGAGTTTCTCCTCAGCTCGTTTTGACTTTTGTGGACGTGGATCATCTGGACTGGGAAGGGAAGCCGCGCGGCGCTGCTCTCTCCTTTCCCACCCCCTCGCCCCTCCAGCAGCCTGGGCTGCCGTCTCTCCCCCGAGCAGGACGGGAACTTTTATTTGCAGCTCGAAGCCCGTGGCGAATGGTGGGCATCTCCGGTCCTCTGCAGTGTGAGTACGGGCGCTGGGCAGGGCGCGCCGGGGCGGGGGGAGCCCGAGCCCCTTTTCTTTCCCTTTCTCCTCTCCCGCAGGGCTTCCCGGGCTCTGAGGGGCTCCCGCGGCTGTAACTAACCCAGGCGGACCGGGGCTGCTGCTGTGCCCGGGCCAGGTTAGCGCTGCATGCAGCCTTACACGCTCTGTACCCGGCTTACAAACTAGCACCCCGAATACTGCTCAAGAGCTCAGAAACCAAATAACCCAGTTTTGCAGAAAATAACCTCCCAGGCATATATTATAACAACGTGTCAGATTTCTGTCTGGATTTAGGACTTGCCTTTTTCTTTCCTGCATCGCCTCTCTCCAGGCTCTAGCACTGGCCAGTGTGAGTCGGAGTGCCTGAAATATTTCTGATGGGATTGTTTTGTTTCGCTTGTTTGTTTCACTGCAATCATAGGTTCATGCATCATTGGCAACATATTTTCGGCCTATTTTGAAAGAAATATTTTAGGCGGTGCACGTCGCCTTTAGCTGCACCGCGGTCTTGCAAATAGCTTGTTTCCTGAAACGACAAAGCTAACGTTAGGAACTGCATTTCCAAAACTGCAGTTCAATGTAACTGTGTCATCTCGTCTGGCTGAGATGAAGGGTTCGATTCCATAAATTCGCAACAGACCATCGATAAGGGAGATTGGAAAGATGAAAACCACATTCCCGGCCATTTAGACGAGCCTTTGACTTTTGCCGAGTTCGAATCCTTTTGTTAGTGCCAAAGTTGAGAAATTTGATTTAGGGCAGGGAAGGGTTTGCCACCCTAGCAGGAGCACCCGTGACTCCGTTGCAGAGTTAATTTATAGCGAACTATCTGTCGTTCCTGTGCTCTGCTCCCCTAGATGTTAGAGAGAAACCGAAAGTAACTAATCGGACGCAGCTCTTAACTCGCTTATGCTCCATCCAGGAGCTAAAATGTTACTTCCTTCAGATCACTGATAAGTTTAAAGGAGGGAGGGCGAGGGTATGGGGAGCCGAAGCAGCCTCCCCCTCCTGCCCCCCAGGTTGCACTCGGAGCCCGGTGCGGCGGGACCGCCCTGCCCGGCTGCAGCCGGGGGCTTCCCGGCATCACCGCGGTGGGGAACAGCCGCCTCGAAGCCGCTCGGGTTTCTCTGGGAGAGCAGCCCTCCATCTCCCGATCCGCAGCAGGCTCTGCCCGTCACCCCCTCCCACCTCTGTCGTGCCCTAAATCACGGCACGGAGAGGATTCGTCTCTTGCAGCCGCCCGGCCGTGGCGCCCGGGAGCCAGCAGCTCCCGCCCCGCAGATAGCTCGTGAGCGGGCTGCGATCTGCTGAGCCCGCGGCACAAGTCTGCCCGAAAGAGCTGCCTAAGTTTTCCACTGACAAGCGCAGCCGGGCGGGAAGCGCCTGCCTTCGCTTGCCGGTGCGGCCCCACGGTGCGCTGTGCACGGCTGCGCGCCCGCCTGTGCGGGCTATGCTGAACACGGTGAGGGCACAGCACGGCGCGGCAAGGGCTGGGCAAGAACGAGTATACACCTCTTAAAATCAGCCTGCGGGAGCTGCCGTGCTGTCCCTGGGAAAGCATCAAGTGCCAAACGCTTGGCTATTGGCGTAGTCCTGGCTAACTAGAAGAATGTCTTCTGAGTCTTGGTATGTACAGCCAAGCGTTTGCTCCAGCAAGTACTCGTGTGCTTAATGTAACGCTGACCCCTTTAACTTTTAACATCGCCTCTCCTAATTAATCTGTTCAGGCCCCAGACTTAAATGGCTGTCCACAGCTGCTGCAAATTGATTTATCCCCTGATGGTGGTCCGAGTTGCTGACCAAAGCAGGATTTTTTTCCCCTCCCCATTTTTGGTCTACTAATCTGTTTTGACTTATTTCCTACTTACAGTAATGCTTGCATGCTTTTTGAAGGACTTAGAAAATATTTTCCATTGACACGTAGCTAGAAACATAATTATTGTATTTGTAAACACAATATGTTAGGGCTAAGGGTGAGTATAATTTATTTAACTACACCCTTGAAGCCTTACATTTCCATCTCCATTTCTGCATCCTGACAGATGCAATGGAAAGTTTAAATAAGCAACTTTGTTAACTGCAGTTTGAGGCAAGATGTGAAAGACGTTTTTAAAGTTTAATTCTATTGTCCAGGTTTTCTGTTCAGCTTTTCTGTTAACGGCTTAGTGAATCTGGATAGCCGAGAGGATTGAAACTCGTTTCTAATGGTTGTTAAAGCTGATGCTTGACCTTTCCATGGGAAGTCTGAAAACCTCATTCAGTTTATTCTGGGCTGATTTCCTTAGGAAATCCAATATAATCAGGGAATTTCCTTCAGCTCGGCTGAATGGTAAAAAAGTTAGTCCATCTCGTTTATGCGTTCTGGTTTTAGCACTAGGTGTTTCTGTGGCTCCCCATCAATAGGAAGATAATAGGAAAAAGACATGAGTAAGGCTCGTTCATAACTGTACAGTCTGTGAAAATATGAAGTTGGCAAAGGCTTTGTTAGGTGTGAGATTCATTGCAGATTTGCTGTAAGGTTTTTTAATTAGGAACTTATACTGTGTTTGATAATTGATAACTTTCTTAAGGTCAGTGTCGCCATATCTGAACCTTCAGCATAATTGCTACTATTTTCAATTAATGAGTCATTTTGCTTCGCTATCATGGGAAGTTCAACCATGCATCAGTGCAAGAAAACATCAAACTCCGCCAAAAACCCAACCCACTCTTAATTCCATTGGTGCCTCTGGCAATGTTGGAGCCAGGCGAAGGGTACAAGAGATGATAGCAGGACTTCTTTCTGTCCTGTGCTTGCAGAAGGGTGAGCGGCTGGGTTCTTGAGCCATGAGCATGCTGTAGGGAGACAAGAACCATTCTGTTTGTAATGGAATGCAGACAGCAGTGTTAGGTCACTGCTTCCTGGCAACTGCTGCACAAGTTGTTTTTCTTCAAAGACTTTGAGCTTTTAAATAGTTTCCAAAATCTTTTTAAGTAAAACACGGCCTTCTACCATTTTTGACCACCTTAATGTTAACTTGTTTCGGTCCTAAATAATGGACCAGTAAAACATCACATGATGTCTCTCATCTGTGTGCGCTTAACACTATGTATGCCTGCGTGCACATGGAGTTTTATACTGGGAGTATTGTTTTTGGAATAATGGGGGAGAAAAATAGCTCCACCTGGAGTGCTGGTCAGTGGATAGTCAGTTCAGGACATTCTTCCCTGTCAAATCATGTTTCTCCCTTCTCTGAAATGAACTTCAGACGACAGGCATTGAACGCGAAGCTCGCCTCACTGAGGTACTGTGCAGACTGCAAACTCCTCGTTGCCAGACGCTTTGGGTGAAATAGGCATCTGCAGTGTTTGCATTGGGGGTGATGGGAGAAAGAGCTTGCAATTGTCATTTTCAACTTTCAAATCCACTTGCCACAGTCCATTACTGTTAAATCTTTAGCTAATTGAATAAGGATATCAGTATGTCGCTATTGCAGGAGCTTCAGACTTTTTAGATTGGGGAGGGAGGAGAAGGTCTTGTTCTTTGTTCTGAAGAAACTTAAGTTGTCATGCAGAGATCAAGAAGACTTAATAGCTGAAATAAAACATGAGATTGGTGTTCTGAAGGGGTTATTTCTTCCGGCTTGGCTAAAGAAATGTGAAAAGATAATTATTTTTAATCCGAATACATTAAAAACCTTGATCTATGTAGTTAGTAGCATACATAGCATAGAGCATGCTCTTTTTCATACAGCCTTTAAAAACAACCTATAATATTAAAAAAGCTGAAACTGACACTGAATTGAGTATAAGTAATGAGAGTGTAAATCCTTAAAACATTGGCTTCCAGGTTACATTGTCTTCATGTTGTTTCACATCAGAGATCTAAGGCAGTTGGTTTAAAAACTGAACTTTTAAGGCAAAGGGTCTTCGTTTTCCACATAGATGTTCCTTTTTAAAGAACTGGTTTTAAAATGCAGTTATCCTGTTCTTACTATAAACTTTATTAGTTTAATATATGGTAGCACAAATACATCAGGAAGTAGCAGACTGTGTGGTTTTATGGATAAAGAAAAATGAACAGCAGACATAAAATCAAAGTCAAAATATCCTGTTCTTTAAAAGCTTTTTTTATTTCCTCCCCTTCAAATTTTCATCTAAAAGACATTGACTTCCATCTTCATTTTTTTTTTCTGCCATCAATATGAAAGTTTCCAAATAACGTTTAGACAACAGTGGATATTTTATTAAAGTAAACATTAGTTCAGTATAATGGAGGTAATTGTAAGTGATAAGAGCAGAGCAGGTTATCTGTGTGTTGTTTAAACAGAAGGAGCTATTTTGCACCATTTCCAGTAGCCATCTGTAGAGGAGAAGGGTTTGCACCTGTCTGTCCACACTAATTATAGATTAGGTCCAAAGAAATGAAATTCGAGTAGGCTTTCTCTTAATGAAATCCATAGTGATTTTATTGTAAATGTGTTTTGTGTACAGACGGTGATGGTTTGTCTGTGAGTAAAATAAATTGCTGTATGGCTGTTATGTACTTGTAGTTGTAAAGCAGGATACTGCTGCATTAACAAAGGTCCTGAATAAAAATGCAGTGCTCCATTTAAATCCTAGGCTTCAGTGATGGCTGTAGCTACGCTTAATCAAAAAGGTTCATTGTAGGCACAGTTATTTAGGGGTATGTTTCAGGGTAGATTTTTCAGTTATCATCACTTTCATGTCAATGTACTGGCATGTAGGTGGTCCTTTGGCTGAAATACGAGGCAGAAATGGTTTCATGTTAAATATGTACACACATACATGCAGAGTGTGTCAGAAATACTTTCCTCTGGTTTAACCTATGTTATTAAAATGAAGTGGAAAGAGTGAGAAATGCATTCTGCAGTAAAAGGTCACATGAATTTCTGCCACATCTGTTTATAGTAATTATGAACATAATTAACATAAGAATTACAAGTGAGGTAATGACAAGCTGAGCTATGAGATATTATGCCATAATAGTCATATGTTGGAATTCTCACATTATAGCACACTAGAATTCACATATTCAATGCAAGAAAGAAAATGTTAGATTTTTATCTGTTTTAATGCTTCAAAACTTATCTGCCTGGGGCAGATGGACTTTCTGCTTTAGAGGAAGGTAACCCATTATTACAAGAGAGTCAGTTGAAATTAAGATTTCTAGCCTGCAGCTTGGACTTTGAGACAGCTGTGCTTATGGAACGCTACTTCTGTTACACATTTGTATTCTGATTGTATTTATTTTATTAATACACATTGCTTTATTTTTAAATGTGTGTTTTTTCATAGTAAACTGCTTACATTAGTGTAGTGGTTTAGTTCGACAGTTAGGAAGGATCCTGGATTAGTGTTTCTTTGGAGTTTAGTGATTTGAGTAATAAAAGTATGGTCAAAATAGATGTAAGATGCACATGGTGGCCCTGCAAGATGAGAATCTGGCAGATCCTAAATTAGTTCATGGCATGATATGTATGTATTTCAAGGAAAAGCTCGGTAACAGATATACCAAAAAAGAGCAGTCTCTAATTTGTGCGTAATAGTTTGAAATAACACATGCAGAGAGAAAGCTATGTATTACCTTGCAGGTTGAATTAATTAATAAGTCACTTTTCTTTAGAAATGCGTAGAACATACCATTAAGTTTAAGAGCTAAGGTTTCAAACAAGTTGACTAACTTTTGTAATATGACCTGTCTGATTACCTCTAAATATGGTTGTCACACAACTGACAACTGGAGGAAGTTGAGGGAGAAGTGGCCCTTCTTCAGGGTAAAAATACTTGCTGAGGAATGCATAGTAAATTTGACATGTGAAAATCAGTTTGTCTTTATTGAAAAATCAAAGTCCTGGTTTTGTGATAGGAACATTTGCCCAATTACTGTCTTTCCAAGGCTGAACATATAGAGCAGTTTATGAAAAATAAAAAAAATTACCTTGTGCTATGTCTCAGTGATACCAAGAGGTTTTCGCATTATTGGATTAGTGGAGGATTTGTGACAGACCCCTTTTTATCTGACATTCATTGCGGTGACACGATTTTCACACACATGCCCTTCCCCCATCTAGGTTCTGGTTTTCACTTTGTATTATGTGTCAAATTCCCTTTATTCATTTTCTTGTGGAAAAACCTGCTATCTTGGACGAATGATTTTGGAAGGACTTTTGCACTGAACAATGCCAGTCTCACTTTGGCGTGCTATCATTGTCCTCCCTCCCTCGTGGTGCTCCTCGGCAGACGTGCAATGGAAATGCGTTTCCTAACAAATAAGTGTTGATTCCCAGGGAGAAACATTTTGGAAACTTTAAAAACCAGGGGTATAGAGTATCTGGTGCTGGCATAGCTATTCAGCTGGCCGGCTGTGCTCATGGTAGGCAGGCCAGGCTGCTTTGCTGTCTTGCCTTTCCGTACCTCGTGCTAACCCTGTGCTCTTTGATGAATCCCGACAAAACAGCCCCTCAGTTTTCACAGAACCCGAGTTGTAGCAGCAGTGCTGTGTTCAGGCTCTTATGCCAGTGGTGAGAAAGAGCAGGTTGGGTTAGGTAGGGACTTGGCCAAACTGGGAGCGGGTACAGTCTGTGATTGCACTGGGCCAGCGGCCGTCGTTCTTCGTGCGGGATGTAGGTATGGCCTGTGAGAGAGGAGCCGGGCTGCAGGAGTAGGTATGGTTTGTGAAAGGGGAGCCGGGCTGGAGGCAGTCACAGGGACGATCGCCTTGCTGGGAGTGGCGGCGACCTCCGGCAGAGGAGCCTTGGGGAGCCAGCGCTGCGCGACACCTGGCAGGGTCCTTATCCTGGAGAGGTGTTGGTCAACTTCCAGGTCCGGAGCCGGGCGGGGGATGGTGGGCAGAGGGCAGGCACACGCAGACCTGGGCACCGCCGCCTTCTCCCCCGGTGGGCGGCGCGGAGGTGGCGCCTCTCCTCGTGCCGGGCGCGGCCTCCCCGGGGACCCCGGGCCGGCCCCAGCTCCGCTCCCGGCCCCAGCCCCGCTCCCGGCCCCGCTGCCTCGCACATCCTCCGGCCGCCATCTGGGCCGCGCTGATACCGTAATCGCCCCGATGCACGCCGCCGTGCCGCTCCCCCCGCGCCGGCGGGGCCGCGGAGCCGCGATGCTCCGTCCTAGCGCCGCAGATAAGCTGCGAGGCGCGTGAGGCGCACAAAGCCCGGGCCGCGCCGGCGCCTCCTCGTCCCTCCCGCCGCCGGAAGGTAAAATCTCCACCCGCGGGCGGGAGAGGCGGGCGGGGGGACACCCCTCGCCGCCTCACGCCGCCCGGCCCGGCTCCCTCGGCGCTGCACAAGTCGATAGGCGCGGGGAGAAGTGAAGATGTAACCACTTATTATCTCCCCCTGGAGCGGGCGGGGGATTTACGGGCAGAGATTAGCCGGCGGGGAGACGGGATCTGCCTTTTGTTGTGCTGCCTCCCCCCGCCCCCGGGTAGCGCCGAGGGGAGCTGAGAGGCTCGCCTGCCGGGCTGGCCGCGGGGAGGGAGGAGGTGGCCGCAGAACAAAGGTGACTAAGGGACCCCACTTTAAACACAGCCCACAGGAGCCGGAGAGTGCCATGTGTGGGTGTTTGACGGGACGGAGTGGAGGAGCCCCGGCCTGGGGTGGCAGCGGGGCCGAGGGGCTGTGACAGCCCCGGCCTGTCACACCCAGGCACCCACCCCTCACTCCTGGGGTCGTTTTAATGAAGGCTCCTAACTTCCAAAATCTCCGCAGAGGATGACACCGGGCTTTAGGAAAAGTAGCCTCTTCGCTCTTTCTTATTTGTTGTTTCGGATGAACTTTCAGTGGTGCTTTTTAAGTTCTCTCCCAGATTAAGATGACTTGCATGCTCAGTGTGTGCACGCACGCTGCATTAGCAAACCGCTCTATCAGTGGTCATATCTTAAAGTAACATTAAACAATTAGTTTTATATTTAAAAGTTTGAAATATTTATACTGCCGTTTCACTTTGTCAAGTGTTTGCACAGATAGATATATAGATATGATCTGGTAACTAAAAGCCTAATTAAAATTTGTTTAAAGCCAGGGGGGCATGTATTCTTGTTGACAGCAGCAGATCGATAGGGTAAGACAATAGAGCCCCATTATTTTACTTCCATTGACTGAACATATTGACATTTCAGGTTTGCGATTGCCTCAGTGAGCATGATGAAACACTGAAATTCATGAACCAACTGTCTGGAGTGGCACATGTATTACTGTATGTCATCTCTGCCTTCAGGTTACCTTATCACTGAAGCAGAATGGTAATGGATGGCAGCAGAGTACTTCAGGGGGGTGAGGGCTCTATCAGTTAAGAAGCTGACACATAGCAGGTTTCAGGAGTATCTTTAATTACACCTAGAATTATGTACAAAGGAAAATGGTCCTTGTTACCTGCTGCTGTGCTTCAGAGTTTACAAGCTCAGAAGCAGACAGGATAACAAGGTACTTATGTTTCATTTTTAATATACATGACTTGATACCTTTAACTTTTGCAGGAGCCCAAGGATTTCTAGTTGTGCTGTTTGCATGCTTGCCATGTTCACCAATGGCAGCATCTCAGCCCAGTCTTGATGCACAAGTTCCAGAGCATCTGCTAGACTTTCTCCCAGTCTGAAGACTGCAGAGGACACAAAGAACAACTTTAAAATAAATAAATGCCCTTTGAATTTCTCTCCCCTCAACATGTTCTAACGACAATGCTCAGGGAATTCAATGCAGTGAGACTGCAGCAGAATGATACATACATACATATATATATATTTATATACACACACACACACATTTTTTCCTTGGTATAAGCACCATAAAAAGAAATGTCTGTGCAATATGTGCACATGAATGCATAATTGTATATATCAGTTTATATGATTGCATATAAATGCATATATAAAGAAGACCCTTGTCTGTAGAACCTTCAATGTGTTTATTATTTCAAAGGCTTTCAAATCATCTTTAAGATCTAGCTGACTGTAGAATGAAACCCATCAGGGTAACGCAGAGATAGAGATTGAATTTAATTTAAAGCAGACAAAGAACAAATACAGAAGAGCCACTATAATTTAACTAATTTTTAAAAGTAAGTGGAATGAAAATATGAAACGTATTTCGTGTGCCATCTACTCAGGAATTGTTGCCATCGAGTGGACTGCCAATGCCCTTTAAGATGGTAAAAAGAAAACTCGTCCTTTATACCATTTTCCTGAAAATGTTAGGTTTCTGTTTGATCAGCAGGTGCTGTTGAGATGAAAGCCATGTGTAAATTTTCAGAAGGCCAAAAGTGTCAATTCAGAAAAGGAAAGTGATAAGAGAAAATGCAATCAGTTTTCCTGTTTTCAATTTGTGCAGGATTTGAAGAGCTGTTTTGTTAAACTGCTACATCTGCTCCAATATGAATATTGAACTACTTCCACTAAAAATAACACCCTATAATTTGGAAGCCATTGCAATCTTTTGTTAATGCAAGTGGGTTATTTGAAAAAAAAATCTATTCTGAAAAATCCCCTGCCTAATGTGCATTTTTGTTTATCGGCACTTTTATCTTCAGCAGATAAAATGGCATTATGCAATTAGGACCATATCTATTTGAACCGGAAAAATGACACTGGATAGCTGAATGTCACTATGTTGGTAAAAGGATTTAACTCCTAGTTTTGAAATAATTTTATTAATAAACTATGATTGTATCTTAAAATGACATGTAGCTGTTTCCTCATTGCAGCAATACAGCTTTACTTACTACTGAGGACCTTGAGCAATGTATAGGATGTTCAGAGTATGACAAAACATTCTTTGGCTTGTTTCATTCCTGATATACCTACAAATCTTAAGTTTAGGCTCATCAAGGACATTTTAGTTAAAGGGGATTTTGGAGTAACTTTTTCCATGGTAAACGAAATGACTGAATCGTGTTTGAACGCATAGATACTAAAATATTCACAGTTGTGGAGCTGCTAATTCAAGTGAATTCTATGACTTGGAAAGCATAGTATTGGTAGAGCATACATTTTCTATCACAAGCATCTCTGGAGAACATATATCGTTGCTTTTAAATTAAACAAAAAATCAAAAAAACCAACAACAACCTAATGGAAAGGATATGTATTTGTTATAAGGATCTAAATGAAGAAGGGATAATTCACTGTTACATCTGTGGAGCCCTGGGTACATAATATGAGTAAACGTGTAGGATAGAATGAGAGCTTTTATTGCTTTATTTCAACATAGAGAATTACCTGCTTTTAATATTAGAATGGGTTTTAGCTGTTGAATTCTAATCTAATCTAGTAGTCAGCAACTAATTTTTTTTGTAGGTGTCTGCATGGGAAAGGGCTTTGCTGATGCTTCTGTTTGGTTTTGCAATTGGATTTGTAAGCTTTTGACCTTGGGGGATTTTCCTCAAAGTGATCTACAGATCAGAAATAATTAAAATTCAATAAACCAAAATTTAAATACAGAATGGATTCTGTGTGAGATCCGTGCTTGTGGTAGGTTGTCTAGAAGTCTGTGGCATGTCTACTTTATAGCTTGTATTCCCCAGCATAACTGTGTGCACACATGTGCATAAATTTATGTTGAATGACAGAGGGATAATTATTTATACAGATTTTATCCAAAACTCTATGCTCTCCTGAAACATAACAAAAAGCCTCCCTCCCCAGAAGAGTGTTTACATCCAGTGACAGTCACTAGATTTGAATCTTCTCAACATGAAAGTTGTTTCCTTTCCTCCAAACCTTCTTTTCCCCAACAAAGCTAACCCTGTTAAACCTCACCTTCTGTGGGATGTATACATAGTTATAGACATATGTACGAGAAGTAAATATTACAGAAAACATGGCCGATTGGGGCAAAATGTCTGTAGCCTTAAATAGCTTGTGATATCTGCCAACAGCAGGAGTGGCGCTGAGGAGGCCCTACCTCGGCTGACCCGGGGATGTGAGAGCCTTGGGGAGCCTCGCGTTCGTGCTTGGTGCCTACATGGGCCTTTCTGCTCGCAGATGCTGCCTAGCAAATGCTCTGGTGCAGCCTGAGAGCAGAGACTGCCTACCTGAAGAGTTTTTAAACCAAGGAGCTTTTTACTCTGGTCGTGGGATTTTCTGGTACTTTGCACAGGGGTTGGGGTGGAGTCCAGCCCCAAAAGAAAGACTATAGCTGGGTGCAGAGTATCCCGATTTTCTTATCTAAATGTTCCGAACACATTCATGGGAGTGCTCTGTTTTCTTAATCTTTGCCAGAAATGCTTCATGCAGTTTTGCTGTTCCTGTTGAATAGTTGCCATATTTAACTCCACTGGTGGTGAATGGAAATGGGAATATGGAAAGAAATACTTCAATGTTCCCTCTTATTTTCTGTAACACATTTGGGATGCCTGGAAAGGGAGGGCATCCTAGATACTCAAAAGTATTTCAGAATACATTAAAAGAATTTAATAGAAGTTCTGAAACTTGGGCCTGTTTATATGTAGTTTTTGGGCACGTGTGATATGGTGACATATTTAAGGGATATGTTTTTATGCTCAGTATTATTTATTGAATGTAGTGTTTGTGAATGTACAGTTGTGTTGTACAGAACTGTACAGCAACAATATTCCTGAATGATCCAGTATTGTAACATGCTGATTTGGGGTCCTCATGGGATAGTTCATAATTTCCTTAATCATTTCAGAAGGCATTTGATTCATTGCCACTCTTAAGTCTGTCAAGACAGGTATACTCTGGCGCTCATAGTAAAGTAAATATGCACAGTTCACAGAGGATAGATAACAGGTTCTTTTGGAAATTAGGTTGCAGTCTGGAAAGACAGAAGACTCCACCTAGTGGAGTGGAATTAATATGCACATGGTGGCAGGCAGCGGCATGTAATAAAATTGGTATCGTTTATGGAGAGCCAAGTTGCTACAGAGAGTAAAGCCCAGGAATTCAGACGAGCATCTGAGGCGATGGTTGTATGACCATTACAAATTGTACCAGACTGTAGTTACTTTTGGAGCTCTAGGAGGCTTATGTACATCTGCCATGTTGGATGTTAATATGTAATTTGCATAAGTAGTAGGCATTACCACTAGCTTTTTTCTTTTGTGGTGCCTTTTATTTGGAGATCTGCTGTCTACATTTTTTGATTTCTGACGGTGACCACACAGGTGCCCCTTTTGGTTGTGGCCCAGGTGTCATTTTAAATAGCTCGGAAAAAAACCCCAAGCCCAACAATTCAGCCCCCAAAAAATCACCACTTTTTTCCCACTATTGCTTATTTTTCGGAATACGTTTTCTGGTTTTCGCTTTTAATTTTTGTAATGGCAGGATCAGAATGATAGTTCTGCATGTTGCCATGACAGGTTGTGTGGCATTTTGAGTAAAGCTGTGTGTGTTTCCTGGGAGTCACGAGGTTTAACAGATTATATAGAGTTTTGTACCTGTGCTTTGCTGTCCCATTGGTTTGGTCACCTTGTGCTACTGGGATGTAATAAAATGAATTTTAAAGCTGGGATGTGAGTGAACACCCAACCTGAGCGGCAAAGATACTGTCCTGAAATCTTCTTGGAAAATTCATCCTGACATTGAATCACACATGCATTAGACAAGTTCAGGAAGAGAACTCCCCAAGACCAGCTCAGGCTTTGACAGTGAGAGGGTGAGGCTATTGCCAGAAAATGGGATGATTAGGGTGCAACAAAGGAGGCAGAATGCTGCAAAGTATATTTGGGAAGAGTGCTCCAAAGGAGCACTTCTGGTGACATCCAGGTGGGGTTTGTTGCCAGAGCCATTAAAGCATAGTGGTGCCAGAAAAAGCTGCCAACAAATGTGGGAATAATGGCACCTGTGGGTGTTCTATCAATGGATAGTACTGCCAGGATGGTTTTTTATTTTATTTTAATGGTGACATTGCTAGAAGTATTTAAGGGTAATGTTATAGAAAGTGTTTTAGTGAGTGAAGTCACTGAGTTCTAGGAACCATTAAGCAAAACCTGTTTCATGACTCTGCTATTTATTATTTTAAAGCTTGATGGCAAACCACTTAATGCTGGAAAAGCAGGCTGCAACCTGTATTAAAGTGTGCTGCAGGTGGACAGGGAAACCATCCTACTGAACTGAATAGACCAGCGTTGTTTCTGAATGTTGTACACATTTCATGTGCACCATGATAAATTAATGTGACTGCATGGATCAGCAGAGCTCATAAACATTGAATTAAAGTACTGGAGCTCAGACCTTCCGTGGTACTCCCATGCCCAGTTCTCACTGAAGACAGTGTTTCTTTAGTTTAAATGCCAGTTTGAGGATCTGGACCTTCAGGCTTTCTGTGCTCCCATCTCAGATCTGTGATCTTGACAATACTTTTTTGGATCGATTCTGAGACTTAGATCTAGGTCTGTCCCTAATAAAATGGGCTAGCTGAGGTCTCAGTGTAAAGCAAGGCATTCTTTTTGAATTGTAAATCACAGACTGACCTGACAAAACTTTTCTGTAAAGGAGAGAAAAAGCCTATTCCTTCCGTAATAATCCTTGCAGAGATTCCTGTTGAGTCCATTGGGCCAAGATTCTCAACTTGTGTATCCCAAGAGCTGTTTTAAACTGTGTTTAAGCCAGCTGCCTGCTCCAGACTTTTTCGAGAGAAGTGCACAGCTACAGTGAATAACTGCTACAGTAGTTGGAAGGAGGGGATCAATGTATAATTTTCCTTCCACATTCTGAGATTTATTGATCCCATCCTCTTCACATGGGGAGCTTTGGATGTTAATTTTCTTTTTTGTTTGTTTGTTCATTTGTTTTTAAGTCCAGGCCTAAATTCCACTATCTCTTACAGAGCTATTATTGGCCACTATTGTTTTTATTATTCCATGGCTTCTCTGGAAGGAGAAGGATGGGACGGACCTCAGTGACATTGCCAGAGCAAGTCATCAGTGGCCATGTCTGCCCCTTAGGAGGTCACAGGAAACAGGTGGCTGTATTAATTGTCCTCACTCCCAACTCTTGTCCTTCCTGGAGGGAATTTAGAAGTGGTCAGGAAGTGTCAGGTCTACTGTGTCCCCCCAGGTTCACTACTTCAGGCATTCATAATAATGTGAGGTATGTGCCGAGCAAGGGAAACTGTCTGGGAATCCTTACTGTCCCTTCTAAGCTGAGTGGCTACCTAGCTGGGAGGGCTGAATGCTGTTGTTGCAGACTATGTTTGGGATTGCAGCTGGAATCCAGCAGAATAACAAAGAATTACATATTAAAAAAAAAAGTATTTCCCTATCATATACTGTTTTCCTTCTTTCAAGATATTCATAAAAGTCCTAGGTAAGAAAACCACAAAAACTCAAGAGGTGTATGAAATATTTCTGGAAACTATGATCTGCTTTTATCTGGTGAGTCGAGGATAGAGAATGTCAGTGCATTTTCTGCTTAGGCCAGTTTTTATTGTCTTTGTTACAACTGCACCATCAGTAGTTTTGGATTGCTAAATGGCACTCAGTCCTGTGCTTTGGAAAATCAGTTAGGGTCTTGCTACTTTATGTGAGCTTTTTGTTAACAGCTTGCTTGATTTTTTTAGCAGTGAAGGTGCACAGCATTGCTGAGTATCTCACTGCAAATGTGGCACTCAGTGCTGTAAGCCAGTTATTCACTCATGTTGGAAGTGATGTGAGTTGAGTAATAAATATACTAGTTACTTATCTGCCATTTGCATTTGAGGTGAAAACTCTGAGCTTCTGCTCAGGTATACTCTTGATATTACTGAGACTACTTGCCTAAATAAGGTGGGCTGCAGGATTATGTGGCTGGTGAATCACACTGGTTTCTGAATCACTCTTACAAAATACCAGCCTGAAATACTACCAAATAATGAACACATTGTACTTGGATGGGTACATTATTTAAAGAATAGCGTTTTAAAGCAGAATATTTTGTAAAATGTTAGTTTAAGAACCACTTTGCAATTTACTTCCATCAAACCAATTGTACCAGGAAAAATACCTCCTTCAGAAGGGAAAAAGTGTCAGTATTGTGGGAGAATATCTGATTTTTATCCAGCTATTTGCTATTTAAACTCCCTTCTTTTCAGTGTAAGGAGATCAGCTGACAACAGCAGCAACCAAATCACATTTGCAGCTGGGCAATTACAGTAGACCCTAAGATCTGCAACTGTCAACCATGAACGCAGATGCCTTCAAAGTTCTGTTTTTCTTCCATGTGGAAGTCGTTGGCATGGAACAGATGCCTTCATTTTGGAGAAACCAACCGCTGGATATAATTGGTTCTCTCTTGTCTTGTCCTCTAGGGACAGTCTCTTGCAGATGAAATTAGATGAGAGGGGAAAAAAAAAAAGACACAGGCACACAACTCGCACATGACACAAAGCAGGAGTTTTCAGGATCCCTCTCTGTTTTGTCACGTGGAACTGTTTTCAGCTGGAAGATTTCACTCCATTTTTAGCACTCTACACACACACATGATGATGATGCTATATGAAAAACATGCAAATGAAAATATGTATCTGGCCAAAGTTTATTATTAATCCAGGCATGCTTGTTTGAAAACAAGACAAGCATATCCAGCCCATGTTACTTTAGTGTTAAATGTGACTTCTGCGATATCTGTTAGTGCTTCAGTCTCAGAAATTTAAAGTTAAGTCTCAGAAGAGACAAGATACTTTAAAAACTGTTTTGTTGCAGTGGCGGAATCAAAGTACTTTCATCAAATGGTTTGGTAATTGTTAACATGGGAGCAAAAAAACAAGTAGCAGACTTCAAAATTCACCTAGCATTACAGGCATTCAATTAAGAAAGCATCTTTACAGGAACTTCAACAGAGTTAGTCTGATGGACACCTGTGATGTGCTATTGCTGGGAGCCCTGTGGTAGGGTACCGAAGTGACTGTGTCCTCTTGCTGCAGACACCTAAAATGAAATGATGGCAAATGGACTTAGAGGCTATAAGAGAGAGGGAGAATCTGCCTACCCTGTGCCTGTCAAAGGGTTTCTGTCATCCCCTCTCTGCCATGGTGTGACAGCTACCAAATCATTGTGGTTTGTCTTACTTAAGAATACTATTAAAATAAATTTATACCAACTTTAGGTTATCTTAATAAGCTCAATTGTGAACTGTGACAGTGAGGCAGTAGTGTGTATTCTTGGGTGGACTGGGTAAATCCAGGAGGTGGGCACAGCAGGGATCGGGGACTGCCAGGAAGGAACACTGCCACTGCTGGTACCCAAGACCCTGGAGGCCTTTCATCTCTGAATGCCTTTTCTTTCTTAAGTTTTTTTTCCTACCACAAGTTGGGGTTTTTGGTTTTGGTTATTTTTTTTTTTAATATATATTGCAGTTTCAGTCCATATTTTACATGATGCATTTACTACTACTGTAGTAGACTAAATGTCGCCAGCAGTGAAAACTGTCAGGAGTTATCTGGTTGGTCCTGCCGTGGTCTGGATAGTTGGTAGAATACTGTCGGTAGTTTAGACACTTGATGTAGCTGGATAGCTGCCCTGTGCCGTGGTCCTTTGTTTCCTGCTAACCCCCGGGAGCTGTGTGGGTGGAGGGCATTCACAGGGACTTTCAGCAGTTAGAAAGAAGCCCCAGGTAAACTTGTTTTTGAACTGATGACTCTTCAGCTTTTATAAAGGGAGATTCTTTGCTGTTGGACTCCGGTTCTGATTCGCAGAACTTGAGTGTGACAGTGTGCTTGCTCTTGGCGTTGTATTTCTAAAGAACCACATATTACAGGGAAAATTTAACTGGGGAAGTGCTTAGGTGATGAAGGGATTTCTGGCAGTAACTAGGAGGTACAATAATTGTTGATTTCATTTGAGGCTGGTCCTGATATTTGTAGTCTTTACATCCTATTAATTCCTTGAAAGATAAGCTGATACGAGAACGATTTGCCAGGGCTAACGGCTCTTCTAAAAATCTCGGCTCAGGTTATATCCCCCTTCTCTACACATGTAAGATAAAAGCACTGTGAATATGAGGTTAACTGAATTCAAATAGAAGACTCTCTAGAGTTATTGCATTCCTTAGAAAATAAATACATTTCTCATATGGTTGAGATTGATCAAAAAAGTATTCTGTATGCCAGTGATTACATTCCCATCTGTGATTAAGGTTTTCTGTCTGCATCTGGTTTTCACATTATATTTCTGTAACAAGAATCCTTTATATGGCAGAGTTCACTCTCTGTATTTTCTATTAGCTGCAGCTTGAACTACTGCACGGATCGCAGATTTACACATGTGGTTTTCATTACTTCATACCATTGAGAAAAAGTAATATTTGTTTGGGAAAGTATGTTTTTCAAAATTTCCATGGTAATACAACATGTTGATCCTTTTTTATAACACTCATGTACGACTACAAATTGTTTGAGGCATTCTGCTTTCAGTGAAGTTCAGACATAGACAGTTTTGCATGTACATTCGAACAACAGCAGCAGTTTACAATTCAGGAAGCAAAAATATATTTAAAGAAGGAGATTAGTGTAGAATGGGTATAGCAAAATGTATCCATCACTTTGGAAAATGTGGCATATAGAAAAAATGAACATGGGCATGAAACAAAGGAAGAGTAGCAACTTGAAGTGATGTCTTCATTGTAAAGTGGATGACAGATTTTTTTTTGTTGTTGTTTAAATAAGAACATTTTTACAGTTAGATGTTTAAAATCTCTTACCAGCCATGAAAAAGGAGTATGCTGTTCTGTAGACAGAAATACTGAATTTTTATATGTTGCATAGTTTAACATATTTGATCATAATTGTTTCTAGTGGACTAATTAGAAAAGGTTAGCAAAACATGAATACATCTTTACAGATGTCTGCTGTGTAACTCTGAATCCAAGATATGATGTTAATTTAATATTCTGCTATAAGACAGTATTTCAACCAGATTGTGCTATCATCACTTGCTAGAAAACTTAATGTTTAAATGATCTCAGTGAAATTAATAGGGCCATTTGGTCAGTGGAGGATTTTTCAGTTTTGGTAGGGGCATGGGTTTATGACCATAAAAATCAGATCAAACAATAACAACAATTCAGAGAATGCTGTATGCATTTATGGAAATTTAAAGTGTTACACAAAAGTCTGGGCAATTGAAAAGTACACAATTCATGCTAGGGCACAACTGAAAAGTAAATTTATTGCCTATGTAAGAACATTGTGACAACTAGAGAACTGCATACAAAATAAAAATAATTTTATAAAAGTAGTTATTGTACCCAAGTTGTGGAGTCCTAACCACATTTTGGAGATTATTTTCCAAATACCAGAGGCAATTGTGTCACTTTGAGAGCTCCACAGTTGCCAAATTCTGGGTAGAGTCCTGCAGCCTTTACCACTTGTTTTCACTGAAATAAGTGGAATTTTGGCTTCTCTCAGGACTGTGGGGAAATGTCCAACCACGAACACTGGAAATAAAGAACGGACTTTGGTGAACTCCTTTGTTCTGTAACCTTAACTTGGGAAGGTTTGTTTTGATTTGAGAAGGGTGCTTGTTTGTGGGAAAGATTGCCATTTCTAGCACAAACACAAATGTGATCTTTTGCAAATGCCCTTGGGCGATGCATTTTTTTGCAGAAAGATCGTAGTCCAGGAGAGGGTTGGGGCTGGATTCTGGGTTAGATGCATGAGCTGCGGCCGGATCCTTGTGCATGCTTAACTTTATGTCCTGAAATACTTGAATAGTGGTTGCAGATTGAAGCATGTACATAACTGTGTGTGCTTGGCTCTGAAAAAACTTTCTGTCTTGACATAATTATGAACCCCTGAAAAGCATATTAATGCCTTGGAAAAACTGACAACACTGTAATGCAGACTTACACAAATGGCAGAGTATTTGTGTAACCCAAATAAACAGGTTTTTTAGGTGTTGGAGTGGGAGGGAAATTGTCTTTTCAAAAGTGGGAAGATGATTTGTAAATGTATCAGTAGCTTTTTGATCTGCCTTTCTTTGTTTAAATGTGTTTGCTGTTATGACTTACAAATCCAAATTAGTATAGTGATGTGTAAATTGGAAGATCTCTATTTTTAGTAAATATTTTGATTTAACAAATTATTCTCAAGAGCTTCTGTTGAACCAGGTAAAGTATGTAATATTTTATATTATAGGAATGTATTTAAATTTTTACAGAATTAACTAATATGTAGAATATAGGCTGCCCTTAATTTGTTGCCTTCTATATGTCAGCTGTTTTAACTGAGCAAGTTGTGAAACAACCTTTGTTGAAGAATTAATACAGTTTTAAAGTACTACCTTATATTAGCTAAGAAAATGTGGTTACTTGATTTAGAGTAATGTTTTTTGTCTTCCCTTTTTATTTAAAAGACTACTATTATCATGCAAATGAAGGGGTGTGGTGCTTCAAACTGGCTGTGATATATGCTTTTTTTTTTTTCTTCCATTTGTTGTTGTCAATAGAAAAGATTGATCTCTGGGCTGGTGAACATAATATCTGTCCCAGTCAGAAAAGGAAAGAGGAAATTAGCAGAGCGATTGGTGGAGAATGATATCTGTCAAAAGAAACACTTGGAGAGCACTGAGTTTAGTGATAGGTGACTGCCGGAAAAAAGGGAACTTTGAATTTTGTCAAGGTAAGGAACAGAAAAATACTTGATTTTATAATGTGAATACCTTTTAGAAGTTATTCTTGTGTATATAATGACTGTACCTTGCCTTGTAAACATTAATTAAAAAAGAAATCTTTCCCTTTAGCCTCCAAGGAGTCTGCCTAAATCAATGAAGGTGCTGTCTTTGTTTAATACCAGGGAGAAAGAGTACTGCAATGCTAATAAAATCCATCAGCCGTGACTTTTTAAAAATCTTAAATACGTATATGTGAAATTTTTAACTTTGGGGTTCTTTTTGTGTTTTTAATGACATAATTGCTCTTTATGTGCCATGTAAATATTACTTGGCTGGGTTGTGGAAATAATGAAGTTCAGTTTTCTGAACTGTGAATTGGAATAGTATTTGCAGCCAGGTTAAGATACAGTTGTAATCACATTGGCACATGGTTGTTTGTAATTTAGTGGAACCCTCTGGTAAATTCATTGCATTGGGAATCTGTGATAAATTTGATTGAGATGATAATGAGAATGGGTATTTCTGCTTCTTGTGTGCAAAGATTTTTACTGTACTACAAAAGTAAATCTGCTATTGCAGGACAAAATTTCTAGATAACCTGTGACAGTCGTTCCTGTCTTTAGTGTAACTACATTTTTTCTTCTAAAATGGTGTGTGTCTGGATGGCAAGAAACTGCTAAACTGATTTTAAGTGCTTTCCAACACTTGGATAACTTTCTTTCACAGTGTTGGACCATATCGCCTGACATAACTTTGATAGAGTATGGTACCAAAATAAGATGAGTGGTGTCTGAGTCCTCTTGGCTTTGCCCTGGATAGTTTTAAAGGTAGCTCAGCCTTGATCATATTACTTGTTTTCCCACTTGAGACGCCATGGCCCACGCTGCTCTGCCTGTGGGGTGTGGAGAGATGGAGAACAGCTGAGAGTGCCAGTGGGAGCCTTGGCACATCACCTTGTGGCAAGGGCCAGGCCTGAGGTTTTGTGCACCAGTGTGAACATACTCTTAAAAAATTACATCCTAATAAAAATGAATTTGCATTCTAACTTGAGTTCATAGCTCATTTTAAAACAAGTAAATGCTTTTGTGGGACCTTAGGCAGCATTGGAAGAGAATGAATAATCTTAGCAGGGTTTCTTATTGTGTTTTTATTTTGGTAATTCAGGAGTGTATAGCTTCTGACTAATTTCTCCTTTTAAGTATCTACAGTCTTATTTTTCAAAGTGCAGATGTACCCTGTACAGGTGGTTGTTGGTTGGTTTCTTTTGCCATATGGGTCTTCATAAAGGATTTAAAAAATAAATAAATGTAAAAGTAAAGATGTCATGCCTGAAGCATGCAGTGCTGGCATACTAATAGGAAGTTTATTGTGGTTTATTGCTGTCAGAGCACGTGCAAGGTAATGGAAATTTCCTACAACTTGGGAGAAAGGCTTATTTTCTAATACCATTCATTTAAAGAAAGGGAATGAATACAGCTAAAATTCACTTCATCTCTATAAAGTCCAACTGATCTGCTGAAGTATTCATGAAAGGGAGGGAACAGCACCTTATCCCTCTTGTTCACTGTTGCGCAGGTCATGCTTTCTGTATCGCCTGGGTGCAGGCACACCCCTGCCATGGTGAAGTTGCTGTATACTGCATGATTCCATTCCCTGTGCAGTTTCATCAGCTGTAACCTTATACCTAAATAAACCCATCTCTCTATGACACATCTTACAGAGTTAATGATATTGTATAGTTTTCACCTTGGTAGTGAAGAATTCAAAACTGCTTTGTAGCTCTTAGAATGATCAGTGGTTAACAGTTCTTAGATCTTTGGCCGTTCCTATTTTGTGATTTACTTGAACTGAGGTGACTGGGTAAGATAGCTACATCTGGATGTATTTGTTTGCGATGTGCTCCAAAATTTTAGTCTTAAATGGCCGAGAAGCTCCAAATTTTCTTTTTCTTTTTTTTTTTAATTTCAGTGAGTAATTAGAGATGAAGCCAATGCTGTTTGAGCTTAACTTAATCTGGACTTTGCTGTGCCCAAGGAGATTTGACTTGCTATTTGAAACCTAAATGGAATAAAATGCAAAAAAAAATGTGTTTTGAGTCTCTTGCCTCCTTGAAGCAATGGCCTCCTGTAGCAATGACTACCTCTGCTGATGTGACCCCTTTCAAGCATCCTCATCTTTGTTTTGCTGTTGCAAAGTCATCTTCTCTTGGTTTTTGTTTTTATCTTCAAAACAGTTGTTTGCTTACCATGTATCATAAGGAGTACAGTGAAAATAATAAAGTCCCCTTCTAACATACCACAGATGCAAAAGAGTACAAGTGCATTATAGACAGTGAATTGTCCTTCCAATCAGAATTTCATCTGTTCATGTGGCGCACACCTGTGGCTTGCTGGCATTGCTCTTGATTGGAGTGTGAGAGAGCTTAATGAAAAACAAAGCTGGGATGACAAGGAGAGGCTCCACTGCAAACATGGGTTGCTTGACAAGTTGTAAGAAAGTGAAATTCAAAATACTGGTTTGGAGACAGCTCCCTGGTATGTGGGAGCATGTATGGGTGACTCTGTAAAGGGAACTGGTGCCCTGCTCGTTGCTACCTTGCAAATAAGGCATTTTTCTCTCTAGGTCAGGTTGATCTGGGCCAGTTGAGAGTAGTGGCTGATTTCTCCAGCTTGCTTTCTGAGCCAGTAAGAGTATCCTGAGAATCCAGCTTTTGAAGTACAAAGAAAATAACCCATAATCTATATAAAATGCTAGCGGATGGGGAAGGGAGGAAATTTACAGAGAGTGAGTTTGAGAACAACTGTGTTAAAAGTAGAATGTAAGGGGAGTGTGTGTGTGTGTGACATAAGTATTTATTTTAATTTGAAAATGTGATCTTTGAAACCTTTGAGGTGAGCAGAGGACAAGCTCTTGCAATATGATATATTTATTAGTAAACTGAAAACAAGCACTCCAGTTCAAGTTCCTTTTTCAAAGTGATTTCTTTTCCCTGAATTTGCAGATTTTGGGTTACTTCTCTGTGACCCGCCTCCCTGCTCCCCTGAATGTAATGTGTCTCTGATAACGTTAATGGGCTTTGCCCCACATGGAGCAGCAAGTGTATTGTACCACTGCTCACTGATCCCAGGTCAGTGTGATGCGTGAAATCAATTTATTTGAATCTCTTTGCCTGTATAGGAATTTGGCAGCGTGCCAGTTGTTTTCATTTAATGTTCTTTGTGTTGAACACAGACAAGCAGGCATGCTTTTGTACTCCTTTTTCTTCTGGGATCTTCTCTTTTCAGTCAATATTCTATTCTGTGGATTTTTCAGAAAGAAGTAGGAATGTGTTACCTTTTTTAAAAATAATTTTTGTTTAAATAGCCTTTAAAGAGCGTAGAAACTAGGTCAGTCACAGAGCAGCCCTGTGTAGGGTTTTCTACCAAGTATAGGTGGTAACACCTGCGCTTTCCCATTTCTGAAATTTGGGGAAAAAGAGAGAGAAAACACTGGTCTATTTTTCTAATGCCTAGGTCTATGATTTATGTCCTTTTGTAAGACAAAGACTCTTCAGTAATGCTTAAATCAGAATAATTTTATTTCTAAATAAGTGAATGTCTGCCTGTTGGCTGGACAAATTGGCAATATGTTTCAGGATCTTTTTGATTTTGAGTAATGACCTTAAACTAGACAATAATTTGGGAATCCCTTGCCTGATCTTTCTGTCTGTTATCCCCTCCCCCCAATAAATTTAATATTTTGAATGGCTAGCTGAAGAACAGCTGCACCCAAGCACCCATTTCTTCATTTTTTCTTTCGTTTTATGAGAAAGCAGCAAGGTGTGTGGAACAGAGAAGATAATTTAGCCCTTCATAAACTGGGGGTGGGGGCTGGAGGGAATAGCAGCAGATATTTCCAGGAGGATTTGTTTTAGAGGCTGGTGTCGGGAGAGGCAAGAGCAGCAGTAGAAGGCTCTGCTGATGCTTGGGGCGGCCGGTGCGGAAGTTGATGTGCAGAACCGCGGAGCCGCGGCACAGGGGTCAGACTCGTACACATCAGCCCCGTTTCCTTGTTTAATTACCTGAAGAGCAAAACATCCAGGCTGGGAGTGTGTGAAAACCCAGTATCTCGAACAGCAGTTTGCTGCTCTGACATCCTGCGAGGCCAGCCCTGTCTGTCCGCAAACGTCAGGGCTGGTTCCTGACAGGGGGCTATCTCTGCCGGGCCTCGGTTCCTTCCATTCAGGAGGCATTGTGTGGAAGAGGGTTTGGTCAGGAATTTGAGGTTCCTGCCGGTTCTTCCAGCCCGGACAACCCTGTGACAGATAGGCATGATTTTTTTCTTTTAAAGAATAATAATAATAAAGAAAAAAATTGGCTCTTTTTAGTCTTTCCCTTGTAATTCTGGCATTGGTATAACACTGACTGAAACAATACATTAACCCTTTTGCTTCTGAATTTGCGTCTTTTTTCTGTTATTTGATTCTTTCTTCTCTTGCTTGACCTCTTTATTTTCAGAAATCAAATCTGAGGTGCAAATTATTTGAGGTGGATTTTGTTCTATGCAGGAGTTAAACTTTTGAAAATGGTATTTTTTTTGTAGTTATTTATATAATCATCATGCTTGGCATATTAAGTTTGTCATTTTAAGTGTGCTTGGCAGCAGCATTTTTCTTTCTTCCCTGGATTCAAACCAAGCTAGTGTTTGTTTCCGGCCCATTAAAATAGTAGTGGCAGGTATCAATGCTTCCATTCTCATCATTCATGTGATTTTCTTAGATGTCCAGTTTGGTGTTCAATTTTAAAGTCTTGGGATGGGGTCAGTTATAGTCCTTGCTGTTTGTTGAGGTCACAGACAGGGTTCAGGTTTGGGTCCATAGATGGAAAGTGTCCATTGGGATGTAAAGCTCATGCTTTATAGCTGAAAGATACTGTATGTTTACATAGGCAAAGGCCTTGGATAAGTGTTTGGTTGTTTTGGTTTTTGTTTGTTTGTTTGATTTGGTTTTGGTTTTGGGGTTTATTTTGTCTGGTTTTGTTTTGATTTTTTTTTTTATGTGTGTGTGAAGAATTAAAGTATGACTTTGTGTTTAAATAGGAGAATAATATTACAGTTATTTGTACAATTTCAATATTTCAATACTTGAGTTTATAACATAGTGGTGTTAATAGTTGTACTGGTAGAACTTAAAATCACTGGGTACAAGTAGTAAAGGGAGGGAACATAATTAATAAGGCCTTCCAGCAAAACTGTGAGTGTAGCTTGTGACTATTGCCTTTTATTGTTGTGGGCAGAAGCTGGTCCAAGAAAGATATTTGTGGTTATAGGAGTAGAGAAGGAGAGCTGAAAATTAACTAAGGTTTCGTTTCCTTTCATGCTGAAGGCTTTTGGTCCAGTCTAGAGTTATGCCCACAGGCTCAGCAACCATATTCTATGGATTTTGGGTACTTCATAGGTGAGATTGAAATCTTTTAAGCAGTAACTTAGATTTTCCCTGCTAATATTTCATTGGGAATTTGTAATACATATTTAAGGGCATACTTTTCTTCTTGCATGCAGACATTGCCAGGTGAGGATTCTGGGAACCCTTGGGTGAGAGAGGCAGCCTTCAGTGCATGTATGCAGCCACAGACAGGAGTCAGCTACAGAGCAGGCAGACCAAAAGTCATTGTCATCTATTGTGCTACTAATCCCCCATCTGAAAAGGATTTTCAGGGGATAGTGCAACAATAGAGCTGTTACAGTGTTATCAGATTGATAATTGTGATCTAATGAACTCTTAAATATGTACAATAATCCTTCACCGTTAGAATCCAGCCCCTTTCTTCAGTACAAACTCCCTAGGTTACGCTGGTGTAAAGGTGCCTTTAAATAAAAGTGGATTACTTAGACATGTAGTTTTAAATGTCTGTCCTGTCATATTATAAAGAAGCCATAATTTAAATAAGCATTGCTTGTATCTGTAGGATGAAAAAAAAGGTGGTTTATGCACTGTGGTCAGTCTCATGTTCCTGTAGGATTTGTACATATAAAGGAAATTATGTGTCTCTATGAAAGCGCTGTCTGTTACTTAAACCTTTAGAAGTCATATAAATTGTGTCCCTCTTTTCCAGTGTTATAATTGCCTTTATTTTTTTTGCAGAATTCATAATCCAGTGAACTGTCCGTGACCTCTAGCCAACCATTGCCCACCTCAACCACCAGTCCTTAAATAAAAAGTTCTCCATGGATGTGTGGTGACAACAACCACCACATTGTTCTTACGCCTACCCATTGGGTGTCTAGAACCTCTTTGAAAATGATAACAAATTATAGCCTTTACACCATGGTTGCCACTCAAAAATTCCTTGGTGATAATAGTTTTAAATCAGCATTCTCTTTAAAAAAATATTTATCTTGGCCATCTCCACAAGCCTCTGCTGTGACAATCTTGCTTAAGGAAAGTTCTTGCGGATAATAGTTCCCAAGATAGTTTGGGCTTTATTAAAACTGGCACCTTACATTGTGCCTAAACATTCACTGCTGCTCTTTGCAGATACTGTCCTAGTGTAAAGTGGTGTAATTTGCTCTTAGTATGAAATTCCACTTCATAATCACCTCTGCATTTTTCTGCTTCTCATCTGAATGGCTACAACAAAGCACTATGTGGAGTACAACACAATTAGATAAAGTGAAGTTAAATTTTGAGGCCTGTGTTCCTCAAGGCTCCTCCCAGTTCCTAAAGAAACAAAGATTTTGTATTTTAATTTTCCTCAGCTATGATGGGATTCATCTGGGTCAGACTAGAAGGTCAACAGACTAGATTAGACTAATCAGACTAGATTAGGTCAACACATTGTACTTCCAGGGAGCTTGATGTGCTCCTTCAATAGCACTTCAAGTGAATCCCATTCTGGCTTAGTTTTGTAGGGGAAACCTAACTGGCACAGTGTTTTTCCCTCAGTGTTAAGAGTGCTGGTTGTTGCTATTCAATTTATGTGCTAATCGTGGATAAGATTTTATGGTAGTACTCACAGCTTGGAATTCTGGAACTTCTTTTAGCTGTCAAGGTTAGTGGAGGTGGGAGAGGATAAATGTCCAAGGCAGCTGGGGCAGAGACAGGTTGTGTAGTGAGTTGGAGAAGAGAGATGTGTAGCAGAGTGAGAAGGTGGCTGGCCCCAGAGTCATGAATTTAGGAGTAGATGTGATGGCAGAGAGAAAACAGAGGGCATTGACTGGAAAAGTGAGAGAAAAATGTGATGGAAGGTGTAACTAAGGAAACAATGGAAAGAAAAAGATTTGACTAAAATCAGCACCTTCCCTTTTGTCACTTACAAATAATAATGCTTTTCTATCATCAAGGGTTGAATGAGACTGTGTACTGATTCTGCTGTGTTTCCAGATGCTGATCTGTATTAGAGCAGTTCATTTGGTAATACTGCTTGGCATTTTAACAATTACAGGGTCTGCCAGGGTTGTCCTGTTGTAACTGTGAGAAAACTCATCCATAAAAGAATCACTATTCTGTTAGGACTTGGTTTTCTTCATGTAAAAATGTGGCCCCCTGCCTTTGTTCCATTAGACTTCGTAATTCATCGGGGAAACTAAAGATAGTTGATGATGAGGTGACTTTCTCACCTGGATCTGGAAAGCAAATAATTTAAATGGGGAAATAATGCTTAGCTGTCCTAGATATGCTGAAATATTTATTTACAGTCCTCATTCACTTGCCCTCTTGAAATTACTCAGTAGTTGACAGATGTCATACTAAAATAAAGCATTAATAGTAAACATCAGCATGCTGTACAATGGCACTGCTGTGATGTTATAGGCACTACTGTATGTGTAAAAACATAACCAGACATGCAGAACGGCCACATTTCCAGCCCATTACAGTGGAGGCCAGTGGAAAGACTTTGCTACCTGATGTAAGACTAAGCTTTATTTTTTGATACTTGTCAGTGTGTTTTACAAGCACAACCTTATCCTTATATTGTTGGGAAAAAATTATATATATATATGCTGAATAATACTATTCTTTAATTTCCCTTATATTTCTGATGACTATTGCGGTTTGCAAATTCATATTGAGCTCATCAGGAACAGTAGCTTTGTGTGAAGGCCCCTTTGAACAAAGTTTTTGTACCATTATAAATAAATAAATGCAAATTGATAATATGACAAAAGGGTGAAGAAGAGAGGTCAATAGGTAAGAATATTTACATATAAACCATTTTCCCCAGTTGAAAATGGCAGTACGAGCATAGATAAATGTTTTGTATTGCTGTGTATTTGCTCCACCTGGTGGATTTTCCTGGAAGTGTTGTTAATCTTCCTAATAAGGGGAAGTTGTCTTTAGTATAAAAGACATTTCCCAGAGTAAAAGCAACTTCTTTCTTTCTTTCTTTCTCTCTCTCTCTCTCTCTCTCTCTCTCTCTCTCTCTCTCTCTCTCTCTCTCTCTCTCTCTCTCTCTCTCTCTCTCTCTCTCTCTCTCTCTCTCTCTCTCTCTCTCTCTCTCTCTCTCTCTCTCTCTCTCTCTCTCTCTCTCTCTCTCTCTCTCTCTCTCTCTCTCTCTCTCTCTCTCTCTCTCTCTCTCTCTCTCTCTCTCTCTCTCTCTCTCTTTCTCTCTTTCTTTCTCTCTTTCTCCCTTTCTCTCTCTCTTTTTCTTTCTTTTTTTTCTCTTTTCTCTTTTCTTGTTTCTTTCTCTTAGCAATAGCATTGCAATAGGCAGATTTGGGGAAAGAAAATATAATTTGATATTTGTCTTGGCCACACTTTGTCAGTACAGAGATCTCTATGAAAGCATAGCATTCCAAATCCATTAGTAATTACAGTTTATTCTGGGGCTTATTTAGAGTATTCTTGGACTCATCTAGAGATTAGTAATTGCTAAGTCCAAGTCTGTGGCTTGTAGACTTGTATGTGATCAGTGAAAGGGAGGATTTGCTATGACTCCCCCCTCCCCCCCCACGGTTCTGAGCCCCTCGATGAGAAGTAGCAGTGTTATCGAAAAAGAGAGTTACAATGCTTAAGTGTTAGTGCTGTACATCAGCATAAAATCTGTCTGTCATTAAGCTAGCTTTGCAAACATTGTTTTCTTTGGAATTCTTGAAGACTCGGTTATGCTTTGATCATCTCATTGTTCTCCTTAGGTTATTTTTTTCCTTTAGACTGTAATGGCTGCCTAACAGAAGGTGAAGTTTAGAAAATAGTGTCTCCATATGCAAGGGATTTGGAGACCTTTTTATTGTCTTTAAAAATGTCATTCATAGTCCTCATTAGCATTTATTGTTGCAAGCATACAAGCAGAAAATGTGAAATTGGTATGTCATGAATAGCTCCACAGAGCTCTAGAGCCCTGAAATTTTGCCTGCAGTGTGGTGTGGGGCAGGCATTGAGAGAAAGCTGGCCAGATGGCTGCCAGCACAGAGCAGAGCTGCAGGTTTTTGTCTCTGGTGCTGAGAGGAGGGAAAGTTCACTGGAGCATACGCTATCACCCCGTGCATTTTAACAAAACTAACTCGCCATCAGTCAAAACGAGGAGGTGGTGACATTGAAACAAAAGTTTTCAATATAATGTAACAATCCTTGTCAAATGAATAAAATATGTTTAGTTAGTGTCACAAATATTGACATGTTACAGAGAAAAATGCAAGGCTCAAATTTATGGCTAGTGGTAGATAGGCTTTCACACAAATATGCTCTACATTATCTTTATTATGAAGGTCTTATACATTGAAAAGACATCGATTAGAGGTCAAAACTTGGGTTAATATACCACAGCAGGAGGAGTTTCCCTACCCATGTTAAATGAACAAACACCCGGAGCTTCAAGCCAAAAATCAACTGATAGCTTGAAACTCTTTTTTTTCTTCCCTTCTTCCTCCCTCCCCTCCCCCCCTCCCCTTCTTTTTGTATCTTAAAATATGGCCATAGTTCAGCAGGAGCAGATATTCTCTTCCAGGCTTCTCCAGGTCACACTGAATGTGTTCTCTCTCTGTTAGTGAGACAGCATCATTGGTATTTTCTTTCAGAAATATTTTCAAATCAATATCAAATTTTCTAAAGTGCTTGAGTGGTGTCTATGCACAGATGGCGTGGTAATTTTCTTTGAAGTCAAATGATGATAGAAATTAGCAGTCAATTCTAATTTACTTTACCCACATTACAGAAAATATAGTTTTTAATAAAAATGCAAGGCAAAACTTGTTTAGCCTAGATCTAGTGAAAGAAATAGACACCAAGACAGGTACACTTATATGTGAGTTTGTGCATGTGAGTCTTCTTACTAAAATGTATATGAGAGTAAAAGAGCATGCAGTCGTTAGGACCTGAATGTTGTCCCTCCCATTCTGAGTCAGTTAATTTTTTGTGGAACTATTCTTTCATGTTAGGTCTTCATGTATACTTTCATTGCTTTAAAACCTGAAATGCACCTGAAATGTCACTGGAATTTCTAAATGTTCCGCAAGAATTAATTTTTTGGGTTTCTTTTGATCAAAAAGCAGTAGGCAGTCCAGGTTGTTAAGTCTAGTCCGCTATCAAGGCTGCCTTTTCTTAACAGATTGTTTAAAATACTCTTTGGAGTATTTTTGAAATATGGATATAACTTACAAGTTTTCTTAACTGAAAAGACATGAATGCTTTCTCAATTCCAATGAATTGAATCCAGTACTTGAGGTAACATCATGAACAGTTTGTCTTAGACAACCAAGAATATTTTCTTCCCACCTTGGTGTCTCTTTCAACTGCTCAGTATTTGATTTGTGTAGGTAATCTCAATTAGTCTATGTTTCACAGAGCAGTGTATGTTTTAAATGTCTCATTTGTCTTATTTCAGAAGTCCAGAAAGCCTTGCCAATAAGGAAATGCTTAGGGAAATGTTTAGTGTTATCTGGCAAATGTTTTGTGTTGCGTGCATAAAGAGCTGCTGTTAACAGATAAGCACATATCTTATTGGAATATTTAAATTCCATTTCCAAGCAAAGAATTAGAAGTTTATAGAGAAGTGCCTTTCTTGGATAGCTTGAGCCTTTTGTGGTAGTGCAGTAAAACCAAGGGAGGCTAGGTACAGTGTCATGAAAAAAGTTGCACTGAGGGTGCAGGCCTAGGTGGGCTGCCATTGCACCAGGCAATCAGAGATACTTGGGCAGCAAGAAATTAGTGAGCTTCTCCTGAAGATGTTGCCTTTACTGTACTTTGGTTGGACAGTCAGCTGAATAAAGTTAAGAAAGCATCCAGAAGTGGTTGTCCCCTGTCCCCTGCATCAGCTCCACAGCTCACACATTAGGTGGGTTTGCCCTGTCAGTGGGATGCCTTAAGAAAACACTAATAGCTTCCAGCTGGGTGGAAAATCAAAACGTTTTGGGGCTGACAAAACTAGTAGATTTGAATTTGAAAGCCCAGCTAATGCCTCCATTTTTATTTACCACTCGCCCATAAAAGATTATTTTCCAATATGTCAGCCTCATTTGGTGGCCAGTGGTCTGAAAGTGAAAGTGGAACAAGCAAGCGGGGAAATCTGGACATTAGTGAGTCCGCCCTTTCAAGCTGGTGTGCCACTTTGTGGAATGGCCTTCCCTGAGATTGGGGGGGTCCTAATGACCATTCATCAATGCTCGTTGACTGATCATTGAGTGCCTTCTCATTCAGTTTATCAAGTCTTGCACATAAAAAGTCAGAATAAGCATTATTCAGCTTTGTTAAAGCCAACTAGGAGTAAAATGCTCCATTTGAACCCATTTTGCCCTTGGTTTTTCACTTTGTTAATGCAGTCCTGCTTAAATGAGTGCTTTTATTGGGTCTGTTAGAATATCTGAAACTATTAATTCTCTTGTATTGAATAGCTGGTGGCAGGCCAGAGCAGATGGGGTAGAAAACTATTTGGTTGGGTGTATTGCTTTCAATTAGGATCAATGAGGTTTCAGCTCCTTTGAATTAACTCACTTAATACCCACTGTGTGAAGTCACAATGTATCACAACAGTCTGCTATAAGTAGAGCGGGAAGTTGAGAAGTCCTACAGAAAAGCTTTGAGTTAAATTCTTCCTTCACTGTTAATAGAGAGCTTTCATTAACTACAGATGTGTTTCAGTGGACTTCCAGTCCCTGTTATTAAGCTGGGTTTGCACAAAAGGCAATCTCTGTACTTTTAAATGATGGTCATTAGGAATTTCCCTTTTCCATCAGCTCCATGTCTTGGCTACCTTATATCATCTGCTGCATAAAAATCTTTTTCCGTCCCCTTCAAATACAAGACTATGGAGACTGGTTTGCCTTCTGTACCTGTTTTCAAAATAAGGACTCCTAGAGGATGATCTTAAATGATTTTGTAAAGCATTTTGAGCAATCGTCAGAGAAGGAGCTGGTGTCCGCCCAGGATGGTGTAATGTAATGTGCACCATAAAGAAACTGGCCCTAGATTGTCTTGTGGATTTTTCACTCTCTTTGTATCCCTTTCATTTTGGTAGTACTCTGACTCTTGTGGTGCAGCAGAACTGTTCTGTGTTAAAACCACTGCCTTTCCTTTCTTGGTGGAGAATAAAACCATTTTACAGAATGGGCTGTCCACTTTTGCTTGGCCTGCTAAAATTTTAGACCTGGTGCAAAAACTTTTGGGCCAAGCTTTAGGTGACTGCATTAAAAACGGGGGTAGGGAAAGCAAATAAATATCCACAGATACTTCTTCAGGGAGAACTGCCAAATGGATTGCAGCCTGCCTCAGTGTATTAAATAATGAGAGGGAAAAACTATTCATGCAGCTGGCTGCTTGAGAAAATGCTGAAGTAGTCTCAGATGCACAGGCATTCTGTTAGCCCCTTCCATGAGCAGACTTCTAGGTGAGAATCTCCAGGGATCCAGGTTTTGTTGACGTGGATCAATTTAAGTGGCAATTACTGTAGTCAGATAACAGCTTAAAAAGGCTTTTTACACACAGAAAAAAGATGCATAATCACACAGCATATGGAAGTTCAATTTCGTGAGCCATGGTCTGTGGATTTACAATGTACTGATATTAAGACCTTCTTTTAAGAGTGAATATTGTTCGGTTTTATTAAAATGCGTCATACCTTTGACACGTTACTTTCTACTCTGAAGCTGATTCAGGCTGCATCTATGTTGATGAAAGGTTGCATTTCTTACTGTGAAAATGTTTTTCCTTTTGTGTAGAGTACAGCATTACAAAAGAAAAACAACATAGCAGATACAATACTACCTGACTGGTTTTAAATAGTGCATCAAATAATAAAATCAAAAGGACAGTAAAGTCTTTAAAGGCCTTGTTGGCACAGACTTCGCTTGTCTCTGTTTCCCTTGCTTCTCTCCCTTTGCACCTCCGCTTTTCCCCCCCTTTGTGAAAGTGGGCTGTCATGAAAATGTTTTCATGTTTTGGTGTTTCTCTTGGGCTCTCTGACACTCAAAAATCCATTATAGAGAACTTCATTACGATAGATGTCTGATGAAGATGAAGAAAAGACTTGCCTCAAGTAGCAGACACATTAGGTGGTTAGTGCTGGGCTGTTTATTGGGGCAGGGAAGCTGCTCCTTTTCTTCTTGATAGTCTTGGATTTGCTAGTCCTGTGTTTGGAGTTTCTCTCCTATTTGATTGAAACTTAAGGGTTCCACTTAGATTATGTTAAAAAGGTATTATGGAAATATCAGTAAATTAAGTGATTCATTTTCTTTAAGTGAGAAATATTCATGAGTTCAGTCTGGACATTAGGAGGGACTGTTATTTTCTGCTTAATTTTGCATGTGTGTCCTTTTCCTAAACAGATCTTTATCAGGCTCTGTGGTAGCTAGAGGAAGGAAGAGGAAGGCCTAAAAGCAGAGCTGTTTCTGTGTAACAGAGGCAGGAGATGGCATAATGCAAAATCAGAGGGTGCATAAATAAGTACACAAGGACAGACCTTACACTGAGAAGATCTGACTGAGCATTTTTGCCTTTCCTTAAAGGGTTTGAATGTGTAACGCAAAGGCAAAGTCAGAACCAGAACCAGGACCTACGTGCTAGTTGCTGGAGAAATGCTTGTTACTAAAGGAAGCTTTTGCAAGTGCTGAATGGGAGGAGAGTTTTATTTTTCTTGTGCCTGGAATTTTGTGCAAAGCTGTATGTGCTACAGAAGGCATGTGAGTCAAGCGTATGTTTCTTCTAAGAGGCAAAGATGTTTTACAAAGGACTAAAGAGAGACTGCTGAGAAGAAAATAGCCAGCTTTAGATAAAGCACTATAACAAAGACTTGTAGTTTTATGTATCATGGTGTCCATTAAAGCTTAATAGAGAAGAGTGAATTGAACCTAGCCAGGCATACCTTATTCATGTGAAGGATAAACATTGAAGGGGTTCACAAAATCAGAAATTGGGAGGACATGATTGTTTAGCTTTTGAAAAAGCTTTACGGGGAAGATTTTGTTTTCATCCCCCATGGATCACTGTGCAAGGTAAAGGAGAGTAAGCTGCAAATGTTTGGAACATATCAATGGAAGAATCCCAGGGGGTTAAAAGCACCATAGTAAAATGTAAGTGGTCTGCTTTCTAAGTGTGTTCTATTTTACACATACTACTGTGGATCTGAGAGAGGGAGTGATTTTGATACCCTGTTCCTCATAGTAAAGGAGAATAATAATGACATAAGGGTGGGAAGAGGGGGGGCTCCTCCTGTATATTCTTGTGCGCGTTTTGAATTTCCAGCTAAATAAACAAACATAGTCCTATGGAGTACAAGATTACGGCTGTTAAAATAAAGAATGAATTCGTTTCCACATTTGGAGGAGATCTGATTCAAAGTGATGCTTTTTTTTAAATTGTTGTCAGCAGAGGAAAGGGTTAACTTTTAAAGAAAAAATGAATAATTCAGTGTTTGGCTTATCACTCTGCATTTTAGTTTCTATTCTTTGGTCATCTGGAACTTGGTGTGAAAGGTAGAGTAAAAGGAGTCAGCTGAGGGGAGCCGGGGTTGTGATAATTTGCACACACATCCCTGTCATTGTTCTGCCTGAAGAGACAGGGCTGGGTTCAAGGCCACATGTGCTCCTGTCATCATTCACATTTCTGCTCCAAGTGCAATACAGAGTGTCAGCTCTCCATCTGTCTTTGCCTGGCAAACGCACGCGCCCAGCATCCTGCCTCCAGCTACGCTGCCACAGCCAGTTCTGATGGCCCTCCTCGCTTCTCTCTGTTCATTCCAGAACAGGAGGCACTGAGCCCTAAATAAGCTTGCTTTTAGGAGAGAGCCATTTACAGTGTGGTATATTTTATCCAAGGATGCCTGGTGAGTCGAAATTATTGCAGCTCTTTCGGTTCTAAATGAGGAAACGCTAATTGTTTTTTTGATAGTATATTTTCCCTCTCTCTTTTTTTTCTTTTCTCTTTTAATATAGAGGGTGATTTGCAAGCTGATATGGGTACGAAGCGATCGCGGATGCTAATTCTGTTGTGTATGTGTTGGGGGGAGGGGAATTTGTGCAAGTGAACTGCTAGAGATGATACTTACAGCAGGACTGGATGTTTCAATGAAAAGGGGTGAAATAGCAGAAAGTCACCAGCTTTGTGGGTGCAGGTCTCTGCATGGGGGATCATTTTAGCAAAGAGAAATACAGCTTCAGGCTGGCTTTCATGACTGTCAGCTGCACCTTGAATCTGCAAACATTTGATCGTCAGAGATCATTCACAGCGTTTACCCATCAGCTGAAATTATCTCTGTGAAAAGCTGTTTATGTTGGAGAAGTGAGAGAGATTCATAAAACAGATGATTCCAGCCTTGTCCTAAATCGTAGTCCTTCACTGTCACCAGGCAAATCACCAAAATATGTTGATTCAAAATAAAACAATAAAAAAATCTGCTGAATTAGGGGAATTGCTGTGGAGCTGGGAGTTATAATAGGTCGGTTTCCTCGGGAAAATATTACCCTTGGATGTTACGATCACTTGTCTAATTGATAAGTGTTATTGCCAATAAAAACACTTCTATGCAGGGTGATTTGTCTGAGGGGTTTTGTGAGATTCTTGACCGCAACCGAGTAGATTGAATTTGGTGTGTTTTGTTTGTGTTTTTTTCCCCCCCTTGGTAAG
This sequence comes from Rhagologus leucostigma, assembly GCA_013397725.1. Classification (NCBI taxonomy): domain Eukaryota; kingdom Metazoa; phylum Chordata; class Aves; order Passeriformes; genus Rhagologus; species Rhagologus leucostigma. The sequence goes on along the minus strand of VZTD01002184.1, from coordinate 591,316 downwards.
GACTGGAGAAAGCCATGTGCCTGATTATAACAGCCTGTGTTCTGGATAAAAAAAAGACAGGGCTAGAGATCCTACAGCTGGCTGGTTCTTGTGGATTATTTGGGTAGGACAGGCAGAAGAGGCTATGCTTGATCACAGAGAGTCTGTACACCTCGCAGATGGTGTTTTGAAACACTATCTGCCAGTTTACTGAAGCCACAGTTGCATGTAGGTATTGCCAGTTGTTGGAAGAATGTTTTCCTTTTCGGATTTTTGTGTACGGTCATACCCTACTGCTGGTATGTTTGCTGATCCTGTGATTGTAACAAGAAAGTGGGCTCTGTTTGCTCAAAGCACAAGGTTAAGAGGATTTATATGGTTGAAATATGGACAAATTAATTTGCATAGATAACAACTGAGGACTATGAAAGGTCAATTTAACCCTTTAAACATCAAATTTGATTTGCATGCATTGCATTCCTGGGAGTGTGGTCTTCATTAGAAATACCATGGTAATTCATTAATTAGGAAAACTGTGCATTGTGCATAATTTGAATCCACTGATGTTTCCCTTATGTTTGTATGAAACTCATCTTCTCATGCAGTTTACTATTTTTGTGTTTTATCAAGATATATAGGTGTACTAAAATGACAGAATCTTATCAGTTTTGATCCTTGTGTGCGTTATTCGGGGCTATTGGCAAACTGTTGGAATGCCTAGAGTGGATGTTTTTGAAAACCTATTAAGCCTTTGGCATTTAAATTACTTAATCTACCTGCTGGTTAAAATTTCATGCATCTTTAATCAAAATGGCATGTGCTACACTCAAGTATGTATACCCTTATCAATACTCGTTAAGCTTTACCATTAAATAAATCTTTTTTTTGCAGCATTCTCTTAAAGCAGTAGCAAGCAAGAAGTGTGTTTTAATGTCAGCTCTGAGTGTTAGAAAACCTTGCACTTGGATACAGAGAATACACTAACAGCTGTGACTGGGAGCATGTGCCAGAATGGAGATACTTGAACAGATCTGACACTTGGCTATTTTTGACACCCATCTGCACTTTTTTACTCTCCTCTAGGATGAACTGCCTCTCAATCTGTTCACAGCATATTTTAGCCCTTTAATATTGTGGTGTTGTGTTTTTTCAAATGGACATTATTAGCCATCTGGGGCAGATTTTGTATTTTAAAAGTAAGCACATTATGTACAGGAGATTAAAAGGATGTGTATTTTTATGTAATCTGATATTATGTCAGTGCCTTTTGTGTATGTGTGAAGTCTTGATTTCAGAACTATCCCTTTAGTGATTCTGACATCTGAAGTCCTTCTTTTGGGGAGAGAACATGAAGTAATAGAGACGGGTTCTGGTTTATGTGTGGTGATAACAATTACACAAACTAAATTTGCCCTTCAAAGACAAATTGCTCGTACTGTTATAATTGCGACTGGGCGCTCACCTCCTTGCTCCCCTGTCGTGGCAAAGCGACAGCAGCGGGGCTGGCTAATGAAGCGCTGTAAAAGCCGTTCAGACCTCTGTGAAGGCACTGCTGCAACTCCAAGAAAAGTCTCTAGAAAGATAATCCCGTTAACATGCAGCTTGCCGTAACCAAGTTAACCATTTTTTCATTCTGTATAGCGAACTCTAGGAAGCGTTTATCTCTAAATAATTGTTCCTGGGGGAACAATGTTCAAATCTAATACCGTACACCAGTTTCTCTGATTACTGTGAATGTGGTGGTTGGTTTCTTTTTTTTTTTTTTTAAGTACTGTTTATTCCGGACTTTATTTATGAAACATTACAAATCTATCAGTCATTTTATAGTACTTTCAAAGAACAGATGTTGGCCTACAAAATGCTTTATTATTGCCCATGGCAGTATTCAGCATGGTTTCCTTAAAAGGACAATCAGTGATCACAGTCATTGTAGCCCAGAAATAATGCTGCTCTTTCAGAAGATGGCCTGGTATTAGGTCAGACCACCCTTTCTTTACTTCTGCTCTCCAGATGTGGCTGCAAGTATTTTTTTTTTAAGTTCATGTTTCAAAAAAAATGGGTTTGTTTTCAAAATCTGGTTTTACTTAAGATATCTCCATCCTGGAGTGCATTTCATAAATTGCCCACATATTTTTCTTAGCAGAGAACTTAACTGGCTGTAATTTTTAACACATGGCCACATCATGTGATATTTTCAAAACATTTGCACATAGCTTTAAGAAGGTCCCGGCAGAAATGATCCATCATCTCACAGCCAGCCCATTTCTTAACAGCATATCTGCATTTTCCATTTAGCAGAGCTATATATTATTAGCTTACATTTTGGGTAGTAAAACAGTGTATTGCTGATTGTAAAACATGGACTTTATTATCTGCTGAAAATTGATTTGGCATTTATAGCCACTGTGTACTAGAGTGGCTTTCTGGTTTTAACATTAGTGCTTGCAAGTGATGATTTGTTTAAAGAACAGAAACAAAATTGCCATGGACATAACTGTTAGTGTCCTAGTAACTGAACATTTGGATTATCCACCTGTTTTTTAAATACATGCGTCTAAATGCTGTTACACAGCAAAAGTGTCCTAACAGTCCATTAACTGACTTGTTCTGTTCTAAGCTGCAGTTGCTATGCTGTTATATTAGGAGAACTCTGTGTCTTACAAAACAAGTTTCCTGCCAAACAGGGAAAATGTGTCTGGAAATACTTAAGTCTGAGTGTTAACTTTGCATCATTATTCCAATCATCCTACATAATGACTTTATCTTCAGGATTCAGCTATGAGTGAAAAGCTCTTTCCCTAAGAGGGCTGTGGGTCACTGGGTTCTTCAGATATGTATGGTAGGGTTGGGAGGTGACATGTGATGACTTGCTTTTCACAATATTAAAGTTTCTTCGTCTTTTACGGTAGTAATAAATTCCAAAGTCTGCATAACATTATTGCTCTTATTTTCAACCCATGGGGCTGTGAATTGCCTCATGCTACACATGCATGGAAAGTAACTAACACATCATGGAATGCAGATTGTGCTGCAGGAATATATATATATATATATATATGTATATATATTTCATCAGGGTCCCAAACACTCTTTTCCTGAGAAGATTAAGTGCTTTATAACTCAGACTCTTAGCTAGAGAAGAACAACCAAATCATTTTCTCAGGACAGGTACTTCCTTGGTGTTTAACACAAATCACATCTTGATTAGAAGATTTTGGACTCCACACTCACATATTTAAGGCATGATCATCATAGCTTGCAAATCAATGTGATCTGTGTATATATGATTTGAAAAGACAACTTGAATTTTGCATAAAATGAAATTATGTGATATGCCAGTTTAAAGTCCAAACAGAGAAATTGATACATCTAAGAGTAGAGGACATGATGGACTTTTCAGGACATGTACACATACCTGTACCAGTTTTCTGGTTTTTGTTTGCTTCATCCTTGTTTCTTCCAAGTGTGTACATCAAGGATAACACTACAAAAACTCAGCTGAAGCCTGGTATTTTGCTTCCAGGTCACAAAACAACTTGTGCACTTGAAGCAGTAGCTGCCTTCCAGATCCAAAGTACCATGCCTCTAACCCTTCTCATTCCCAGGTGCATCACTGTTACAGCTTTAAAGTTTCCTGAGCATGTCAAGCTGCATCTGTGCATGGCAGAGTCTCCCTCAGTACTGATAGTACACAGTCTTGCCCAGTGCTGAGATCACACCAATGTCTTTTTGGAGTTAAAGCATTTCTGTGTCTTGAGTTGTTCACACAGTTGGATCTGGTAGGTAATCTCAGAGGAAACCCAGTGCGTATTTAGAAATGTTGGTCTCTTCACAAGTGTAGGCTTACTTTTTGTTCCCAGAAATGCGTCTGGTGTAAAATGGAGCCTAGAGCCAGCAGTGCTGAGGCAAGTAGAGATTAAATTGGGAAAAACATAGGGCACAGCAGTGCTTGGATTTTCACTTACACACAGACACAGTCTAGCCATATTGGCCGACTTGGCAAGGCTTATTTCTTTCAATATCCTGCTATGCTAACTCCATGTTCATGCAGTTCCTCTGTGAAGCTGGTGAAGTCCTTGCCACGTTGTAATATTCTATCTTTATTCACTGGCTCAACTCTCCAGGAGCTCAGCCATCTCTGCACTAAGTTGCATTTTTGTGATGTACATTTGTTCTTTCTGCCTCATGTACATGAGAGTCACCAGATGAAGAGCAGGACCAGTGCAGGAGCCGCTTCCCCCTTGCTGCCGTTGATCTTGAGCCGTGTTCCCTCCTAACATGTTTCTTGTCCAGTTCTTCGGTAGGACAAGAGCATTGGAGATAACTCCCAGAAACTGCTAATGGGCAGTAGCTTTCTCCACTGCTAAGGAAATATGTTCCAGACCTGAGCTTGAGCAAGCAGAAGGAGTATTTGAATTTGTGTGTTTCGCTTCCAGAGTGAGGCTTCCACTCCAAAGACTTGCAAAAAAATTTCAAAGCTCAGTCTTCCGTCTCGCCTAGCTGTGTCTTACACAAACCAGTTCTACTTGCCAGTCTTCTGAAGGTGAGGATATGGACAACTTTTCTGGAGGAGAGAGTAATGCTGTGGATTCCATGTCTCCAAGTTACTGAAGCCCTTGAAAGGCAGGAATTTTCCTGTTGGTGAACTGTAGGCAGTTGCTAGTTAAATATAATTAACTGTATATAGTCTCTTTTGTCATGAGCTGTCTAGAACTACCTAATGGGAGGGTGTAGAGAAGATCAGTGGAGCCAAATTCTTCTCGAGGTGCATAGTGATAAAGATAAGAGGCAAAAGGCACGAGTAATAGACCATGATAAAACCCAAGCAGATACTAGGAAAAAAATTCTTCACCATAATGATGGTCAGACATTAAGTTTTTTCAGAGAGGTAGCGATTTTTTCATTATTGAAGATCCTGTATTGGACAGACGCTTGGCAACTTGATCTAAACTTCACATGCTTTAAGGTAGAAGGGCATAGGCTGTCTCATCTCCTAAGGTCACTTCAGCTTGCATAATGATTCTTTGTTCTGCTGGATCCGTTAACTGTTCTGGATACCCAGTCTGAGGTGCTTCAGCCCCGTGCTCTGTAGAGGAGAGCAGAGCAGCCCATGGTACTGGCTTCTGTGTTGCATTTCAGGGGAAATTTCAGCAGTGTTGGGCTTCGGGCACCTAAAGTGATTGATTGAATCTGGTCTGAAACTATTATTTGATCTGTAGCTTTCTGAATGGACTTTGTGTGCTGGTAGAAGAGCAGAATTGTCAGGCTCAGTGCTGGTTGAAAGGGCTGCACCTCCTTCCTCTGGCAGCTCATGGAGTTGTGCTTCCATATACCAGAGCTGAATTTATTTCTCTGTGCTGGTTTTTTTGTTTTATTTTTATTTTTTCTCTACTAGTAATTTCTTCTTTACTGGAAGTTATAGGCAGAGTGTGGAGAAAGAGCCTCATTGTGAGCTTTAACTGCAGAACAACTTGAGACAATGAGTTGCTGGAGACCTTGGGATTTGGGAGGAGACACCTCAACTGAAGGTTCACAGACCTCTTAGTTTTGTCCCTGCGCTGCAACACACCACCTGTCAGTAATGTTCCTGCAGCTGGTTTAAAGCTGTAGTGTTGGAAGAGACAACCAATCCAACTTCTAAAAGTCTCTTGCCCAAATTGTTTTGGCATGAAGCTAGAGCCTTACTCGAGCTTTTTCATTATGCTGCGTAATGAGCTGTAGGTTTATTTCTGCTTCTTCTTGCTCCTGGGATCTGGTAATCTTGTGAAATTTTCATGAGGAAAAATTACGTGGTAGGACCCACACATCTGAATTTATTAAAATTATCCAGCCAGATATTTAGGTATTAGTGTGGATAAATATTCTGGACCTATGCCTGCAACTTAACTGTGCTTTTAAACAGGCACAAAGTGTAAGTCAAAGGTGACAGGAAATCTTTCTGAAGTTCAAAAGGAAATACCATCAGCAGTGGACACAGTTATTAAGAGTACTACTCATAAGGTTCTCATTCCTTATGGACATCCCTTTGGAAGTAGACTGTAACAAGCTCTGCTGTATTTTTGCATGTTGACAATACTGAGCTGACAAAGACCAAAAGAAATGTGGAAATAGAAGAGTGAAAGGAATTGCTGTTGATCACCTCCTGGAGGAGAAGCTGAAGATTAAGGGAGAAAAACGTATTTTTGTAACCCTTCAAGTGTACTGCAAATTCGCGCAGATCTGCTGTGGGGTCAGGCTGATACAATTCTTCGTTTAAAAAAGGGGGTTGCTATAATGAACTGAGATTTGAGGAAGTGGCATTTGTATATGCATAATTAACTGCAGTGAAGTTTGAAATTATTCAAGAAGAAGGAATATGTTTTACCTTTCAAAGTCCATTGCCCTTTCTAGCTTATCAATACAGCTTTTCTGGGGTTTAAGGCACTACTCTGTCTTCTGTAAGTCAGTCGGAAAGCATATCTAAAATTTAACTTGGTACTCTTTCAGTTCTAATGCTTTATTGGAATTTTCTTTATGTGCTTATAATCCTCCAAACCTTGGGAGCCTTCCTGTGTATCTCCAGTGCAGATTCCCCCTTTCTCTCTGATTCCTCTAGCAATGTTTGGTTCAGTGTCTTACTGTCCTCCTGTTTTGAAACCACATCCTGCTAAAGGAGTAATCTCCCAGTTCGGGATACAGGGCCTTTCCCCTTCCTTCTTTCAGATCTCTCCTCGATATGTGTTTTGTGAGTCATGCAAGCACACATGACTCAAATACTCTTCCTGCCACAAGATTGCAGTTTGGAAAATGTGTGCACTCGCATCATAGGAAAATGCAGTCATAATTTGATTCTTGCTTCTACACTGTGCATTCCAAATATATTTTGGTGGCCCTTTTAAGCCAGAGCAATAAGCATGTGTACATAGCCTTGAATTTTCATTGTAGCTGTTTTATAATTGAAATGAATGCCATCTACATAGACTTTCCTATATGTGACTTCCTCATATCATTCCTTGAATTTTAAGAGAATCTTTTCTTTTAAGGGATTTTGCGCCTTGCAGAGCACCAGCCACATCTTTCGTGGTTAGCAAATACAAATTAACATTTATTGTTTTAATTTTATTTTTCCAGTCCATTTCACCACATAATTGTTGATTGCGTAATTATATCTGCTAGATTTGCACACACTTATTTGTATTCTATTTAGGAGAAAGTCTGTCTTAACTGAAATTTAGAAGAGGTCATTTTCTGTGACAGCATTACTGTTTCTACTTTTCTTTGCCTGGAACTGTACTAGGTACACTATTTTGGACATTTTAGACTATAAACACTGCAGTGTACAAAAATGGTCTTTAAAAAACAGAGATATTCAATAATCTCATTCTTTTTCAGAAAGTATTGGGATTTCTGTCAGTTTTAAAAGTGAAATCCTGAGTGAAACATAGGGACCTTCTAACACAGTAAAGAAAGCGGAAAGATGCTCATTAAAGCAACTGTGGTTACGTTTGTAAATGAATGGCTGTAATTAGATATTCAGCAAGGTCAGATGGCACTGTCATTTAATAGCTTTGAAAGCCATCAGTTTTCTTCATGGAAACTGGTTTGCAACAGAGTTTACTGCCTCTTGGGATTGGTGTTTTTAGTTTTCGTTTTTCCACTGACGGGAGGAGGACAACTAAGTTTCTAGAGTTCAGGTGGTCCACATTGGTTGAGTTCATCCTTCCACGGCACTGTAGGATCTTCTAACTTTAGGGTCCTGAAAGAGAGAGAGCTTCTGTCAATCTCATCCATATTAGATTTTTGAAGTAATTTAAATTACTTCATTAAAATCAATATTTCATTATTTTACACTGCGATCAGCATTTGACTGCACTGCATCTTCAGAAATAAAAGCAAAGTCCTTTGCAATTTTTAAAGGGGATCTGTGCAGTAAGGAGTGTATATCTTTCTTTTCTGAATTCCTATTGGCCAATGTGAGCACTTCACTGTCCCCTTGTCAATGGAGAAGTGAGATGGTGGCCTCTTTGAGAATACTATCTGTGTTTCTCATGTAAAATTTTTAAAGTATTTTGAAGAATGCTTAACTTGTTTTGTTAATTTACTTGCATCTCTCTTTACATTATTCTCTGGTTGTAAAAGCAAACGTGTATTTGGGTTTTCTATATTTATTGAGTCTGCTGCACAGGAGATGAATCTGTGCGTGAAACTTTGACTGAGAGCTTGGTATGAAAGCAGAGTGTACAGAGTATGTATAGCAAGTTCTCTGCCGGAAAGCCAGTGTTACAGCCTTTCTTTGCCCTCTTCAGACTCCTCTGCATTGACAGAACCACATCTTGGGTTTGATTTGCATGGTTGCTTGTCAGCTAACCAGCTAGTTTTCCTCCTCTGACATGTCAATCGGTAGAGTAGTAATTTCCAATTCCTTTCATTTTGAGGAAGGCAAGTCATGGTATTTAATCTTCAGACACCAGCAGAAACAGAATCCTTTCATTTATGCTGCCTTAAAGGTTTTGCTTCAAACTGCTCTTGAGAGTCTGTAAAAGCTCCAAAGGTAAAAATACTACCTAAATTTAAGGTATCGACCTGCATCTCTCTGTAGAGCCACAAGAGAAATTATATACTCTTTCCTTAGATAACTTCTATATTCTCTCAGAAAGAGCTTTATGGATGCTGCTGAGTAACTTGCTTTTTCTTGAAGGAATGCAGAAAATCATGATGCCTTGATTTCATCCTGACAGCAGCAGATATGATGGCATGGTTTTGTCTGGGGCACTGGCTCAAGACAGTCTTGAAATAATGAGTGTCTATTGCTTAATCACCAGGCATGCTTAATAGTTTTGTCACAAGTGTTTTTCTTTTTGGAGGCTGTGTTTTCGCTGTTTTGCCACACTAGATATAGAATAGATGCCCTGATGAATTACCCAATGGGGATTCTGGTGCAGAAATTAATGCTTACTGAATCAAAATTGAAAGGATTTCTTTGGGGTTTCTTTTTGTTTGTTTTGGGGTTTCTTTGTTTGTGTTTTTATTTGGTTTGGGGGGGTTGTTTTTTTGTTTGTTTTTTTGGTCTCCTTTAGTCATTACAGTAAAGCTGCTGGGTTTTAAATATGTCTGCTTACAAGTGTGGGTATGTGCACATTGTTGCATACAATTGCTGGTTTTTGGAGGGCTTTTTGCCAAAAAATAATATGATGATCCAGATGTTCTGATACTGTTCTTGAAAACAGCTGATGGTGGATCTGATGCTGAAAGCTGATCAGCAGCTAGCATATATCATCATCTTCTGATGCAAACCGGTTCCTTTGGGAGTCAGCTCTACTGTTTCAGTGTGTTGTAATTAAATTGAGTGCTGTTAAGGTGTCAGAAATTACTTTATAACACAGGATAATGGACTTAAATAGACTTATTTGCACATTGGAAATCATAGTTTAGCAAATTACCCTTAAAGGCTATATATTAAGACAGAAAACAAGTCCCCCAATATTCAGTAGGAAAAGAAAAAGGAAAAAAATTCGTCTGATTTCTGATTCAGTCCTTAAGACATCTTTGCATTAAAGCCTTTCTGGACTTAATAGATGGTAGAATAATGCCTGTTATTTCTGAATAACAGTCATAACATGCTTTGTTTGAAAGAAGAAGTTAATTATTTTTTTGTTTTACTTAGGATTGGATGTGTGGTGGGAAATCCCTGTCAACCAGACCTTTAATAGTTGGGAAAATACTTCTAATACATGCAACAGACAAATTCTGTATCTAGCTTTTACAAGGTTTTGAGCAACGTCAGTCCTCAGAAAAGTTTGTGTGAGTTGTGAATACTCAGCATCTTGTAGAATTAGACTATATTAATGAGAAGACTAATGTTGTTAGGAAAATAATAGATTTACATGAGTAGTGAGAGCTGTTTGTAAATCAGCAGGTGTTTTCTAAAATATCAGAAAATGGCAAAATGTTTACTGATGTGATTTTTCTCTGAAAAACAAACTTGTTTAAAAATACTTGAACATTCAAACTTCAAATGCTTAAAGCTGATTTGCTTTTCTTCAGCCATCTCTGGTCTTTCTTTCTTGTGTTTTAAATTCACAGGCTCTTAATTTTCAGTCTTGAGGACCTTATTTTGCATTCTGAAGAGCACAGTAAGAGGAAAAGAAAAAGAAAATAATTTTCTTGCAAAGCATATATTTCAATAGGAGGTTTATTTCTATGAATAGATAAGAAAAGTTCAGGTGATACCAGAAAATATGTGCTTTAATTTTGTATCCCTATGCACATACTTTCATACAGAATACTAGATCACATTTCTCTTTAGTAATACAAAACCTGCTTGAGACTGAATTAATAAATGATGTGAAGCAGTATTTAAATTCTTGATGTCTTTCAAATCATACATACAGTTTCAAGCAATTTGTTAGTCATAAAAGCCAAGGAATGTCATTAAAATAATATATATTTTAAAAAATCAAAATTCTGTAAGCTAATTTGCCTGTGTGCCATTTTCTTACTCTGATTTAAAATTAAAGCCTGCCCCTACCCTATAAATGGCTGTTGAATTGTGTACATCTTCTCTGAAAAGATTTCCAGTGTGGTGAAAAAAGGAATTAAGTTCAAAGATCTTTAATCCAGTTTCCTCTGTTTTATTTGATTACTTGGAAAATCTTTCCCTTTGCTGCTGTCCCCAAATTCTTCATTTACCAATAGTACTGAGGGGGAAATTTGTGCTGTGCTGTTTATACATAATTTAAAACCATTGTGCTAGCTTTAAACCCAAAGTCTTCCTTCATCTATCATTTATCTCATGATGTTATCTTTTGTACTCGGTACCCTTCAGTAAGCACAGCCTGACACGTCTTGTGGCCTTTACCTTCTGCGATAAAAAAGATTGAAAAGATGCTTGGCACCACCTGGTGAAGATGAGGCAACCCTGGAGAACTGTGCTTCGGGAGCAGGTGACTGATGGTACGAAATGTGCCAGTCTGGGGACACAGCTGAGGGGTTGTAGTAGGGAAGGGGGAGGGGAGGGGAAGAAAAGGGAGGGAAAGGGAAGAAAAAAAAAGAGCAGGAACATTAATACATCTTCCTGAGGTTTGATGGGACATACACTGCCTACTGTTCCATCTGGTGCTTATGATAGCATGGCATATTAGCATGCTGCAAGTTCATAATGTATTCAGGGCGAGAAAACACCACTTGCATACCAATTGAGGCGTCCTCTTTCTCAGAGCTGCTTTTGAATTTCAATGATGTTTATGCCTCCTAAGCCACGACTGAACGGAGCATTTCCGCTTGTGGAGAAATAACAGCAGTGAGGGACTCTGGCTTATGTGGCTTTTCTTTCCTCTCTCTTTATTTTTCTCCTTTTTTTTAGTTCTTTTCTTCCTGCTCTCTTCTTCCAATTTGTTTTGTTTGGGGAAGCCTGAAGACAGCTTGAGGTTTTTGGACTAGCTAATTACAGAGCTTCTGTTAATATTACATTAACTTTTTTTTAAGGTTGTAGTCTATTGTCTTTTTGCTTATCTCAAAACGCTTAAATGTCTTTTTATGACATTTTGATGAAATTACTCTAAAAGTAGTGTCATGAAGCATTTAGAAAATAGCACATTGCAATTCTGCTTTATATTCAGATTTCCTGTATTACTAAAGCAAAGAACAAACAATACCCCAAATTCCACATTTCATGGTAAATTATTTTTGCCCTGTGTCTTCAAAGACTTGATTTTCACTTCAAGTGTGCTACATAACAGGATAAGTATCTGAAGTTGAGCAGGTATGTAAGCCTTTGTAGGAGTGAGGTCTTTTTATCGATTCCTTGCAGGAAATGTACTGATATGTTCGTTTTATTTCTCCCTACCCTGTCCTCTTTGAAACTCTGCTGAGATTGACACTTGACTGGAGACAATCTCAAAACTCCGCCATAGACACTCTTGACTGCACATTTTGTTTCTGAACTTGTCAAAGATTGTGATCTCTTTATGGCTCAGTGCTGTGAATCACTCTGCAGCCCTCCTTCTAGTGGGTTTTCAAAGTGTGAAGTTTACACACAGGGTAGGGTATTTGATGTGGGATTTTCAAGTGTCTGGAGTAATACATGAGTGAGTCTTATTGGCTTTGTTGATGACTGAGCTTCTAAACTGCTTCACATGTTTTGAAAGTCCTACCCCAAAAAGGAGACTAAACTTGCTGCTTGTCATGGTTTAATCCCAACTGGCAACCAAGTCCCACACAGCTGCTTGCTTGCTCCCCACCAGCAGGATGAGGGGAAGAGAATTGAAAGGGTGAAAGTGCGAATATCTGTGGGTTGAGATAAGAACAGTTTAATAATTGAAGTAAAATAGTAATAATAATTGTAATAATAGTCATAGCAATAATAATAGTGATAATTGTACTAAAAGGTAAAATAGCAAAGAGAGACATAAAACCCAGGAAAGTCAGTTGATAAAATTGCTCACCACCAACTGGCTGATACCCAGCCAGTCCCCAAGCCGCAGCCTCCCAGCCAACCTTCCTCCCAGTTTTATTGCTAAGCATGACATCACATGGTGTGGGATGTCTCTTGGGTCAGCTGGGGACAGCTGTCCCAGCTGTGTCCCCCTCCCAACTCCTTGTGCATCCCCAGCCTGCTCGCTGCTGGGAGGGGTGAGAAGCAGAAAGGCGCTGACTCTGTGTAAGCCCCACTCAGCCGCAGCTAAAACATTCCTGTGTTACCTACACTGTTTCCAGCACAAATCCAAAACACAGCCCTACATTAGCTGCTAAGAAGAAAATTAGCTCTACCCCAGCACACTGCTTGAAGAGGGAAGAATATTAAAACAGCATTTCTAGTACAAACCCACTTAATTAATGCATTTTGTATCTAGTCCTCCACCTGCACAGCTGGACTCTTGCTGCTGCTGTCTGTGGTTTGAGGCTTTAGCTTAATCTTTAATGCATATGACTGTCATGCTAATACAACTTTAATAAAAATGTACTAGGTAGCACTTTGAACTCCTTCGCTCTAATTTAGTATTAATCCATTCGATTACTAGAAAAGAAAAGATCTTGCTCTATTTCTGATCTATTCTTTCAAATACATACAGCCATGACTTTTATAAATATATATTTTCAGACATTCATTTTACTATTCTTGCATAGATAAGAAATGAAAAATGCATTACTCCTCGTGACAAAGAATAAATTGACTTCCTTTGCTTTACTATCTGAATATCTGTTGTCTGATGGCTTAAGAACATTCCTTGTTTATTGATAGTGCATTTAGACCTAGATATTAAAGCCTTAGCTTAAATGGTAATTATTTTTTTTCCCTTAATATATTCAGGAAGACTAATGTTACTGAATAGGAATGTGGAGGAGATAGTGTGGGTTATTCAAGCAAGTGTAGTCAGCACTTACAAGATTCTTGAAATGTTTCTTGATGTCCTACAGAACTGTTAACATCTGCATGGCTTGTGAGAAGAGCCACATTTATTGCAGCTGTATGCTAGCTAGAATGCAAAAGAAAGGGGGGGATCAGAGTTAAGAATGAAGCAGCTGGCTTTTGGTACAGAGATTTATAATTTTACTCTCATTACAGACTGACAGTAAACTCTACTTGGACTCTTTCGAATCTGCTCCTTTGAGATGTCAGGTTGAAGGCTTGGGAATTTAGCTGTCAGTAGATGAAGTCCAACAAAATATACATAGTTTAAAAGAAAACAAAGCTTTTAGATAAATAATCACAAATGGAAGTTCAGCCTTTTGAGGAGCTGTTTGTTCCAGTATGACATAACATGATGTAGAGCATGTGTTTAAAGCCTACATTTGAGATGGTTTGAAAAAAAAAAAAGACAAAGATTGCTTTAAATATTAGAGGGGAGCAATAGACAGAAGGCTGCTCGTTCCCTGCAGAACCAATGAGGCCATACAGCTTTTTGTCCCTGTTCTTGCAAGGGTTTGGGGTTTCTGGAGGAAAGGAAAGGTCTGTTGACAGACTCCCACAATCCCAGGCCTGACTGAACAATGTAATAGTATCTCAGTGTGTTTGTTTTACCTCTTCTTCTCTCTTCTTGTGCTAGAAGAGGAAGTGAAAGAAGAACAAGCAGTACCAGAGTCCCATTTTCTATTTCACTCCTTCCTGTAAAAAAATCACATACATGTTTCCAGAATCAAGGAGGTTTGTCCAAGTTTGGTACATTCCCTGCCCATTTATTTCTCAGTTGTTGAGATAGATTTGAACATAAGCCAGGTCAATATTTGTTAGTTGTCAATATCTTTTTTCATTTTCAGTTAAGATCAAAGTTTTTTTATAGTTTTGTTTTCTTATTTATTTGATATGAATGAAAACTGATAATGTCTTTTGTTTCCTCTGGTTAATGTAGCTTGGGATGCTTCCTCTTGCCTTTTTTCCCCTGCACATTTTAAGTGAATCTATTCTGGTTTTGCTCAGTTAATTTCTTTACAACCTGCCCAAGCCATTCACAGTGGGAGTGCCAGGATCTGTTTTTGTGTCTCCTGCTGTTTCTTAACAACCTCAGCAACTGAGGAGGCTGCAAGTCTATACTCCTGTTCTTTATTGCTCTCCTTAAATGGTGCTTCTGAATGGTTTTCTAATATTTTCTAAACCAAACCTATTGCTTGTTCATTTGTTGCAATAGCACAGTTACCCATAAAGAAACAGGGCCAAGAAGGACCATTGAGGTGAAGAGCATCCTGTTGTTATTTTAAGGAGTTCATTGGGGTATCTTTATCTACTCACACATTTCTGCTGTCCATACTGTGTTCTACAGCAGATGTCCACTCTGATAACCTACTATGATTTTTATCTCTCCTGTCTAGCCTTAGACTTTCCACTGTTACACTCATCATTATTTATTGTAGTATGGGGCATTATGAGAGCTCTAATGTACGATTGCTGCCTCCTTTCTGTTCTCCTGACACCAGACCACGGACAAAACCAAATTTTTTAACATTTCATTTATGAAGATGACTGCATCTGATTCATCTGTGTTCACCACCTCATACCTTCTTTTAGTTTCTGAAAGTTTACCTCCGCTTGGTGTTTTGGAAACACATTTTATCTTAATTTTGTGCAGATTGTTGGCACTGAACAGAATGGTGTGCAAACCCAAGTAACTCTGTAAGTCAGGGCTCATAATCACCTTTGGAAATGACCTGTTAAGTTTCTAATAGGTCATTTGTATGCACAGTTACTGAAGCTACTTGCAATAATTATGGAAAAGATAATGGCTAGGAACTCATTTGGGGACAGTTATACTTGTTAACTGTTTAGTATTTCATCCAGGTATACCTATCTCCCTATTTTTAAATTTTCCTTTCATAATTTCAGAGTTTCCCACGGATAGTTGTTGTAGTTCAGCAGTTCTTCATTTCTTCAGATCCAAGCGGTTTAAAGCTTACCAGACAAGTACTGATGTGTCTTACATCTTCTATTCCAAGAAGACCATAAAGAAATATGTTTTCACAGGAGATGCCCGTGCAGTCACTATCTCTCTGTACCTTTGAATTGTATCTGTCCTTGCGATTAGCTTTCTTAACACATATGTGGTGCCGAAAGGATGTTTATAAACATCTGTGTAAGCCTTTATTTCTTACCTGCTTGCCACTTGATCTCTCTGGCTGATTATAGGTGTGAGGGAAATACCAGGTTTTGTTTGGTTCTCTGTGTTTTGGTGCAAAAAAGAAATGGTGTTAAATTGTGTTGGGGTATTTTCAAGTTCATGCCATCGTCACATGGCTATAGTTGTGTGTGCACAATCCAGGTTTCTATGTCTAGATATAGTGTGAGCTGTAGGCATGACATTGCCTATTGTGTTGCTTGCTGCAATTCCACTTTTGGAATATTTCACATAGAAAGCTATCCCCAAAGCAGGGGAAGGTGAAGGGGAGGTGTAATTGGGGGCAGGGGGGTAACATCTAACTTGTTTGGCTGGGGTGAGAGGTGACAATAGGAGACACTGAAAAAGGTCTTTTGTTGCAGCCAGGGCTGTCTATTTGCTCTTTTGAGAAAGAAATTACTATAGCTGAATTTTGGAGACAACTACTTAATATTCTGTTGGTACTGTGGGCACAGAATAGTACATACTGATGTGTACACACACGTCCTTTATATCACTTGGCTGAAGATATTGGAAAGAACTTTTTAAAAAGCGTCTCCCTTTGGTTTCTGAGCACCATTTATTTTGAGTATTCGGTCCGGGCAGGGGTTTTTCCGGGTGCCGCGGCACAATGCCGGCTCCCTCTAGTGGTCTCACTCGCCCGTGGACGTTCCCGGCGGCGCCTGGGCTCTGCCCGGGCTTCCCGGTGCTCCCGCGGCGCGTCCGGGGCAGAGGCCTCCCCGCAGCCCCGCTCTGCCCCGCCGCAAGGTTTCCATCCTGCTGGGATGGAATAGTCTTCTTCTGCTCATAAAAATGGCCTCTCTTCTGGTTAATCCATCTCTCAGGGACACAAAATGTATATGCCCCAGTAGGCCCAAAGCCAAAGGTAGGGTGTTTCCATAGCACAGAGAGAGTTAAATCTACATTTCGAAAGATTTTTTTCATGTACAAGGAAACCATATCAGAAAGGGTTAAGTGCATCCACATACATCAGACTTCTTTACTTTGTCAATATTTCGGTTGCACTCGTATCATTGAGTGATTCTCTTTCATGTCTGACTTCTCACCCTGCAGTTTCCCCTCCATTTAACACTCCCTTCAGAGTAATTGAAGGATCTTTCGCTCTTAGAGTTTTCTAAATCTGAATGTTAAAAAAATAAACAAAAAAAACCAACACAGTAAGTATTTTTATATACAAAAGCAAGTAAGTAAAACTTGGTCACATATGTGTAGAAGTGTGTGTGCTCATAGACACACGGGCACACACATACATGCATGTACAGAAGAAAGCCATGGAAGCTGCACTGATGCACAAAGGTACTGCTGTGCTGGAGTAGGGGGTTTATGTGGCTTGATGAAAATGATGTTCTATAAATATAAAAATCTTTTTAATACATTTGTTGAGGAAAAAGAACCCCAAAACATTTAATTTAAATCTGCTGGGCTTGAAATGAAGTATGTATTGTACAACTGTAATCAATCATGGCAATGCTATGATACCTGAAATTGTTTTAAAAATTTGCATATGTTTTCTGCAGTTTCTGTAATAATTGCTGATTTTTCTTTCAATTCAGGCTTCAGCTGGGGTCTGATATTTAAAATTCAAAACATAGGGAAGATGCTTCAAAAGAAGGAAGATTTAAGCTTTATTGTGCAAGACTAAGACTGCTGTGAGGCTTTAAGGTCTAGAAACGTTGCGTGTAATTGTATACCCTGTGAGTGGTCTCATTAGTTTACCTACAGCTGTTTTCAGTGTCTGTAGTTAAGCACAGATTCCTGAGTGTTTCTGGGCCTTCTGCAAGGGTAACCCAGCATCCTCTCTTTCTGGGTGAGATCACCTGATTTCTGTGCCAATATGAATTTGTGTGAATTCGCTGCCTTCAGAAAGGGGTTTAATCTGGTTTTATACTTGTTAGTCTTAAACAACATATACAAATTCCTTCCTTTCCCTCTTCCTTTATATGCTTATACTATCTCACATTCACTTTTAAGAGTGCATGTGATATGTTAGGCCAAATGATTCAAAAGATAGTTTTGGATTTGCTAATGGTAGTATTTGCTTTCCTTGGGAGCTTATTTGTCAATAAGTAGTATTGCCCTCATCTAAGAAGATATATGGGTCTTAATTTCTTGAGAAGTTTTTGAGGCTCTCTTTCCCCCTTCTCACCTCCTCACTGCTGCATTCAGGTGTGATCCAGTGCCCAAAATAAAGGACAGTTGGTTGACATGTGGCACTGAGGAGGAGTTGACTCGTAACTAATAATGAGTATTTTCTCACACTCTGTCTAGACAGTCAGTCATGTAAATACAATATGTCTTTAATGGCATCATCTGATGATGTGAAATGATGGTCTTCCAAAGTGTGTATTTCTACAAATGCTGAAGTACTGAGGAGTATAATAAATTGCACTATTGAAGATTGTCAGTGTATAATACTGAGATAGAGCAAAGCCTATAGTTTCACTTTTGTCTTTTTGGTAGTGCAGTAAGTAACAGTGCCAGCACCTGAGCAAGGGTTTCTGGGGGAAATATGCTTCATTATATATTTTTGTTGGTGGATTAATACCTGTCTTGAGTGGCTGAATAGAAGCCAAGGAGTTATTATGCCTGGTCATTGAGGACCACCGAGTGTTGTGCAGCCACACTCTGAGAGCAGCCTGAATGCTTCTGGTTCTCATGAGGCAAAGAACCTAGATCTATATGGGGATGTTTATGCCTGATTTAGCAGCCACAGGGATTAAAAAATTAGAGACTCTAACTCTTTAGTGCTTATATGGGACATTTAGTCTGCTAATTTAGCTGTCTGTGTAAGATAGCAGGAATAAGAAGACTTCCTCAGACTGTTCTGGCACTTGGTGAAGAGAGAGTTTGGCTGCCTCTGCTTTTCAGTATTATGGGTAAAGTCTTGCTCCCCAGACCTGCACATCTGGTCTAATGTTACAGACTTTTCACTGTTTGAATTATCACTTGGAGGAACTGGGATTTTGGATGGGTAAAATGGCGCAGTCTGGTAGAGCAGGGGTTTAGGACCTTGATCCACAAGGTGGGGAGCAGCCTGTCCCAGGCTGGCCACCACCACTCCACACCTTACAGGATCTTGACTTGTCCATGACAAATTCCACATTTGAAAATCAAGCAAAGCCAAAAGTACATCCATTACCTTCTTGGTAGTCCCTATGTCGTCTTTTCAGATGTATAACCATGGAAAATATCACCTCCTACACGCATATTTGATTCTTTTTGAGCCTAAAGGACTTCTGGCATGTTATATAAATATAAGCAATGCCTCTTAAAAGTACAGCCCTAGTAACTTTTTTGCTTTTTGGCAGAGGAATTTATTGCCTAAGGTTTCCCTGAATTTAGATAAGTTGCATTAGATTACTTTATGTAGTCTATATTGGAGACTTCAGTTCCAGCTAAATCTAATGAAATATGGTATCAGTATTCTCTTAGGACCTTTCTAAAATGAGTACAGCTATTCTTTACACTTTGCATAAGTGCGTTAAAAATAAAGAAGTTTATCATTATTTTGCTTCAGACTTCTAGCTTTGTGTAACAAACTGTGGTTTCAAACTGAGAATATGTTTAGACTGTTTATTAGAAAAAAATCCTTACTGTGAGGATGATTAGGCACTGGAACAGGTTGCCCAGAGAATCTGTGGGTGCCTCATCCTTGGAAGTGTTCAAGGCCAGGTTGGATGAGGCTCTGAGCAACCTGGTTTAGTGAAGCCCCCCTTCCTGTCCATGGAAGGGGGGCTGGAACAGGATGATCTTGAAGGTGCCCTTCCAACCCAAGCCTTTCTATGATTCTGTGATTTACTGTTAATTTAGAACTAGACAAACTTTGCATTAAAAACATAAATATGTTTCTGGAGACCAAGTTAGGAAATTTCAGTTGATGCTAGGAGAGAAAATCTTCTTACTTCTGGTGGGAAGGATGTGTGCTGTGTGTGGTTGAGTACATAAGAGCATGTGAAAAATACCAACTGGATTCTGATGGCGTTTGTGTTTTAGATATCAGTCTGCCTTCATCTGTAGTTTGTCAAATAGCGTGTAATCCTGACAAGGGTAGGCCTTCCAGGGACGATGGTGCAGAAGGGAAACGAGTTACTGGTCACGGAGCCTTTGGGAAAGCGCATCTGAAAGCGTGCTGGAGATTTCCTCTATAAGTAAAGGGGTTGACTGCTAATGCAGAGAGGTGGTCACCTCCATAGCTTGCCAGGGAGGCTGGGGCGTGAGTTTGGCCAGTGGTTGCTCTGGCTGTTCTTCAGTTCTTCGTGCTAGAGGCGGAGAGTGCCACTTTGTCATTTCACTTGAACCTCAGTGTTCAGTGAGCTGGGTTTGGAATAGCAGTCATACTTCCTGTGATGTGAAACACAAGAGAACCACTCAGAACACACAGTTTTTAGTTGGATAGCTTGTCAACAAAAAGAAAAGATCTAGGAAACAATGTAAACAGGAAAATAGTATTTCAGTACTGATTATGGGGACTGTTTGCTTATTAACTGCAGTAGTTCATATACAGAGGAATTTTCATGGTGTTTGGTGGGATATGTAGAAGAAATCCACATTGTCTTCAGCTTCATTACAGGCCAACTGTTGTGTATTCAGCCATGACAAAGGAACTTGCAGACTTTGTTTTCTGGGGGCTTATGGAAACTCAGGGCAGCTGCCACAGTTTGGCCCTTATTTTGCTTGTCTGTTCTTGCTAAGTTTCATAAACCATTATGGTGGTAGCAGATCTAGATTTAGAATGTATTCTTCTTCCCTGCATTCCTCCATTCAAGCAATTATACATGGTGATTGCAAAGCCAGAAAGGGTGAAGGAGAAAAGAGGCATTTAAAAAAAGGTGCAATTCTGACATGAGTCAGTTTTTATTAAATAACTGAAAGTGAATTTATGACAGTTTTGAAACTGTCAAAACATGTCAGATTGTTAAATGAGANCCCCCCCCCCAAAAGGAAATTATATGGTAAGACAAGTTTATTTCCTTCAGGAGAAAATAATATGTCCAAGCAAAGCAAGCCATGACATTTTTGTCTTAATTCTGAGATTGGACTCATGCATTGATTATTTTATAATATATGTAATTATCTGGCCTTCAGCTGCTAAGCCATGAGTGTGGGACCAAGTTTTTTTGCCAGTCAGAACCTCTCACCATAGAGAAGTGAAATCAAAGAGAATGCTTCTGCATTGTGGTTCATTGTCATGATGTTAGGACCAGTCAAGGTAACCATTTTGGACAAAGAACATGACATAAAGCATTTTCGCTATTTACCTGCTTTACATCATCCACAAGCTCTACCAAAACCAGGAGACAGTAGCATAAAAATCCCTTTCAGCTTCTGGGAGACAGAGGAGATTGTATTATGCTCAAGGCTTTTTTTAGCACAGCTCAAGAAAATTCTTATAACTTGGCCTCAGATAACTTCAGTGAACTCCCAGGATACAGAATTTCTTCTAGCTATTGCATATTAAATGAGCATAAATGGGTAAATTGAGTGTGCTTTCATTTGTTCTGAAGAATAGCTGGTGATATGAATTGTTCAACTATCTGAGCAGACGAAAATGAAGATAAGACTGCAGCAAAATTGTGATACTGCTCTTGCAAAAGGGTCATCTTCAGTATGTGAGCTTCATACCCACCATACTAAAGAAGCAGTGAACTGTTATGTCATCTGAAAATTTTGCTGTGCTTATCCATCAGTCACTTCACACACATTCTGATTCCTGGTGGCTAAATCTTGCAGAGGTAGTATTCTCTGACAAAAGACAGAGTCTGAGCTGATTTCTGATACTGCATTTCTGCAAATCACCTGGGAAGTAAAAGTTATCTACTGGGGAACTGGAAACCCAGTGATGTTTCCTTTCTAGGCCAATAACATGACTGGATCTGGTGCTGACAGAAAGTTATATCTGTATTATGCTTGTTTGAGATCATTGTGTATAGCACAAAAACATCCATTGGGTTTAGGTCCGTATTTATCAAGAAGAAGTCAAAAGGTCCAAGAGGTGAATGGAATGAAGACTGTACCAGTCTCAAACAAATCCCAGGCATGCTTGGCAGGGAGAGGGTCTGCAGTGGTGTTGTCTAAATGTCGTGTTTTATGGCTGCATTGTACGATTTGCAGGTTTCCCCAGGGGTTCAGTGCATGGAGTGGGTAGGATTTACCAGATATATCAGGCTTATACCATGCATTCTCAAACAAGTTCTTTTCAACCAAGGCAACCTTGTAATATTGTCCTGCTCAGTGTAGCAGCAGGTTTGAGGGTCAGGAGTTGTGGGTCTCCACAAACACTGCCTATTACTAATGGTGCTGTGTGGCTTGGCCACATCTGAAGGAGGATAAGTTCTTACTGACTGCAGCATGATAGCATTATGGATGGAAGAACTATGGAATTTGTCCTCTTGGGTTGTACTTGTGGTTGTCTGTCTTCAGGTTCATTACCTTGAACGTATCCACAGCTTGCAAATTCCCTGCCACCCTTCTCAAAGTAATCAAAATTAGTCCAACGCATCTAAGAAACCATCAGTATTAAGTCCTCCAGATTTAGGTCTCGATTCCTGTAACTTGGGTGGTGGAGGCAGGTTCTAATCCTTTGTGTCATATGTGAGGCTTGCTCTTTTTGTGAGTTTAAAGGAAAGAAGACAATGGACTCTTTTAATTTAGCAAGTTTTATTTTTATTTTTTAAATGTTGGCACCAAAGTAGAAAATACTGTACAATCAATATAAAGCATCTTTTAAGAATCTTTCATGCTTGAGTGTACATCTGGAACTATTTGCACTAACTAAAAGTAAAATAAATGCCACAGCGTATTATACCACAATTTTTTTTCATTTAAAAAAGGAAATTGAAAACACACCACTCCTAGAAATGCTTGACATTGAATTGGCTATTGAAATGGTATCAGTAAAGTATTTATATATTCCATATTTTGTTCCATACATCAGCTTTCCTTGATGCGTTAGACTTGGAAGTGTGCCATGTGAGCTGAAATGTTGCCATTTATGAAAGACCGGCTTGTTTTAAAAATGGACTAAATCTTGTAGGGTACAGGAAGTAAAGTAAATCAGTTTGAATGCAGGCACATCTCTCTTTGCCCCGGCTCCTGCATGTTTTGTCTCTTCCTTGTTTGGTTCAGAAGCTGACCGTGCTTACAGTAAATATTAGCATTCACCTAAACAGCTAAACATAGTGATAAAAATAACCTCTGCCATAAAAACTGAATGAATGACGAGAACAGTATAGTTCCATGAACCAAGAAATCCACAGAAGAAATATCGTAATTTAAAGTTGGTTTTACAACGTTCTTTAATTTTAAATGAAGCAAAATACTTCTGTGGTTAAATCACAGTTCTTCACTCTATGCTGTAAAGGAGATTCAAGAATGTGTATTTCAAAATGTTTTGCTTGGTTTTGTTTTTAAATAAAAAATATAATCCAAAGCAAATGCAGTAGATCTCTGCATACTTGAAACATGTTTTCTGAATTTATTCTAAGTCTCTCGCTGCTCCAGAGGGTTGTGTGTATGGATTAGGACTAGACCGTTATTTCACCATCTTTCTCCATCCTGAACTGATTGCTGTGAATACTACAGAATGAGTTGCAGATGTCTCCTTTTCCTTCCAGTTTGGAGGACCTCTGGTTTCAGTCCCATTTGATCTGAACGGGGTTAAGGAGCACAGGTCTGTCATTGTTTAAAGTGGTTCAGTGGAAGAAATTGTAGCACCTGAAAGTCACTCCCTCTGTATACACAGGCTATGCTCTTTGAATGTGTGATGCTGTGGGATGCTGCCTGTATGAAATTTTCTGGTGTGTCCCTCCTAATACAGAATTACTGTTTGAAATGTCAGGGTCCATCTGAAGAAAAGATAGTCGGAACTAGTTTTACAAGTGAGGAGTTTGGTTTGACTCAAGACCATAAACATGTTTTTGAATTCAAGAAATTGTGCAATTTTAAGATATGGTGAAAGTTCTTCCAAATTTCAGGCGAAATTCAATGTACATGTCTCTGTATTATAATACTGGAGCAAATGTACGTGAAATCTTACCCAGGCAAGTTTTGATATGTTAAAATTAGAGTTTTTCCTCTTGAGGAATTCTTTCTTCCCCTACCAAGCCCTCATTACCTCATGTGTGAATAGCAGAATATCCACTGAGAGTTTGTATGAAGAATGTCCATACATAAAAAGCCTCGTGAAATAACATGTCTTGAAGGAAATTGGCTTGTGAATATGATTTAAATGCCATTTTGTCTTTAGCTTTCATATCATCAGGCTATTTTTCAACCATTATAGTAAAAAGCGTTGGTTGTTAGGTTTATTGTTTTTATTAATTAAAAAATAAATAATGATTTTTAGAAGCTGGAGTTATAGGCTATGTGTCAGACATCAAAAGCTTTAGGAGTTCAGATCACAAGAACTGCTTTTATCAGTGGTGGCTCTGCTTTGTACTCCATCACCATTGCATCCCCCGAGTGATCTGTGTCTTAGAGCTGCTGAGGTTCTGTGGGGCTGTGGGTGGTGGAACAGTGGTGGGTGCAGAGCTGCTGTAGATAGGTGCTCCCAGTCCCATCACTCCCTCAGAGTTCAGGGAGCTGTGCGAAAAGGTAAGGAACAGGTAAACAGTAGCAGTAAGAGCAGAATGGCTCCCACAGGGGTTTTGTTATTAAAGAGAGTGGAATAGAGAGTTGTAAAGGCTGTTCTCCTGGGTGGTGTGATGGTGTCTTCCAAGCATGTGGAAGAGCTTTGCACTGTGCTTCTTCAAAAGCCCTTTTTCTCTGCCCCCATGGAGAATCTCTGTTCTGACAAAGTAGTCTTGTACTCTGGTAAGAAATGTTTTGGGGTGTGCTTGAAAGGAGCCTTAATGTCTCCCTAAAGAAGGCAGAACTAGGGAACTTGTAGACAGTCAGAGAGAAGTCTGCGTGCCTGCAATCATACAGTAGGAGAGTAGGGTTTAGGGCTTTGCAAGGGAGAGAGAGAGGTAAAGAAAAGGTAAGTGGTGTGTAAAGGGTGTTTGTGTTTACCCCTAAGAGGTCCAAAGAAAGATAACTGGGAAAATCAAACCTAGTTATATTAGATTTAGATGAGAAGCACAGGTGTCTGTGGATAAGTTCAGCCATCTGCAAACTGGGTGGCAAACTGTTGGAGGTAGTAAAAACCATTTGGATCATGATAGAGTGGCAACCTGAAATTCAAGGACAAAACCAACACACTATTTCCCACTACCATGTTCAATTTAAGTAGCAAAACATTGCCAGCTTTTTGGGAAGGTCTTCCCCCTCTGATCTGAGCGCGTTTCTGATCAAACCTGAACTTTGAAATGCAGTGAAGGGAAGGGAGGGAGCAGGAGCCGTGCAGTTGGTTACAGCTCAGGATCGCTTTTAGTTATCACCAGCTGAATTGGAGGATACAGGCTGTGCCTGCTTGCTGCGAGCAGCAGTCTGTTAGAGGAGCTCGATTTCTCTCACTCTTTCTTCCACCCACCTCCATCTCCTCTGTGCCTGTGTCTGCGCTCCCACATGCTTCAAATCTGTGTACCTGGACTGCCTTCTTTAACAGTTCAATGTGAGTGTTAGCAGAATGAAAACCAGATGGACCAGCAGTTCCCACTGTTATCTCCCCACCAGCTCTGGCAAGCCTCCCTTTCTCTCTCCTTTCTTGGCATGGGAGAAATATTTGCCTTTATTTAGGAGGGCTTGGGCTCACTGCTGTGCCTCTTTCCCTCTGTTGCAACATGAGCTGAAAGCTATTTATTCCCTTGTTGCTGAGGTTGGTTGAGGTGAGTGCAAGATGAATTCGGCTATTAAGGAAGCAATTAACATTTCAAGATGAGTTTTCATAGTTCTTTATATTAAATTAATGGCTTATTGAAGATAGAGATTTAACTGTTTTAGTATAGCGATATGGAAAGGAAATACCTATAGAATTTTGTTTAGAAACCTGTTTTTGTTTATGAGCATGTAATAATTTACTGTTGCTTGATTTGCAAATCATACCTGTAGCAACCTTAATATTTAAGGCAATCATTGTGGATACTCTTCCCTCCACAAATGAGGTTTACTAACCTTAGATCAACATTGCAGGTCCTATAAAATTGTATCTCTATTCTCCTCATCCTATTCTGGGGGTGTTTCACTGCTCACCTTCCCCAAACTTGTCTCTAAATTCTATATGAAATTACTTCCTTTCCCTGAGAGCTGAAACATTGCCTGTAGGCATTTCAGTAAAGGTTGAAGATGGCTTCTATAATTGCAGTCCCTGACATGCTGCACCTCTGGGACTTACTACTTACTTCCTCAGTTTCTTCAGTTTCAGACAGATAAAGATTGGTATCTGTTATGTATTGTAAATTTTTTGGAGGGGTGTGGGAGCTGTTTTGGTTTTTTCCCTTCCCCCCCCCCACCTTCCTTTTTTTTTTTTTGTAACTCTTGTATTTAAGTTTTCTGATAATTAAGTGTTTTGAGGCTCTTTTAAACATACCCGTTCTTCGTTAAAATGTGTCCATTGCATTTAATTTCTGTTATTGTCTCTCAGAGCAAATTTCAGATACGATTTTTTCATTGAAGTTTGTGTGTTGTTGGTAAGAACAAGGAATTGTCACAAGGTGAAGTGACAGAACTTATAGAATGTGACATGTCTTGAATTAAAACCACAGACTTATGTGCTTGCCCATTAGCAGCGACACTTGCTTTACAAAATAGTTTTGTAGAGCTCAGGAAGACTTGTGTAGGGCCGTATATAAATAAATAGCCCCGACTCCCCGAAGAAGGGATGGAAGAATTTCACTTATGCCCATTAAAAGCTAAACTTCATTGTACTCATCTTTTTTCAAGATGGCTTGCTAAACTCCTGTTATGAGTGAGAAAGCCTTAATTTTACCTTCAGTTGGTAAATTTTGCTGTGTTTTGCCCATTCTCAATAAATGAAGCGTAAGGGCTTGGATGGTTTAAAAAAAAAAATTAAGGTAGTGTTATTCAAAACGATGTTGGAAAAACATACACTTCTGTAGCTTTTATATCATGTGTGTTGTATCTTTAGATCTTTAGTTGCAAGAGAAGTGTTAAGTTTTCTTCTTGGTTTTGCCTTATGTTTGTTTTGTTTTCTTGGGGAGATATGTTCCTGCTTATCTTGCAGGTTTTGAACCTTAAAAGTTGTCCTTGATACGTGAAGGTGCAAACTTACATGCTTATTTGAAAATAATTGTATGTATGTGAGATGATTGACATACCATTTTTGCACGTTGTGTTTATTTTTCTGGTGAATATGAGAATATCCAGGGGCACTGTGGTAAAGTGGTCCAGGAGGTGTGTGTATTTAACATAAATTTAACGTAAGATTACAAAGAGAAGCAATGGAGAGGGCAGCAGGTGATGCAAAGAAGAGACATGAAGTGAGCTGGCTTCAACCAATATTCCACCCAATATCTCACCTGTACTAAAGAGCTTCAGGTTTTAGTTCTGGAAGAGATGTCATAAGGGGATTTATTATCTTCCTGCCTCTTCATCTATTTTTTCCTCCTGACTGACATGAGGGCCTTGAAGGGAGGTGGCATTATTGCAGCTCCAGGAGTGCTTGGGAGGTAGCATCTGCACATGCTAGAAATAAAAACAAAAGATAATGCAGCACTGCTACAAATGAGGTCTTACCATCTGTGTTGCACCTTCTTAAGTAAGGTTTAGGTGATGCAATTTGGGAAGAGCACACTGGAGTAGATAATCAGGTGTAATCTCTCACAGCAGATGCTGAAATGGCTCACTTCTTGCATTAGCTTTTAAGTTTTTGTCAGAGGGGGTGTGCTCGGGGAAATAAACCGGTGTGTTCCTGTGGTGTGTGTTGCAGATCGCACTGAGAAGCATTCCACAATGCCAGACTCACCTGTGGATGTGAAGACACAATCCAGGCTGACGCCTCCAACCATGCCACCTCCTCCCACTACCCAAGGAGCTCCAAGAACCAGTTCATTTACGCCCACAACGTGTAATTAGTCTTATTTTCTTCCTTTTCTTCCATCTTCTTTCTGTTCTGTATGTAAGAAACCAAAATAGGTGAAGGGAAATGTGCATGACATGGCAGGAGCAGCATTTGGTTGTATTGAGGTAAAGTAATTAAGCAAAACAAAGTTCACAACAGATTAATGCATCTTTAAGGTATTAAGACATTCAGCTCAGAGTTGTGTTGCTATTTTGTTGACCACTTGGTCACAGTGTCAAAGAACAGCGAGCACTGATTCCCATGTACTTAACGCTCAGATTAGCCCTCCTGTGAGAAGGACAGAAAAACCTTCTTCTCTTACATGCAATTATGCTGTTTAAAGGATCCCATTCCCTTTTGTATGGAAACTTCAGGGAGTTAGTTTGTTTGTTTGTTTGTTTGCTTTTTGTTTTTAAAGTGGAGGTAATTCATAATGAAAAAATACAAATCTTCCTTCTGCTTATGTTTCAGTGAAGAATTCTGATTTCAGTGCTATATAATGTTTAGTTAATATTGATATAAAACCAAAATTAAAATACTTTCATAATTTTTATCTAGAGGTTTCTAGTCTGTTATCACTTCTCTAAATCACTTAGGGCTGCATCTCTGTCTCAGGTTATTGATGAAAACATATAACAAATTCTACTAGTCTTGATGTATGCTGCATTCATATCAGCATAACTGAGATTTGAATCTGGCACATTGTCTGGACTATTCTTTTCACAGCCGTGAAATGATCCATATTTCTCATACTAAGATTTAGCTGCAAATTTTTTGGTCCCTTTTATACTGCCTTGTAATAGTATAAACATGAGAATGTGTTTACATTTCACATTTTAAATAAAACATTTTTAGAACAGTAGAATTCATATGCCTAAACAGAATGAAGGCAGCATCTTCTATTTGTCTTGCCTATATCTGTTTTAGTCCCTTTCTGTCTGTTAAATGCCTTATTTAAAATTCACCTCTATGCAGAAGGCCAGCTGGAAGCCTTTGTACTACTTATCCCAGGGAACCCTGTACTGACAATTTATGTTGAACTTAAACAGTGAGGAGGGTTTGTGCCAGCTATTCACATAAACTCACATTTAACCCAGTGACCCTGATCGTGCAAAGATTTGTCTGTTTTGCTTAACTCCAGCACCTGAATCATCCTGGATGGAGCTTCACACTGGAGGTGCTTCAGTCTGAACTTAAATTGTTTCTAGGTTTTTTGCAGGATCAGATTCTTGCAGATTAAGCTTTCCAGTGTGATGCCCTTGCCACATTTCAGGATGATCTTTGGCAATCATAAAAGGAATATGACAATGTTCTTTAATCACACTTAAAGTCCTCAGTGTACTCACAAGATTTCTAGATGTTTATTTGATTGAGTTCAGCACTTTGGAAGGTATGTGAACCACAGCTTGATTTTTGGGGCTACTTATTTGAAGACTAAAAGTCTAAAAAAATCCTGATTTTAATTGGTTTTTACCCTGTCAGATTTTGGAGTTTGGCCTTAGCTGTTCCAGCTTGTACAATGAACAGTCACTTTTGTCAGAGTGTCTGTTACATTTATTAGTACTACAGCAGGAATGCCTGCAGGCCAGAAAGATCAGACTTGTTTTCTGGTCTAGAATATCTTTGTTTTCTTTGGTTTATATGATTAAAAATTCTTGACATGTTGTAGTTTGAAATTTTAAATGCTAAATTCTTTTGGATTAGTAACATGGTTTTGTTTCAGAAATTATGTACAACTCTGCCAATTGGCAAATTCAGATATTATAAGGAAAGCACTGAAGTCATGGGACTATTTCTATATATCTTTTGTTGTGGGAGAAATCTTTACCTGCCTTTCTTCTCCCTATATCTGTCGTAGGTAATGAACTCCACACTTCTTTGCTTTCTTCATTATAGCCCCAGAACCCGCTGCCTAGTGCTGCCCTTTACTGGTGACAGAGTTGTTGGGTGGTGTCAGGGTAGATCAGCAGGACATGTTGCTATTCTTCCCAGTCCTTATTTACTAAGTTGCTGGTATGATGACTTTTGGCTTTATGAGTTCCTTGCAATCATGACATACCTCACTCCACTGCAGCACTCAGAGCGTGGCCTGGAGCCTCACAGGGAGCTGAATTTCCTGAGGCCAGCTTCTTTCTATTTCTGCTTTTTCCAATTCTTGTTCTCACTAGCCCACGCAGCCAGGATAGGCAATCAAAAACTAGGATAAAACACAAGCAGAGGCTAGATAACAACTCACATAGCTTTTTCTGTAGTCTCTCCGAAAGGCGGTGACTAGGGCAACAAAAACTCCTTCAAAGGTTTGTGGCAGTGATTTACATATGGTAATAGGGTAGTGATTTATATCTAGTAGTAGGTGTCCACCCTGCAAAAGGACTTCCTGGCCAAAGATAAGGACGATCGGTGAAGAAAATGACA
This sequence comes from Rhagologus leucostigma, assembly GCA_013397725.1. Lineage (NCBI taxonomy): Eukaryota > Metazoa > Chordata > Aves > Passeriformes > Rhagologus > Rhagologus leucostigma. The sequence goes on along the minus strand of VZTD01002184.1, from coordinate 561,382 downwards.
TGAGAATGGGATGTTTGGCTTCAGAGAGGCTGGTCATTGAGAAACACTGGAAGTTTTTAAAGTTGCTAGCTTGCCTTGGTTGTGCTTTTAAATAGGAAGCAAGTTAAACTAATACTCTTGTGCATTTTTGATTGCAGACAAGTTCTTGATTTTTGATGGTTTTTTGGAATGAGTTCTGAGTGACTTCCAAAAAAGAAATTAGCAAATTTCTCCAGGGCAGTGGCCAGCTGCGTGCAGCTGCTGCTGGGTACAGTCACATGCTGCATGCCCACACCTGCCAGTGCGCCGGTACACTTGTATTTGTGGGGAGCCATCCTTTTTCTTGCTGTTCGCTGTCATTTTAGCAAATCAAACTCAACCTCAGTGCTGTGTGTTTTGAGTGTTGCTGTTCCAACTAACCTGAGTGGAAGAGGATGTCCTCAGTTTGATTCTCTGCTCTCTTCTAGATTGTGGGTAAGAATCAAACTGAAATCACTGCCAAAAACTCTCTGTTGTCTTCATTATGTCTGCATGGATCTCACTGCCGTACATTTTGAATGCTTAGTACTTCAGATAGTTATTCTCACAGCAACCTTGCAACAGGAGGGAAATGCTTTCTTATCCTTTTCAGAGATAAGGTGCTGGCATGTGAAAGCAGAGAGATTTGCTCATGGTCTCTGAGAAGTCTTCTAAAGTCTAGTTTCATGCCCTTGCTGCAAGGCTTCAGGCCACAGGGAGCATTGGCAGCATTTGTACCTGCACAGACAACTTTGTGTGCTCCATATGTTAGCAGCTAGGAAATCTGTATTGGAAAAAATAACCTTCTCATTGGGTGGTGTAAGGTTAAAACGTGAAAGTCCTGTTTTATAAACACAGCTGTCAGTTGTGTGTACAAAACACAAGTAAAAATATTCAGAGATAAACTGAGGCTTCATGAAATATGTCTGCATATTTTTTTCTACCCCAAAGAGCAATTTTTTTTTGGTCTTCAATCATACGTGCACTCATGCTTTTTCTCTCTCCATTTCCCTCTCCCTCTTTTTAAAATCCTCTGACAAAAGGCTGGTATTCAAATGATGTTTTTCAGGTCCAGGAGCATTTTGAAGGGGCTATGTGAGAGGCAGCTGCTGTTATTTCCAATCCTTACAACGTTCAGCACCAGCTACTGGGAAATAGATATAAACTGCAGACTGTTGCTCTGTCTAAAGGCTAATTATCTTTGATTGTGCAACTTCATTAATTTTGAGGTCAAGTGCAGAAAACATAAGCTGATGGATTTTCCCCTCTGTCTCCTTTTCCTCTCTGTCTCTCCCCCAACCCCAATCTTTATTTTATCCTCCTGTCTCTTTTTCTTTCAGTAACCAATGGCACTAGCCATTCACCAACAGCGTTAAATGGAGCTCCATCTCCTCCTAATGGCTTTAGCAATGGGCCATCCTCTTCCTCTTCCTCTTCTCTGGCTAACCAGCAGTTACCGCCAGCTTGTGGAGCTAGGCAGCTCAGCAAACTGAAGAGATTTCTTACAACCTTACAGCAGTTTGGCAATGACATTTCACCAGAGATTGGGGAGAGAGTGCGTACCCTTGTGCTAGGACTTGTGGTAAGCAAGTATTTTTTCTGTTCTTTTCCCTCGTCCTTGCTGATGTGTTTATTTTATAAAAGAGTGGGTCACAAGCACTGCATTCATCATACTTTAGGGATACCAAACATGCAAGAGTGAAGTTCTGGCTCTTGCTGACAGAGCTAACATGAGTAGCCTTACTAGCTTCCCACAAGTGGCAGCTATTCTGTACTAGGTATAGCCTTGACTATTTTTGCCAGTATATTATTATGGTGTAGTGGTGTGAGAGGGTTTTCGTTCTATACTCTAGGTACCCCTAATGTAGACATACCTTGAATCATGTAATGTAGTAAAATATGTTTTGACTTGCCTAGTTGAGTTGGATGGGGAAAGGAGACAGCCCTAGCTATATAGGGCCAGTGGTTAAAAGGATGAGCTGAGTATGTTTGGACTGCAGTTATTCAGTGCAAAACCTTTTCTCAGTATCATTGAACCAAACCATGAGGAACCCAATGAGGCACTGCTGCTACTTAAGTCACTTTATTGATAAGTTTACCTCTATGTGATGGTATAGCTGAATGAAAATTTCAGCTCTTTTTTACCTACATCTGTCAACTTGGGCTGCCCTTTTACATGCAAACTGTGAATCTGGCCCACGATTCTTTTTACTCCCAGTAAAGTCCTCTCTCTGCCAGACATTGTTGTCTCCCATGTATTTCCTTCAGCAGTAATTGGACATACTGGGGAAGATGCTATTGTGGTACTCTAATTTGCATCTGTTCTGAGCAGCTGCAGTTGCCACTGATTTCATTTGGAGCAGAGACTGACAGCACTCTTTAGCGCTGAGGCTGAGGGGTGGCTTCACAATCTTTGCTTGTATCTTCACAAACCCCTGCCTGACAGCAGTGGATGCCCCTTGACTTGAGTCTGTGTCAAAGGGAAGTTAATTGTAGGCAGTATAACATCAGTAAGTCTTGCTCTCCATTTGCTTCCATATTCAAAATAAGTGTTTAATGGGGTGTTGTTTGTCGCAGGGGTCTCTTTGGAAGGGGGAACTAGTAAAGAAGCTGAAGGTGGCTTTGGGAACATCCACATTCCACTGGTTTTCAGATCCAAGCTGCTTTCTCACTGCCAATTACAGTTGATTTCTAAATTCGTTTGAGGTCTTAGGAGCAAACTAGGATCTTTTCCTTGGGAAAATCCACATATCATACTATTCCCTTGGTCAGCCCTGCCAGCGTGTGAAATTCATGATTACGACCTCGTCTGTAAAGTAATGACTTTCCTACATAGCCTAGAACATAGTAAACAACCCTCTTTCAAAAGAAAACAGTAGAAAAATGTGAAATTTTAAAAAAATGTTGAAAAAAGCAGCTTTAACTGATGTTTGAAATGTAAAAGCCTTTGCATGCTTTACACCTGGGAGCTTAAACTGTACTGTACTCTAAGCAACAGGCATTGAATGTCTGAGATGCTTGTGCTTTCCTTTGTGTATTTTAATAAGGTAATCATTTAATATGCAGTATGCTTTTTTTATTCTCTCACCAATATCAAGTTATTAAGCAATTTCAGAGTTCTTCAGTTACTGTTTCTCTTGCTAAGTGTTTTCATTATTTTGTCACCAAGACAGAATTTCTTTTTCTCAACAGAATTCTACTTTGACAATTGAAGAATTTCATTCCAAACTGCAAGAAGCAACTAACTTCCCACTGCGACCTTTTGTCATCCCATTTTTAAAGGTATTGCACAGTTCAGTGATCTGGAA